>QLNU02015003.1:124789678-124806503 GCA_006491805.2 Dysdera silvatica | reverse complement strand
GTATTTTCGTTGGTCACATAAAAAACAACTAAATTTAAAGTTCTTGAAAAGAATTCACAAAGAATTTGATTTTGTTTGGAAGCATGCCTTGCACAGGAAACTTGTTTACTTCCTATTATGCCCATGATGAAGGTTTCTTTGGACGAAGGTGCCGCCTCTTGAATGGAGGTGTCTCCTCTTGAACGTTAATTAATCTGGCATAGTGTTGTAGACGCAGTGTACAAATAATTGGAGGTACAACTCCATCTGAAAAAATTAAATAACAGGCGGCAGAATATCGAAAAAACAAAAACACTTAACAACATCTAAGCATATATTTATACATAGTGAGAGAGAGAGAGAGAGAGAGAGTGTATGTATTTTTTATTTAATTATCTATTTATCTGCTCCTGGGTGTTTAGATTTAATTAGTTATTTTAAAAAGGGGATTTTCAATGTTCACCCTAACACCAGTACATGTAGGTCACTCATCTCTAAATAACCATAGGCGTAGAGTTATATGGGCCCGTGGGGCCCGAATTTCTTCAATATTTTTAAATATATTGCAATTTTATATATACTGTAATATATAAATGTACATGATGTATGCTCGATCCCTCCCAATAATTTTAAAAACTCTGCGTTGATGTAAATTACTGGGTTTATATGCAATTTGTTTTGGCCTACCCCAAGAAAGAAGTAGTGTGCAATAATTCTCAACCACTGAGTCAGTAGAACGGTACTTTCTTAATGAAAAATATGTCTTTGAATCAAGAAATGTCTAGTATTTCAGCATTTTACATTCACCGTGTATCCATTGTCTTTACACATTGCTGCCCAAGTGAGACAATTTAATTTTGAAATTCTAATAACATTTTTATGAACATCCATGTATTTGATTCGCACAAAATAAAGGATTTGATTTGGTTTGATTTCCGTGTTCAACCGATTACCAAATAAAACTTAAAATAAATAAGCTGTGTTTCGTTTTTCTCCATAATTTACATAGTTATTTTATAGTTATCTTTTTTATCATAGTTAATAGAAAAGACCAAAAGTTGCCAAATGCAGAATGAAAAATTATAGTTGTTTATTCACATTACAAACGGCACAATATGTTATTGTTTGTATTTACTTTCTTTTTTTAATTGAAATTTCTATAATGGTCAACCTTCTTTTATGGTTATTGTTTTAAGTAGAGAAAAATGTAAGTATAATATGCTTTTTAGATGTTTATTAAATATAACTTGGCTTTCTTTCCTATTTGTGGTGTTACACACGGTTGATACAGCCAATGTAACTCAATTGAATTTTAAACTGCGGAAGCAGTTTATTGACTGCTTTTATGAAGACCTTAAAAGAGATCCGGACTTGGAACTATTTCTTGACTTCAAAGTCACGGGAGGAGGAGGAAATGGTGACATAAGTGTACTTGTGACCTCTCCTCTCAAACAAATACTCTATAATCATCAGCAAGTCCAATATGGCAGCTTTTCTTGGAAAGCAAATACCACGGGAACGTATCAAATATGCTTCAGCAATGCCTTTGATTTGACCTCCGACAAGTTGATATATTTTGAATTTGCACAGATGCATGGATATGAATTTTTCTTGGAACCAAAAAATGGCGACACAATCAAAACAATCCGAGCTTCGGTAGACAATGTCAATTACAATCTTGTTGACGTCATAGGTTATCTTGACTATCAACGACAAAATGATGCCCAAAGAAGAAACAGAGCTCAAAATCTTTATATACTTGTAAATTATTATTCCTACGTTGAAATTGTCATATTGCTGGCAATTGGCATCGTTCAAACAGCTATCTTAAAAAGCTTTAAATTCATGAGGAATCTGCAATTATGTCTCGCATCGTAAGTCACAAACTTGTTGATGTTACGAATAAAGAATACTTTATATTTCCCATCATTGAATATGCAGTCATGCCATTTTTGGAGTAATGTTTTAATGGTCTTGTTTACAAATTAAAGGAATATTAACTCCCTCTTTTGCTTAGTTTTCGTTATTTGTTTATTGAAATTATAGTTTATTTAAAAGCTTCAAATTGTTGTTTTGTACTGCATTTTCTGTTTTTATGCCGTATGCTTTTCGAGAAATACAAGAGTTAAACTCTTACAGAAGGTTCATACATTATATCAAGTTTATTGTAGAAATAGCTATAATTGTATTTCGCTGGGAATTCATTCCTTCATGGTCCTTCTTTGAAGAACATACATTCCTTTTTGCATCCCCATTCTTTTAACGCAATTCGGTTTTTGACACCAATTTGCTTTATGAGACGTCGATCATTTTGTCCTGTTCATTGAATGGGAATGGAAATTATGATTCTCATTCACTTAAAAGAATGCATTCTTTTGAATCATTTCTATTCCTAGTGCCTATCTCTTGTTCGCAGACGTTCGAATATGATCATGTGAAATTAAAACAAAAAAAAATGAAGAGAGCAGTACACTAACAACGACCATTTGCATGAGAGCGAAATTTTTTGGTTCACATGTACTTAGCGGTCGTTTTGTCGCCAACTCACCAAGTTCTGCCAAACCCTTATTGCAACTAGGCTACAAAATCGTGATGATCTCCTCCTCCTCCTTCCTGAAAACAAACGAAAGAAGTCAAAGGTTAATTATTTTTATGCCACAATTGAAAGCTGGCCACTCATAAATGTGGCGAAAACTAGCGGATGAAACTAGGAATTACAATTAATCAAAAATTATTTCATAGAGAATGTATGACTGTAGCGGAGACATACACAGAAACCGTCGTTGACAGCGCCGCCGACCTTCACACTTTTGCGTACCATGTGCCTCCTGACCCTTCCAGCAACTGACAATGGTACATCTCTGGATAGCTATTGAGACGGTCTTTCGGATGCTACGCGTATTCTATATTTCATGCACGAGTGTCGGTAGACACTGTGAAAATTTTCTTTTTTTTTTCGCGTTCTAATTTCCTCACTATCTAAAACTGGTTCAATGTTTTCGAATGCACGTGAAACGCGTAGATATAATCGATATCTATCGTTTGAGACTAAAACCAACGCCGTATCTGCTGGGAATCATGAGGTGCACTGATTGAAGTTTTCCATGGAAGCCCAAAATGCCCATTTTACATCAAGCTCCGCCGCTCGCGTATGAGTGGCGGTGACTTTATATTGTTGTTGTTTTTTTGCGGGAACGCAACTATATGCCGCTTAGAATGTTAGTAAAATCATTCAAGTCGGACTTGTAGTTTCGCAGTTATCCAATGGTGTGGATATACATGCAAACGTTACATCAAAATTTCTTAGATGCGATCTAGTAGGAAGGTTTTACACAAGTATACTCACATCAAAAAATATGCGAATTTGCAATATGGTTAGAAAATACAAAAAGAATAAAAATTATCTTATCTTTGTATGATTTATAATCTTGTTTACAACTAACCGATCTGAAAATCGTCAGTTTAGTCTCACTCTGCTAACTTCTGTTTCTCTCTCTTTCTCTCTCTCGCTCTCTTTCCCATTAACTCTAATGGCTCCATATCTTCTTCGGTGGTTCATTTCAAAATGCACTATTCCAAAATGTAATGCTCGCTTTTTTATCAGCTACTGTGTGTGGTCTAAGAACCTTAATTCATTTTTACTCGGAATGTTTTTTAAATATAAAAGTTTTACTCTTTCTAATATCATCATATCTTAATCGGCGATAATTCATTTTGTAAATCTAGAACTTGATCGTCGGCGGATTTCCAAAGTACCCTTTTTTTTTTGTTTAACATATGTGCATATTTAAACAATTTCTATAGACTATTCTGTGATAATAGTGAAGTAATATCATTATAGAATTCACAACGGATGTTGGCTTATTTCCGAAAAATATATAGGAGATGACTATCTATATCGTTTGTTAGAGATAAACGTTATCGAGAAACATTAAATACACTAAAACAAAATATCAACGCATAATATTGTTTAATGAAATTGAAACGTAATTTAATGCATAAAGCAAAATGTTTTCTGTAATATAAATTCTCTTATATAAAGAGCTGTTTTCTGTAAAAAAAGTAGTCATTTCCCATAAATTTTAGTTTCGCTGTACTTATGACAGAAAACTTATTTAAATTTTAATGACATTCGTGTGTCTTATATATAATTTTATTTTGCAATCCCCGACTTCAAGGAACACAGTTTAAATTTCATAGCGAAAATTAATGATAACGAATTACAATAATGTGTAAAAAGCGAATTTCTCTAAAAAAATTGAAATATGTCATGCAGATTGAAAAGTGTATAAAAATAGCACACTTATAACAGTAAGCAATAGCAACTTATAACAGTAAGCAATAGTAACTTATAACAGTAAGCAATAGCAACTTATAACAGTAAGCAATAGAAACTTATAACAGTAAGCAATAGAAACTTATAACAGTAAGCAATAGCAACTTATAACAGTAAGCAATAGCAGCTTATAACAGTAACTTAGAATAGCAACTTATAAGAGTATTTTTTCAATTGCGTTACTATTGTTTTAATTTACTACGTTTATAGCGTTATACTAATTATTCATAGAACATGTAATCGCTATAAATGTTTGTGCAAACTTGTGTAAACAGAATTCAAAATTAATTCTGTTTTATTACCGCGTATATACTGAGGCTGTCCCCCGGAAATTCGTAGAAATGATTAACTATGACAAAGACCAGATATACCAAATATTTCACCATAGCTACATCTAGATATGTATCAGTGTTTGAACATAATAGATGCATCCAGATACACAAACACTTGTCTCACTAGTATTTCCCCAAAGATACACTAAATATCACATGTATTACATATGATACACAAGTGTTTAAAAAGTTAAGTGGTGTGTAACAAATCTGAATATTTGTTTAAGCAAATTAAATGGAGGTTCACATGTCAAATTCTTTTCACAGAAATACATACATGTATGAATTTGCAAAAGGCGTCGAGATAAATTAGCACCCTGTAGCAAAACCTTCCAATATTAAAACCAATCAATTGCTATGTATATTTGCTTCTATTTACATCTTTCGGCCCTGCGGTGGCGCAGTGTGGTAACGCGTTCTCCTATTGCGCGGCTAATCCGGGTTCGACTCCCAGCAGTGCAAAAAGAACGCTTACTCAGAGATCTCATAAAGATCGCACTGCTCACTGTAGTCCGGGGTTTGGTTCCCTAGGCCTTAAGAGGTTCGGATTCCTCGGAAAACAGTAGGTCCCGGCGCAGCATGACCACTGTAGTCTTTGAGCCGTAAAACCAAAAAACAAACAAACAAACAATATTTACATCTTTCATATAAATTTATTCTCTTATCTTGATAAAATTTTATTCTCTAATCTTGATAAAATTTTATTCTCTTACCTTGATAAGATTTTATTCTCTTATTCTGATAAAATTTGAGTACCTTATTTTGGTAAGATTTCATTAGTTTATCTTGACAAAATTTGGTTATCTTAGATCAGTGGTTCCCAACCTGGGGATAGCAACCGTCAGGGGGGGTCGCCGCAACTATTTTTAGTTGCAATTATTTTTATAAGGAATTTCATACCAAATGTTTCCAACGCTTTTATATTTCAACATGGCTACACATATTGCAGTATTCTACTAATGGTTGTTACCTTAATTGTTATATACATTAATATATATTATATTCTCTATTATAATATACATTAATATGACAATTAATATAATATGACAATTAATTTAATATATATAATGAATATAATTTTGCTTTTAATGTGCTTTTAAAAATGCTTTTATTATGCAAATGTGGCAGCGGTGGACAAAGGAGGGTCACAGATCTTTTGGTTACTATAAAAGGGGGTCGCGGATTACTTGGCTACTATAAAAGTGGGTCGCGGCTTGAAAAAAGTGTCTTAGATTGATAAATTGTATTTAATCGTCTTAATAAGATTTGGTTATCCTTCCTTTAAAAATGTTATTTTGATAAAATTTAAGATCAATATGTGTTTTCAATGAGTGAGTGGAGTTAAATGCTTTGGTAAATCGATTTTAAGACTTTGTTTCTAAGTGTGTGACTTTCGAGCTCACAAAATAAGCCACACACGATATGAACCTCCGAACAAACAGCTGAAAAAATGGATGCTAAAAATCTAGATATTTCAATTCAGATAACTTTACTAAAACCCATTTTCATCAATAAAATGTATTTAGACCATACTAAAACCACCTAGGCAGTACTTTCAACTACCTATAAAAATTTAAATTTCTGACGAGTTTCAAAATGTTGACACACATTTTGAATTTCTATCTTTCCAACTGTATCTTCCAACTTCGAAAGATTGAGAAATTTTTAGAAGAAAAATGATAAAAATCTAAAAATTGTCACAGGGATATTTTGGCTTATGTTTTACATTCGACTTCGAGGTAAAACCTCCTAATAAGACGTTAAGTCAATGTAAATTCTCTGTTTACAGGGTTTAAGCTGCAGTCGCATTTTTCGCAAAATGCGACGAGTTGCTCGAAAATGCGAAGAAAAAATTATTGCCCATCGCGAAAATGCGACAGGCAGTTTTAACCACAGTTTATTCTCTGAAAACAGGATTTCTCGATTCCAGAATATCCGTTTTGCACTTCAGCGATCTTTTCTTGTTCCTTTTTGTTTCCTCTTCAAAATTCTTAACAGCACCTGTTAAGCATCGTTGATATAAATAATTTCATTGATACGATTTTTCGAGCAACGAAAGCAACTAATATTTTTTAGCATTTTGCTACAACTTTTTTCCCATTTTAGCATTTTTGCGACAGCATGTTTTGAGCCAGCTTAAACTCTGTCTGTAACTTAACAGGTAGACACGTGTCCGGCAATCAACAAGGTATGAGTTAGGCTCCCATCAGGTGCCGAAAAAAACATACTTTTTTTTTTTCTTTTAGAATATTTAATCATCTCACATTAAAATATATTTTAAAGTGCATATGTATTTTTAATTTTTACTGCTAGGAACTGAAACGCCTAAATATGCATGTTAAAAATTGCATGGTGGAAATTAAACAAAGCCTAGTAAAATAGATTAATGCACACTTAATAAACATAAAGTTTTAAATATATATAAAAGTGTGTGGAAAATTATATTTTTGCAGAAATTTTTTCGATAAAATTTCTGCTTAGAATAAATTAAATTAATTAAATGAATAAACATATAACAAATAAGAAAATTATTCTGTATATATATCACAAACTGAAAACCATGATGTTGGAGTAACTGCTATTATCAATAAATCAAGCTAAAAATTATCTGTTTCGTAGTGAATGAAAATTCAAAATAGTACTAAACACAGCATGCACTGCAAGAATATTCAATAACTCACAAGGGAACCTTTTAACATCGTACCCCATGAACGACCTGAAAATTTACATGTAAGTAGCTTTTTAGGCATAATAAACGAAATGAGGGTTGAAAAATTTCGCTATCTTGAGCAACGTCTTTGCCTGGACATTTTTCAAGCGCAAATCGGTCATTCTATAAATCACTACAGAATCGATTCTAATTACCAAAAATGGGTAAAAAATACATGTTTATGTTTACTACTGTCAATTTTCACGAAACCGATAAAAAGACAAAAACACGAAAGAAGAAAACAAAGAAATATTTTTGGAATGATTTGTTCGAAAAATGAAAAAATGAGAGAGAAAACGCGGGGTAAGATCGTTATTGATTCTGAAAAATGTGATCATGCATGTGGTAATAGTCATCGCCAGCGAAATGATCAAAGCAGAAGTACTCACTGCAATGTGCACATTTGATAAAGCTCAACTTTTCACGGAGAGAAGAGTTGTTTCGGTGTTTTGAAGTCTGGTGTATACTTGACATTGTCACTATCATAACCGTATCCTTTCCATGCGTACAGAAGCATTGATCGAAAGATTGGTGCTTGAAGCTGATAGAAGAGCAAGCCATGCGCCTTGATGATAAAACATCGATTGTTTGGTTTGATTTCACAATCAGAACGAAGATAGCGTCGTCGAATGTGAGACACAATTCGTTTTATCACATCCTTGTATTGATAAAAGAAGTACTGGTCACATGGTTGAGCGTAGGCTGTTGTTCCTTCTGGAATGAAGTGAACTCTCACATTTTTGGCAAAGGTCTCTTGGGTTGAACTGCATCGTCATCGAGCAAAACACCTTCATCATCGACCATAAGCCCTTCGTCTTCAAGATCGATTTCTTCATCGACTTCCATGTCTTCGACCGGTTCTTCGATATTCTTCTTCGCAGTACGCTGCTTCAATGATTTTGATTTATTAGCCGATTTCTTCTTGGCTGTATGCTTCTGTAGTGGCTTGGGACTTGCCAAGTGCTTGTGGCCTCCACATGAATCCAGCAATATGAGAGTGTCCACTGTTTTCGACAAATCTTCTGCGATAGCATGCTTGGCCCAGGAATCAATGTGTTCGTTTGTCAGCTTGCCTGACTTTGAAGCTTCGGCAACAACGATTCCACCAACCTCCTTGATTGCCTTGTCAACAAGCTTTTGAACATTCGGTCCGAACTGGCCTTCAGGCTCTCTGAAGCACAAATACAATTTCTTTCCAAGCTTACCAGATCTGCTGAAGTGCGCTTGCATCATGTAAGAATGTGTAAGTGAATTCTTATCGATTACAGTTGAAAGAATATGTTTCTGGCCTTTGCTAGCATTGGCTCTCTTGTACACCATTTCATAATTGAATGCGCTCTGGTCGTTGTTCCAGGTGCTATCCTCACTGATCCGCTTTTCGTCCATATACTTGTTCGTTAAGGCCGCGAACTCTTTGGCCTTGGCCTTTTTTTACACTCATCAGCTGAATGACCCTTTCGAACGTACCATGTAACTTTTCGTTGGCTGATGCGCAGCGATCTTTTCAGACTGTCGAAATACGAATCACTGGTAAGATCTCTACATGGTTTATAGCTAACAACGGCTTCTTCAATCCATTTTTGAAAGTCGACAGTTGTAACATGATCTGTTGCTAAACGGGCCTCAGTGAACTGATCATGCACGTATTGACGAATTTGCTAGTATTTTGCAAATTCGGAAATTCCACCACGATCGACATATTCCATGATGGTTCTTATTTCTATTTCTTAAGCCGCAACTTGTCTGCGATTGCTTGATATGATTTTCCGGATTTCAAAAGTTTGTCCGCTGCTTCTATTCTTTCCTTGCTGTGTCTTTCATGAACAAGCGTGCAAAATCCTGAAGGCTGTTCTGTCACGTATTCCGGATCTTTAGCTTGTTGCTTCGCTTCCTTTCGCTGATGATATGTGCTGCATTCATGAAAATCCACACTGGCTCTAATCCTATCGTTTGTTTCTTCATCATTGTTTTTGACGTCGTAGTAATCTTCTTTGTCGGCGGTCTCTTCAAGCTCGTAATTCCATAGCATCTCATAGTGTGTGTAACGATGACAACTCTGTTGTCCAAAAGATCTTCCAGAATTCCTCAAATGGAGTGGAAACATTCTTGCTCATTTGGATGAAGAAACTCTGAACCAGCTTGTGGAGCGTAGTTAAAGTGGTTGATCAGAGCCTTCAAAATGGTGTGCACTTTGTTTTCCATTGCAGATGACTGTATCGAAAATAGTGCACAAACTTTACAAAATAGTGTTAAAAAATATAAAAAAATATATGTATATTTATATTATTGATTAATTGATTGAAATACACACCTTTGCGAAATAACAAAATAGTGATTCCGCATGTGGTAATGCTTCTTCTGAAGATGGTCGTTATTTTGTATGCGATGAAGATTCTGGATGGTTTGGTGATACTTCTGACAATTGGATGGTGAAGGCACAAATATCACAAAAATAGTAATATACTTGAGAAACACTTGAAAAAAGACTTGAGAAAAAACACTTGACAAAAGATAGCAATGCTATCATGTGTGATCGTTTTGAAAACATGACTGCAGGCTATGACAGTGCTGACGTGAGAAAACCGCTGCACAGCGGTTTCGTGAAAATTAACATTAGCGAACATAAACATGTATTCTTTTTACCCATTTTTAATAATTAGAATTGATTCCGTAGTGATTTGCAGAATGACCGATTTGAGCTTGAAAAGTGTCCGGGCAAGGACGTTGCTCAAGATTGTTTGTTTGTTTGGATTTTTTATGGTGCAAGAACGTCTGAACTATACTGCGCCAATGCTCAAGATTGCGAAATTTTTCAACCCCCATTTCGTTTATTGTGCCTAAAAGGCTACCTATATGCAAATTTTCAGGCGGTTCCTTGGGTGCGATGTTAAAAGGTTTCCTTGTCAGTAAAAATAATACCTCTAAACTTCAAATTAGGAAAAAATGTGTTCCTAATATTGCCACAATTTTTCCCTGTAAAAGTATAATTCATTTTCAAAAAAATTGGGTGATTTTTCTGTGTTATATGGTTGAATTGTTTTTTAAAATGTAAAATTTGCTGGAGGAGACTCTGTTCAGAAAATAAAAACTGTTAAAATGAGCTTCAAATTCATATTACTGAAGAATTTTTTTTGC
Organism: Dysdera silvatica; assembly: GCA_006491805.2. NCBI lineage: Eukaryota > Metazoa > Arthropoda > Arachnida > Araneae > Dysderidae > Dysdera > Dysdera silvatica. The sequence continues at coordinate 124,796,011 of QLNU02015003.1, read as the reverse complement.
GAAAGATAAACGACTTTTCATTACTGAAAATTAGTTGGAAGAAATTTATTGGCTTTTATATTCTAGTAACGAACAACGACCAAAAATAAATTAACAAAGCAAATTCTCGTTAGCAATTTTTTGCTAACAAGAATTGAAATAAAAGCAAAACATTTGGAAAAGCAAATTAAACACTTCAGAAAATTTCTTATAAAGGTGAAAAAAAATTACTTGACAAACTGAGAAAACTATTCTTTGTTAGACACCTAAGTATTCATAAAATCTCCGCCAAGAAAAGGATGCTAATTGCGAGTTCATCTGGGATAGCAGTTCTTTAAGCAGTAAAAATAATTAATTCAAAAACTCAAATATAACAGCATATTAAAAAATTACTTTCAAAGAAAAGCTCTGTTTTATCCACATTTTCCGAAAAAAATTCTAAGATTATAAAATACTCTTATTAGGAGAATCACCTACTGGCGTAAGCAGGGGGGTATTTGTGGTGGTTATAACCCCCATTGCGATGAAATTTTATATATAAACATATAAATACCTGAAGTTGTAAATCTGTAGCTTCCCACATTGGGCCTGTAACCCCTCATGTATTTTCTGCGTGCGCTTATGGAAAAACCTTTATTATAATAGCTGTGCGTACCATCGCCATCACCTCGTCACACCAGTAATAATATATGTATATGCATATGGGATGAGACGTCATGTGGACGTGGTTTCTATTCATGTCCCATATATCCTTCTAGAATGTGGGACGGAACAGGGGCAGGAAGCCGAAAATATAGACTCTTGGACCTGACTTTAAAAGCTAATGAAAGGAAGGGCGAAGCGGACGCTCCGATCTATTGGTGGCTCCATAAAGGAGGAGGAGGAATAATAAGTAGACCATCACATCGGTCTTTAACATGCTATGCTCGACGATCTGTGTGTCTTAAGCTATACGTGATTTCTAACATACGATAAAAAGACTTTGCATTTGTATTCGAACTCAATATCCTTAACGCAACCATAGCAATTCTACAACAATGATAAGGATACGGATCCCAAATCTCGAGCGAGCCTAACTAACTTTAGAACGGGCGAACATCGTTACTGACCATGAATTTCCTATATTAATCATTATTAAAGAGCCTTTTCATGGTATAATGCCATCTTACACTTAGTTGGTGCGTTGGTGATGTAGGGTTTTTGAACTTTTTGTCCTTCAGAACCCATTTCCCATGACATACCTCGTCACGGTACCACTCTATAGACATTTAAAGGACTACCACTTATCACTGTTTCCCACGAACATATAAATAATCAATTAATAAGTACAAAAATGCTGGTAATAATTTTCTGTTTTTGCGGGATATTAGCCATGGTTAATTATATTTGTCTAAGAGGCTGTCGTGGGGTCAATTACAGAATTTACGGTTTTCCTTGGAATTTACGGCGATATTTTATAAATAACTTGTAAAACCCTGGTGTTCTTTAAAACACTTCAAAAAACACTGCTTTGAAACATTCTTTGCGCTCTGAAAGGGCATATTTGAAACCCAAGGGCGTGCTAACATACTCTTACATCATAAATGTAAAATGTTAATTCCCAATATGATCAACGTTCTTCTTTCTTCATGAGAGTTTTAATAATGATATTAATTGAAGATTTTTTAGCTTTAAGAATTAATTATATTAGCATATAAGAGGAGAGTGGAACGAAAAATGTTTTTGTCGGAAATGTTGTTGGTAAGATATTTCAGTTGCTCGAATTAGAATAGGAATTAATAGTAATTTATCCATGATCTTTTAAGTTGTTGCTCATTATAAACTGATATCCAATAATCTTAAAAATTTTATTTATTTGGAAATTTATTTGTAATTGAAAAAAATTCTTATTTTTCTAGGAAGAAGCTGTGGAAAGCAAGCCACATTTGTATTTGAATAGCCTTACGCACTAAACGTAATATTTAAATAGGTCTTGAATATTGTTTGTAAAGCATTGTTACGTTTTAAATTTTCTTTCTAGCCACAATCCTTTAAAACTATTCCATCTTAATCTTGAATGCGCAATAAAGAAAAATTACACAAAGTTTGCATATACTGGGCATTACACATATCCGCTAACCACGGTTAAAACATCCTCATTATAACGAAGACAGCCTAAATATTATTATTCCAAATACGATTTATTTTTGATTGTTAACCAGGTCATGGAGGAATGCAAATATTTCCAATACCTACCATACTATCACAAACTCTAAAACGGTACTGAAACTCTTTTAAGTATTTTACCCTGTTTCGCAAATTTTTCCATCTTTGACATCATCGAATATTTGTAGAATAAATTTGCAAAGAACTCCCTTCAACCTATAATACCATCACTACCTTGCGGTTTCTTCTCAAAAAGTTTACCATGTTTGGCGCAGTATAGCCCAGATGCTCTTGCGCCATAAAAAATCCAAACAAACTTCTCAAAAAGTAACGCAGTTTTACTTTTTATGCATTGAGCATAATTGTTTATAGGCAATGTATTCCCATTACTGTATATTTCATCATTAATATTAGTCTACCCTTATACATCCAATATTCATCAGAATTCGTATTTTAGTTTAATCAGTTTAGCTTATAAATTAAATTATTTCATGCTAAGACTATTTCACTTTCTGTGTATTTTTGCAGTATTTTAATATCATAGCATGCATTGAGAACTTCTGGTGCTTCATTAGTATCTTTGCTACTGCTCTAACTTAAAGGTTGGAGAGATGGTATTGGACAGTTCACAAATGTTCGTGCATTTTCTTGAGACGTTCCTCGAAATCTTGTATCATCACTCACAAGATGTTCATCAGTGGTCTCACGAAGATAGTACAAAAGATTAATGTAAAACTCATCAATTTCTTCCAGAATCTATCTAACTGAGGTTTATGTTATGTATGACTTTCCTCCAATCTCCTATTACTTTACCATGATTATATAGAAATGTATCGTATCCAATGTCGAAACAACTAATTAGAAATATGAGTTATTGCTATGAATAGATTGTTCTGTCACAAGGTTATAGATAAATCACTGAACATTATATCTTGTAACCCAAACACCCAATGACGTTTTATGGATCACTGGCCCAAACATTGTCTTAACAAATGTGTGTGGGCAGAGCCGGATTTAGCCTGTTGGAGACCCCTGGCGTAAAAATGTTGAGACCCTTAGACCCAAGCCCCAAAATATAAAATTTGTGTAGGGAACTGGTGGTATTTTCGGAAGGATTTCAGTAGTAAATTTTTAGTGAGTTGCTTAAACCGGCAATATGTAGCTAATAATAAACTCAACGTTTCAAGAAAAATCATACATTTATTCAAAAAATTTAACAGTAACCAAGTTACCTGAGTGCTTAAAAAATGTTTTCTACAGTTCGTTCACGAAAAATAGTTCTATGGTACCGTTAAAAATAACGGGAGCTGACGTCACAAACGGCCTAGCCGATTACAGCAGAGGGGAGGACGTCATTTCCGAACTGGTTTTTGGCGCAGACAAACGTTCGCTAAAAAACAGTTCTGAAATGACGTCCTTCCCTCTGCTGTAATCGGCTATGCCCTTTGTGACGTCAGCTCCCCTTATTTTCTAACGGTACCATCGGACTACTTTTCGTGAACGAAACGAACTACATATGAATTTGTGTCTCGATTGCTCTTTGGTAAATTCATCAATTATATTTGCAGTATCTATTTCGTCCGAAATTTCTTGTTCTATGTATAATATGGCCATGTTTTTCAATCTGTCCGCTCCCCTCGTACTCTTTAAATAGCATTTAACGCATTTTAAAACTGAAAAAGATCTTTCACCTTATATATCTGATATCGGTATTGTTAAAAATATTTTCGAAATAATCTCTACATTAGGAAAAGTTCCACTCCCTTTATACACTTCGAACTATTATTCAATAGCAGTTCTATTTATTTAGACCTACCGACACTTTTGATTATTTACTTATCAGCTTCTTACGATTTAATTTGTTCGCCTTTCATAGCATACGATAACAATCTACATATAACAACATGTAACACTATATAGGTATTAATATTCTTTAGAAATATTCTTGCAAACTTCTTTTATGATTTATTTTTTAATATCACTTAATAGCACGCCTCCAAAAATCTTTTTTCCTTCTTTAATCTACATAATTATTATTATTCATAACTTTTACAAAAATAGAGTAAACAACACTTATAATTCGATTGAACTCTTTACGTCCTGGTATGTATATCCAAGTGATATATACTCACTAATAAATACTTCAATAATAATGATGCACCAATAATCCCATTGATTGACTATATGCACCCAATAATAATCAAATAGTTTCTTTCCTTTTTTAAGTTTTATTTATTATGTGATACGAATTGTTTCTTTAAAATAATAATAATAATACAAAGGGGATTTTAGAAAAATTAATAGAATCGGAGCAGTACATAGTGTTCTCCCGCCTTCGAAGGTTTATCCAGAAGATCCGATTTTCGCGCGGAAATATTGTTTAAACAACAGCGATTGTCTCTTCTCGTTCAATTACCTTTTAGTGTTCTCGCACCCAAGTGTATATATATATATATATTAACGAAGAGTTTTCAAAATTATTAGAGTTGAAGAATTCTACAAAAAACTATATGAAAGTAACAGTGAATTAAACGAAGACACTGAAATAGTCGAAGGAACAGCTCCTAAAATCTTAAAAGAAGAAGTTTCATTTGCAATAAAAAATATGAAGAAAGGAAGAGCCCCTGGTGATGATGGTATTACATTAGATATCCTAAAAGAAGCTGGAGAATATGTAGAAGACATACTTGCAAAATTCTTTACCAAATGTCTTAACAGCGGTAACATACCAAACCAATGGGATTCTGCAACAGTAATTCTTTTGCATAAAAAAGGTGATAAAGAGGATTTAAAAAATTACCGACCAATTAGCTTGTTACCTGCTATTTATAAAATCTTCACAAAAGTGCTAACACATCGCCTGCAGAAAAAATTAGATGCAGCTCAACCAAGAGAACAAGCTGGATTTCGAAGTGGATTCAGTACAGTGGACCATATTCAAGTATTAAGAGAATTAATTGAAAGAACACATGAATATGAACTTCCATTGTGTGTTGCATTTATTGACTATGAGAAGGCCTTTGACTCTATTAAAACATCAGCAGTCATCAACTCTTTAAGATCAACAGACATTGAGGATGTGTACATTGACATGGTGAAACGTGTGTATAAAAATGCAAGTGCAAAATTTCGGTTACATAAAGATACCAAAACTATCAAACTTGGCAAAGGGGTGAGGCAGGGAGATACCATTTCTCCAAAACTTTTTACTTCAGCTTTACAGATGATTTTTCAGCTGATAAATTGGAATAACAAGGGAATAAAAATAAATGGTGAATATTTAAATCATTTGCGGTTTGCTGATGACATTGTTATTTTTTCAACGAACCCATCAGAACTCCAAGACATGGTACAGGAGCTCTCAACTAGAAGTAAAGAAGTTGGACTCAAGATGAACCTACAAAAAACTAAGATCATGTTCAATAATTTTGTAGAGGAAACAAAAATACAAGTTGACAACATTGAGCTAGAAATTGCTGATTCATATATTTACCTTGGCCAGCTGATTTCAATGGATGGCAACATTATGAAAGAACTCAACAGACGTATTAAACTTGGCTGGAGTGCATTTGGAAGAAACAGTTTTATCCTGAAGGGGAAATTGCCTTTGTGTCTAAAAAGAAAGGTCTTCAACCAGTGTGTATTGCCAGTCCTCTCTTATGGATCAGAGACATGGAGTCTAACAGTTGGAGCAATACGAAAGTTACAGACAACGCAAAGGAGCATGGAGAGGTGCATGCTTGGAATAACTAGGAGAGATCGAAAAAGAAACACTTGGGTGAGAGAGCAAACTAGAGTAGAGGACATCATTGTTAAAGTAAAAGGGCTGAAATGGCGATGGGCTGGGCATATTGCAAGAAGAACTGATCAACGATGGACAACAGAAATTCTGAACTGGATTCCAAGAGACCACCGAAGACCTAGAAAACGTCCTCAAACTAGATGGGTGGATGAAATAAGAAAACAGGTTGGGGTGACGTGGAAGCGAATTGCTCAGGATAGACTTGTGTGGAAAGCATTTGGAGAGACCTTCATCCAGCAGTGGATAGATAATGGTTGAATATGATGATGATGATATATATATTCTTATGTAATGAAATCCTTAATTAAAGATGGATGAATGAATGAATGAATGAATGAATGAATGAATGAAACAATGCCTTACCTGTTTCATCATCAATAGTATAATTCAAGCCTTCCCACTGATTG
>QLNU02015003.1:124728045-124789578 GCA_006491805.2 Dysdera silvatica | reverse complement strand
GGGAATTTTAGAAAAATTAATAGAATCGGAGCAGTACATAGTGTTCTCCCGCCTCCGAAGGTTTATCCAGAAGCTCCAATTTTCGCGCGGAAATATTATTTAAATAACCATGATTCTCTCTTCTCCTCCAATTACCTTTTAGTGTTCTCGCACCCAAGTGTATATATATATATATTAACGAAGAGTTCTCAAAATTATTAGAGTTGAAGAATTCTACAGAAAGCTGTATGAGGGTAACAGTGGATTAAACGAAGACTCTGAGATAGTCGAAGGAACAGCTCCTAAAATCTTAAAAGAAGAAGTAGCATTTGCAATAAAAAGTATGAAGAAAGGAAGATCCCCTGGCGATGATGGCATTACATTAGATATCTTAAAAGAAGCTGGAGAACATGTAGAAGACATACTCGCAAAATTCTTTACCAAATGCCTCAACAGTGGTAACATACCAAACCAATGGGATTCTGCAACAGTAATTCTTTTGCATAAAAAAGGTGATAAAGAGGATTTGAAAAATTACCGACCAATTAGCTTGTTACCTGCTATTTATAAAATCTTCACAAAAGTGCTAACACATCGCCTGCAGAAAAAATTAGATGCAGCTCAACCAAGAGAACAAGCTGGATTTCGAAGTGGATTCAGTACAGTGGACCATATTCAAGTATTAAGAGAATTAATTGAAAGAACACATGAATATGAACTTCCATTGTGTGTGGCATTTATTGACTATGAGAAGGCCTTTGACTCTATTAAAACATCAGCAGTCATCAACTCTTTAAGATCAACAGACATTGATTGAGGATGTGTACATTGACATGGTGAAACGTGTGTATTTAAAATGAGAGTCAAATTTCGGTTACATAAAGATACCAAAACTATCAAAATTGGTAAAGGTGTGAGGCTGGGAGAAACCATTTCTCCAAAACTTTGCCTCAGGTTGCCGTCAGGTCCGCTAGCCGCTTAATCCGCCACTGTATGTGAGTGACGAGATTTGAAGTTGACACAAACATTGTCTAAACATGATAGTTAACATGATACACACATAACTCTCTATAAGACATAATAAGACACATAACTCTCTATAGTTAACATGTGCGAAGGTTGTAATTAATTTAAGCAAGGCACATCCAGTTGAAAATAATATTTTATTTGAGCTTTAAATATTTAGGATATTTGATTGTGTCTCCAAAAGATAAGTTATTCGAATACATTATTTAAAGCTTTTTTTGCGGAGCCTCTGATGATACGTGTGCACACATTAATGGTAAGGGAAAGGGGGAATATAATTTTAGAATTCCTAACACAATCACACTTACCGTTTCCAAATAACGAAGTTAAATACTGTACAGTAGTTATGCAAATGCGAAATAGAAATTTGGATTATTTCCACTTGCTAAAACATAAAAGGAAATAAACAATTTGGAATGCTGCCAATTTTGGAAACTGTAGCTATTAAGTTAAGTTTACGTTTCTTGATATCCTAAGTAGAAACAACAAAAATAGCCAGAAAAACGAACAAGCAGCATTTCTGTTGTGGAAACCATACATGCAAGAAAAGCTGTAAAAGAGGCAAGGGTTTTACGATAAATTATAAATATTGATGACAACCATCTACTACTACTATCACGGTATGCCACAAAATAAAATAATACATTACTAACTTCCTTAAAAATAATTTGGACAGACGTATATCTTAAAAATATTACTATTTTTTTCCAGGTCGTGTCGTTTTTCTAAATAACAAAATCCATACCTCTTTGCTCTGCCGTTTCCGATCCTTTCTCGGAAAAACATATTTCTTCTCTTTAAAATCCCGAGAACGTATACTGCAATCCCAAAACGCTCCCTTATCTTACGGTGAAGATGAGGTAGAGCAAAGTGGTTAGATCAAATAGTACTAATTTTAAAATACATGTTTGTCTAAATTATTTTTAAAGAGGTTAATAAAATATTATCATATCATCTTCACCATCGCATACTGGTTTTTTTATTAAATCCCCCCCCCCTCTTATTTGGATTGTTGCTCTGTAGAATAAATATACACAGATATAGAATGAACGTGGATTTAATAATCTGTGTTAAACTGAATTATTCATGAATAAGGTAGTGTAAACTTGGTCACGCCATAAAATTTCAAGCGCTTTTTACGTGATATACCAAAAATCTCTCTCAGCGGATCTTAGGAAGCGACTACTTAGAATACAAAAATTATTAATTAGTATATGCTATTCGTTTACGTATAATTATCAATTTGAATAACTAATATGATAAGTAAAATCACCGTCACATATAAATATTAAGATTGGGAGGCGTGCGATTTTTTTTTCAAAAGCATTCCATTCTTTCTGAGGGAGGAAGTGTGCTGAAATGCAGCACGAGTCTATGGGCACCAATTTCCTAAATCTGTTACTGTTCCACTAATTTACTCCAATCAGTTTCTGACAAAGGGCCTCCTCGTCTGTCTGTAACGAGTCGATAAAATGTATCCAACATCAAAATTACTCATTTCGATGTTGATATTAATATTTAGCGTATTTTAGGTTGTGTGCTACTCTACTTTTTACACTTACTCACATTCAAGGTTTTCGCATGAATTTAATTTAATCTTTTAAGGAGAAAGAACAGAAATTTGATGTCAATTCTGTGATCTATTACGAGTCAATCGAATGTATTCTCTTAGAGAACAGAACGTTTCGTAGTAAATGTAATTCTTTGAAAATAGGGATGCTCGTATTAAATATGCTTCAGGAACTTAGTAATTTTATTGGGAATTTTGAAAATTTCATCTTAGAATATCAACACGGAAATTTTTAATTAACGAATAATAATGATACTACGTACGTTATAAATTAAAAAATTTAAAAAAGACAACGTTTTTTAGCATAGAATAATTTAAAGTTTCGATGACATTTCGACACAGGCACGCGCTGGTCTTCTTCGGGAGTAAATGTAAATACGGTGGTGTGTTGCCATTCTTCGGAAGCGTTTTTACAGAAAAAAAATCTGTGAATCTATTTTCTTCTTTCTGTCTTCTTCCGCCGTCTACTGCTGGAAAAACAACCATAAATTTAATTTCCTAGACCCTTTCATAATTTCCCAATCGAGATCTCCACTCGAAATAGATTTTTTGGAAGCTTTCCACATTAAAACCAACTCTAATATTATCAATGAGTGAAAGTCTACTCCATACTTCAACCGCGCGTGGGCAATTCTATTTCAAGAAACCACCTCAGTTCCTAATATTCACCGGTAAAAAAAATTTGTAAAAACGCTTCCGAAGAATGGCAACACACCAAATTGTTTACATTTACTTCCGAAGAAGACCAACGCGTGTCAGTGTCGAAATGTCATTGAGACTTCATATAATAAGTTATTCTACACTAAAAAGTTGTCTTTTCTAAAAATTTTAAGAGAAAATTTTATTTATATAAAATAAACAAACTTTATTTCAGGTAAATTGTACAGCTGATGAATTTATTTTAAATTATAAAGGTTTGTCCCAAAAGTTCCCGAAATGATTTTTTTAAAATCATTTATTCAATATCAGTTTACAATCTTTTCAGAACTTTTCAAAGTATTCTCCCCCTGCTTCGATGCACCGTTGCCAACGCTTCACCCAATCATTGAAGGCGCCCTGGAAGTCGTCAACGGGAATCTCCTTCAGTGAGGTCGTCGCGGCTGCTTTTACCGCCTCCAGCGTCCCATGCCGAGTTCCTTTCAGGGTTCTTTTGATCCTTGGGAACAAAAAGAAATCCGCTGGTGCCAGATCGGGGCTGTACGGCGGCTGGGGCAGCGTTGCCACACCCATTTTGGCCAGCAACTCGGAGACAATGAGCGCGGTGTGGGTTGACGCGTTGTCATGGTGCAAGATCCAATTGTCGCGAATTTCGTTTCGGACGCGTCGAACCCTGTTGCGCAACCGTTTGAGCACTTCACAGTAAAACTCCTTGTTGACTGTTTGTCCTTGTGGCACGAATTCACTGTGAACTACACCTTTTCTGTCAAAAAACACAATGAGCATTGCCTTGATTCGCGATTTGCTCATCCTTGCTTTTTTCGGGCGAGGAGACTCCTTGGTGTGCCACTCGCTGCTCTGGCGCTTTGATTCGGGATCGTACTGAAAAATCCACGTCTCGTCCCCTGTGATCACTCTGTCCAAAAATTCTGGGTCCGTTTCGTAGCGTTCATGCAATTCCTGGCACTTCAACAAACGCTGCTCCTTCATCTCACTCGTCAGGACTTTTGGCACCATTTTCGAGCAGACTTTCCTCATTTGAAGATCCTCCGTTAAAATGCGATGAACGATTGTTTTGGGTATTCCACACTCCTCTGCAATCACCCGAACACTTAATCGTCGGTCATTGTCCAAAACTTGACGCACTTTTTGCACCGAGTCGTCCGTTTGTGATGTCGACGGGCGTCCAGAGCGGTCGTCGTCGTTGACGGACTCCCGACCTTCCCGGAACCGCTTGTGCCACATGAAAGTTTGGCTTTTTTTCATCGCCCCGTCACCGTAGGCTTTCCGAAGCATTTCGAGTGTCTCCGCCCCGTTTTTACCCAGTTTCACACAAAATTTGATTGCATAACGCTGCTCCAAAAACTGGTCCATTTTTTGATCGACGAGGGTGCAGTAGATACCTCTGCGCGGAGCGTGACCCTGCCTCAACAACTGCCCGCAGGCGACTGATACCGGTCTCGTTTCCAAGCTCAGATCCCCCACCAACTTCTCCGCCCCGTCAGCCAGCGTTGCCAACTACAAAACAATCCATAAAACCCTGTAACATAACTATTTATTTGTATATAAAAACAAAGATGTTTATTATAAATGTGACATTATGTAATATGTGAACGTATTACTTCTATTATTACAAAGTTGGAAACTTATGTGAAATATAGGCAGTTCGGAAGAAGCATGATCTTCGGTAAACTGAATGCTAATAAACGCCACATCTGCATTCTCCAATACTTCAAAGGGTCCCTCCTTAATTAAGTCCTCGGTTTTCTAGGTGGTCTTAGTAAAGCTACATTTAATTATCTACCTTACAACGTATCGTCGAAATCTAATTCAACTTGATTAATTAAGAAGCTCATTCCACTAGTAACATCTCCTTAGTATTAGTTTTACTTGTTCTGCAAATGGGATGCTTAAACCGAACAAAATGCAAGGAATAGCTATTTCCATGCTGTTAAACATCTTGAACAATCTTCGCGAAAAATTTTAGTTTGTTTATAAGTAGTCTACTGTTTTCTTGCTTTAAGAACAAAAAAAGGATACAATGAAATCGTTAAATCTTTATTGCGCTCATGGATTATATAAAAATGATGTATAATTACACTATTAAGGTTTGAAGAGTGCTTGGTTTGCATCCTGATAAAGAATCAGAAACCAAATAAGTGGTAATTTCATACATAGGCACTAGCGGTGTTGCCAAACCTGGAAATGACCGAATCAATTGAATTAGTTTGCTCATTTGCGATAGATGAGCAACCTCATTCACAAATTCGTTCAAGGAAACATTTTTCACACCTATAACTATGTAGGTGCCTAAACTTATGCCGGCTTGCCAAGGTGGGTGACGTATTACTTCCAAAGCACGACATTTTATTAAATTTAATAATTTTTGAAGCCCATGTTTAAGCTAAACTTCAGCTTTATTAATATAGGAGAAAAAGATACATTGTCCCCAACTTAAATTCGAACCAGGGTCTCTCTGTTGAGCTAGGAGCGCCTTGACCACTAGGCCATCGAGGACAGGAACGAAGCTCCTTTGCTCACTGCTTAAGGTTGTAAGATATTATTACACATAAAAAAAACTGGCCCGGAAGGCTTTCTGTGTTGACCATTATCTGACAGTTATGTTAGTCCTGAGAAGGGTAATAATAATACCTTACAACCTTAAATATGGAGAAAGAGAGCTTCTTTTCTGTCGTCGATAACCTAGTAGGCAAGGCGCTCTAGGTTCAACAGAGGGACACTAGTTCGACTCTAGGTCGGGAACGATGTCTCTTTTTCTTCCATACTAATAAAGCTTTAGCTGAGTTCAAACGTGGGATGCAAAAATTATTAAGTTTAAAAACAAAAGACACTCCGGGCTAAACGGAGGGACCCTGGTTCGAATCCAGGATGGGGAAAGCGTCTCTTTTTCTCCAAAATTACATAAGCTCTAGTTTGAGCTATAATTAATACGTGGGTGGCAAAAATTATTGTATAATATTAAGTTTAGTAACTACCTTTTAAAAAAACACAAAAAAACTCGGCCCGAAGGCTTTCTGTGTTAATATTTGCTAATTTTGCCATTATATTTTTCCATTGTGTGGCAATTGTGTTAACCTTGAGAGTGGTAGTAATATCTTAAAACACCACATGCTAGTTTATCGTGAATTATATTCTAAATAAATGCAAATATTGCAGAGCCCGCTTTGTTTTCTATCTATGAATATGCACTTGTATAATTTTCCACCATTTCATTATATATTGGAACTTGGTTAAATCGTGGCTGAAGAGATCATAGATTTAGCTCGAATTATCTAAAAATTCGGATTAGAAGAAATAAAATTATTTTTGGAAATTCACCAGACTATGGAAAAATTTTGCATTATTTGCAAATCCGAATTAAACCTACATCGACATACCAATAGTTATACTATATTTTGATAAACGTTTAGATACTACATATATAGTTTGTAATACCTTTTAAACGTACTCATTGTTTATATACAATCTGCTAGCCACTTTCCGTTTGGCTTGATTTGTTTTTCCACAGCCTTGCCTATTAATAGTAATATTTGAGTCAGGGATATTGCCCTAAAGGTATTCATAGAGAGTAAAGCCATGATGTTTTGGAACATGAATGAAAAATTCTAAAATTTAAAAAACCATGATGGTTTATATATCACATTAAAGCTAATGAACTATGTCATTATAATCTCGCATGATTTTTGCAAAATAATGTGTTATATTATTTAATTAACAGTACCGAATTTGATAAAATATTGAGAACCCCGTTACGGAAGCGTTATTTTATGTCCTCTTCTGTCCGTCCGTAACGACACATTTTTCAACGTACATTTTTTTATGCTCTAGGAAAATTTTCATACCATTTCAGTTAAAAGTAGTATTAGGCCCTTTTCTTAAAATGACTTACGAAAAACATTTCAGTTTAATATTTTGAAATTGTAGAAAACATTAACCATGAATGTACGCTTTCCGTAACGTTTTGAACACCGTGGCTTCACTGTAGACTGCAATTTATCTTTGTTTAATTTTTGCCGCCGTATGACACAATATATGCAGCGAGTTTGACGATCCTGACGTTAGACCGAATTGGGTTCCAATAACACCATAGAACATACGCTGTCCTTCTGCCAACCGATCACCAGAGTTCGGATCTCCCGTTAGTTCTGGCACAAAATGGCCCTACACTCGCATCAAAGCTACCCAGGTACACTGTCAAAGATCAGAATAGTATTATTCCGCCAGTGAAATATAGTTCGTCCACTATTACGTTAACTGAGGTATAGAAATTACATTTCATACATAAAACATTAAAATAATGCTCAAATACATAAAACATAGGCATGTTTGTGTAATTAAAATCGGGTATTTATTAAATTTAGAAAAAAGACTCATTATAGCAAGCGCTGACGTCATTTAAGTAACTGACCACTCAGAGGACTTCGTTCGCTTGGCGGGAAATTTGGCGCCTGGAATTTTGGCAACCGCGTTTTTCTGCATTCCAAATTAGGCGACAAATAGTCTAATAATATTGAGGGCTACCTCATTTTTCGCCAACTTGCGAATGAATACTTGTTGCACGGGCGTGAATAGGTCGTCGTAGCCTTAACAGTGTACCAGGTTGCCTTTGTCGCGAGTATAGCTGTCTTTGTGCCGTAAAATAAAAACAAATATCTCTGATTGGTCATAATCGCATCACGGAGATGTATAGTGCTTTCTGAATCACAGGTTGTTAAATAATCCATTCATTACTCAAACTGCTGTTCTGTTGAATTTTCAAAGCTCAAGGATATTAAGAATCATGCTGCAACGCATGAATGTTTGCCCTAAATAAGAATTTACGAAAAGACCATTGTGTATATTTTAAGGATATCTCATAGTAAATATCAGGTGTCCTTAAAATATCTGATATTTGCTCGAGCGATATTCCAAGAAGGAGATCAGTAATTTACCTTATATAAGTTTACATTAGTTTCACAAAGGACGGCAGATAGATTTCACCAAAGAAGCATTGAAATGTATACAACATAAAAGGATCTTTTTGCCAAGAATAAAACCTTTGCTGATTGTACTTGGCCTGTTTACTCTAAAACGTGGTTACCGAAGCAATAAAGACTTTTTCTGTAATCTCAAAACGGAATGTTACGTACACTCGACACAAAAGCAAGTTTCGCTATGCACATTTTTTGTCCACACAGTTCAGTTCGCAATAAATTTTTCGGATAAAGCTATTTTCGATGTAATTCTTCCAAGCTTGAAATTCGACTTTCAGCAATATAATACTTTTTGAAAACATTTTTTAAATTTTCAAGATTTTCTGAGCAAATTTTCTTTCATTTTAAGATTGTGTGATTGAATTTATCTTTCGGAATAAAATTTTAGCTTTAGAAAATTTCACGATGCTCAAAGAAAATCATCCTTTTTAATATAACTTTCCGTTTTTCCGGCTAATGCCATTTTTTGGCAGTGTTTGCTTTTATTTTTTTTTTCTATTTTACTTTCAAATTCATTATCGTAAGAAAAATTCAAATCATCACTTCGCCTTGTTTTCCAGATTTTGGACTCAATTTTTGTTCTATGATGTTGTTGATATGCATTTAAAATACAGTGGACGCGCGTTTGCACGTATCTCCAATTTACGAACCACGTTTTTACGAGATCTGGCATTGCTCCCAAAAAATATCCCATATTACTAATGTAAAGCCTAATGTCCCCTCTGATTTAAGAACTACGAACCAAATTTATATCTTTACCCTTTTTTTATGAACTCATTTTTCTCATTTTCTTTTTTTACTGTTTTTCCATCGGTCGGCAAAATTTTGAAAGAAGAAACATAAAATTTCTCCAAGCTAGCCGGAGCTCGGATTGCCTTAATTTTAAAAGAGGGAGGTGTGGAAGGAAATTCGCATTCGCTTTCTCGAATATGTTTTAGACAGTTACGAAGATCCTCACATTAATTAAACATTTTGTGAGGAGGGTGCTTTCTATGTTGGTTTGTTGCCTCATTTATTTAATAAACTGTGATATAAGACAAGACAAATCTAGACTTCAGTTTCCTATATATTTTGCATTTAGGAAGTAAAGACATGTGAGAAGGTTTTGATACCGGAATTTATTGGTAAGGTGCAGTATTAAATTTTGATTATTATGCATAAATTAAAGCTATTCATATTTGGGCAGAACCTCGGCTGTCTTTAGTAAAAGGAAGAGATTTGAGAGAGGAGGCCTTTAACGTGTGTGTGACTTCAGTTTTACCTCTCTCTCTCTTTTAGTTTTGTCTAGGAAAAACACATTTCACTCTTTTTGTGATTTAAATTGCACTGTTTATTGTTTTAATGTCCTTTTCATTTATGAACTTTCGAGTTTATGAAAATTTAGGGTCCCTAGTGGTTCGTAAAAACGTATGTACTCCATTACTTTCTCATGAAAATTTTTGAATCAAATGTTTCTCATAAAATATATTCAACCGTTTAAAAATAAATGTGTTTAAGTGTGAAATACGCATGCGTATAAAAGAGAGTTGAACGATTATTACCTTAAAATGAAAACATATTTAATGCTTCTTTCATACACATTCATGCTTTTGTAAAAAAAAACCTCTTAATATCCTGCTGCACAACAAATGGCGGTGTTGATTCATCATACAAGTGTTAGCACCCCTGTGGGAAATTTGCAAGGTCTGGATTTCTGGTAATCAACAGAACAACAAAGCATGACAAGTACTACTATTCAAACAACATGGTGTATTCAAGGACAATTGGGGCCTGTTACTAGCCTAGCAGCTTTGCACTGTATGGGGCAACCAGACACAGGTGTTTGTGCTTAGGAAAACTCTTTATTAGGGAGTTTAAAATCCCTTAGGCGTGCCTCATCCTTTCCGTTTGCTACTTCTCTTAAAATGGTATTTTATTCCAACGGTATTAGGGAACCCGATGTCACTGACGTGACCACTCGATTTTCTGTTTTAGTCGTTAAAAATTTCGTTATATAGAAATTTATATCTTTATATAGAAACACTTTCGTGTATAATGACCATGGGGATTTATCAAAACTTCGCTACATAGAGAATTTCGCTATACGGAAGTACGTTATATGGAGGTTCTACTGTATTTATCCATTGTTTTCAGTTCATGAACTAAATCATTGGACACTGTTGTTCTTGTTTTCTTCTTATGTTGTTAATATGCTACGTGATAGTAACTTTTGTTACGCTAGCATTATTTTCGCCGTTGGTTATAATAGGAAAACTTACCAAGATATTTTCCCACGGTCAACAAATATTGTCTTGAATTGATCCAGGAAGAAATGAAAAATGACTTATAAGATATTTAACAGAAAACTCGTAGAAACAGGAGGGAGATTAATATCATTCTTCAATCTCTTCGTGGAAGACAAAGAGATAACTGATATATTTAGGTCATGGATGACTTGCGTTCAAACCTACGATTATTGCATCAATCTGGCCGATAGAGAAATATATCGTATCGAATGCTATATCGATTAATAAATAATCTGTTGTTTCCAGTTAACCGTTTTATCAGATTTATTAATAAAGTATTAAGCGCTATTTTCCATGCACAAAAAACGAATAATGTTTCGTTCATTAATGAGTCTAATAATAGTTTAACAGATACAATTTTCATTCAGTATTTTCCAATACTGAATGAAAAAAAGATGATATTTATGATACAGCATACATAGTGCACTAAACAGAATCATAAGAAAGAGTAAAAAAGTAACAGGTAAAGAAGAATTCGTAAAAAGAAAAAGAAACTATGATAATTAGATTATATAAATAAGTAAAATATGTATTAAATAGTGATTGATAGTGTGTGATTTTGGAAAGTAATGATTGATCAATTCATGAAATTATTGGGTCCTTCAATTTAAATTCGTTCTACTTAATTCAATCGCTCTAAGTTATTGTCAGTAGTGAAAATAACATCTACTTGTTTTGTTTTTTACTCTCAAATTAAAATACTTAAAATTTTATTTAAAATATCTGAAAAAGACCACATTCATAAACTTACTCACTAATAGAGTGGCGCAGCATGATTGTAGCATCCAGTTCTTGCGCCATAAAACTCGAAAAATCAATCAGACAGTCACTGAGAAAATTTGAATTTATGAGGAAACCACTGGTTTCTGAAGCTTCAACCACATGAGCATAGACATACCGACATGAAACAGAAATATGCGTATAAGCATTTTCCTAATCTTAAATTGTATTTGTTGGAGCAGACAGAAATTTATAAAGTACATAATGAAAAATTCTCTTTTAAAATTCAGCTACTTGTTGTTTTATTTACTGTGTATTTTCGAATATGAACTTATGCTCATTTGATGTTAAACAAGAAAATTAAAGCCTTTCAAATGGATTTAACAGCAAAAGAATGTCATTGCGCGTCTTTATGCATTATGTACCTGCTCAAATTTTTATTTATTCTAACATTATGGTTAAAATCTTTCTACTAGAGCATCATAAGTTAGAATTATGACATGATAGTTTTATTATTTTGCAAAAGCAAGGCTATAGAAAGGCCAAGAAATATTTCCTAAGAGAGATAAATGCTAAAATATTGTGTCAATTCACTTTGCGAAACAAATAAGTTTTTCTGAATGCATTTTAATGCATATGAATATTATTAAATTATTGCAGTCTAAATTTTTAAGAATTATTGAGCAAAGAAATGTGTTAAATTGGAATGAAGTATTCGTTAAATATGGCTTGCTTCCAATTGATTCAAATAATAAATTCTGTATACTAAAAATGATATATAAAAGGATCAAGGAAAATAAACATTTGGATGTAATAAAAATTGAATATTGTAATAGTAATGTACATTTGAGAAGAAAAAAATCAAATAAAATTACCAAGGATTAGGATCAAATTAGTCACGATGGGAACTGAATACAAGGCAATCAAATACTGGAATGAAATTACTTGTGATATTAAAGACATAATAAATTGTAAAAAATTGTTTAAAAAAAGATTATTTAAATTTATTTCTAATTGTATTATTGTATCTTCTTAATTTGTTGTATCACCATCAGGTTAAAATTTATTTTTTACTAGAGACCCGTCATTTATTCGCAGAGCACCTATAATTATGTATTTATGATAGATTCCTTATATGGCATACTATTTCTTTTGTAATTCATGACTATTTGGTATTTGTAACAATGACAAATAAATAATAATATTACTATTATGCAAATAAATCATCATTATCAATCGACTGCAGGATGAAGCTTTCTCTGTCCTCACACAATGTATAGCATGTGCCAGCGCGGATAATTTCGCTGGAAGCTTAGCCGGCTGGCCAGATAAGTTATCAATCTGCACATAACGGTATGGTTTAAAGGGAATCCGAACATTCCAATAATTCAGTTACCTGTAATATTGAAATTCCCACTATACGTTGACACTAACAGGAAAATGAACTTCAATTAGGATAAAAGGGCAAAACCAACTGTGCAAACGCAAATAATTTTACGGACACCTACCCTCAACTGGTCAAATTCCTTATAAAATAGGAGCACGTTGCGTTCTTTAAGCAATAAAACAAATTATCCTTGTAACCATCAGGGCCGGATTAAGGCAGGGGCTTTAGGGGCTGCAGCCCATGAGCCTCCGCCAGCTAGATGGCATCCAGAGACATATTCTCTTTTAGACGATCCTTTTGAAATATTTTATTTGGGTCCCCAAAATACCAGTAACCCAGGGCCTCAGATCTTTAATCCATCACTGGTAACCACTGATATATTCTCATCTCTTTTTAAAATGTAAAATAAATGCAAACAAAGGAATGGGAAATTAATTTATATTCATCTTAAAAAAAAAAGAACAAAGTTTTCCTTGCCATATAAAATAGATTCTATATCAGAAAGAAAACAAAATGTAAAGCAATATTTTGAAAATCTTCTAACACTTTCTTTATCTGCATTAAGATAATGATAAAGCCAAAATTACTTCATAATTATGATAATTATCATGGTATTACTGTCATTATTACAATGACAACGAGCTTTACTCCTCTTGTAACTAACTGCAATATGGCATATACTGGTGTACACGATGCAATAGCTGTATAAAAGTTAAACTAATTACTCGTCACGGTACTATTAAGTAAAAAGTTGCCTTTTCCCTGTCCATAAATTAATGTCAAGGAATAGGCGATTACATTTTAATTACTACTACAACTAGTATCATCACTAAGTTCTGTTAAAGAAAGAAATAGACACCAAAACGCTGATTAAACATTAATCCTTCAAAGTAACATCTTCGTCAGCTAAATTTCTAGTTATGAAATTAATAAGTTATAAGTAATGACTATTCCTGGAAAATAAACAGGAGGATTTATCCAGTTTGAAGACACCAGTAACAAACAGACCAAAAGAGTTACTGCTAAGTTTTTAAATCATTCATCAACATCTTGCCAACGTCCCTTCTTTGAAGTTATGCCATCAATTGGATAACCACAGAGTGACCTTTAATTCAGTTGCGCCTCATTCACTGCCATGCATCAAAACTAAAAGATTTTCATAAAGATTTAAAAAAAGGTAAACCCTTAATGACATCAAGCAACTGCTCAGATTTCTTGACTTTAAATAAGGTACCCATAAAATCAATCTATACAATAAGAGCTTCAGTTTATTATTATTCTAAGATCAATTATTCCACTATTATGTAAGCTTCTTTGAAGAGGGATAAAATCCTTCGAAAAAACGTTTTAAAAGCTTTATTAAAGCAATTATTTCTAAAAACTATGCTCATTGGAGCACCATTGCTCGCTTAGTTGGAACATGTTGAGTAGGTAACACCGCTTGACATAAATATAATAAAAGCAATCAGACAACTTTAATAACAAACCGCTCAAAGTTGTCTGATTGATTTTATTATAACTATGCTCATTGGTGTTTTTTCACCAAGGTTTGTGATATACAATAAGAGTTCCAATTGTTTATAAAATAATAAAATAATCACAAGGAAAACAATTGGCACGATTGTGAGCGTGACAATCGATTATTCCAAAAGTCTTTCAAATTATAAAAAGGAAGTAAAAAGTCTGTTTTGATATAACACATAGCGGAAATCCTTTTTCAAATTTTTGATATTTCTTTAAAATTCTTGTGTGTGAAAATTTCCCAACCTTACCTTAATCATTTTTACTTGATTCAATTCTTATGGAGTTTTTAAAATTGTTCGGATATTTGTTTAAAAATATTGCGGTTTCTGTACACAAGACTCTCGAAAAGTTAAGTATGCAAATTATGCTACACAAAATATATACTATAAATAGGAGGCATATAGATCAAATTTGTTTCTTAAACTTTTGTTTTGACACCTCTCTCCAAGCGACTTTAATAATTAAAGCATTTACTTCTGTGAATTTTATCACAATGAAAACATCCGTATGCAAGCTGATCTGACGAAGAACCACTTAGATTAAATTTCTAAGTTGAAGTCGACGTTATAAAATTGGTTGATTGTTTGGCTTTTTTATGGCGCAAGAGCATCTGGGCTATACTGCGCCAAACATGGTGACGTTATAAGAGCACTTATTCATATGTCATAATAGTTTGGTGAAAATTAGTGTTCCATTTCTGAGGTAAGTTCATTGTATGTTCAAATATAAATGAACACCTTTCATCAATTTAGCCAATGTCCATATTTTTTTTAAACCAATTAAATGGACCATTATTTAAAGACGTGCCCAGGGACTTCAGGTGAGAGATACTAAAATTTTTATTCATTGGATTCATTTTACAGGAAATTAAAACTTTTTAAAATAAACTATAATTTTTTTCTCATTGAAAGAATCCCCGTTTAGTCCTCCCAACAGGGCTATATGCTTAATTTAAAGGCTTGAGTAATTTTATAAATATATTCAATTTTTTTATAATTTTATGATAAACTATTAGGTCCATACTTCATCAATTTTATGCATGTATAAGCGTCAATATTTTTCTTTATGTTTTATACTCTGATATTATATTAACTATGATATCTAGGGGTCAACAAATTGCCGGAAAGTTGGACTCTGCTGAAAAAACAGCACTCGCGCACCTCAATAAGAAAACCTAGAAGCTTAGTAGAAAAAGATGGTTTCCTACTAGCCATCTGCAAAAATTTAGTCGCCAATGACGACCGGGCGACCAGATTTATCGAGCTCTGATGATATCTATCTTATGTTACATATATTAAGAGGGCACCCTATATGGAATATCCTAAGTCAATACTATTTGGTGTTACTAGCTTCGCACCCAATCACAACTTAATCCGATCGCCGGTAGTCCTTCACCAATTAATCTTCTTATCAACCTGTTCTTTGCCTTTTTCTTAAATATTTTTAAGCACCTTGAACCTTCGACTGAATATCGATATTGAAGTTATATGAATCGATATCGAAGTTATCAAATCAATTTCAAGTGAAGAAACAATGAAATAGGATCCTAGACTATAGGGAATATCTATCGTCTGAAATCCCCTTTTTTATCCTTATCGAAAAAGTTTAATGTTTTGTTATAAATTCCCTTTGGGAAAGAATGGTGAAAGTGTTCGTAGAGATCATGATGTCATTGAGCACAGAAATTAAATTACTTGTTAATTGCTTAAAAATTATTATTTATTAAATTTGGTTAATTATGACCATTTTGTCGAATCATTTATTAAAGACATATTAGTGACTTGTAATAGTTTTCGTTTCTTTTCAAAAATAATAGTAAAAGAATTTCATCGATAAAGTATCAAGATATTTTTTGCTACAATAATGTTTTTTATAGATCTTCGTGATATCCCATTTACTTCCGTCCAAGAGTTATTGAGGCAAAGTACCTTTTCCATCAATTTAGGACCAGGATATTGTAAACACTCAACGCTACGAACAAGCTTTACTGCTAGAGGTATTATTGCCTAGAGCTGAAGCCTTTAACTTTTAAAATCGGTATCTAATAAACAAAAACTTCTTTAAACATCTGTAAACTTCTTTCCGGGTTGTAAACTTTGAGAATTTATGTCTTTTCTGTTTCAAGACTTTGGTATTAAACTTGCTATTTACATTCAAATTTTTTGCATTATGGTAATGTACAAATGTTTTAACAAATAAAGTGTTCTTTATATTTTATAGCTCTTCTATTTCTTTGCTTTCGGATGAAGGTTTTAAGAGATCAGAATGTGGTATGAATAAAATTTTAAGTTTCGCCATTCTGTGTTCGCTTCATGGATGTGTAATTAATAATACATAATTACGCTTGCATGAAACAAACCATAAGACCTGCATATTTCATTAGATATAAAAAGGCTGCAAACTTTTGCATTTAAATACGGAAATTGTTGTTTAAATAATAGGGGTCCTTTCATTTAAAACGCCCCTATCCGCAAATCTCAATTACTGATTCGAACAAGTAATGCCAAATAAATCCTGTAAGTTTTTAATGAATATGGAGCGGGTGGGTTTAAAAATTTTTAATAAAACATGAAACATTCCGACAACTAGATTGAATTATGTAGTAGTTTAAAAACCCTATTAAGCTCCTCCGGTTTTCGAACTCAGGTTTATTTATTTTATGTTTTTGCAAAGCAAGGACAACAAAAATCGTGCCACGTCGGAACCTACATTTTTCCGAGGAACCCCAAGCAGTTTAAAGACCCTATTAAGCATTCATCTGCTCCTCCGATTTTCGAACTCGGGTTTATTTATTATGTGTTTCTGCGGAGCAAAGACAGCAAAAGTCGTGCTACGTCCGGACCTATATTTTTTCGAGGAACCCCAAGTAGTTTAAAGCCCTTATTAAGCATTCAATTGCTCCTCCGGTTTCCGAACTCGGGTTTATTTATTTTGTGTCTTTTTCGGAGCAAGGACAGCAAAAGTCGTGCTACGTCGGGACCTATATTTTTCCGAGGAACCCCAAGTAGTTTAAAGACTCTATTAAGCATTCAATTGCTCCTCCGGTTTCCGAACTCGGGTTTATTTGTTTTGTGTTTTTGCGGAGTAAGGAAAGCAATGGTCGTGCTACGCCGGGACCTACATTTTCCCGAGGAACCTGAACCTGTTAAGGCCTAGGAAACAAACCCTTGCACTACAGTGAGTAAGCAGTTATCTGTTAAGCATTTTTTTCTCTCTGTTGGGTGCCAAATTAGCAGCATGCCAGGCGAAAGCGTAATTATTGCGTCACCGCAGTGCCAGGTTTCAAGATTCCTCCAACTTCCATGCAGCCGAACATTTACAAGACGATTTCTCCCGTTACGCTTTTAGACTTCTTTTGACGTCATAATTGAGGTCCGGTAGTAAAGCCGCTACGATTTCTTTGTTTGTATTTTTATGGCGCAAGTATCTGGGCTATACTGCGTCTCTAGAAAATGGCGAATAGTGGTCAACCCTTTATAGACAGCGGGAGGATTCTCGATAGGAGAATAATTTCATGTCACAACGAATAGTGTTCTGAGAATGACATCATCCCCACAATACCGTGCATCTTACTGCTTCATGTAGAACCGATATTTTTTGCTATATGAAACGACCGTTGGAAAAATGAAGGACAGAAGTAACGACACTTCCATCGTAATGAACCCGTTTCCTGCAAATATTTGCTTTCCGAAAGAAATTTCTGGTTCAGTTCTTCCCCTTTCTTATGCAACATGTTTATAGGAAAGTTGGTCATAAGCGGCGGCACTATTTTCCCAAACGAGGGTTGAAATACGGTCAAGTGGAATCGATGTAGGAATGTCCTTAGTTCAAAGTCGCTAGAGGAAGCGTCTCCTTTAAGTCACTAGGACCAAAGAAGAGAAACAGGATTCATTCGAATATTTGTAAATAATTTCTGATATTCCATGTTTTTCTTTAGGCAAGAATCCTTTTGTTTTGACGCATACAAATCTAAACAGGAAATTATTGCTCAAACACTCAGGTTGGACTTAAAGAAGCGATCGTTGGGTTTAGATATCAACACTGAACTACAGATTACAGCGCACTTGGTGACTTTCTCGTAGTTGTGTTCATCAAAGAGAACTCTGTAATTAATTTAAAAAAAAGGTTACAAAAAAACTGGGGCGAACTTTGTCCACTCAAAGGAACATACCTTGGGTAATCGGGGGGCGCGGATCCTTGCCAACTCGGAGGGCGCGAATCCTTGGCTATTCGGAGGAAATGAATCCTTTCCCATTCGGAAGGCGAGAATGCTTGCACATTCTGAGGCGCTAGTCCTATACGCTCATGAGGGCGCACAGCCACGGGGGCGGGTTGGCCAGCAACTCAGTCCTCACCTGCAAAGAAACTGGTAGCAGAAAAAAATATATGACGCGCTACATTCATTTGTTCAAGCTAATATCATTTTTTGTCACTTATAAATGTCTAAAAATAAATACATTAGCCGCGCACTATGTCTGAACTACAGTAAAAACGTAGAGGGCAGAAATTAATTGCTTAAAATAAATTTTTCATTTATCATTAATCATTTTCACTAATTTTTCATTAATCAGCATTCTAAAAAACTGGATCAGTAAAAGAATTACTTAACACTAAAGTCTATACAGTTATTTATTCAATTGTAAACACACTGTAATAAAATGATGGACATTATTTTACAATTTCTCTATTCACTTTGAATTGAAGTCCAATTTCCGCGAACTAAATCTAGAAATTTGCAGCATCGCAGGCAGATAATGAAGCGTTTCTTGCGTTTGAACACATTTGGATAGGATTTTGGGCTTGATAATTGAGTGTAACGACATGAAATTCCTAATTTGTTTAAAAAGTTAACGTTCCGGTTCTTCTTTTTCTACCTTCTTCAGAAGGTTTATCTATCGTAATTCAATGAGATGTAAGCGAGACTAATGACATGTTGGCTCACAGTTCGAATTCTCTGAAAATTCGCCAAAGGATCAAATTTTCCGCCAACGCACGAAGTGTTGTGCCAATGAGATTACAGATATAGGTAGAATGTAAGTGAACAAACCGATATTGCCAGGCTGTTACAAATTTCTTAAAGGGGATGACCGGGCTACAAAAATATTTTTTACTCCGTTTTTATTGAAATTGTTAGATTGTTTAGAGCTTTCGATTCTTGCCCAAAACATTCGATTTAATGAGAATTTTCGTTTCGTCAAATAAAATTGCATGATTATTCTGAATACTATGATCTGCTACTGGACACTAAATTAGTATTCATTTTGTTTTAAGATGACTTTCATGTTCACTTTTCCGACGTAAAATAAGGCAACTCGTTTGTCTAACATATACTGTTTTGCAACTATATAGTTTGTTTGTTTGTTTGGCTTTTTTATGGCGCAAGAGCATCTGGGCTATACTGCGCCAAGCAACTATATAGACTTTCATAAATACCCGCTGTTTTTCAAGGATTTATTTGTTGTTGAACCTACCAGATATAGTTAAACCTTTCGTTGAGTGAATTTCTTGCCATTTATTCACCAGATTACTGCCCATATTGGCCGAATTTTATCCACATTCCATCGGATATTGCATCGGATTTTTTCTCACCCAGCAGAAGTCAAAAATGGTATAACCCAGATGACCTACCGGAACTCATGAGCTTACTTAATTATGGTGAATGAAGCTTATCAGGAAATCCTTATCTAATTATGGTAATGGAAAAGTAAATTCATTTAATCAAGGACTTCTAAGGAAAAAATATTAGCCCCATTGGGGATTTCTTCTATTTGCTCCTTGATTTTATTAGTTAAACTACTTGGTTTATTCCTAACTATTCATTCAACAAGAAGGGGAAAATTTCTGTTATTTAGTATATTACAATCACTGCAGTTTCATTATATTTCTTAGGAGTGGTTTTATTTCAGATCTCTTTCGCAAAGTATTTATTTTCCGTAGAAAAATTTAGCTTGCCTATTTCCCCTGATCGATGGAAAAAATCTACAGATATATATTTTCTTCAATCCTAACGTAAATGAATAAATACCTGTAGTTTTTTACTGATATGTGATTTTTTACTGACATATTGTTAGATTTTCAATTTTCTGTATCTGAAAAAAATTAATATATAAGCGTGTAGTCTCTCGTCGACATTGTAATTTAAAGTATTATCATTATATTTAAAATTTCGGAGATAAGATGATACTTTTAACTTTGAAGATGCTATTGTAATTTTTCGTAGATTTTTGTTCATATATGTTCAATTATAGTAGTATATGTACTAGATACGAATCAAGATACAAATAGCAAATTTCAAAATAGCATATCTGAAATGCATTAGTTGAAGGGAAAAAATTACGAAATATGAGGAATAATTCATTTTTTCAAAGATTTTGGATCTTTTAATGCACGTTTAAATTTGAAAAAGGAGATTGCTTCCAGAACTCCAAAAAACGCATATTTTCCTTGAAGCTCTCAGAACTAAAAACATATTTTCAAAGAACATGCGATTACCGAAAATCAGCTTTAAAGCTTAAATAGAGGATATCAAATACGTTTTTTTGCCCAAAAAAAAAATGACTTAGAAATCTTTTAGCGTGGAGTAAAACATATTTACGGCGAATTTTTTATGTTGAGTAATCCAATATTTCATTTGAAAATCAGTGAAAATGGTTTTTTCTTTAGCAACTCTGTCATTGAAAAGAAATAGGCTTTTGGTAATCAGTAAACACATTATTCTAGGAGAATAAATAATCTTTTATATATAATAATACAAATTAAAATATATAATTTCAAGATTTGTCAACAAAACCCTTCTACAATCAGTAATGAAACTAAAATAAAGTTGTGATAAATTTTTAATGTAATTTTAGGACTTTTCTTGAATGAGTAGTATATATATATATATCATCATCATCATATTCAACCATTATCTATCCACTGCTGGATGAAGGTCTCTCCAAATGCTTTCCACACAAGTCTATCCTGAGCAATTCGCTTCCACGTCACCCCAACCTGTTTTCTTATTTCATCCACCCATCTAGTTTGAGGACGTTTTCTAGGTCTTCGGTGGTCTCTTGGAATCCAGTTCAGAATTTCTGTTGTCCATCGTTGATCAGTTCTTCTTGCAATATGCCCAGCCCATCGCCATTTCAGTCCTTTTACTTTAACAATGATGTCCTCTACTCTAGTTTGCTCTCTCACCCAAGTGTTTCTTTTTCGATCTCTCCTAGTTATTCCAAGCATGCACCTCTCCATGCTCCTTTGCGTTGTCTGTAACTTTCGTATTGCTCCAACTGTTAGACTCCATGTCTCTGATCCATAAGAGAGGACTGGCAATACACACTGGTTGAAGACCTTTCTTTTTAGACACAAAGGCAATTTCCCCTTCAGGATAAAACTGTTTCTTCCAAATGCACTCCAGCCAAGTTTAATACGTCTGTTGAGTTCTTTCATAATGTTGCCATCCATTGAAATCAGCTGGCCAAGGTAAATATATGAATCAGCAATTTCTAGCTGAATATTGTCAACCTGTATTTTTGTTTTCCCTACGAAATTATTGAACATGATTTTAGTTTGTTGTAGGTTCATCTTCAGTCCAACTTCATTAATTCTAGTTGAGAACTCCTGTACCATGTCTTTGAGTTCTGATGGCTTCGTTGAAAAAATAACGATGTCATCAGCGAACCGCAAATGATTTAAAAATTCACCATATATATATATATGTGTGTGTGTGTGTGTGTGTGTGTGTGGGGGGTGTATTAGGGTGGGCCTTATTTTTGAAGTTTGAAATTTCATTTCTCCCAATTTTTCAAAATGTTCCATCATATGAGAAAATAAACCAGTTAATTTTTCTTAAAATCAGGTTAGATTTAGAGGTCTCTACCAGGGTTGAAAATACTACTATATTACGCATTACTGTAATCTCATTGCATGAATTTTTGCGGTAATGATTTATTGCACCCTATAGACGATTTTGTAATTCTATTCATTTCCAATCTAGTAATAAATGGTATCAAACACTTGTAAAACTTTTGAAAGTTCCATTTGTACTGAAAGATGTACATAATTTGTAGTTGACTTGCCAAATTTAAATATAGCGCAGGCTAAAGCTTTAAAAAATTTAAAAACTTCTTACGGCCTAACGCCAGAAAGGACGATGAGGTAAATTAGGAAATATCGACTTGGCGCTAGCAAACAAAGAAGAGAAATTGAAAAGAATATCTTATGAAAAAGAAACAAAGGGAATATGAAGAAATAATATCCAGACAGGAAAATCTTCATCGGATTCTGAAGAAAAAATATGTCCATCGGATATTTATGCTGCGTCTGAAAAACCCTCCGCTTTAGGATATAGACCCAGTAAAAAAAAAGAAAGGAAACAGGTTTTGGATAGCAATTTATCTACTAGTATGGATGTGGCAAAAGTAAATAATCAACAGGCAGCTTTAATCTTGTCACCTACAATACGGAATCTTGGAGTAGATCCATCGCTATATAATGCAAATAAAAATTTCAATTCGAGGCGAAAAAGGGAAACACCGTCGAAGTGTTGCAACCAATTTAAAGCAACGATTCATTGCTTAAGTCCATTGAACTATTCATTGGGATAGCAAATTGCTTCAAGATATTGTAACCTAAACTGTTGACCATCTTACTATTTTAGTTTCTGGAAATGGTGTGGATCAGTTATTGAGTTTGCCAAATTATTGTCAGGAACAAGAGAAATGATTGCATCGACTGCATGTAATACATTACAGTGTGGAATTTATGATAAAGTTATACGCATTTAGCCTTGATACAACAGCAAACAACACAGGAGTGAAGTTTGGAGCTTGAATTCTTTTCGAACAAAAACTAAAAACCGATTTATTACGTTTACTTTGTCGTCACCATATACTTGAAATTGTTCTTGAGGCTATCGGTTCTTCATTCATTCCGGTGGGGGGGGGTGGTCTTTAGAGCCAGAAATTTCACTTTTTAAAGGTTTAAGAAGACATAGCCCGCTATGAACTATAAAAAATATAAAACAACATCAGATGACAGGTATGCTTCTTTTGTTACCGATATAGCCAGTAATATGATATGTTTTGCAAAGAAGCAGCCCGAGGTCTTTCAACCTTGTGGCTAATTATAAAGAGCTGTTAGAAATCACAATAATTGTTTTAGCAAAGACTAATTAGACCAAAGACTTGTTAGACCAAAAGACATATTTAAAGCTCCTGCTGGATTAGATTGGGCCAGATGGATGGCAAAACTATATACTCCTTGAAGATTTGGATGTTTCAGGACCAGTTTAAATTAACAGTTGCCGAAAACAGGGGAATTATAGACATTTGTGAATTTATATGTGGTTTATATGTAGTTCGAATTTATGTTAAAGTCTGGTTTGAAACTACATCAGCGACGAGTGCTCCACGCGATGGTTTCCAGCTGTTGATGAATCTCGACAAATACAATGCTGTAAATGAAACCATATCAAAAACTGCCTCGAAAATTCTTACTGCATTTATATTATTTGTCCGAAAAACATATTGCCTTTTTTTTTATGATAATATTTCTGACAAAACCAAAGAAAAATGGTCAAAGCTATGGAAAATGAAGAAATAGAATACCCTCCAAAGAAAGCAGTTGTCGATCCAGATGTTTTGCATCTAAAGGCACTAAATCATTTTGTTTCCTCTAACATTAAAAGGTTGGATTTTTTTTAAATTTTAGATATTTCGTCAAATTTTTACAAAAGACATGGACTGATGATGATACGTGCATCCACGGGTGCCGTTTGCGGGGGTGACAGGGGGACCCGTTCCCCCTCAATGTTGGTATTAGGGTTCCATGAGCTCCTCCCAATTTCAAACAAAAATTTTATAATAGGTAACGTCGTTCAAAGTTTAAAATATTTTCTCTTTCTTTTCTTTTTTTTTTAATCTAAGGAGTGTGGTTATATTTTTCGGCGTAGTGTATTTAGTGCGAAATAAAAAAATGCACTTTGTCATTTATTTGATGTAATTATACCTTTTGTTAGATTGCATTATATAGCTCTCTTTTCTGCATGGCAGCGTTTTCATTGACGTGTTATTATTTCAACTTTCAAACGGAACAGTTTTAATAACGTTACAACCACAACTACATTTTCCCAATTTTAATTTCGCAAGCTCAAGAAACTTTTTGGCCCAGTACGCTCATTATCAACGACATAAATTAAAGGGATGGTATCAAGGCCATAGCCAGGATTTAATTTCGTAGGGGGTGTCGAAAAATTTTACAGCATGAATTGATACAATCACAGCATGCAAGGCCGTGCCCAAGTCCCATTAAAAATTTAGTTTCGGGGGGACCGGTCCCTAAGATCCCCCTCTGGATACGGGCATGGACCGTCTACACGAGGGGTCTTCAACACTTTTCAGTTCATGGGCTCAGGGGCGGACTGGGTCCTCTCAAAGGGCGCATACTTTAGATTGTCGGAGGGCGCGAATCCTACAGACCAAGAGCGCTCACCGTCCCGGGGGCCGCCTGCCCAATCTGCATGGGCCAATTTTGCTTATTCTCGTTGGCCTGCGGGCCTCACTACGGTACCAGCAGTATTATGAATAAATAAAGCCGAAACCAGGGAGCTCTCCTGCGCCCCCTATTGCCGTTTTTTTTCTATAAGATTTCTACATTGGTTTTGTGCGCCCACCCGAAAATATTTTCTATATCCGCCTCTTGGACTTATTATATATTACAATGTAAATTACAACGTAAATTACAATGTAAATTACAATGTAAATTACAATGTAAATTACAATGTAAATTACAATTATAATGACTTACTGTCTGAAGAATCTCTGGAACAGTTCTGAAGCGAATACCACGAAATGGTTCCTTCATCGTAGGAATCAATCAACTTCGTGGCATTCGCTGCATATATCATCACCCGCCTGCATATATCATACTTTTACATTTCCTCTTCGTCCTCCGTTTAATTAATTTTTTTTACTAAATATATTTATTCATTTGCTGCATATTTTGGCCTCGGGAGGGATGTTATGCACCTTTGTATTTTGAACCAAACTTGTGATTTTTTTTTCTGGTATACACTAGATACGAATTGCACGAACACCCAATTGTTTTTCTATGTTCTGTTGATCATTACAGAAAAATTACTTTTGTATGTTATTGTTAATATTCATAATTTTATCTCGCGCTTATTGTCGGTGCTACTATGTCCTCCGTGGATTTGCTCCCTTTTTTGTTGTTAAAAAATTTGAATTCAAATTTAATCAGAAATTGGAAATTTTTGATCTACAACTACTGAATTATGTACTAGCACTTAATTAGAATTTTGTTTATCAATCTCCGCGCATGGTGACTTGTTGCCCTTGAGTCTTGGATAATAACAGTCAATTGTGAATCTTTTCTTAAATTTCTTTCTCAAATAAAATTTTTCTCTTTTCCCCAAATTATATCTTGGCAATGCTCCCGCGTATAACATACTTTTATATTTCCTTTTTGTCCTCCGTTTTATTTACCTATTTCTTTGATATTAATTTTTTTTATATTTTTTTTGTTTTGTTTTTACTTTTTTCTATAAAAATGAGTTCCAACTTCGGTCAATGCGGCCATTATTGTCAGCCCTCTAGTTTAACCAACTCTAATTTCTCCACAAATGATTTATTTTTTCTACATATTAAAGCTTGTAGCCTAACCAATAAAATTCCCTTACTGTGCGATCTTTTAAACATGATCACGACTCGTGTATATTATAGTTATGTAACTGAAACCTGGTTCTGTCCAAATTACTCCACTAACTTAAATAACTACAGTTTGTCCATTGAAATTCGTGACAATGCTCGAGAAGGTGGTTTGACTATTTATGTGCATCAAAGCTTAGTATATGTAACCATACCTCAATTGTGTGATCAATACCCTGAAAATGATCTGATCAATATCCTGAAAATGATCTAATCAATACCCTGAAAATGATCTGATCAATACCCTGAAAATGATCTAATCAATACCCTGAAAATGATCTGATCAATACCCTGAAATGGAAATTATTACCATGCAGTCTAATGAAGTTTTTATTATCTCTATCTACAGACTTCAAACGCAAATATTGAAGACTTCTTTGAGCTTTATACAACGGATATTCGACTGTATCAACTCGATTAAATCTAAACTCATGGTAATAGGGGATCTCAATATCGACATTAATTTAAATCATAATATACATACAAAAATTTTTGAAGACATGATCTACGCAAATGGTTTTGAAATCACGATTAAATCACCTAACAGAATAACTGCTCATTCGCAGACATTAATTGATCTCTATATAACTAACATCCATTTTAAAAATTCCGGAGTACTAATCTATCACATTAGCGATCACCTTCCTATTTTTTTTAACTTTTAATATTACAAATCTTCATCTGAAAAATTCCCAGCGGAAATATCTCTTTCGAGATTTTTCTGAAAGCAACTTAATACTTTTAAATCTCATCTTTCTAACGTGGACTAGTCACCTGTCTGTCCTCAATCTGACTAATACCAATGAAGCCTATGCCCATTGTTTTCAAATGTTCAGTTCCCTTTATAATGACTGTGTAACGTTCATGATCATGTGCAGCCAACTTTCCCAAGGAATTCATGTTTTTACTCAGTGACGTCACTTTAAATCTGTTATGTAGATAGTGAAGCATTATTTAACAAGCGTTGTAGGCTGTGTTGGTCAGTTTCGAGTTTCAAGTTTGGGCGATTATCAAGTTTCGACAGCAAGCGGCCAGCAGAGTAAGAGCGACAGTAGCAAACATGGCGGCCAGTCGCTTTTCGTTGTCAAGGGCGCGAAGGAGTCCAGTTCGTGATTTGATATTGTACGCATAAGTGCATAGTTGAATTGAAGCCTCATGGATTCTCGTAATTAGTTTACCAAAGCAATCTCAACGTATTCTATCTTGGCTTGGAGTTCCATGTTTAACTCCCTAGTAACTAGAAGTCAGGACAAGAAAGCGTTGATGTAGAGGTATCCTACTGAGGATAAGATCCCCGAATTGTTGCGTTCACGGAACTGCAACTTAATAAGCAAGCAGGTGCACCTCTCCAGCTTCATTAACTACAAAGCGGACTGAGTACAGAACGGACTTCGGTGATGCATTACTGTTACGATTCGCAATTTACTTTACCTTTCGTTACTGACTAATGTTCAATAGTGTGTTCAAATATAACCTTCATTTAGTTAATGTTAGTATTGAACAGTTTAGTGACTGTAACTTTCTTGTGGCGCAAGGATAGGAGCTAGTTAGGTAGTTTGTTAATATATTAACGTTAGTTGAAAGTGTAACCTTGATAGGCATAAAATAGTTAAGAAAGCACTGGAGTTGTTTCAGGGTTCGTTGCACATAATTTGAGGCGCAAGGGTAACTGTGGACCTTAGTGCTAAGTTAGAAGTAACTGGAAGTGACTTATGCTTCCTGTTTGAACTCTTTGCCATGCAACATTTGGCCTAAGTTCCCTTAGACTGCCTGCATTGAATGGTGTTCTATGACGAAAGCGCCACTGACTATACTGACTTCTCTGTAGAAGTGTTAACGTGGACAGGCTCTGGATTACTAAATCCAGGTTATGACTTTACTCTTAATATTTGTTTGGTTTAACTTTGTTAGCTTATTACTATACCCATAAATTTCAGTAACGTATAGAATATTTTTTAGTGAATACTGTGAGCTACTCCGGTGGAACCAAGAACATACATGAAGGCCAAGTTATGTTTGATAAACTCGATGTGGGACCCGGAAGATGTGGATGTATTCCCTAAGTGCTCAAAATAAACGTCTATGTTGAAATCGTTGTATTCATTCGTAGCCACTCAGACTCTCAGACCCATGAAATGATTATGTAACGTATCTTCCCAGCGAAAAAGATAAGGTTAGGTCCCTTACAACCGTTTAATAGTTTGAATAAGAAGAGATACACTTACAACTGTTTTCGTCTTAAAATGATCACTTAAAATAGGAAGGTCAGAAAACTATGGATGACAGACTCTCTTTTACGGGAGATTAAGATGAGAAATAAATAATTTTTTACCTTTTTAAAAAATAGGTCACAGAATGATCTTTCTGCCTTCCGTGTTCTTAGAAACAAATCAAACAAAAAACTGAAGTTTACCAAACGATTCTACTTAAATAAATTTTTTACTAATTCCACTCTTAAAAAACTTGGGGAAAATTAAACAAATTACTTGGGAGGAAAAAAATTTCAAACAACTCAGTCGGAGATCATATCAGCCGCAGTCAAATTTTCACAACAAATATTAAAAAGCTTACCTCATTTAATAATTATTTCATTAGCCTGATCGGTAACCAATCCATCACATTTTAAAACTGGCTGCCATAACTACTCTATTAACAACTCAATGTTTTTGTCAGCCGTTACCGATCTTGAAACAAATAGGATTCTGTGGGAAATTGATTCCCGTGGGGGGGCCCTGGACATGATCAGATTCGACCGGCTGCAGTAAAATTCGGCGCTGAAGTTATTACATTATCTCTTACTTACATTTACAACTTAATCTTTACAAATGGAATCATTCTTCATGACTTTAGAATATCAACTATCACTCCAGTATTTAAAGGAAGTTTAAGATCTGACATCTCGAACTACAGACCTATTTCAGTTTCAACCGTTTTTGCTAAGGCCTTTGAGAAACTTCTTTATAGATGACTAAATAATTTTTGACAGCAATAACATTATACACAATAGTCAATTTGCATTTATCAAGGGTAAGTCTACTGAACATGCCTTACTGGTCGCTACTGATTTTGTTTATTCATCCTTAGATTTGAAAAATTCAGCAGTTGGCGTTTTCTTTGACTTCTTTAGGGCCTTCGAGACGATAAATCATGAAAGGTTACTTTTCAAGCTGGAATTGGCCGGCGTTCGCGGTCTCTGCAATACTTTATTCAGAAGTTACTTAATCGACGGGCAACAGTTTGTGCACATGAACGGGAATCGCTCTCCACTCCGTACTATATTCTGTTGTGTACCACATGGGTCTGTTCTTGGACCTTTGCTTTTTATTTTTTATATTAATGATCTTTTTTTTCCGTGTGTTTTAAGCCACTCTGCTTAGCAGATGAAACAAGCATTTTTTTAATGATATTAAAATTAACAACTTAATTCAACGTGCAAATAGCGATATTAAACATTTTACCAACTTTTTAAAACTAACTTCCTAACTTTAAACACTTTAACGACAAAGTGTCTTCTATTATAAATAATATAAAAAAATATTAATTTGGATCAACTCAGCCTTGTCATAGACAATAATATTATCCCTTTCTCTCTAGAAACAAATTTCCTTGGAGTAACCCTTCTGGCAAATTTAAAATGGGACACACATATTCAGAGAATATGTACCAAATTAAACAGAAACATTCGTGTAATTAGAAACATTAGCTTTTATTTACCTATTTCAATCCTTTTCAGTCTTTATTATTCTCTGATTTTCTCTAACTTATATTACTGCCCACTACTTTGGGGTCACACTTCAAAATCAAATCTACAGAAGAAATACCTCCGTCTTATCTCCAACCATATTTCTTCCTCCCAATATTTAGAAATTGCTAGACGTTTGCGAATTCTGCTGATCGATAAACTTCTCATTTTTAAAATCTTAACGCTTATGTTCAATGTTATAAAATCTTCAGCATATCCATATCTTAGCTCTCTTCATCTGCCCAGCCATACATATCTAATGAGAAACGCTACTAACTTTGTCCCAGATTTTTCAATAACTAATCTCGGGCTGGCACGAACTGGCTGCTTTGGCCAGAGAATATGTAACTCTCTTCCTTCAACCTTGCACAATCATGAAACTCCCTCCCATTATTTAAAAAAACACCTTTCTCAATTTTTACTGAATTAAATTAACATTTATTCATTTCAAAAATAATAAAATGTTCCAACTCGGGCAGCATGGGCTTTGTCAACCCTACAGTCTTTACTCAATGCTGCCCAGGAGAGTCAATTAAATACTTTCGTAATATTATTATATATATAAATATAATGCATCGGAAATTATAATTGATTCTCCTAAATAAAGTTTGTTGAGATGTTGATCTCGAAAGGAGGCGTAATAACTAAAGCCCTGTTAAATTTCGACGATGCGTTGTGAGACAACTAATTAAATTTGGCCTTGAGGTTAATTAAATCTGCATACTAAAGAAAAGATTTAATTAAAGGCGGATCTTTTGAAGTCTTGGACGTCTTTGATGAAACGCCTGTTAACATTTAATTCACTTATGCGAACATGATGCCTCCCAAATCCATGCATATTGCATTGTCTCTAACTAATGCAATGAAGGACATTTATATAAAAGCATTGTCTTGGCCGTGCTTGGCATTTGAATGTTTGTAAATGACGTTTGTTGTCTAGATATTCTACACCAAATTTTCAAAGTTTTTTTAATAAAACATATTTTAACCTGGACGGCACTTCAACAAAATTTTAAAAAATAATATCTCATTATCTCTCTTAAATATATTTTGCACAAACGCACAATTTAAAATAATGTCTTTTCAATTCCTTCTATTAGCTCACACTCTCCCTATATATATTATATCTTGTTCAAATTTTCAATCGTTAATAAAATAATTTCTATCCATCCAATCAAGTTCAAATAAATTTTTTTAAACTTGTAGTGGATGACACTTGATGTTAATACAGTTTTTTCAAATATTAATTCATTAATTAAATTTAAATGATTTTTTTTTTGCTTTCCTTTGGTGTATTTGGCGATTAATGTTTGCCGCCAATTACAGCCAAATGTCGCCAAAATTGCTTTTCGCAATTTTTCCCTTTCTTCCCTTTTATTTGAGCAGCGCATTGAAGGAATTGACTTTAAAAAAAAATTTTTTTATTATACTTTTTATTATAGACAATGCTATATTTCAACGAAGTGTGTTTATGTTTATCGCACAGTACTAATCATTATCAACAACGTACATGTCATAAGTCGCAGAATTATTATCAAATGTCTATTTCTTATCTAAAAGAATAACCAATTTTTATGTATGTGTGTGTGAAAGATATAAATATTATCATTCAATCGAAAGCTAACTCGCTTTAAACTACAAACTTTCAAAGCCACTGCCCAATTAATGCCCGGAATCAGGCTTTAAACATGCGCACCAATGTTTAATTAATAATAAGTAGGTGATATTTATCCAATAATTGTAAGTCGTAGTTTTTCGTGTGGTTGCTCCATTAACAAAAATATTTCCTGGTAGTTTTGTGTTCCTTTATCTATGTCTTATCTCTATTCGGAGACCGTTTTTTCATTCAACACATGACTGCGGAAATGGATAGCTATCCTATAAATAATGTGGAGGATGTTCGGAAATGGAATTTCTTGTTTGTCCTGATCGGTGCAAACATCAATAACTGTCTTTTTCTTCTGATTGTCATCACCCACATCTCGCCTACATGTTTGCTTAGTTTTTTTGTTTTTTTTTGTTCTGTTGTTTTCTTTTGTTTTTTTGTATGTTTGTTTTTAGAAACAGTGACGGAGAAAAGCATGTACTGTATTACCTGAAAAGATAAAGATACAATTAGGCAACTAATTAATGAAAAGTGTTATTTTCTTATTTTAATGTTGGATTGAAAACAATTATAGATATATGCAGGAAGTTATCACTTTCAATTTTTTCTTATCGTTCCAAAATTTGACACAAATTTCGTTAGGTTTTAAATTGAACATCATTATCGAAGAAACTTTGTTTCTAAATTGAGTTTAAGACGAATTCAACATTCAGTGACTGAACAATAATATTTTACAAAGTAGTCACGCTGTCACTTTCGACGCATGAAGTCCGCTATTTTCTTTCTTGAACTTGTTTCTAATAATTGTTCCAATTTTATCTTCGTTCCATTTCTTATAAACACTATATTTTAAATAATTCCATCCATGTTATTTGTTGTTCTTCTAAAATTTGAAATAGTTAGAGGCTCAAACCTGCCCAAAGTTGGCAAAGACTTACAAAAATTAAAATTTTAGATTTATTCAGATTATGGTACAATTTCTTGACGGACGGAAGGAAGGAAGGATTTTCAAGCTATGACGTAATATGTCTCGTCAAAATAATATTTTTCAAATTTACTAATTGTCACCTAGTATGCTTATCGCAAAGCAGTTGCGTATATTCTAGGAACTCTACATAATCTCAGGTGGACCAACTTGTATTTTTCTTCTTAAACAATTTTTTTGCACAAACTGTTCTTCTTAGAAAAATGTAGTGTTTTGAAAGAAATTTAAAAATTTAGTTTCTTCTTCTTTTTTCTTTCATTCTTACCTTCTCTTTTCATGCAGCTTGTATGTATGTCATATTACGATTATCATTGTTTTTTCACTTTTGATTTCATCTGTTAAGCTATTATCAAGCGCATTAATCAAGGAAACATCATTAATCTTTTTGTTTGGGAGCGAATAGTTCGCTGATAACGTCGATGAAACAATTATTGATGTGGCATTTGATGCGATATATTTTCTATCAGTAGGACATATAGTAACAAGAAGTTGGATTAAAGTTATCCATAATCTAAATATACCAGTTAGCTTGCTTCTCACCAAAAACAGTGATAAATAATATTAATCTCTGGTTCTGTCTTCATGAGTTTACTGATTAATATCTTAGGATTAATTTCTCATTGCTTCGTGAACCACTACAACAAAATATGTAGATATTTGTTAACCCTATAAAACTATCTCAGCTATCTCAGAAAACGAATTAGCGGGTTTCAATAGATATTGAACCCGCTATTGCTTTTGGTTTTTCTGTCTGTCCGTCTATCTGCTTCTCTGTCTGTACGTAATAAAAGGGTAAGGAAAAGGTCTTCCGTTGACGCAATAATGATGGCTATTGTTAGGGTCGAAAACCTAAGGAGTTGCTTGAGAATTAAGGGGATTAATTAATTAGAGGGTTGCGAATTAGAGGGTGGGAAGCTGCAAATTAGAGGATTGCGAATTAGAAGGACTCCAATTAGAGGGCCGCGAATTAGAGGGCCACCAATTAGAGGGTCGCCATTTAGAGGGCCACCGATTAAAAGGTCGCCTATTAGAGGGTAGTCAATTAGAAGGCTGCCAATTAGAAGGGCTGCCAATTGGAGGGCCGCGAACTGGAGGGCTGCTAATTCGAGAGTCGCTAATTAGAGGACGGCCAGTTAGAGGGACACGAATTAGACAGCCGCGATATTTTGTTAATTGAAACCCGCTAAATTTAAATATCGACCTTAGGCAATTTTCTTTCACTTGCTTGTTTGTGTTAAAACCAATAAAAAATTATTGTTGCCACTATATTCTGGTGGAATCATCAATAAACATATGACGAATTGTCAATTGTGCTTAATTCTTTACTTTTTTATTTCGGTTATTGTGGTAACCTGAAAGGCACGAAATGCCAGAGGGTGCTTTTTCTCTTTTGTTTATTAGTATTCATTCAAGTTTTGACGGGTATGCACGTCGTTTTTCTATTCCGCTTACTTGACTTGACATGTGCAAGAAGGAAGTGGGAAGGGTGGCCGCCGGAGGTGGACCTGCAACCCCAGACCAGACTATTCCGCTTAAATTCAAATGTTATTCTTCATTCACCAATGAAGAAATCTTTATAAAAAAGAAAAAAAAACCCTGAAAGAAAAAGTCTTCAATGTTATTGAATACATTTTCAACGTTCTAATATTCAATAACATTAAATATGTTTTCTAACTAATCTTTTAAGTTTTTTTGTTTTTTTTTATATATATGCCAATGTTAAAGCTGTTCTGGGTATTTATGTTTCTTCTTAATGCCGGGAAAAAAATCTCAAACTATATTAATCAATAAACTAATGTTTCCTTTCTACATCAAGCCGATTGATTATTTATCCACGTCCAAGATGATTGATTATTTATCCACGTTCAAGTTAATTGATTATTTATCCACGTTCAAGCTGATTGATTATTTATCCACGTTCAAGCTAATTGATTATTTATCCACGTTCAAGCTGATTGATTATTTGTCCACGTTCAAGCTGATTGATTATTTATCCACGTTCAAACTGTGGAGTACAAAGGTCTTGCTGGCTAGAAACAATTAAATGTATTGTACTTCAACGTTATACCACAGAAATCCATGCTTTTCTCACTATAACCGGACTCGTTATAAATGGACCCTACTGTATATCTTCAGTGTTAAAAATGCATATATAAATTGTAAAATACATGAGGTAAAATTCTAATACGCAGGAGAACACGAAAGACATTATAAAGCAATGCTTGAAAGACGACTATCAAAACAGATTCCGGAAGAAAATAAATAATCGCGAAATTCGGAGGGTAGACCTGGGTTTGCTAAGCCTAGTGGTTAAA
The DNA here is from genome assembly GCA_006491805.2 of Dysdera silvatica. Classification (NCBI taxonomy): domain Eukaryota; kingdom Metazoa; phylum Arthropoda; class Arachnida; order Araneae; family Dysderidae; genus Dysdera; species Dysdera silvatica. The sequence continues at coordinate 124,755,077 of QLNU02015003.1, read as the reverse complement.
CGTAAGTTTACAGGTGGTTGGATGACTAATGCTGCAGGAATCAATATATCAATTTATTTTATAAAATAAAATGATAAAAAAAAACAAGTTTATTTGTATGAGGCCATGCAATAAAGTGCATTAAGTATTATTTTATGCCGTGAATGACGACTACAAGGAAAAATAAAAAAAATTGTATTTTTTAAAGTTGCAAACTATGCTTGTGTTAAACAACAATATCAATCAACGTTTATTGGCGTAGTGATACCAGCGCCGATGTTATGGCGTGATTAGATGGTGAAACGTTCGAAAGAAAATAAATATTTCTGCCTTCGGTGGGACCTGAACCCACGACCTTCCACTTGCCGGGCGGATGCTCTACCCACTGAGCTACGAACGCATATAAAGACTTTACTGAAGCCGGTTATTTCGCAGAATGGTGTAGTACATTGACTACTTTTTAAACCAAATTGCAAAGATACCGGTGTTAAATTGATCGAAAAGCCCGTTGCAGCATACGTATTTATATAAATCGAACACTACGCAGATTAAATTAAACAACAACAACTTTCGAACGTTTCACCATCTAATCACGCCATAACATCGGCGCTGGTATCACTACGCCAATAAACGTTGATTTAAGATAATTTGATGTAGCATGACGCAACTTATGACGTATATAACGTATTATGCTTATAAACGTTGATTTATATTGTTTGATTTAATCTGCGTAGTGTTCGATTTATATAAAATAAATACATATGCTGCAACGTGCATTTCGATCAATTTAATACCAGTCTCTTTGCAATTTGGTTTAAATAGTAGTCTATGTACTACACCATTCTGCGAAATAACTGGCAACAATATTTATATACGTTCGTAAAGAGATTATATATTGTCCTTCGTAGCTCAGTGGGTAGAGCCTCCGCCCGGCAAGTGGAAGGTCGTGGGTTCAGGTCCCACCGAAGGCAGAAATATTTATTTTCTTTCGAACGTTTCACCATCTAATCACACCATACCATCGGCGCTGGTATCATTACGCTAATAAACATTAATTTATATTATTGTTTAATTTGATCTGCGTAGTGTTCGATTTATTTAAATACATATACTTGTATATTTATAAATCGCATATATGCAACAATATATAGTTTTTGTTTGTTGATAAATCTGTTAATTTTTTGCGAAACATTGTAATATTTTTTATCTATTATCAGTATTTCCAATAAAAATGTTTATTAAGAAGCAGAACAATAGTTAACATCACAAGATCAACATCTATTTTAAATTCCTCTCTTAAATACTTTCTCCACTCTTCAAAAAAATTATCTATCACGTAGACTTCTGACATCGTCGTTGAAATCTCCAAAGGAATGTTTGCAGCGCTCACAGATTTGGGACTAGAAGTCAAATTTGGAGGAAAATTATGTTTTTTGTAATGGAATATCCATGGAAATTGTTTTGTAAAAGACATCTTAACAACCTATAATAGTACATATAATACGTAGATTTTTGTGCAATGTGCGTGTGTGAGAAAAAGAACTGATAAAAATGAAGAAATTTTTAATCAGGATATAGGAATTGTATACAGAAATAAGAGTTGCTTCTGCCATTACACCTTTCTTTCTTCTGCTGCTTCGTGGAAGTACATCTGATATAGGGTAGGAATATTCCAAACGATAAATATCAATAAACCAGTTCATACAACACGTCTGCCTTCAATAGGTACGTACATGTATATTTTGTACTTATATATATATATATATATAAAAAGTTTTCCTCGCCCATTCTTGGCGGAAACAGGCTTTGGGACGGGCAGAGCGCCATGTTCCCAAGCCTCTTTTTACATCACTTCTTAATGTGCCATGTCTAGAAACTTCCTGACAATGTGACACGTGTTTAGGATTGTGGCTTTTTGTATTTCAATGTAGGTGTTTGGGTCAATGTTGAGTATCTCCAAATTCGTCGCAAGCGTTTTTGGTACTATCCCTGTTGCTGAGATGACTAACGGGATGATGAGGATCTTTTCCATACCCCATATATCTCGTACTTCATGTCTGAGATCTTGGTACTTGGTGATTTTCGTTGTGTAGGTTGTCTGTATGTTATTGGTGTTGGGTACTGCTATGTCGATTAAGTACGTGGTCTTATTCGATTTATCGACGAGGGTTATGTCAGGACGGTTATGTGGGACTGTCTTGTCTGTATATATATATATATAGCAAAATTGTAGTATGATTGTGACTAGTATTAAATTAATGAAAACTGTACTAGTTTTGCTAAAGTGATGAACAATTTTTATTAATATTAGCAAATATGTTTTAAGTTGTTGCTTTTGTACCTCAATATTAGTATTAGGATTGATTACAGTTATTTTCCCACTTTTATGCATTATGGTTAGTATTAGGCTGTGACTGATAGAATTATAGATACAATATCAGCCCTTTTCATATGCTCCATGTCTTTGGATTTTGTATCTGAGGCCTTGGTATTTTTCAATTTTTTTTTTTGTATGTGGTCTGTATGTTGTTTGCGTTGGGAATTGCTATATCAAAAAGGCATGGGGAAAGTATATATTATTATTCTATAAAACACAATTCAATTTAGTTTGAATTAGAAATAATTTCTAAATTCAGATTTTCATAAATTGTATTGCTCAATTCCTATAGATATTATAAGGACAATACTTACTCTACTACTAATACACGTTTACATTTCAGAAGGAAGTTTTCTCACCTTGAAAACTAATTCAGAGGAGGTTTCTGAAATTTGTTTTACTTCGGAAACTTAAAGAAATTGATCATGAATTTGATGCGTATATTTCTAGATACAATTCGTAGGTAGCCGTAGGTTTAATCATGGATCAAAATCCTAAATTCTCATGTATCAAAATACTAATTTTGTTACAAATGTTTCATTTACTATATTAATTGATAAGGGAATTAAGAATGAATAAATAATTGTCATTGTTATAAATGATGTACAGTAGATAAAATGATTTCCTGCGAGCATAGCGTTAACATGTAGTTTTCAGGAAAGTCATTACATTATTCTAGTTGACTGATATTTGTTTTTGCGGATGAAGTTAATATCGATTACGTTTTACGAAGGAAATTGACAGAATTGTTTTCTTAATTATGTTTATATGCTGGATTACACAAAATTAACCACGTTGGTCTTTTGAAGTGATTGATCGAAACAAATTTTGACCTATGATTTAGAGGCAGAGATTTTAATAGTTGAAAAGGAATAACGTTAATTAAAATTTTTTAATACATTAGACAAAGCAAAATCGTAAAAAAAAAGTTGAATTAGCAAGAATATCTATATTTTCGAGGGTCATGTAATAGTATATAATAATATAAATATAATGTGTAATATAGACTATAATTAGTATTATTTATAAAGTTTTGAAGGAGATTATTTAATGAATAAAAGGTAGTTAAAATATATAGTCAAAAAAATTAGTGACTGTGACAAGATGTGCAGCCGAGGGATTGACGTGAAAATGTCTATAAAATCACTCCAGTACTGGTTGCCACTTCAGAAATCTTGATATAATGATATGGTAAGTATAAGGTTCTAGGGTACCACGCCAAAGCACATATTTAACCTAATTTGGCTTTGATCATGCTCTCGAATGTAAGCTTGCCTGAAAAATACTCATTTCTGTTAACAGTGGAAACAGTGCTAATTTAGGCACTGGCTAAATTAGTACCTGTGTCCACGTGCTGCACAACTTAAAGTCGCCAATGTTTTCACCCGGGAACACAGTAGTTAATAATTCCAAATATTTTAGTTTAACAGGCTGTAAGTCATTCACAAACCACAGCTGATCGCAAACACTGCATTCGCGTTCAAATTCGTTTCTTTAAACACAATTTTGAACCGTTCGGTAACCGCTCTGCAAACCGAGTTCTCGAGAACCGGTACGCAGCACTGATGTCTGGTCTTCGGGCGGCACATAGCAGTCAGTAGTGTCCATGGGTTCCAATGGCGGCTTTATGGGCTACGCATTCGCAGCCGTCGTTGATCTCACCGCCGACTTTCACATATTTGCGGGCCCTCTACCTCCTGATCCTCTCAGCTGCTGGCAATGATTTATCTCTGGATAGCTGCTCTTACTGATACTATGTGATTTCTATCATTCGTGTTTGCATTTGCGTGAGTTTTGGCAGAAACCGAATTTTTAAAATATTTTTCTTGTTCTAATTTTTTCACTTTCTAAAACTGGTTCAGTGTTTTGTAATGCACATGAAATGTATAAACTAATCGAGAGCTATCGTTTGGGACAAAAGATAAGCGCCGTAGATACTCTAAGTCATGAGCTGTACTGACTGTAAATTTCCGCGGAATCCCACATTGGCCGCTGTGCGTCGAGCCCCGCCCCTCGCGTATTGCGCATGCGTGAAGGTGACCATATTTTAGCGAAAATGTAATTGTATACCGGTTAGGATGATAGCAAAATCATTCCAGCCGGCCTTGTATTTTCCGAGTTATTAATTTTTTCCGCCGGCATGCAAATATTACATCGAGGTTTCTGGAATGTCACAAAGTATTGGAGTGACTTAACTTTACAAACGTTTTTGCGTCAAAAGTGTTATAATATTTTGACAACAAACATCAAGAAACGATTAGTTTCACGTAGTGTTTAGCGTAGTGTTCCTTTACAATAATAATTTACATAACTTACAACGTGGTATTGTTGTCAACAATATAAAAATATGATCTTTACCTTTTATTTTAATAGGAAAAAATACTGACTTCGGCTATTAACATCAAAACAATGACAAATCATTTAAGAGGCACATAATCTCCAAAGACAATCAATAAGAAATACTCGCTTAATGGTTTCAAAAGGCTGAATCATTCAAGAGATTCGAAAAGCGTAAGCATTCAAGAGATTTGAAAAGCGTTAACATTCGAGATATTAGAAAAGCGTAAGCATTCAAGAGATTCAAAACGCGTAAGCATTCAAGAGTTGTATGACCATTCAAGAGTTTTGAAACACGTAAGCATTCAATAGATACGAAATGTATAACCATTCAAGAGATTCTAGAAGCATAGTCACTTAAGAATTTCAAAGGGCATATTCAAGAGATTAAAAAAGTATATTCAAGAGATTAAAAAAGTATGTTCAAGAGATTAAAATTTCACAGATCCAAAAATCACATTAAAGAGATTCAGAAAAGCATATTTATTCAAAAGATTCGAAATGCGTAAGCGTTCAAGAAAATCGAAATTCGTAAGCATTCAAAGGAATCGAAAAGCGTAAGCGTTCAAAAGATACGAAATGCATAACCATTCAAGAGATTCTAGAAACAATCATTCAAGAGATTCTTGAAGTATAATCTTTCAAATGATTGTAGAAGCATAGTCATTCAAGAGATTTTAGAATCATTATCATTCACGTGATTCTAGAAGCATAATCATTCAAGAGAGTCTATAAGCATAGTCACTTAAGAATTGCAAAGAGCATATTCAAGAGATTTAAAAAGTCACATTCAAGAGATTCAAAAGTCACATTCAAGAGATTCAAAAGTCACATTCAAGAGATTCAGAAGTCACATTCAAGCGATTCGAAAACTACATTAAGAGATTCAATAAAGTACATTCAAGAGATTTAAAAAAACATATGCAAAAGATTCAAAAGTCCCTTTCAAGAGATTCAAAAAAGGATATTCAAGATATTCGAAAAAGCACATTCAAGAGATTCAAAGGTCACATTCAAGAGATTCAAAGGTCACATTCAAGAGATTCAAAAGTCATATTCAAGAGATTCAAAAGTTACATTCAAGGGATTTAAAGGGGCATCTTTAAGAGTTCCAAAAAAGCATTTTCAAGAGATTCAAAAATCATTCAAAAGATTCAAAAAGCGTTTTCAAGAGATTTAAAAAGCGTTTTCAAGAGATTCAAAGGGACAAATTCAAGAGATTGAAAAAAACATATTCAAGAGTTTCAAAAATCATATTAAAGAGATTAAAAGAGGTATATTTAAAAGCTTCAAAAAAGCATATTCAAGAAATTTATAAAACAAACGTTCGAGATATTCATAAGCAAATTCAAGTACTTCGTAAAGCACAATCTTTCAGTAGATCCATAAGAGGCAATTATTCAAGAGATTCGAAAAGCATATTTAAGAGTTTTAAAAGAGCATATCCAAGAGATCCATATAGCCTAATCATTCAAGATAGTCACAAATCCTAATTATTCAAGATACTCAAAATCTATGCATTGAACAGATTCACAAATTTTAATTATTCAAGAGATTCACAAATTTTAATTATTCAAGAGATTCACAAATTTTAATTATTCAAGAGATTCACAAATTTTAATTATTCAAGAGATTCACAAATTTTAATTATTCAAGAGATTCACAAATTTTAATTATTCAACAGATTCACAAATTTTAATTATTCAGCGGATTCATAAAGCCTATTTATTTAAGAGATTCATAAAGCCTATTCATTCAAGAGATTCATAAAGCCTATTTATTCAAGAGATTCATAAAGCCTATTTATTCAAGAGATTCATAAAGCCTATTCATTCAAGCGATTCAGAAACCTATTCAAGAGATTCAAAAACTTATTCAGGAAAATCCAAAATTCATTCAAAATATTCAAAATCTCGAGATATCCATGAAATATTATTAGCCCAGAACTTCATAAAACAAACTTATTCAAGAGTTTCAAAATCTTAAGATATCCATGAAGTGTTATCAGTCCAGAACTACATAAAACACTCGTCCAAGAACTTTATAAAGCATAATTATTCAAGAGAATGGTATTACATAATAATTCAAGAGACCGCATTACATAATAATTCAAGAGAATAATATTGCATATTCGATAGATTCAAAACGTATAATAATTGAAGAGGTTCATAAAGCATAAGCATTCAAGGGAATCAGATATCCATCTGATTATCTCAAGAGAGAACCGAACATTACAATTATATCAAGAGAGAACCAGAAATCACACTCATCCCAAATGAATAAAAAATAACACATACCCCAAAGAAATTAAGAAGCATAACCATTCAAGCACAATAATCATGCGGAAATATGAAAAGCTATGGGAAAATTTCCCACAAAATTAAAATCACTGAAGTAAAAAATCTCATTGAAAGAAAAAAAACTCATCTTCAAAGAGAAGTTACCTTGTTTATGTTTAAAATAGAGGGAAGTGGACTTCCTACTCAATACGGATTGAAAAAATTTAAATTGTTTTAGATCAATGCGTGAGAAATGAGTAAGTTATATAACATACTGTTTATAATTTTACACTTTTCCTTCTCTGTATCTCCTAAAATATATTTTAAATCAATACAGTTTAGGAGTTTATTTTATTTTATCAATATATTTTATCAACCTCTATAGAGTTACATACAAAAGGTTAAACACTGGTAAAATAGCAATGAAAAGCTTTTATTTTACCAGTGTTTAGCCTTTTGTATGTAAATTTTCTACCTGGTACCGACATTTATAGATGTTGTGATTAGCACATTTTCCATATATTAATTGTATTTAAACATATGATTTTTAAATTAACGTTTTTTACGTTCCCTTTTCTTATCGCTCCTCGAAATCTCTATAAATTCGTAATTTCTCAACGTAAAAAAACTAATTGCTTTATCAAAATAAATGGATATTGAAATTTTGCATGATACTAAGAAGTTTTGGCATTCCTAAAAAGTTTTTTGATTCTTGCATAGGAACGAAATGTAAAAATTACGAACAGAAAACTTTTTTTATCCGTGTGGTTGAATTTCAAAATTTATATTCTGACTGAGATACGAAATTCTCTACTTCATTAAATGGAGCTATCCTAATCGTTTTTTCGCCATTAGAATATTTAAAATCGTTTAAATTTAATAAACAAATATATAGAGATGATGGAAGAAATTTAAACCAAATTATAGTTTTATTATTAAATTATAATAAGCTTTACTTCAGGGAAAATGTATATTTGTAAAATAGACTACAAAATATCAATATTAGCTATTAACTTTTCGCCTGGGCAGGGATCCATCCGTAAAGGCCATTAACATCTGATAATACCCAATCTACCTATGGTATCTACCTGTGAATATTAACCTACCAGTGTATGCATAAATAGTCGTATACGACTATTTATACAGAAAAAGGAAAAATAAAGTTATATAGACTATTCAAAATAATTAGGTAAACGATGTTCAAATATATAAAGTGAGTTAAGTTCTTTGAATTTAGTAGAGAGTGTTCTCTACATCCGAAAAAACAAGGAGCCTATACGTAATAAAGCAAGACTAGTTATTATAAAATTAGCTTTGGAATTTAATTAGAATAAATAATTAAATTAAAACGCAAAACTTAAAATTTCGACAAAATTTTAGGTCTAGAATTAAGCCTAAACTATATTTGTTGTTAACCATAAAGATGTTTGAAATGTAGCCCCATCAGTTTCATGTGGATATTTTTCCCCCATATATGGATACGGTTAGAGAATAATATATACCATATTATATACAGAATTAATTTACGTTTGGCACTAATTTGCACATACGACGTACAATACCAGTTTCGATAAAAAATGTAAGTTACAAAGTAAGTTTTACATATTTTGATATGATTTTTTATTCTAGTCCAATCAGTTGAAGGAAAAGACCATAAATTTGTTTCAATCATCTAGAAAAAAATGCCATTCACATCAAGAGAGGGAAAAAAATGTCCGGCAAGTCACCAAAAAGAACGCCATTCAAAATATTTTTTGCGAATTTCAAATTAGCAATTTTAAATCAAAAGAGAGATAAGAAGACACCTGTCACATCCATATTGAACAGAGAAATGGTATTGAACATCAATATATGACGATCCTTCTACTAAAGCTTGCATATAACTCTAATATTCTAGAAAAGTATTTTCTGCTGATCACACATACGTCTACCGAGGTAAAATTCTGCACTATATCTTTAACTACTTGGCACATTATTAATTTTTAGTCTCCAATTGAATTAAGTGAATTAGAAAAAGGATCTTAATTATTTATAGAAACTTTATTTCTTCATTTTTGTAAAAAATTTAAAAGAATTCAATTTCAGAAATTTCTCCTGAAACATATTTTTATATTCTCTAAAATTTTCTATTAATTGTAATTGATGCATCTGTCGGGACTTACTTTATCATCATAAGAGTGTATTCATAATTTTACCATTACAAAATCATCATATAGAATAATTTGTACTAAATTATAATCGCAAACCACATTAACAATAATGATGCATTCATTAATAAAACACATTTTATCTGCAGAAGTAGCTTTCAGGTTCACTATTCTGGTACTGAATTAAAAATAATCTATTGAAAGATAGTTACAATGTTAAATTAAGTGAATATCAAATTTGGTTATTTCCAATTTTATAACAATTAAATCGACTAAAATGGATGATTTGTGAAGATATATCCAAATTATCTTCAATTAAAGAAAAGCACAAGACATATTTTGGTAAAAGATAATAGAGTAAAATTTAATAAAGTATAATTGAATAAATTTAATAAAGGATACCAGGATTTAATAACATATCTTTTGAAAGAATATTATAATTGTTAAACAATATTATTTCAAAAAAACATGTGAAAAGACATACCCAAAAAATAGAAGTCAATTACAAAAAGAATATTTTTGGAAATTTAAAAATCAAATCAACATGAACATTCTAAATTTAATTTAATAATAGACCTTTCTCAAATTTAGATTTTCTTTTAGTTTTCCAATTTGTTTATCGAAGTTAAAGATCTCACACCTAATTTAATTTCTTTGAGTCAGAGTTCGATCGAATAAGTGCGTCATTTACCTCAATATTTTAGTCAAAATCACGAATTTAATAAAAAAATATTCCATAGCTGTGCTAATTCAAAATATTTCCAAGGCAATACACTTTGGACCTCTTTTACTCAACATAAAATGTGTTTTGTCAAATTAATGTCAATGAAAATATTCCTAAATACCAGGACGGTAATAAAGTAAAAAATATAAAAACAATGTAAATGTTATTTTTCTGCTATTTCTTCAATAATAAACAGAGCATTATTCGAACACTATTCAAATAACTCTTGCTCCAAATTCCACATTTTTATTCTGTTAAAAAGTCAACCATATTTTACCAAACTAACTCCTGTGTATGCAGTTAACAATAGGGCTAACTATAACACAGGCTGGCAAGTTTCCAATTTAGTAACTAATTAATAATTAAATAAGTAATAATCTACCAATGAGAACTAGCTCCATATTTTAATATAATGCTCATGACGACGTTACCAAATTTACGAAAGGAAGAAATAATGAATAAACATATGGCCCAAATATGATTTTGTATTAATATTTAAGGGAAAACTTATAATTGCATTTTTTTTTTATTATATGGACAAAATATTCAAGAGGAAGAAATAAATTTAGCATTTGCTTTAATTTCTGAGTAATAAGGTAAAACCTGCCTTTGGATCTCTTTTCAGAATTCCTATTTTGAAAACTCTATTTCATAAAGTTTGTCAATAATATACATATATATTGATGATTCCTTCCATATATTTCTGCTAAATCAAAAAAAAAATTATTACATATTTCCCAATGACTTTATATTTCAAGTCACCCAAAATCTTCAAATAAAAGGCATGTGAATTTTATCTCCTAGCGATAAAAGAAGACATATTTATCTCTAATTATATACTTTAAGTCAACTTGAAGCAAAACATATTTTCTTGAAATTCCCTTCTAAAATGAAACTGAATTTTACCAAATTTTCTGATTATATTTCTGGCAGAAATGGCTATACAAAAAAGACTCAAATATATTGCATTATTTCAGCCAAACCTTTATAATTTTGTGACAACAGGCCTTAAATTTGTTGAAGATTATAATTTATTCACATTTGTTTTAACATTTCCTTCAAACCACCGAATATGGAACTTTATAGAGCAATTCTCTAATTCACCTTAGTAATATTTTTACCTGCATAACACACTAAATCAATAACGATAACTGAGTTAGTTAATAAACACCCTCTTTCAATGTCGTGTTTGCAGTGGAGCAGCCAATGATATATATTTAATTCCACGTCTAGCTAACCTTAAAATTTAAAACAAAATGCAAACTATAATACATTTTAAAAACGATTTCTTTGGTTATCACTGATTTAGCCCAATATTGAGGAATATTTAGTTTTACTCATTAAAGGTCCATTTCTTAATATTACCAATTAAGCACCTAACGATGTGTCTTCGGAATATCATGATAATGAATGATAATTCTGAATATCATGATAAAACACAGTAATTTATATATGATTATTAAAAATCTCTCAGAAAATTATCGTGATATTTAGGCTCATGCTTAAACATCTAAATCAAATAGTATTTAATTATATAGTTATTTTGATGTTTAGATCAAAACCCTCAGCAAAAGTTTTCATAGAATAATATACAGTTTGATTCCCGGGTAATATTAAAAGAAACACAAAATTAGTTAAATATTCCTTCAATTTTTTTAATAAGCAGAATATTGTTCTTTATTTGAAAATTTTTATTTGCATTTCGTGCTATAGAAATAAGAATGTTGCAACGTAAATAAGCAGTTCATATTTATTTCCAATACCAAAATAATATACTTAAATCTAAAGGTAATCCCAGTTAAAACTTACTTTTAATATCAGTAAAATAAATACAGAATACCCCTGAATGCATACAAAATCTCACAATGTAGTTACAAATCCTACTAAATACCGACTTCGTTTATAATTTTTCAAAAAACAGAAAAAATATTCGTACTTTATTCTCTTTAATTTTACAAAAGAGATGAACAAGCAAAATATATTCATATTATTAAATGATAGTTAACTTAATGTGTGTTTAATTTTGTATGCTTAATCTATTCGAGAATGAATGCCTGATTGAAAAGAATGAAAATTATCCTTCTGCTATCTTCATGTTTCATTGGGCACCCTTCATTAGAATTATATAATAAGTATATAAGAAGATAAGTAATAGGATATTAAAAGATTTTAATACTTCAGTATCCATGAAATTCAATACCTGAACACTAGGTTCGGAAAACACGGAACGTATTTTAGTTGTTTTTCATTTTTTAGTTAGAGCTGGCGAAAACATTACGTACATTTGTTTTTAACTCACACTTTGAGCACAATTACACAGTCCTTTATGTTTACCTTAACTTTGTCTTCAATTTGTTTATTTTCCTTAATATATATACATATATATCAATTGATTTTCTTCTTTGGAATTATCAAAAGTGAAAGAAAAACTTACATATTAAACTCGTCCTATTGCAAAATAGTTTCCTCTTTCGACATTTAAATAGAAATAAATAAACAGGCCTCATTTAACCTTAACCTCTCCTCTTGTTAATAATAAGTTTCCTATTGTTTTGTAAGAACCATCAACAAAGAAAAAAATAATAGTTACATTTACCACATATTTTCTCGAAATTTAATAGCACTCACTACTTTTCATATGTATACATGCATAACATTAATAAACACAAATAATTTCGATTTCACTTTTTATCTTGATTCCAATAGATGTAAAATACGTTGCATTCGAGCTCGCTTATCGCGGATGAAATTAATGATCTACATTAATCAATTAATGATTTACTCGAAACCTGAATCGCAACAAATATATTATGCTTGCTTACGCCGTTACTTACATAATCGAATAGTAATAAATTGTACAAGGTTCAACTTACAACAACATTCAAAGCATCCTCTTTCGTGTCCGTCGGTAAAATTTCGATATGAGGAATTTGCCCCGGTCACACTAAATTGAAATCATTGACGAATTTGCCTCAACCCATTTAAGTAACCTTATTTCATATAATCCACTCAAACTATCATCTACTTAAACTATTCCCAGCATTTTAGCAGAATTAATTAAATAAAATTTTCAAAGTTCCTTGGTGGATTAGTTTATTATGAATCAATAGATTATCATGTGTCATCTTGTTAATTATTAATCACCAACTTCAGCAACCATAGATAAATTCTGATTTATTATATTAAATTTGCTGCATACGCACGTTTTCTGAAAAATTGCAAAAAAAATACCAAATAAGACTTTCGAATTTTTCCACTCTTTTCTTTTATATATTCATCATAGTCGCTCACTAGACATTAGTTTATATAGAAAATAAAATTTTCCCGTAACTCACTCTATCTCAAATCGTCAGCGATATCAAACCTTATATTTAATTTCATCTCTGCTTGTAGGAACAACAATATCCATCCCTGCGTTTAAATAACGTCCAAAGTAATTAATTGGCTAAAAATAGGATTTGAGCGTCTTGATAGTCAATAGATAGTAAGACACGGTTTACGTCAATTATTTCTATAAATTCCACAATAAAATAATAACAGCTTGCATTTTATACAGTCATATGATTTTATTTCAATATTAGGTTTCCAGAATATAAGCGATTAAAGTAAAAGATTAATAGAATATCCAATGGCTTATTTCCTTCGAAATTATATCTTTGCCTCCCAGTAGATATAATTCACATAATATATGAGTTCCCTTGCTGATTATACCATTTAGAGATTTTACAAACAAGTCTTAACCGAAATCATAACAAATAAATTACGGCTGTTTAGGCAATTACTACCAGCCCAATAGAAATTACAAAAAATAGTCCTAATCTCGAACAGTGCTAGTGGGATCTTATCACATCGGCTTTTGAAATTTCGGAGAGAGAGAGAGAATATTGAAATTTAATCCAATGACAGTCCTTTGTAATCACCGTTGAATTTACATCATCCCATATATATATATATATCCATTTATACTGCGTAACCTGTTGGACACACTCTTCATTTTACCCCATACTTCATTTTTTTCCCAAACAATTCTGTTTAATAGAAATATCGGAATTAAAAATAATTTCTATAACCCATCAATAATGCAAGTCCCAAGATGTAAACTTTATTATCATTTTAAAAATATATTTTCACTTTAAAAATTATCATTAAAAAATCGAATATTTTTACAGCCGTTTTGGAATTCAATCATTTTAAACACATTTTGAAATTTTATCACTTTAAAACCATTTTGAAACTCAATCATTTGAAAGTAATTTTAAATTTTTAATCATTTGAAAAATTTTCTTATTTGCACCATTTAATTTCTTAGATTATACTCACTATTTGTACAATAAATCCATGTTTGTTTCCCTTCCATTTGACTGTCAACAATATATTTTCATCTTGTCCATATTCCTCAATCGAAATTAGCAAATAAGGTTGTGCATCATATCGTCCATTTTAATTTGACATACCGTATTCAAAAATATTACCTAAAATTTATACAGTCTTCAATATATATGGAAATTATCTCAGAAAATAAACAAAATTTCATTATTTAACAGAAATAGTATGAAATTGGATTTCCATTTCTCCCCATATTGATGATATCAAGGATTACATTATTTTGTTTTTCAGTTCTACAAAGGTATACCTAAAAAATACAGCATCAACTAAAATAATATGTAAATTAAGAAGAATAAAAGTGTAATTTGTTAATTTACGTTTTTCAGTTGCAGCAGCAACAAAACGAATATCATATTTAAGAGCAAAATTCAATTTTACATAAAAGCACTTTCGCCCAATAAATGCAATATATATGATAGCCGATTACATTAGTGATAATCTTATCAAGAAAATTATCAAAATCCCCTTTTATATATAATTTAATGAAATTCATACATACTTCTTACACTAATAAATTTCACCAAGGAAATAAGTATTTACTGTGCAATAATCTAAATAATAACGTGTGTTGTTGCCCTTCGTATTGCAATGGAAAAAATTTGATTAAAATTAATCCAATCTCCCTTTCTTCCCATTTTTTTCTGAGTTAGCAACGAACACTGAAAATTAATGTCTTATTACAAGTGCTGCAATAAAAGCAGCACACGAATCTCAATAGCATTCTGCACAACATATTGGTAACATCAAGAAATACGCCATATATCCTATTCTATATTCTGAATCGTCGTCAGCTGGTTCTGCCAGCATTCAAACCATGTTTCCATTTGCCATTCTTATTCTCAGCTTAATATTTTTTTTCTACATTCTATATTTGCATTTCATGAAAAAATTTAAATATTCCGTCTATCCTATAGACAAAACCAGGTGGTGAACTCGTATATACAATATTTTATATCAGTTGACTTAGAATGCAAAATAAATATATTTTCGATCACAGAAATAACCGGACAATGGAAATATAATTTATTCGTTCAGTATTTTATCATAATAGGAATTGTGTTCCTTCTACTATCTGTATGCACTTCTGGTGGCATTTCGCTCTCAAAATACAGCATTTGTATTTACAAAAACGTTCTAGACAAAAATGTGAGGCAAATATTTATTCTCCGTATACAATATTAATTAAAACAGTTTTACATCCTTCATTAAAATTAATTTATTTTTTCTCAAACTTTCTTTTTAATTACCTGCTTAATATCAACTCATTATTGTTATTGTTGAATATAATATGTTTTAAACACTACATTATTTACCAAAACATTTATATGTAGTTTACGATTAAAAAATTATACACTTTTAAAAAAACGTCTTTTTTGAATAATATTAATAAATACTTCGGATTTTTTTTTCTTATTTTTTTTCATAAAACCAGTTTCATTCGGAAAGCAAGGTTGTATTTCATTGACTGATTTTCACGAAAACCAAGCAATTGATACTGCATCGCTAACATATAGTATATAATAGTTATTAATATTATTAATGTATTAATGTATATATGTATATATGTTAATTATTAATGTAGTATACTATAATATATCGCACTGATGCGCCAGAAGCTATGGCGTTATAATTTTTTTGACGGTTAATAAAGGTTTTGTCTTTCCTAAAAATGAAACAACTTGGCATTGGTTTCAATTAAAGAGGGGAAATAATAAAAAAATAAGTAAATATATGAACGAATTTCACTAAAATAGGTCAAATTCGAGAACCTATTTTTAAAGTTACTTGATTAATTTTTAAGACAATAATAATTTGTGCCAATTAGTTTTTGATTCATAGTTGCATAATTTTACAAATTATTCTAAGAGCAATGCCATGTACACGTAGAAATGCGCCATATTTAGTTTAATAAAAATGAAAGCTGCAACAGATACTTCTTTGATACAAGAATTTGTCATATATAATTAAAATAAAATTGTTTTTATCATTGCCTCGTCACTGTATGTCTCTTTTATTTATATGCTTAGATTTGATTATGTAAGCGCATTGAAAGCACGTTTCTCTTATTACTGCAGCTACTTATGGCGACATTTATAAGCAACTACCTGTTCTTTTACGAAATCGTTTGCCAATAGCGATGTATAGCCTGGGATAGTTTCTTTAAGAAAGATTATTTCCGTAGAACTAGAACACATATTTTGCTAGTTTTTTATCATTTTAATCTCCAAGAAATGATAATCATCCGATCTTTATTTCCAAACTACCGCTGCAGAGCATGGAGACATGATTGTCTTACATTTCCCAACACTTTGAATCCATTGTTAGTAGATATGCTGCCAAGCTGATATATACTACCTCTGGAGAAACACATCGCTTTTGTAAGTACCCAAAATCTAGCACATCTTTTGGATTGCAGCACTCCTGTTATCTTACAATTGGAGCCTGCAATGTGCATATGCACTTTGCATATGTACATATGCACTTTGCATATGTACATATGTATTTTGAATATGCATATATGCATTTTGTATATACATATAAGCACTTTACATATACATATATGCATTTTACATATACATATATGCATATATGCATTCTGCATATACATATATGCATTTTGTATATACATATGTGCATTTTGCATATGCATGTATGCATTTTGCATATGCATGTATGAATTTTGCATATAACATATAGTGCATAAACTATATGCATATGTTAGCCCCTTTTAGCATCAGTGCATACAAGTGCATAAAAACTACGAATTTTCAGAATAAATGCATATTTAAAGGTTTAAGTAATTTTAAAAATTTTATTATTCCTTTATCAGAAAAATTTCCCCACAACGCTGAAGCTAAAATTTCCTTATCTCAGCAGATATGAAAATGAATTTGTGAGCGTATACGTTTAATTATATGTTACGGCGCCAAAAATGTAATCATAGCTGAATCATCGTTGGAGAACCCAAGATTTAGTTCTATTACGCTAGACTGGCAGTTGATTGAAGATCATATGAAAACAAGCTTGCACTTAGAGTAAAATTCCACATCATTATCTATCAACGATAGACGTGGATGATAGTCTCTCACGAATAAACTATCAGTAATAGACAATCCGCAAAATTTTATAAATGCTGTCCAATAACTTCAGTAACTCTGGGAAAGTCTTTGGCCATAAAAGTACTATTTCGTGATAGAAGACAAAGCTTAACTATTCAGAATATCGAGAAACATATTTTTATATGCCTTCATAGAGAACTTGTGCTACAAAAAACATATCCTTTTATGTATATCGAATATTTCTACTTAGCAGTTAATAAATCTATTTATTTTAAAACGCAGGACATAAGATTCTCAAGTAAGTTAAAAAGAATTCAAATGCATGTTCATTCATTTTAGTTGCATGTTTATTAGTTTCAACTGCATATACATGCATATTTTGTGGATTTTAGTGCATATTTTCTGACTTTTTAGTGCATATAATCCGGGCTCTACTTATAATCCTTGTCGGGATCAATCGCTTCACTATCTGGAGAAGCAGCCTAAATAATATGACGCTCTCCTGCTAACCCACCAAACTCACATCATCATCACCTGCTGAAGTTGGAAACGTGCTCTTATAATAATTAATGATTGTCCAGACTCACTGCACATTATGGCAATCATGAATTAGAAGCTATTCCAATAATAAAATTATGATATGTAGCTGCGAGATAAAAATGCAATTACCCTGCCTCAAACGTTTGTTAGATACATCTGAATGAATGAATATGTCCGTTGGCTATTTCGTTTTTTACTAGAATTTGACAATGAGTTGCAATATCAAGACCACTGGTATACACTAATAAAAAAAGATCTTCCCATTCATTAAAAATCGTAAAATAATGCATTGAATGGACCACCGGTTCTTTAACTTTCCTAGACCGCGGACCCCCTTCAGAGATCACTCGCCCTCGCGGACCCCCAAGAATTAACTCAAAGTTTAAAGCCCGGAATTTGCATCACACATATTTATTTCTAGTGTTTCATCACTAATTTTCACCATTTAAGGAAGGAATTTTTCGTTCCCTCATAATTTATTCTTAGCATTAAAGAGTAAATGTTCATGTCCTAGTATTTTTCAAACCATTGTGGAACACTGAGTGGTTCTCGTGGACCCTCTGACAGAGTCTGCGGACCACAGTTGAAGAACCGCTGGAATAGACGAATTTCTCTCATATATTGATGAAAAATAGGCAATTCCCCTGATTGTGCCTTAAGATTTGCCAGCAATAGCCCAACACGATCAAAGTAAAAACAGTAAATAACACGAAATCCATTTTAATAATACATTAATGTGATTTTTAATTCTGATGATAGTGGAAATATTTAAATCTTGATGACTGTCATCGGAAACAACTACTGTAAACAAATATGTTACTCTGCAATAACGTAGGAAAATATCCCCCAGACTTCAAAGTGTCTGTTGGATATATTACTAACAGGAGGAAATGGGTCATTTTTTGAATCTATGCAGCCTTCCCTGTATCTGAAAAATCCAAAGAAATACGTCATATTGAGTGAGATAGCTAACAAAGGTTCAGTTATATTCAAATTGATGAAATTGCTGCATTTGTGACATACGGATTACAAGAGCCACTTATTACCGACTCATGAGCTTTGCTAAACTGGAAAAAATGACCATTGATTCTTTTTGCCAGCTATATAGATTAATATCCCCCTGTAATTTAGAAAATGACAGAAGAGAGATGCCAGTTTCTGAAGGAAGTTTTTCATTTTACTTCACAAATACCTGATGACATTTAGAGAAGTTTGAAGCCAAGAAAAAATAAAGAAACTTAGATATAATCCTTTAGATATATATTTTCATAATTGGAGCTTTCAAATTCTTTTCTTTTCTTTTCTTTTCTTTTCTTTTCTTTGGAGGCCTTTCTATCCATTTACTGCATAGTTATAGAAAATTACACCATGTTTAAATATATAATTACGCAAATTTTGGTTAAAAAGTTCTCATAAATCAAAGACAATGGAATCTAGGGCTTTTCTGAGAACCCTCCTACTCATACGACAATGTTATTTTTCAAAGCAACTTTTTAATGATTGATCTTGCAGCATTATCAATAGGTTTCAGCAATATTTAGAAGAGATATGAGATGATAGTCTTGATATTAATATTGATATTTAATTCATATACGTAAAATTACGAGTGATGTGCATGCTAGATCAAAATCAATATAGTAGTATCAAAATGCCAATAAACAAATAAAAAATCGATATGCCTAAAGAATAAAATATTGTCAATTAAAGGGAATATAGTTGGTTTCTTCAAAGATTTTTTATTTCTCTAATCCAGAAATTTAGATCTGAAAAATGAGATCAATCCCAACAAAAAGGCATATAGTATAATATATATATATATATATAGGCATATATAAAATAATTTAAAATTATATAGTTTTATTTCAAATTTTAGAGGTATGATATTATGCTTTTAATACGTTCGTAATATTTATTTCGATGAAAATTCTTGCTTACGTACACGTAATTATGGTGGTATGCACACGAGGTCAGAGAATCTGTATGTGAACTTACGATTCGAAAACAATACATTCAAGTCACAAGATTAGCCAAAAAAAGGAAAATTATGATGCAAGAGAAATGTAGTAAACTTCTTCGAAGATATCTTCTAATATAAAAATTTAAGTTTAAAATGTGGGATTAATCTCAAAGGCTGGAAATGGAACCAAATTTATCCAGAAAATCTAAGAAGCTGAAGGATATTTTCAAAAAGACTTCGATTACGAAAATTTCGTTTTCAAGCTGAGATGACGAATAGCAAGAATAGTTTCTTTCGGAAGATTTACTTAGAGACTTGGAAAACAAAAGCAGCTTACGGTAAAGCTTGCTTTTTTTTCTTTTTTTTTTTAGATGTTCGTAATCTCTCGTTTAGGGATTACCGAAAAAGACACATGTGCTTCAATAATTCTGAGCTTGAAAGTATTAAATAATTTAATGATAATCAGTTTAGATGACTTCCGACTGTGGTGAGATTTTCCTTGCCTTTCTACAGCACTATTGTGACTGTCGTGAGAAAACTGAAATTTGCATATGGTTCCCAAAGACTTTTTAGCACTGTTATCCTATCTTCATCAGTGAGGTTAGATATCTTGGCATAATTACCAATGTCTGTAGCCATAATTTCTCAAAGCTGTCGATTTTAGTGAATGTACAAGATACCAAAACGCTACAAAAATAATTGATATTGCTTGACAATTAGTAATGAGCTAAAAAGTACCTTATTTTAAAATGTGACTGTAAAACTTTTGAAAGTAAATGCATAGCAGGTTCGGGCGAATCAAATTTTTAAACGGCTAGCGGGGGGGTTTGAGCCCCTTCCCCCCATATTGGCGCCCATGATTTCAACTGTTTTGATTCCTCCTTTACCTCCTGGAAAGCGTTTGAAGACAGCCCCAGACCACTGCTGCTGCTGTTGCTTGCCTCAACAGCAGCCTCATCAATGTCACAAGAGTTCAGAGAAATGTCGTTTGGATCATCACAACTTTCACACACACAATTTTACTACTTTTAAAAAAATAATTTCAGTGTCTGTTGGCGTAATAATTTTTCGCTTTGTAAGCCTATGGGGGCCCGGGGCCCCCTACGTTGGTACTCCAGTGATTTAATATGATATGATCTTATATAGAGTACAGCATGACTTCAGATACATATCGCTTAATGTTTACCGTTGGCGTGGTGACTCAGCGTTGGCACACCAGCGCACGTGACCACACCGACGTCGTATGTCGTATGTCTCACCTTGCAAGAGGGGGGTAAAACTGAAGGTAGTATATACATATTTTACTTTAGAATTTCTTATTTTTCCTTTATATATACTATATTCTTATATATTATTTTCTAATATGTATTGTATATTATGTATGTAGTAATAAAAAAACATTCATTGTTTAATTTTATGTGAAATTCGCCTATTTGATGCAGCCGCTTAATTGTGTCAACTCCTAGCTCCGATGTGTCCCGATTAAACAGAATCGACTGTATACAAAATCAAGCCGTATTAGATTTCAACAGCAAAATTTAAGTTAGATAATTAACTTAGGTTTCGAAGCTCACAAAGCTTACTTGCTAACGAGAAATTTACTTAAAGACAAGCCAATTTGGAATCTTGGGTTTTCATGCGCGGCCCTTGCTAACATTTAGTTTACGAATGACCATAATTCTTCTAAACGGCATATATTCCGCATATATTTTAACTTTCTAACAATATGACAAAGGAAATACGTGTATTAAATCGTTGTCGAAGTCATAATTTTACTTTTGAGTTGATGACTAAATTTTTTTGTGCAAATATTCTAAGATAAAATTTTTAAGATCTCTACTGAAACATATAGTAACTTATTTAAGTTGTTTGACCCCAGACGCACTTAAAAAACAGTATTTTAAGGAAGCCCTCAAACACATTTTAAACGAGTGTACGCCTTAAAAAATTATTAGAGACCGTACTGTTTTTCGAGAGAAATAATTTATATTTATTATATCATCATCATATTCAACCATTATCTATCCACTGCTGGATGAAGGTCTCTCCAAATGCTTTCCACACAAGTCTATCCTGGGCCATTCGTTTCCACGTCACCCCAACCTCTTTTCTTATTTCATCCACCCATCTAGTTTGAGGACGTTTTCTAGGTCTTCGGTGGTCTCTTGGAATCCAGTTGAGAATTTGCGTTGTCCATCGTTGATCAGTTCTTCTTGCGATATGCCCAGCCCATCGCCATTTCAGTCTTTTTACTTTAACAATAATATCCTCTACTCCAGTTTGCTCTCTCACCCAAGTGTTTCTTTATCGATCTCTCCCACTTATTCTAAGCATGCACCTCTCCATGCTCCTTTGGGTTGTCTGTAACTTCCGTATTGCTTCAATTGTTATACTCCATGTCTCTGATCCATAAGAGAGGACTGGCAATACACACTGGTTGAAGACCTTTCTTTTTAGACACAAAGGTAATTTTCTCTTCAGGATAAAACTGTTTCGTCCGAATGCACGAAACGAAATTTATTATATACAGTACTAAATTATTATACTTATTTATTTAATATAATAAATAATAATTTAATGTATTTAATAAATAAATTGTGTATAAGTTAAATTATTTAAAATGATTAACGAAGCAAAAAATAATTTTCATCCTTTCAAATTTGAAAGGATCAAAATTCAATTCAATTCAAATTTATTTTCGGGCAGAAACGATTATGGAATAAAAAAAACATACAAATAATCGATCTGCTCGGGCAGCTATGGGTAGAGACCATAAGGTCTGACAGAGTCCCAGCTGCCCGAGGCAAAATAACTATATAAATTAAAATATAAAAACAGGAAGAAATCAATGAAATTATACAAAAAATTTGTTTTCCAAAAGATATTTATGTAGGTACTTTTTAAAAAGTGGGAGTGAACTCAAAATTTTAATTCTGTCAGGAAGAGGGTTCCACACCCTAGGGCCCATACAACCCATGCATGTCAATCCAAGATTTGTTTTGGAGAATTCTGGTATTAGATTATTTAGATTTCTTGTGAAGTGATTATGTCCAGGTGGGATTAAGGACATAAGATTAAGATATAAAACGATTCATATGGCATTAAACATAAAAATATAGATCTTGTAAATTAGTAATTTTTCAATTAGTAATATTTGAGTATTATTGGAAGATGAATAAAAGGAGTGAGACACATGACTATTGTAAGACAAAAGTGAAATAAAATGCTTCTGAAGAGCAGTAATTCGCGAGAGATTGTATTTTGTGGTACAGCCCCAAATCAGTGAGCAATAATATATGTTAGAGAAAATCAAAGAAAAGTAAAGATTTATAAGAATTGGAGTGGGTAAATAATATGCAATATTTCTTATTATTCCCAAATTTCTACTAATTTTCGTACATATGGTGTGAATATGGGTGTCCCGTTTTAAATTAGATTAAAATGTTATAACAAGAAAATTAATTTCTTTTGAGAATGAAATTGATTCATTATTAATATTAAGATGAAAATTATTTAGATTAATATTTCTTTTATTTGTGAATAAAAAGCTCTTAGTCTTTGTTCTGTTAAGGGTTAAGTAGTTAATGTTAAAGAAGTTAATAATGTGTTTAATATCTTCATTAACTATTGTGATTAGGTTGTTAATATCAGTATGTTTAGAGAAGATACTTGTGTCATCAGCGAAGCAAATTGGTTCGAAGGATGTTGGTAGATAAAAAATGTCATTGGCATAAAAGTTAAATAATAATGGTCCAAGAATAGACCCCGAGTCACACCGTATAATAAATCGCTGGAGTGTAGAGGGGCAACCATTCATGTGAACATATTGTTGTCTTTTAGTTAAGTAGTTTTTGAAAAGGGTATTGCAAGGGCCACGGATACCAGCTAGACTAAGCTTATATAGTAAACGTTCATGGTTAATTGTATCAAAGGCCTTCGACAGATCAAAAAACACCCGACAATTTTTAATTTGATTAATCCTAAGCTGAGAAGTTTCTACTCAGTAATTATAAATTATAGTTTTTCATGTAATTGTGAACTTCCAATATAGATAATTCTTCAAATATCGGTGTTTCTTTATCCTTTGTATCGGTATTCGGTACACACCTTTTCATCCTGGATGCAACCCTAAAACTTGTGGACTCCTAGAAACGAAGTGAGAGAGAGACGATGTTGGGAAATGGAATTTTTTGTTCATCCTTATCATCACAAGGCATCAATGATTACATTTTTCTGCTGAAACTCATCGCACCTTTAGCTGCGTACTCTCTTGGAAGGAATTTCGGTGAGCAACATGTTCTACACGTGAAAATATACTCACTCACATGCATGGACGATGAGCTGTTAAAAGGCAGTATTTTTTTGTTTTGATAATGGATTAGAGATGACTATAAACGTACATAGGAAACTACCACCTCCGATGTTTCACTATCGATCTAAAATTTGACAAAATTTTCGTCAAATTTTATATGGAATAAGAATATCGAAGAAAATTATTTTATGAATTAAATATTCAAGAGGCGTTCAAAATCTGGGGGAGAGTCAATAATTTTTTGAAAAACTGATAATTATTATAACGTTTTACGACATCTGGCATAGTATCTGATATCTTTGCTTGTGGACTTTTTCTGTCCCTGACAAATGCGACTGTTCTATTATTTTTCTGTTTCTTATCGAAAAAAAACCCATAAATCTTCTTGTTACGACTTCAGTAGATGATTTGTTTTGACGTTTTTCTGAGATTCAAAGGATTTAGTGGCTTAAGTCTACCAGAAATAGATAAACCTTTAAATTGAGGATTTGTGAAAAAGAATACTTTATATTTTGGAGTTATCCAGTTTGGTAAACAAAATTTTCACCAATAAAGCGCATTGAATTCAAATAAATAAAAATAGTGCAAAGGCTAATTCAAGTCATGAGATAATATCTTCTGTCAGAATTACGTTGTTTCCTTAAATTTGCTAATCATTACCTGCGATGCTTATCATAAATTATTATATTTTCTGTGTATTTATAAATTTAATAAATTACATACTGTTCAGTAGACTCTGTATTATGCAAATTTGTACGGGTTAAAGAAAAATTTCGTAAAATCAAAAGGGAATTAATATTTCCTAAACATTTCTGTTCGTAAAAACTGTATTAATTTTAACTGTAGGTACAGTATCACCTCAACAGACTACAACGTCAATTTATTCTGTCTTTTTCCAAGACTTTTATTTCATTAAAAGATGGGGAAAATGGACAATAATTATTCACAATTATAGATAATAGGAAATAGATAAGACTTATCCACATTAATAGATAATGGGAAATTAGACAAGAATTAACCAAATTAATAGAAAATATGAAATTAACAAGAAATATCCACATTAGTAGACAATAATAAATAGACAAGAAGTATCCACATTAAGACATAATAGGAAATAGGCAAGAATTAACCACATTAATAGATAATAGGAAATAGGCAAGAATTAACCACATTAATAGATAATAGGGAATAGACAAGAATTATCCATAGTAATAGATAAGAAGTATCCACATTAATAGATAAAGGGAAATAGACAAGAATTAACCAAATTAATAGAAAATAGGAACTGAGCAAGAAGTATCCACATTAATAGATAATAAGATATGGACAGGAATTATCCACATTAATAGATAATAGGAAATAGACAAGACTTATCCACATTAATAGATAATAGGAAATAGACAAGACTTATCCACATTAATAGATAATGGGAAATGGACCAGAATTATCCACATTAGTAGGTAATAGGAAATAGACAATAATTATCCACAGTAATAGATAATAAGTTATAGACAATAATGATCCGCATTAATAGATAATAGGAAATAGGCAAGACATCCACATTAATAGATAATGGGAAATATAGAGAAGAATTATCAAAATTAATAGAAAATAGGAAATGGACAAGAAGTATCCGCATTAAGAGAATATTGGATGAACACTGCACAATGAATAATCAAAGAGAAGTATTAATATGTTCTCAACATGTGGAATTTTGGAGTATGATTTTTCACTAAACGATTGCGGTATTTCGTGTTTCATTTCACTCATGTATCAAGAACACAAACACAAATAGATAATAAATTTCAGACAATGTATAATAGGTGGTCTGCAGGGAGGTCAGGAGTAAAGGTGACTTATAGTTGGTTAGACACATCTTGACCACCCAATTACACAACAAAATAAGAGACAACAAAAATAAAATATTGTAATAGCACCGTTGTAAATAAATAGCGATGATAATAACTTTCAAAACTGAATTATAAAATTAAACGAAGTCACTAACTACTTATCATTATCTATATCAATAACAAATCTCATTAATCATATCCCAACAGATAACATTTAAGTTTAGTTTTAAATAATCCAATGCTATGAATTTCCAAATAGAATTAAGTAAATCATTCCATGCCTGGGACCCACAGAATTTGTGGAATACCACAAAAAATCGTTAGAGGCTTAAAAAGATGCCAAAATCGTTCACTCCGTTGGGAGGTATATCTTGATAACCTCAGACGTAAATTTCTCAAATCGCAATAAAAATTAAGATTAGTTCGACGAAATATGATTCGTGATTCGATTAAATATAATGGTTTTACAAATAGAAGCAAACATAATATGCCTAATGCTACGTCACATTGCCTTGCATAATTTCGTGACATACGCTCATATAAAATTACTTTTAATTACAAATCTCATCTGCGTAGTGGTACATCAAGTTATACATATAATAGTGTTCATTTTCTGCGGTGTGAAACGTGTGTTGTGGGTATTGACTGAAAGCATGCTTCGTTTAATTTCATCATTTTATAGCGACGCTTAATACTGGGATTAGTGTTATATAACTAGGGGCACCGTGAGTCAACGAGGGCCTAGGCTCACTTCAACGGGCCCCATGGCCCCTTCCCTGGGCAGTGGCGTAGATATTTTTTTCATGACCGCCCGCCCCACCACAGCATAGGTCCTTGCCAGCGCGGGGCCCCCCGGGATGCAGCCCACCCTCTCATCGGCTCGGCGTATAGCAAATATTCCGACATCTTATATGAAGGAATTTATTTTTCGCTTTTGTGCTTTTTTAGTAGCATTGGTAAAATCTCAAACTTTATTGCCGAAAAGTAGTTGGGGAAATGTACAGTTATACAATGATTTTTGCCTCCCACACATATATATGTAGCTCTAAACTAGAGCTTTTTTGTTTTGGGAGAAAAAGAGACGC
>QLNU02015003.1:124710399-124725890 GCA_006491805.2 Dysdera silvatica | reverse complement strand
TAAGCGATGTTTCGAAAGTGAGGAGTATACTAATGAAATTGGGTTTCTTGCAATCTACCAATGTGTGTGTGTGGGGGTACAAACCACACAAAGTCATGAACATGCCAGTTGGGTTATGTTGAAGGCTAGAGTCGCCAGTGTAGATTTTGAAGGGCATTCATATGGACTTCAATGTGCCTTTTCGTATCTCTGGGCAAGAACTTTCTTCCGCATTGTATTTTCTCAATTTTGAAAATCAAGTTTCACCACATATGATCTACGCTCAACACTACCTCACCCTTGTCCTCATCTTCTAGCGATAAAGAAATGGAGCCCATTTTTTTAAATTTACCCTTTCCACCAAAGCCTGGTTTGCCTTCTAGCATAAAAATAATACGTCTTTGAATCAGAATCTGGCTTTATCTCGTTCGCTCCTGTCTTTCACATATAAAGCAGTCGTTGGCTCTGCGGTTGTGCAGTGCTAACGCGTTTGCCTAGTGCGCTGCCCGTATTCGACTCCCTATGACGTCCCCCCTCCAAAAAAAAAAATGCTTACCAACTAACTACTCATTGTAGCTGTGGTCTGGATTGAATACTCGGAAAACTAGGTTCCGGTGCAGCATGACAAGCTGTCCTTGCACCATAAATCTCACAAACAATGTCTTTCACATAAGCTCGCGGTTCAACTGAGGAAAAGGAAGCTAAATGAGCACTTAACTCTTCTTCCGTTGCCGACAATGAAAAAATACTAGAGATTTAAAACGAGGGCACGCAAGTGGAATTCTTTCAGACCGCTCTGAATCCCCCCATCTTTGACTTCTGCAGCAACAAAGATACAATTTCATAACAAAGTAAATACACTCTGTTGCAATAAAATATATGCACCCAGAAAGAATTGAGCCACAACTATAAAACTCAGCATGCAAATGTGGTTTGGCGAGTTATGCAAATAATCAAACGTACAGGACCAATTAGCGTTGTGGAGACATGCAACGAGTGCATGGACTGCGACGCGAGTAGAATTTAGAAGGACCGGTGGGCTCAGTGGTGGACATTTACAACCGGATTGGCAGCTCGGATACACGACATTGACACAGAAGATGCCTCACAGATGTACCCGACGACACTACAATTGTCCGACTTTGATAAGGGGCGGATCATAAACCTCAGAGAGACCGGTTGGTCGAACAGATAGATCGGCCAGCATATTGAACGAAGCGATATGGTAGTTGCGCGGTGTTGGAACCAGTGACTCAAAGAAGGTACAATCAGCATTCGCAGTGGCTCTGGACGTCCACGGGCCACCAATGTGCAAGAGGATGATTGCGCAATCAGAAGAGCAGCCACGTTCACACCAACACTGACGCTATCAATAATTCGACTCCATTTGCCAACTCGTAGGGGTCCATTGATATCAAGGGATATCATTTGGCGATGACTAGCTGACGCTGGGCTCAGGTCTCGACGACCATTATGGCGCTTACCTCTGACACCCCACCATAGGCAATGTCGTCTGGAATGATGCCACTCACAATCAAACTGGACGGTGTCCGATTGGAGGAATGTTATATTTAGTGACGAATCCCTCATTTTACTCGATGCTGATGGCTGCCATACACGTGTGTGGAGACGAGGAGGTCAGCGGTCGAATCCAACATTCGTTACTAAGCGGCACACAGCCATTACATCTGGTGTGACAGTGGGGGGGCGATCACCTGGAACAGCCGATCACCTTTAGTTGTGCTACGAGGGACTCTCACCGCTAGCAGATACGTCAACGATATTTTGCAGCCGGTGGTACTGCCTATTGTATCTGGCCGCCCAGGTACTGTTTACCAGTAGGACAACGCTCGACCACATAGTGCTTGGATGTTGCAACAATATCTTTAAGGTGTTAATGTCCTCGAATGGCCTGTCAGGTCTCCAGATTTTTCGCCTATCGAACATGTTCGGGACATGTTGGCTTATCAACTTCAACCGTCTTGGAATACCTCCGAACTCTTTCAGCAGTTGCTGCGTTTATGGTAGGATCTATCGCAGTGGAACATCGGCCACTTAATTGACTCCATGTCCCACCGAGTATCGGCTTGCATGACTGCCAGGGGTGGTTTTACCACCTATTGAAAAGCACATTCTTTGTATTGCCACGTGTCAATGAAACAGCGTTTTGTTTCAATGTTTTGATCATTTGTTCATCTACTCGAACACTATGTACATGACGAGTTTCGTAGTTGTGGCTCAATTCTTTCTAGGTGCATATATTTTATTGACACAGAGTGTATTTCCATGGTTACAACTTACTGAACTCGTATTCATTCAGCATATGCTTAATCCAATCTGATAGTGTGCTGTTGAAGGTTTCCAAGCAACTCGCATAATGAAAAGCAGCGTTTCATTGAATACTTTGATTAAAAACCTTTATTTGTGTATTACTTGCATTTTGTACACCGGTGGCCATTATTTTCCCGTCTCCAATGGAACATTACTTCATAGTATGTCACAGTGATTTTTAATCAACGCGACATTATTCCACTACTAATTGCAAAGGAGGACACAGGCGATTTTTTCACGTTTCCAGGACGGATTTGACCCTGTAAACAGGATCTGAAAATTTTTTTAAGTGAGAGAAAAGCGAGGCATCACAAAGAGGAGGGCAGCTCAAAATGATGAAATCACAGGAGAATACCCAAAACTTTAACATAAAAACTCAGGTCTAAAGAAATGCAGAAGCTAGCACAATCTTCAAATAGGAAATTATAAAGGAAGTCACGAAAGACGTTTTATAGCTGAGAAGCGAAAAGTTATTCAGTTTCTAAAGATTTAGTTCTAAAAATCAGTTCTAAAGATTCAGTTTTTCGTCATTGAAAGTTGCGAACTAGAAGTTGACAGCAGCGAAGTCTTAAGTTAAGATTGACCTGACATTTTCTCAGAGAGCAAAAGCAATAAGTTTCAAAATAATACCTTTCTCCCAAGCCAATAGCAAAACGTCTCTCAAATGACGTCACTCGAACCAGCCCAGAATTATTGTTTTCTGTAAAGAAACGAACCAATGAGATTCTGAGTTTAGAAAAGGTGCTGAGAGAAATAGCACTCGCCCTTGATTAAAAAGGCGAAGCAAGAGGAAATTAGTGGATACGTATGTATATATATGTATAGAGAGAGAGAGAATTGGAAGAGATTTTCGGAAGAAAGAAAGGTCTTCGAGAGCTCAGGGAGCTAGGAAAGTAGAGGGGATGAAAGCTATCAGATAAAGGAAGAAAGAGGTGGAAAGATAAGAGGGAAGAAGTTAAAATGAATCTTAGACGAGCTATAGCTAGATAAACGAAATAAAAAGCAATTATCGACAACCAGATATCCCGAGGCGGCTTCAACACTCTGAGGCTTCTGACAAATATGGAGAACTATTGGGTGAGCACGTTTTTCATAAGCAGTTACCTCTGATTTATTTACCATAAAATAGATTAATTTCATAATGCAAGATTAAAAGTTTAGATTAATGTTATTGTTGTTATGTTCAGTAATTAATTCGTATTGCATTGGTAGTTCTGAATTATAATAATTATGGAAACCGTACATAAGCATGAACAAAAAATAATGTTAGTAATGAACAAATATAATTAATGAGATTGTGACTATAAATTAATAATAAGAATTAAGTAACCACTATTGTATTGAGTAAACTTATCAATGATGATTATGTATCTAATTGAATCTTTTTGAACCTTTTAAAGTTAATTTAACGGTAAAGAATAGATTGATATACATGTCTACTTGACGAAAGGTTTGATAAGTTTTAAATAAACATGGATTCGATGGACCAATTAATGGTATTCGAAGAAAGAGAATCAACTAATATATGTGCTAAAATATATAACTTTATATATATATATATATTCCCGTTATCCAGAAACTTAGGTTCTAGGACTGATTATTATTATAATTTTCATGATTTACATTTTACTTATCACAATACCTGTTAAATTGTAAATAAATATAGTTTTCGTATTTAACAGTGTCTTATGCAATTCCTTTACATGTCAATAGTTCAACACACGAATTTTATGCAATCATGCATACTTATTATTTGATGTAGTTATTTCAGGTTTCCAAAACAAAAAATTACACAACGCGTGAAACCTTAGCTAATTTGTCTTATCTGCCTCAATTGCAGACCACTAGACCATCATGGTAAAACAACATCTTTAAAAGATATGAATTTTAATAACTCCTCATCACATAATAATATTGCCTCGACACAAAACGTTGTCACAAATATAAACGTAACGTCTTTTACCCTTCATTGCTCTCCCTGCATTTTCTGAATCCCTCCTTGGGCCTGTCTTTAAATGCTGCCAAAATAAATAACTCAACTTCCCAAATATCCATACTTGTTTGAATTTTATCCTAAAACTCGGATATCCTAAATATCTAACTAAAATCAAACTAAATCCAGCTAAAATCTGTATAAATCTATTTAAAATCTAACCAAAATGCTAAATCTAAAATTATATTATCCTAAAACTGTGATCTCCTAAAATATTATCCTTTAATATAGAAGAAAAAATTTAAATTTTAAATCCGAAAGAGAAACCGATATTAGGCTATATCCTTTCTTTTATCTTGGCGCAGCATGGCCCATATTACCCTTTCGCCATAAAACTCATTACTTACGTTTTCACTTTCAAAAGGAAGTAAATAACGAAGGTGAGTTACCCCACACACACCCACGCACCACCACGACAATGTGAGCGCCTCTAGGTGTGTGAAGGATAGGTGTGTAATAATAAGTGAATTTTATTCACAATTAGAAAGGCAGCACCGTAAAGAACTGGAGTTCAGATCCGTTAGTGTCAGCGCTGAGCTTACATACTGACGTACGCAGGGGGGGTGTTGATGTGGGTTGTAACCCCCCCCTATTGCGATGAAATTTTGTACATTTAACATACGAATATATGGAGTTGTAGCTCTGTATCCCCCCACTGAGCCTTTAACCCCCCCATTATGAACTTCCTACGTATGTCTATGAGCCTACGTTATATCTTATAAAATTTTTGATGTATAAACTATAATTTGTATATTTTATTCGTTACTCTTTTTGTCTTATGCGTTACTCTTTATATTTTATGCGCTACTCTTTTTATTTTATACTATTCTCTTATCCTTTGCATAGAGGGTTTTAAAGTCGCGGAGTTTAATAATGAAGACACAACAGCAGCAATGACGCACATTGGCTTTAAAAGTGGGCCACCATCGATTATTCAACATCACTGTCCCCGGTATAAAAAAGTGCCAATTCATGCATACATCATCATCATCATTATTATTATTACCATCAGGATGATATATATGCATATCAAATGTGAATTTTTTTATTCAAATGGGGTGATGAACATTTGGGGATGGCCCACATAAGTCTTTGCTTCACAACTACTCAATAGACTTCAATCCTTTGTGGGGGAAAAAAAGTGCAAATGCAGCTCATATATTAACCATTTCTAGTTTTAAAATTTCAGGCTTTTCGAAAACGCTAAATGGCAGCACATTTGGAATTGATTAATGAGCGTCGTCAGCTCAAAAAGCATTGTTCATCTCTCACCGAACACGGACGAGGGAACTTACAAAAGTTTGAACGACGCAATTCACGAAGGATTTTTCTTTTGTGAACCAACAAAAATGCTTGCGCAAAGAAAACCGCATTTCCCAAAGCACATGTGAAAAACGACATTTTTCAAATGAACCAATGACAAAACGTACTTCACTGTAATTCCGCTCATAAATCAAAGGATGAGGCCAAGTTTAAGAGTGACGCAATGAAAGAGGTAGCGATCATTAGTGAGTGTTTCGTCTCGAAGTATGATAGTGAAAATTTTCAAATGGTTTTAATTTTTTTCACCAGACAATGAAAGCAACTATCAGAAAATTGACCCTTAAATGATTATCCCGAATTTAGTTCGAACAGCGTTGATCACTTGGTGGCGGTGATG
The DNA here is from genome assembly GCA_006491805.2 of Dysdera silvatica. Taxonomy (NCBI): domain Eukaryota; kingdom Metazoa; phylum Arthropoda; class Arachnida; order Araneae; family Dysderidae; genus Dysdera; species Dysdera silvatica. The sequence goes on along the minus strand of QLNU02015003.1, from coordinate 124,719,927 downwards.
GATTGTTTTGGTTTTTGAACACCTTTTTAAACTTGCCAGTTCGCACATGGTAAGTTTTATCAAATTATTTTGACAAATTGACACTTTTTATTGTTATTGTTAATATTATATTTATAAGATTTGTTATTATTTCAAACTGTTGTCATTTTCGACCAAAGAAGACAAATTAGATTATCTAATGCACAGTAATTTGTATGAAATAAAAAAAAAACAGTTGAGCAACTATATTTTTCTTTAGTTTCCAAATGGTCTAAGCATTTTTATATAAAGAAAATAATTATGTCTGTAAATAATAAAGATAAATAATAAAAATAATAAATAAATAAAAACTATAAAAATATAATAAAAAAAATAAATAAATAAAAACTATAAAAATATAATAAAAAAAATAAATAAGTAAATGCATAGAACTGGAATGAAATTCCCCCACAACGTAGAACATTTGAGATAACCATTAACAATATATACTAAAGCGAATTCATAAATGTTAGAAATATTAAAAAAAAATCGCATTCTCTATTTATCTATTTTTAATGCAAAGATAAACAAAAGTAGATTTCATAGTTGTAAATGCGCAAAATTAATTCTTTATTATTTATTTATTAATATTTTGTTATTTAATATTGCATTATTTATTAATATTTTATCATTTAATATTGTATTATTTATTAATAGTATATTATTTATTAATGGTGTATTATTTATTAATTATTGTATTTTTATTATTTTTATTATTATTGTATTTATTAATTATTATTTATTTATTAATTATTATTTGTTTATTAATTATTATATTATTTATTTTATTATTTGCCTTCCTAATATTAGTCCTTCTACACCTCATTATTATTTCGTAGTAATAAATATATTTGTAGTAATAGGAAATATATTCGCGGACATTAGCTGAAAGATAAATAAACAAGAAAATATGAAGTAATAACAGTAATGATATGAAGAGAAAGTCAATAATAGGAAGGCAAATAATACAATTATTAATAAATATATAATAATACAAAATAAAGTCTGCGCTTCGAATACTCACAACCGTAAACCTCTTCTTTGGCCCTCCTCCATTCATTTTTTAAATAAGAATTTTTTTTAAACATTAATTATAGATATGCCCATGCATTGATATTTTCATGTCAGGGTTACATAAAACTGAATGATACAAAACATGCATTTCCTAACGAAAGCCGTGAACAACAGTGGTGGGGAGTCAACTCGTTTGAGCAGTGTTAGCGTCAGTAAAAGCAAATTCCTTACGACAGAAATAAATTTTCTGTAGTATCCTTCTTTTTGAAATCCTGTAGACGGGACTCTCCCTGACTTAATTAGCTTTTTTCATTCATTCCTATTCACTTATTTCGCTTCAGAACTGGAAAATAGAAATATTACTATGTACAGAAATGATTGACACAAATGCAATCACAGGGTGGAAAATATTTTATTCAGCAAAAATGAATATTACATTGGTTAGACATGCTCCCCATCTAAGTTTATGCATTTCTGCCATCTGACTGAGAGTTTCCAGATGGCTGTAGTGAACCAATTTTTGGATGTGTTGGTGCACCATCTATGGACAATAGCCTGCAATTCGCAGTTACATTGCATCACGTCGTAAATAAACTCCACATGACAGGGAAACACCACAAAATAGATACCAGGGATCATGCGCTATGTGAAATTCACAAATGGCGCTACCAGCTTGTGAAAGATTAAGGAAAACGGTTATTCTTCCACTCGCCGTCAGCGTAAGCATAGACAGCAATAATGAAAATGATTATGATGGACAGCATGATTTTTGTGGAAAGAGGAGGTTTCACGAGACAATATCCATCGTCGTATAATGTTAGTGTGTGGAGATAAAGTACTATCAAGGCAAACTGTGTTCCATTGGTTGCCTACGTTCAATGGATGACTGCAAGGTAACTACGAATTGCAGGCTACTGTCCATAGATGGTGCATCAACACACCCAAGGATTGGTTTGCCACAGCCATCCGGAAACTCCCAGTCAAATGGCGGAAGTGCACGAATTGCAGGCTATTGTCCATAGATGGTGCATCAACACACCCAAGGATTGGTTTGCCACAGCCATTCGAAAACTCCCAGTCGAATGGCAGAAGTGCATAGACTTAGATGGGGAGTATGTCTAACAAATGTAATATTCTGACTGCGTTTGTGTCAACCATTTCTGTGAGTAGTAATAGCAATAGACCCGTTTCGATTTGATTGGCTTGAAAGAAGATTTGCTAAATTTTAAGCTAATTTAAATTAATTATAAAATAATTCGAAGAAAATAGTAAGACCATTAAATGCGTATTTAATTATCGCTTTCGTCGTTCTTAGCAAATGAAATTGTACAAGTTAGTGAAGGATAAAATACGTTTCGTTTGTACTTTGAAGTGATGCTGCCTTGGAAACGAGTAAAATAATAGCCACGGTTGTAGAAAATACGAGTAATACACAAATAAAAGTTTTTAATCAAAATATTTGATGAAACACTGCTTTCCATTATGCAAGTTGCTTGGAAACCCACAATAGCACACTATCAGATTGGGTTATACGCTAAATGCATATGAGTTCAGTAAGTTGTAACCATGGAAATATTTACTTTGTTATGAAATTGTATTTTTGCTACTGAAGAAGTCAGAAGGGGGATCCCCAGCGGTCTTGAGAAATTCCACTTGTGTGTGCCCTTGTTTTAGACTTCCAGGATTTCTTCCTTGTTGGAAATGGGAGAAGTATCCAGGGCTCAGAGGTTTTGTTTTTATCAGAGGCTCAGAAGTTTTCCGAGGAATCTGGACAGCTTGTGGACTAGGAACTACATTGAGCAGTTAGTCGGTATGCTTTTTTTTTTTCATCGTTGGGAGTCAAACCCAGGATAGCAGAGCACTGGGCAAACGCATTACCACTGCACCATCGCACAGCCAACACTTGCTTTAGATGCGAACGAGATTAAGCCGGATTTTGACACAAAGACGTACAGAGGTTGGACAAAAATACGGAAACACCTTGCAAAATTCATGCCTTCATTTGTGTTATAGTGGAATTTGTAGGTGGCGCTGTCTGTTTGTTATAATGCAATTACCGACATAAACTTGTATGCACGTTGCGAGAGTCATTTTTCGTCAAGACAGCGTTCTGTACAGTTATGAGTAAATCATATAAGAGCTGATGGAATTCCAATGTGGCCCAATTGTTGGAGCTAGTATGGTAGAGGTTTTTGTAACCAAGGTAGATGAAGTCTTCAGTATATTACGAGGCACAGTATCCAGGATGGTGACTGCATACAATAAAACTGGAAAAACCACATCTGATAAACACGAGGGTGGATGGAAATGTGTGTTGAATGACAAAGACAGACGAACACTGGTTAGAGTTATAATGAAAAATCAGAAGCCTACAGCTGCAAAAGTGACTGCTGAACTGAATAGTGTGCTCACAAACCCTATCAGTATTAAAACAGTATGAAGGGAACTAAACAAGCAAGGATTTTATGGATGAGTTGCAATTTCAAAATCATTCATCAGTAATCAAAATGCTAATATGAGAAAGCAGTGATTCCACAGTCATAAAACCTGGATTATGAAGCAATGGACAAAGGTTATTTGGTCAGATGTGTCTAGTTTTACACTATTTCTGACTTCTTGTCGAATTTATGTCTGGAAAATGCCATCCTAAGCTTACAATACAAATTGTTTGCTACTAAGGATTAAACATGGTGGAAGTGGGGAGGTTACATCATGATATAGGCAGTCATATTGTGTTATTCCGCTGGACCTATCATTACCCTTCAAGGTAACGTTACTGTCAACGACTATGTGACCAATTTGAGTGACCAGGTTCATCCCATGGTGCAAAGTTTGTTCCTTAATGGTTATGTTGTTTATTAAGATGACAAAGTCCCTGTTTCAGCTCAAATCGTTCAGGACGGGTTTTCTGAGCGCCAAAATGAAGTTTCACATCTACCATAGGCCTTCGCAATCGCCCAATCTCAATATTATGGAGTCCTTGTGGTCAGTGTTGGAGACAAATGTCCGAGCATAATATCCACCTCTCTCTCACCATTAAGGGAACTTGCCAATATTTTGCAGGAAGAATGGTACAAAATGCCCCTGAAAACTACATAGGATCTCTGTTTATCCACTTCCAGCAGTTCTGAATGCCAAAAGTGGTTCCACACCAGATTATTTATGGTTATATATTTTTTGCAAGGCGTTTCCATATTTTTGTCCAACCCCTGTATTTTGTTTTCATGCTAGGAGGCACACCAGGCTTTAGAGGAAATTTGAAAAAAATTATCTCCATTCCCTTATAGCTGGAAGATGGGGACAGAGGCAGGAGAGATAGTGTAGACCGTAGATAATATGTAGTGAAACTGAATTTTCAAAATTTAGAAAGTAGAAGGCGGAAGAAGTTTCCCCCCAAAAGATACGAAATGGCACTTTGAATCCCATGTGAATGCTCTGCAAAATGCTACATTGGTGAGACATCAGCCTGCAGCATGACCCAACTGCCATGTCCATGACCTTGTGTGGTTTATGGCACACACACACACATCGATGCATTGCAAGGAACCTAATTTCATTAGTACACTCCTCACTTCCACTCATTCGTGATCCAGTTATGATATTTACTCACCCACTGTAATCGCATGTTCAAGCATGATCTCACTCGGCAAAGGTATCTGAAGTCATCCCCTGTTGCCATAGCCTCTTCACTACAGCATCACGGGATCATTTAGCACAGGTTAATGAACTTATTCTTAATGAATTTTGATCTTTGTTCCAATGTCGTTTATTAATTAGTTATTGTGATGTGGCACAGTCACCTTTCTCCTCAGGCATCACTTGACCGTTTACGATTACAGTTATCTCAAATTTAGAGTTTTACAGAATTTCGCATATTCTTGACGTGCTACTCTCGAATACGGAAATCTTAAAAGTTCAGCGATCGCGAAGCTGGACTATTTGTCCTCAATCAAATATGCTAAAATCTCCACTTTTACCTATTTTGACTATAATACGAATGTTAGACCATATGTACAGACTTAAACTAATTAGAATCAACAACAAGTTTCTCTAAATTACTGTATTGATTGATGTAAGTCAATATTTGCATCGTTAGCCAGGATATGTGTATTAATGTGCACTTTCAATGCATATGGTTCATGAATGCGGAAAGGTGTAGTGGAAATTTTAGATTATATTACGTTATAATCATTTACAAATAAATAAATAAATATCGACTGAAACATGGAAGAAAATACCACAAACCCTATCTTTCAATAAAATTGCCACCCATGTAAGAAAAACAGTTTTGTGAAAAAGAACGAGTAATCTTTGGGAACAAGAGATCTTTGGGAAATTTCAATGTGTATAAAAGATCGCACTGCTCACTGTAGTCCGGGGTTTGGTTCCCTAGGCCTTAAGAGGTTCGGATTCCTCGGAAAACAGTAGGTCCCGGCGCAGCATGACCACTGTAGTCTTTGAGCCGTAAAACCAAAAAGAAAGCGAAAATCAATGTGTATAAAAGAGTGACGTCTTTTTTAATAAAAAAAAAGTCCGAAAAATAGACGGATTAAGATAAGCGTCTGAAATTCACGACGTGCAGTCATCTCGGTTTATGCCACATTTGCTCGACTTCTCTTCTCCACTTCTTCCCATTGGCGTAAGCGAAAAATTCAAAAGGGATTACAGAATTGCAACTGCATACATTTACATATGCATATTACATATGCATATATGTACATCACAGTGGGAGGATATGTCGCCCATGAACCCTCCCACTTGCGTATAACAGTGCGGTTTGAGGTCAAAATCTCGCCGGATGAAACATCGCGTAAATAAAATGTCTTGTGAGCAAAATATCCCGTTAACAAAATATCGAACGGATAAAATGTTTTTTGTTCATTTTTTTTATCGGACAATAATCTTTAATTTTCAACAGCTGTTATTACACGATATTGTTTAAATTAAAGAACACTGCACTTGAATTAACAAGGGAAAAAATGAAAACGTTTTCAATTTGCAACTGTAATTATTTTCCGAAAGTTCCTGTTTTTTCTGCGAGTCGTTATAACATTGCAACTGTAAATTGTGGGCAGTACCACATCGACCCAATCACCTAAAAAGTTAAATTAAAATGAACGGAAAACGTAGGGGGCATTTACGAACAGTTTTATGCTAAAACGAACAAGTACAATTTCGTCGATCCGGCTCCCAAAATGCGACAGAAAATCGTCGAATATCTTGGGGGGGTTATGATTACCTTATGTATATTATGGTAAGATAAAATAACGATGTTTTTCTGATTTTATTTAACAACGAAAATTTTAGGCTTTTTTCGAAATTTTCCAGAATTTCAAGTTGAAACAAAAACGAGAAATACGCTTTCGAAGGGAGTGCGGATCGACGGAATTCTACTACCGATTTCGTTTCGCGTAGCATTTATGATTGAGAATTGATAGCAAACTTAAAAACTGAAAATGAGCGAGAAGCCAAAGAACATCGCTAAACGAACTATCCCTACAAAACTTCCTTAAAGGTAGAAAAGGCTAAGTTGAGTATCATAGTTGGCCCGAGCCTACTAGATTGCAGACCATGTACCTTAACGAAAGTAACAATGATTCGGACCTTGCGACGTGCGTTTGTGAGATTTGCTTGAAAGAAAAATAAAGGATTGAGCAATCGAAATTTGCATTATATAAACAATAAAAATTGAAAAAGTTAGGCACCAAAAATAACGACAAGGTCTAAAATCTTTGTCATCAAAACAAAATTTATAGGTGCAAAATCTGATTGACCGCCAATTTCGAGCCATGGACACACGACGGCAGAAAGATGGGATTCCGATCCTCTCAAACGAAAAAGCGCCGAGGAAAGTCACGTGATAAGAAAGCAAAAGGGAGAGCGGAATGAATGGAAGCTTGGAAAGCAGACAAAAATCAAATGGCGCAGTACGGATGACAGACAACTGATGGAAAGGAATTTAATACCGAAATTTCAATGTTTGCATTATAAATAAAGGTTACTTTTTTTTTGTAAAAAATGTTTGGAGTTATTTTTTTGCATTGCAAAATTTTTGACGCAATTTGAGAAAATGTATCGTCTTGCATACGTTTTGAACCGCAAACTGCGATGCGATACCGCTTCTTTCCAACACTGAACAGAATGTATGCAATTTTCTGCAGAATATGAACATTACCTAAGAAACTAAATCACAGAAAACAATGTTTTGTGTTCTAATGTACAATTGACATAGAGCCCAGATTAAGAGCATGGTGAACAAACGTTAACTCTACATACCTCATAGATCGCTGAGGGTAATGTTTTGTATATTCTAAAGCTGCCATCATTGGAGAGGCCGAAGACCATTGCGACATATTTTGGTGAATTAGTTGAGACTTCATTCTGCAATGTATACGTCTACCAACAAATGAATAGGTATACCTATTCATTTGTTGGTAGACGTCTTAAAAGCCTGGAATCTTATCTCTCATGGGATCATGTTTACAGTACATGCAAATTTGTCATACAAATTTACCACGGATTCACGCAATTATGTTAAAAACAACGTTTGGTGATTTTTTAAAATTCTTCAAGTGACTGCATTCCGAGGCTTTCTATCCTTTCAATGTTTGCCACCAAAATTTGGCGACAAACGTCACCAAAGACAGGTATAAGAGTAAATTTAAAAAGGATATTTAACATGTTCGCTGCCAACTACAAGAATACTCGTAGTTGGCAAACTGAGTTTACTTGCCAGCTACGAGATAACTCGTTATTGATCACCTTACCAAAATCACTGAGTATGAGTATTGCTGTAGCAAATGCGCGCAGTGTTTAGGTGTTTGGTGTACAAGAAGGGACTACATAATACTCTTGGCATACTGAAATGGATCATTTATTTCTCAAAATGTAGATTTAAAAAATAAAACAGAAAATAATTTAAAAACATAAAAATGCAGATAGGATCTTGGAGCATGTGAACGGATGCACCATACCAGCTTTGGCAGCAAACATGTTAACAACAGAATTCAATTTTGGCAACACTTGATTTATGCCTTCCATTCTTCAGAAAATCAATACTAGGGTTCCCACTTGCATTAGAGAAAAAAATTCTTTTTTCAAATTTCTCCCTGACTTTTCCAAGTTTCTCCCCGACTTTTCCAAGTTTCTCCCCGACTTTTCCAAGTTTCTCCCCGACTTTTCCAAGTTTCTCCCCGACTTTTCAAAGTTTCTCCCTGACTTTTCCAAGTTTCTCCCCGACTTTTCAAAGTTTCTCCCTGACTTTTCCAGCAAAATTCCACGGCTAATCACAAACAACTTCCAACTGTACTTCGGTTATGGAGAAAACTGTTTCACACTGGCGGGAGATCCAGCTATTGAAAACAGATATTAAGACTGTTTTCCCTGACTTTACCATGATCTTTAAGAACAATTTCAAATTCCCTGACAATTCTAGGTTTTTCAAATTCTCCAGGTGCTTGAAAACCCTGCTATACATTTAGTTTAAAGAATGAAATAAAAATCTTTTGACACACACCACCATCTTACTTTAAATACACTTAATAAAATAAATATATATTATATTTCATTATGCACCATTAAACATTAGTTTTGCCGTATCTCATAAAATGTTTTCCAATAAGGGGATGATTATGTGTTGTATTTTCAACTTTCATATTTTAAACTGAATCTTCCTTAATTACCAAATTATTTTGACGATTTCAGTACCAAAATGTCATTTTTTTTTATAGCGAAAATGAAACATTTGCTTTTAAATAAAGTACACTTAATAATTACAAAATATTTTTAGATACAACAATATATTGGCCTCAGGCATATAGTATCTAACTGGAAGGAGACCCACACGCTGAACGTATGTGACGATGTGTGGAACCGGCCAGGCCAGTAACCTAGTGTCCTACCCCGCCTTCAAGTGGTGCAGGCTGAGCTTTCTATTTATGTGGCAAATTAATATTTGCTGCACGGATAGAAAGGCGGAAGGGGAGGGCTAATTCACCAACCCGTCTAGCCAGCGTGGTGAAATTATGGCTAATTCCTCCATTATGTTGACACACCAGAAACCATGGCCCCTAGTCTCCAGGTGCTGGAGTGCTCCTGATCAAGGCAGCGGTCAGTGTGGCATGAAAGCAGGGGGTGCTAAGAATCACTGGAATGGCCCAGGCTGCCGTTTGTTATTGACCTTGGCAACGTATAATGGACGATCCCTTGCTTCTGAAGCAAAACTTCAAGAATTGGAAGAAGAACTTGACAAGATCAAATGGGACATTGTAGGACTCAGTGAAGTTAGAAGAAAAGGTGAAGAGTTGGTGGAACTTAAAAGTGGACATTTGTTTTATTATAGAGGAACGGAAACTGGAAGAACAAGTGGTGTTGGCTTCTTAATCAACAAAAGAATTAAAGACTACCTTCTTGAAGTCGAAAGCACGTCAGATCGAGCAGCGAGGCTCGTTGTTCAACTAACCCAGCGATACCAACTTCAGATAGTACAGGCATATG
>QLNU02015003.1:124653079-124701787 GCA_006491805.2 Dysdera silvatica | reverse complement strand
AATCGCTCGGAGTTTGGCGTTTTTTAACGTATTGTGTCATTTTTAAAACGGTCCTTTTCAGGACCAACAAATATTGCTAATATTGTTTCTTAAACATGGTTCATTGTGTAGTACTGTTTTGTACTTCTGATTGGAGGTCTGAAAAAATTAGTTTTCGTCAGTTTCCTAGCAATGCTGCTTTATGTGAAAAACGGCTTGTTGCTTTATCTAGAGAAGGTCAGTATGTTCCTTTTCCTGCTCAAACTTAAATATATTACACGTATACGTATATGAGGCTCCACCTATATATATATATATAAGTAATTTAATAATATATAAAAACAACTTCAAATGCTATTAATTGTTAACGTATGTGAAATTGAAAATGTAATTATCCATTACAATAAATGTGTTATGCAGCAATTCATTATATAGAAATATATTAGAAATCTTTACGAAAAATGATTATTGAATTAAAAATATAAAAGGAGTTATGTTGATAATGCTGCCCTGAATTTGAGATCAGGGTGTGGACTTAAAAGCTTTTTATGGGCCCAACTCTCGTCCTCAGCAACAACATAAAAAAAAAAACAGTATTAAGATGCAAGAATAAATTGAAGAAATTAATAATGAGGATGAAGAATATGAATAATTACATTCGAAAATATATAAATTAATATCATTTATATACAAAACACAATAATATATATTATCAAAATTAGTAAATACCTTTAAAATAGTTATCAAGAGAATTGTCTTTTGTCTCAAAAAACATATTTAAACATTTTTAATTATTTATTCAAACACTCTAAAGAGATTAGCACAGAGATATATGGTAGACGTCCTACTTTATAACAATCTTGGTCTATCATTCGTTTCCATTCCATCCAAGACAAGAAAGAATTCAGATTATTGAATACTGTCAAATAATTTTTTATTTATTTAAATTTGAAGAAGTTTTTATAAAAAATCACCAAATTGTCAAAAGTTATTTTTGTAATTGTATTTATTGATTAGATATAGATGTATAACTTGGAATGAAAGAAAAATTGGAAGTTTGTATGTTGGCGCCATCTATGGTATAGTGAAATAAAAGTTTTCACCCAATTCGCTAAACAATGGGACTTTGTGAAGTTAACTGTAAAATAATAAAATATAAAGAGAGTGAGAATAGCTATGTAATATTAAAACTTAAATTTATTTATAATATTGTTGATAAAATTCAGAGGAAATTCACTATTTTTACACATAGTTACAAGATCTTTAATGCCGTTTTTTAAGTTTTGTTGTGTGTTGGTAATACGTTTAAGACCAAATAACTAATTAATGATTATGTTTCTTAACATATTTAGTGATAAATTAGAGTTCAAATTCTGTATTCTAATAATGTGAAAATATAATCATCTACTCTATTATAAATATTTGTTACTACATTATAATCGATGATTTTGATATTATCATCCAAAAAGTTTGCTGTGTATCATCAAGGTTAGTACGAAATAATTTTAAGTTACTTGGATAAAAGTGAAAACTGATTTCAGAATGTTCTAATATTTTTAAATAAATTATATCATCTATATATCATTTCGCAAAGATATATTTATGTTATTATAATGTTCTTTCTCAAAATGATGCAGATATATATATAGTTATATATATATATATATATATAAAAGTTTTCCTCGCCCATTCTTGGCGGAAACAGGCTTTGGGACGGGCAGAGCGCCATGTTCCCAAGCCTCTTTTTACATCACTTCTTAATGTGCCATGTCTAGAAACTTCCTGACAATGTGACACGTGTTTAGGATTGTGGCTTTTTGTATTTCAATGTAGGTGTTTGGGTCAATGTTGAGTATCTCCAAATTCGTCGCAAGCGTTTTTGGTACTATCCCTGTTGCTGAGATGACTAACGGGATGATGAGGATCTTTTCCATACCCCATATATCTCGTACTTCATGTCTGAGATCTTGGTACTTGGTGATTTTCGTTGTGTAGGTTGTCTGTATGTTATTGGTGCTCTATCGAAGTAAAGCTTGTGTGTTTCGTTCTCATGCACGATTATTTTATGTTATGGTACGGGCATTTTTCTGTCAGAAAGCTCTTCTCTGGATGGTTCTCATTTTCCGCTGGAGTTGTTCTAGTTCAGTGTTGGACCATTTGATGATCCCGAAGGAGTAGGTGAGCACTGGTACCGCATATGCGTTAATTGCTTGCGTGGTGTTCTTCCCGCTCAGTTTCGTCTTCACAATGCTTCTAAGTCTTTCTTGGAATGCTTGCGTGAGCTGGACTTTGACTTTCTTGTGCTCCTGCTGCCGTTTTTGCATTATCCCTAGGTATTTGTAGGTTTCGCCCTCGTCCAAGGTCTTCAGTAGTCTCCCGTCTTCGAGTTCGATGCCTGGTAAATCTTCTTTGCTATTCTTCTGTATTTTGCACTTATCGAGGCCGAATTCCATTCCTATGTCCTTGGAGAATGTCTCTGTTATACTGATGAGTTGTCGGAGTTGGGTGATTGTTGGCGCGTATAGCTTGATGTCATCTACGTACATGAGGTGGGAGACTTTATGTAGGTTTCTCTTGTCTTTCTTCAGCATGTATCCGTATTTACTTGTGTTCAGCATCCTTGACAAGGGGTTTAACGCCAAGCAGAACCACTGGGGGCTTAGTGCGTCTCCTTGAAAGATTCCGCGGCGGATGGGGATCTCGGCCGTTTCTATTTTACTGTCTGGCGTGTTTAGCTGTAACCGGGTTCTCCATTGTTTCATGCTGCTCTGTAGGAATCGGATGATTGAGGGATGCACTTTGTATATGCTGAGTATTTCAAGGAGCCACGAGTGCGGAACAGAGTCGAAAGCCTTCTTGTAGTCTATGTATGCGGTGTTGAGTTTTCGCTTTTGTTTTCTTGCTTGTTCCAGGATAACTGAGTCGATGGTAAGCTGCTCTTTACATCCCAGAGTCCCTTTCTGGCATCCCTTTTGTTCTTCCGTCATTAAGTTGTTGCTTTCGCTGTGCCGGCTTATTTTTTCAGAGATGCACCCCGTGAGTATCTTGTACAGGGTGTTAAGGCACGTAATGGGTCGGTATTTCGCTATATATATATATGCAGCGGTCAGTGTGGCATGAAAGCAGGGGGTGCTAAGAATCACTGGAATGGCCCAGGCTGCCGTTTGTTATTGACCTTGGCTACGTTTAATGGACGATCCCTTGCTTCTGAAGCAAAACTTCAGGAATTGGAAGAGGAACTAGACAAGATCAAATGGGACATTGTAGGACTCAGTGAAATTAGAAGAAAAGGTGAAGAGTTGGTGGAACTGAAAAGCGGACATTTGTTTTATTATAGAGGAACGGAAACTGGAAGAACAAGTGGTGTTGGCTTCTTAATCAACAAAAGAATTAAAGACTGTCTTCTGGAAGTTGAAAGTACATCAGATCGAGCAGCGAGGCTTGTTGTTCAACTAACCCAGCGATACCAACTTCAAATAGTACAGGTATATGCACCAACATCAAGCCATACCGACGAAGAGGTTGAAGAATTTTATGAAGAAATCAAACAGCTACATACCAAAGGGAAACAACATATCAAGCTCATCATGGGGGATTTCAATGCAAGAATTGGACAACAGGAACAAGGAGAGACATCGGTTGGTAAATACGGATATGGGGAAAGGAATGAACGTGGCGATCAACTCATCGAATTTGCAGAAGCTGAAAACCTTAGCATCATGAATTCATTTTTTAAGAAGAAACCGCAAAGAAAATGGACATGGAAACACCCAAATGGGGGAACTAGTGAAATTGACTATATCCTGGCAAACAAGAAATCAATTATTGAAGATTGCAGTGTACTGAACAGATTTAATACTGGAAGTGATCATCGAATGGTGAGATGTAAAGTGCACTTAAATACTAAATTAGAACGACAGAAGCTCATTAGGAAACAAGTAAGTAAGAGGGTGGATCTAATGAAACTGAAAGTAAATACCGAGGCATTCAAGTTGGAATTAAAAAATCGCTTTTCTGCACTGGAAGGACTTATTGATGAAAGTGATATCTCAGAAGCAAATGAAAACATTGTTAAGACAATAGTTGAAACTGCTGGGGAAATTGGTGGTGTAACCTGTAAAAAGCACAATAGCAAATTATCTGAGAAGACGAAACAGCTCATGAAAAGGCGAAGAGATATGAAGGTGGACAATCGAAATACCAGTTCCAGGATTGAGTACATAGAACTTTGTAAAACTCTGCGCAAAAGCATGAAAGAAGACATAAGAAAATTCAACTGTGAGCTAGTAAGGAAAGCCATTGAAAATAACAAGAGCCTTAGGGTTGTTAAAGGAAGTTTATCTGTTGGGAAGAAACACATCATTGCATTAAAAGGAGAGGATGGCACCGTAACAAGAAATAGGGAAGAAATACTTAGAAGAGTTGAAGAATTCTACAGAAAGCTGTATGAGGGAAACAGTGGATTAAACGAAGACTCTGAGATAGTCGAAGGAACAGCTCCTAAAATCTTAAAAGAAGAAGTAGCATTTGCAATAAAAAGTATGAAGAAAGGAAGATCCCCTGGCGATGATGGCATTACATTAGATATCCTAAAAGAAGCTGGAGAATATGTAGAAGACATACTTGCAAAATTCTTTACCAAATGTCTTAACAGCGGTAACATACCAAACCAATGGGATTCTGCAACAGTAATTCTTTTGCATAAAAAAGGTGATAAAGAGGATTTGAAAAATTACCGACCAATTAGCTTGTTACCTGCTATTTATAAAATCTTCACAAAAGTGCTAACACATCGCCTGCAGAAAAAATTAGATGCAGCTCAACCAAGAGAACAAGCTGGATTTCGAAGTGGATTCAGTACAGTGGACCATATTCAAGTATTAAGAGAATTAATTGAAAGAACACATGAATATGAACTTCCATTGTGTGTGGCATTTATTGACTATGAGAAGGCCTTTGACTCTATTAAAACATCAGCAGTCATCAACTCTTTAAGATCAACAGACATCGAGGATGTGTACATTGACATGGTGAAACGTGTGTATAAAAATGCAAGTGCAAAATTTCGGTTACATAAAGATACCGAAGCTATCAAAATTGGTAAAGGTGTGAGGCAGGGAGATACCATTTCTCCAAAACTTTTTACTTCAGCTTTACAGATGATTTTTCAGCAGATAAATTGGAATAACAGGGGAATAAAAATAAATGGTGAATATTTAAATCATTTGCGGTTTGCTGATGACATTGTTATTTTTTCAACGAACCCATCAGAACTCCAAGACATGGTACAGGAGCTCTCAACTAGAAGTAAAGAAGTTGGACTCAAGATGAACCTACAAAAAACTAAGATCATGTTCAATAATTTCGTAGAGGAAACAAAAATACAAGTTGACAACATTGAGCTAGAAATTGCTGATTCATATATTTACCTTGGCCAGCTGATTTCAATGGATGGCAACATTATGAAAGAACTCAACAGACGTATTAAACTTGGCTGGAGTGCATTTGGAAGAAACAGTTTTATCCTGAAGGGGAAATTGCCTTTGTGTCTAAAAAGAAAGGTCTTCAACCAGTGTGTATTGCCAGTCCTCTCTTATGGATCAGAGACATGGAGTCTAACAGTTGGAGCAATACGAAAGTTACAGACAACGCAAAGGAGCATGGAGAGGTGCATGCTTGGAATAACTAGGAGAGATCGAAAAAGAAACACTTGGGTGAGAGAGCAAACTAGAGTAGAGGACATCATTGTTAAAGTAAAAGGGCTGAAATGGCGATGGGCTGGGCATATTGCAAGAAGAACTGATCAACGATGGACAACAGAAATTCTGAACTGGATTCCAAGAGACCACCGAAGACCTAGAAAACGTCCTCAAACTAGATGGGTGGATGAAATAAGAAAACAGGTTGGGGTGACGTGGAAGCGAATTGCTCAGGATAGACTTGTGTGGAAAGCATTTGGAGAGACCTTCATCCAGCAGTGGATAGATAATGGTTGAATATGATGATGATGATATATATATATATATACAGTGAAACCCCTCTTAATGGATACCCCTCAGATACAGTGACCCTGCTTTTATGATCAGATAAAAATTCCACGGCAGAAACTGATTTACAATAATGTATTTCAAACCCTTGCTTAGCGGTCACCCTCAAATATGGGCACTGTTTTCATGATTAATTCCATTAGACCAGAACCCTCTATGGGCAAAATAAGAACTTTGATAGACAAAATCTGTATGGACAAAATACGAATAAATTTGAATTCCGATCTTCACAACAAGAAACTAAGGATAAACAGGATAAGAGCTAAGGAGAATTTCCCTGAAATTCAGGGCCATGGCTAGGGGTGGCATAGAAGGCCAATGCAGGGGGACGCAAGCGAGGAAGGGCATAAAATTGGCTGAAATAATTCACAGCAGAGAATATGTTCATGACTAAGGTGGTGCAATCTGTATGGTTCTGCCAGGCATGCAAAGTCATCTAGCTGCAGTATTGCTCCCATTAACAAAGAGTGGCAACTAACTCGGATTGGCCGATTCAAATGACTAAGGCTGAACAAGAACTTTAATAGTAAATCATATAGCGATGCACTGCATGAAACTAATAAGCCATTATTAATACGAAACTACCACAACTGCAGTTATTATTGTTTACTCGACTACCACACAGGGTCTGTAAATATAACAATAGGGGGAAACTATGAATTCAATCTCACAATTAAAAATACATTTCGAAAGAGAAGAACTGACGAGTAAAACCCACCCAACAGCTATTGATCCATTTTTTCTCACACTGAATAAATTTTAATATTTAACGTTTTGTTGTAAATTTACTTGTTACTTTGGAAACATATGTATTATTAAGCACGAAAGACAGGTTTAAGATAAACATATGCATTTACTAAATGTACGTATTTAAATGTAATATTTCAGCTACTTAAGATTGGCCTCCCCCCCGACTTCTGTCCGGCGAGTGACCACTAATGAGGGGTTTCACGATATATACAAAAATACTGAGCCAGAGCTTCACAAAGGTGGAGAAATACTAGCCAAAAGAACCAGATTATGGTAAGCAGAAAAATGGCACACATTTTGTGGTACCACTGGCATCAAACCCAGGTTAATGACATGATAAATGAATGCAGTACCACAGTGCTACCATAGGGTTGCTCAACGACGTGTATAACTTTAAAGAACATCGTTTCCGCCCCTTCAATTAACCCTTATGGAGGAAACAGAAGTTTTAAAAAAAAAGATCTCCATTTTCAACATTTTTCGGTAAGTTTCTTAATCATTCCAACATGTTTTTCCTTTCTCCTTGAGTTCACTTCTTAAAGTCCTTCATATATTTCTTAGCCTATCTCTTCCTCTATGTCCTTAGGAATTCCAATCTAATGCTTGCCAACTATAACATTGTTGTAGTTCTGAGTGCATATCCCAGAAAAGTAAATTTCCTGTGTTCAACAGACACAGGTCTCTGGCCACAAATAATATTCCATGCTTTATTAATCATTTTTCTTGGCCGGTGTACGTTCCACAATACACAGAAGCAGTTATTGGGGAAAACTAATTTAATTCATTATTACCTTGCTTACTTGCTATACTTGGTATATATAGAAAGTAGAACTGATTTTGTGTTGGTTTACAAAATAAAATTTGGCCCAGTTCATAAAAGCCGAAGAATGTAAAGAATTCAAATACATTTCAAATTTAAATTCCACACAAACGCATTCTTGAATATGAAAATGACAATGGGGCGAAACTAACAAACTAGTTAACGATTAAACACAATGGCAAGACTTCAGAGATTTCAAAAGAACCTGTTTATCCTTTAAAAAAATAAAAAATTGCCTCCTTAGGATACAAGTTCTTTACATTCAAATATATTGCTTAAAATTAGTTGCCTTACCCTAATGGATGCCAAAGCTCCGTGCAGCACGTGAATTGGAAGAGAGGTAGTAAAAATAAATCCAGGTGCATAACTTCTTATCATATCAACGAGAAAAGCAGTACCAGCAATATATCCTCCAATATTTCCAAAAGCTTTTCCTAAAAATAATGAAGAAATAATATATAAATGGCAAGAAATTCCTAATACTTCGTTTAACAGAGCACCTAATTAAAACTAAAAGCTAATATATCCTAAAGTTAATACTCGTGCGTAGTCTAATCTAAGCTTCTAAGCAGTTTCGTCTCAATCACAAAATTTACGCGAGTTTTCCTTTTAAAAAAACGTGCATGATGGAGGTAGTGAGTGTGTTGTGTGGTGGAAAAAGAAGAACTAAAGATATCTGAACTGAACTGCCATTGAATGATGGTTCGAATAGTGAGCCATTTAGCAAAGTGATCATGGAGCTGTATAATCAGATTACCAAAATAAGTGAATGTAGAACAATATGCATATCTTATAAAAGAAGCTGAACTATAGCCTTACACATAGCATTGTTGCATACCAATATGGAAAGAAAGATGATTAGCATAGTACAGGAAACTATGCAGGTGCACATTTACGACTATAAAGTCGACCGGGTGATATTTTAGCCATTGGTAATGAAGAAACAATGGCAGAAAGATGAAACAGATACATAAACAAAGAACTGATGCATTAAGTGCATATAACTTATTTAAAAATTAAAAACTTTTATAATTTTGTTAAGTATAATAACATAGATATGTGATTATACATTCAACACATTATCTTTGTTTATTCATAGAACTTGGGTGTGATTAGTGTGTAATGTCTAGAAAATATGTCACTTTAAACATAAATACTTTTGCCTCCACAAACTTTTGAGTAAAAACCCAGTAGATTTACATGAACACTAAAATGAACATATTTCGTAGATTTCAAGCAAATCAAAGAGATTGTCAATGAGGACAGGAACAACGCTCTCTTTCTCCGTATATAAGGATGTAAGATATTATTACCCTTCTCAGGGATAACACAATTGCCAAATAATGGTTAACACACAAAGCCACCAGGACAAGGTTTTTGTGATTATTTGTGGCGAATTTAATTATGTTACCTTTATGTCACTGTAGAGCTTATAAGAATAAATTTCATGGAAGGCAAGATTAAAAGCAGGTAAGACTACGACACTTCTGTCTGTTTTCTGGTCCATGTACTCTATATGCTTTATTGCTTAAAAAATAATATATCACGTATATGTTATGATTTATACAACTAATATTTAGAATAAATTGCAAGGTTACCTAACGTTCCAGATAAGATGTCTATGTCTTTTAGGGCATTGTCCCTCTCGCCGATACCAGCACCATGTTCACCGTACAAACCCACAGCATGCACCTCATCTACGTAAGTAATGGCCCCATAACTATGGGCAACATCACATAGATCTTGTAATGGGCAGACAGCTCCTATGAGTATACATGAGAAAAATATATGAGACACAAGACCACCAAAAGCAGTAAATGTTTCAGCTAAATGCCTATTGAAACTGCATTGTGTTGGGTAATATGAAATGATCATTAATAACCATTTTCAATCCATGGCAGGATAGAGGTGTCTCCATTATCCTACATATACATAGTAGGATGAAAGAAATACAGAAGGATTGGCCTTAAGCTTACCAGGCTTGACTAAATATGTTGGTAAGATGGACCTACAGTTGAATGAGGGTTTCGAACTTCTGTCATCACAGCCGAAGTCCTGCACTTACTAGAAATGTCACCCTCCCAGGAACTGACTGCTGCACAGGCTGCTTCAAATTCGACACTCCGTCGAGAACCGGTTAGTTAGTCGTATTTCTATGGCGCAAGAACAACAATAGTCATTCTGTGCCTCGAGAACTGATATTCTTGAAAATGTAGAAGATGACTGTGGGATAGTAGGTTCATTTGTTTGAGCTTTATGTTACAAGGACAGGAAGGGCCATGCTGTGCCGGAACCTACAGTTTTCTGAAGAATTCAAATCTCTTAAGGCCTAGGGGGTCCGAGGTTTGTGATTCCCTAGGCACCAAAATTTCAGATTCCTCGGAAAACTGCAGGTCCCAACACAGCATAACCCTAGCTATCCTTACACCATAAAGCAAAAATTTATAGAAAAAAAAAAATCTTCAGTCTAAGCAAGGAGACAACGGAAGCGTATGAACTTGAACCTACCATAACTAACAAAGGAACTATTCCAGGTGTCTCTCTCGGATCGATTTGATATTTTGACAATAGATAGCTAGTATGATGATAAAACATATAAAAAAAATTCTTCCCCAATCAACCCCCATGCAGAGATAGAAGCCATTGAAAATTGACGAAATATTGGATTTTTCGCCACATTTGCCGAATTTGCGTAAAATTCAATAAAATATCCATTGTTTCGCTGAAATCATCAATACTTGTGGTTGTGAAAACACTATATCTAATAAATTAATCTATCAAAGTGCTATTGAAAAAGATTCACTTATCAACTTTGCCGAAAAAGCATTCCAGTATCAAAAATAAGGGCAAGAAAATTTGCATAAAAACTCGAATTATCTGTGCTAGTTATAATTTCATACCACAGGGTGTCTACTAAAAATAAGAAACCCAATTCCTTGACTTTTCGTTGACTACTTTTGTACATCCCTTGACCTTAAAAAAAAGTTTCTCAACCTGATTTTTTACAACTGATGAAATACCTATGTATAAGAAATAGCTGAAAATTCCACAATATTGTCAAATTATGATAGAAAATAGCTGAGAATTACTAAAAATTGCCAAGTTAGGACAAAAATAGCTAAAAATTACTAAACCGGTAAAAAAGGTTAAAATATCATACGAAAATTACAATTCACTGCAGAAGTAAAATTGGAAAAAAAAAAGGGGGGGCATAACCGTGACCTATAACATTGATTTAGTGACCCTTCCCTGACTTCCATGACTTAGTAGACACCCTGTATCACCTAATAGCACAACTGATAGTTTTGACAATCATGAACAACATGACGAACTATAAGACGGAACTACGTACAATGATATATTAACTTGTGATGACTTTGAGCTACTCATTATTAACAGCCCACATGATAGAAAATATATTGTTGCATTCTAAAGTTGAGTATTGATGATAAAGGTTCTATACCTTTTTGTATAAAACATAATTTAGAATTTTTGATTTATAAGAAGCATAAGCTTACGTTGCTTTATTACAAAAAACTAAAAATGTGAGTAAAAATCAAAACCAAAATGAGGAAAACATATAAATGCATTATTTATGCAAGTTTCTGTGATGACTGATTTTGTTTAAAAGTGGAACAAATTTAATATTTTTAAATGCTCCTGGTTTCGAAAGAGGGTAAGTTGATTTCTACCAGGCATGTTTTATCATGTTATTACATGCAGAAGCGGACAATTGGTTGTGAATTAAACTTAACTAAAGAAATTGTGCCTGGTGGAATATGTAAGAACTGACATGAGTGTTTCTCAATAGAAAATCTTTTCTCCGTATGTTTACCTTTTTGACCACTCCAGTATTCCAATAATACCAACGCTGTCACTCACTATTAAAATGGACTTGATGGCATTGTCTAATAAAAACAAATGTATATGTTTTGACAATTTCCCACTATTTGTGCATGTGATGACATTTTGAGGGTTAAATGAAGTAGCACAAACGTGAGGGCCAAAAGTACCCTTTGGCTCTTGATGTGTAAGCAAAGATATTGACAATGGTGTCCCATCTTTAAAAATCACCGGTTGTATTGTGAAAGAACGCGAAACTGCATTAGCTGATTGAATGGTTCCCTAAACATGTTTGTCTGTTCAGGGGAGACACTTGATGTAGTTCCCTTGTAAGAGATGATGATAATGCCAGTACTGAAATCTGCATATGTCATTATAAAAATACAGAATTAAAAATAATGTAATTATTTAAATAAATTAAAATTATTAAAATTCCATCAATGACAGAAACAGTTAAGACATTACCCGTCATTGAATGGACTGTTTCAAATGCGACAATTTTAGGAACATGCTTATCCACCGACATCAACAGCTCTTCTAGATGACATGGGTCATTATGCCGAAAAATATGCTTCGGCACCCCACTGTCCCGTATACCCTGAATCATCGAAGCATGGTTACCAGCATCAGAAAATATATGACAACCTACAATAACAATACATTTCTTAAATCTCCAATATGTGAAAAGAACATTTAGCCACAATACAATAAAACCTCTGAATAACGGACACATGAAAATCTGTATGCGATTCGAAAGTGTTAGATCGTAACAAGCATTTGGACTGGAAATTAAAAAAAAAAATAATGGATTAAACAGCGGTGTCAGCTAGATGGAAGTGTCCATTGTGAAGCGTGTACTGCAATATTATTTCAATAACTACTCATTAAAAAATACTATTTAAACAGAATGTGAATGCTGAAAACAAGTTACCAGGTAAAAGCGAAGCTAATGTGTGTAAAGTAGAATCATTAGCGACATAGCAGGATGTATGCAATAATGCAGCATCTTTTTGGTGCAGACTCGCCAATTCCCTCTCCAGTTCTTCGTGGTAAGTGGAGTTCCCAGATATGTTTCTCGTCCCTCCTGCACCAGTCCCATGGGCTTTCACTGCATCACTACAAAAAAAAAAAATTCATATTATCATAATGGATACGGAGTAATTTATGTTTAATGCTTCCTTCCCCTTTATGAAAAGGATACAAAAATCACATTCTTCCACAGCCTTTGCACTCAAAACAATCTCCCTTAAGCCACGGGTTCATTTTTCATTTATCCTTGTAATAAATCTGCAGTATTACAGTGACCTTTAACCCCCATTCTGACCACCTGGTTCAATTCCCAGATGCGAACAAGTCAATTTTTTTTACAAATTTCACCAGCTTTTCAAGCCGTAAATTGCATTAAATAAGCCTACATCGTATTTTTCTGAATGCAATGCATATTTTTTCACATTTTTAAGAAGGACATTTCAATTTAAAATTCATTTTTAAGGGTACCTGAAATTTAAGACTTAATTATTTTATTCTTCGTTAATAAGTTAGAGGGAAAAAGCTTTCTCTCATTAGTCAACGTTAAAAAATAAAGCATTTTTTTCAAACATGGCAAACATTTAACTCGAATTTTTAACAGAACGATAACCATATTGAAATCTTGAAAAAAGGGCTCTCTTAATAACGTTTCAAATATATTTTCCCTCTATAAGGAATTCCACTTCAAACTTCTACCTGTTAGGTTACGTGAATAAATTGAAACACATTTATATACAACTTGTGCACAAGAAACGATCACCGTTAAACCAATATTTCATTTCTTATTCATCTTTTTAAGAAATTTCTAGCATTGGAAGAGCTTTAACCCCATTCGGACCAACGAATTCCAAATGTGAATTCCATTATACATAAGCTGTTTTTTTTTAATTAATTTTATCCACTTTCCAAACTGTAAATTACATTAAATGGACCTTATTTTTCTGAAAGCCATGCATATTTCTTCACATTTTTTTAAAAAGAACATTTCACTTTCAAATCCATTTTCAAAATAACTGAAATTCATGACACAAGTCCCTATTCCTCCCTAATAATTTAAAGAAAAAAGCTCACACTTATCTGCCAAGGTTAAAAAATGAGGGATTTTTTTTTCAAGCCTCGTGAATATTTAACTCGAATTTTAAACAGAAGGACAACTATCCTTAAATCACACACAACTGACACTCACATTTTTAGAAAATTTTGCCGGGACAGCTGGAGTTTTAGCACTAATGGACCATACATTTATCCACAATAAAAAAAAAATTTTCTGCAGAAGCCAGCCAACTGGAGGGCGGCTCTCCCTGGCCCCCACCTAGTTCGCCTATGGATATTAGCCAAATAGAAAGTGAAAAAGCGACCCGTTTGTTTGTTTCGGCTCCAAGACTACAATGGTCATGCTGCGGGACCTACTGTGCTTAGAGGAATCCCGAACCTCGGCCTGAGGGCAAACCCCGGACTACGTAAAAGGTAACATAACAAAAAGCCTGATTGTGTCGCCATCTATTGTGCAGAATGCTAAGTAAAAGGAAAAGGAACAATTATTGTTGGAAGAAGAAATTATGTTGATTGAAAGAGAGGTTTGTAATAAGAGGGGGGAAAAATTGTTCTCAGATGGATTCGTTGACTATTGTACAGGAATTACTGAAGATATGAAAGGCCTCTTTTTTTTTCCTCATGACATACGTTTTTCGTGACCTGTTGACATGGCCTTCCAGGGTGTCTACTGAAAATAAGACAGTCAATTTCTTGACTTTTCCTTGACTATTTTTGTACATTTTTGAGCCTTAAAAAGGTTTCTCAACTTTTTCTTTTTATGGTTGATAAAATAGCTACATAAGAAATAGCTGAAAATTACTAAAAATTGTTATGACAAAAATAGCTGAAAATTACTAAAAATTGTTATGACAAAAATACGTAAAAATAACTAAACCAGTAAAAACTCATTAAAATATCGTACAAAAATTACAATTCAACACAAGCATAAAACTGAAAAAATGGGCATAACTGTGACGTACAATATTGATTTAATGACTTTTTTTTTTACTTTTGTGACCTTTTTCTTATTTCTTGACCTTTCCTTGACTTCCATGACTTTCAAGACCTGGTAGACGCCCTACCTTTTCAACATGACCTGCAAACTATAGTACATTTGTTAAGGTATTATTACCCTCCGCAGGGATAACACAATTGCCAAATATGGTCAACACAAGAAAGCCTCCGGGGCGAGAATTTTGTGAGTTTTCGTGGGGGAATTTATTATACAATAATTTTTGCCACCCACGTATTAATTACAGCTCAAACTAGAGCTTATGTAATTTTGGAGAAAAAGAGACGCTTTCCCCATCCTGGATTCGAACCAGGGTCCCTCCGTTTATATAGTACTCCGTTCCATAGTACAATTACACAACAAACCTTATTGAAAATGGAACCCAGCCCAATTAGTTTATAGGTAATACTCATAACTACTAGAATGTAAAAAGAGATGAAAACACCTGCAAATGAAATTTAAAAAAAAAAAAATAAATAAGTGCCTTTTACAATGCAAAATCAATGATCATGTTGTGCCTGGTACTGTAGTTTTCCAAGGAAATTAAACCTCAGACTATGGTGGGGCAGAGGACCTACATTTTACCAACGAATCTGGATCTCTTAAGCCTAGATCTACTCTAGATCTAGAAAACAAACCTCCAGACTACAGTGTGCAGTTAGCAAGCTTTTGGTTTTTGAGAGGGGGGGGAACTGTTGGGGGGGGTCAAACTTCGATTAGCAGTACTCTGAGTGAACGTATTATCACTGTACAACCACGGGGGCTCATTTAAATTAAACACAATGCCCCAGTCAATCTACAAAAGTTACTGTTCTGCAATTTACAAATTGCCAACTGCTGGACTTCTAATGGAGAAACAGCCAATTTCAGAACAAATGTTCACATTTCCTTCACACACACAATATTTGAGAGAAATAAAGTATGATCTCAGATATAGACTCATTACAAAAAATTGCTCAAATGTTCTTTTAAATACATTTTGTTTCTATTTCTGAAACTACTTTTTTTTAAATAAGCACCACAATCTCTCACAATGATTTTAACTAATGTAGGTGAATTAATATGCTATACAATGTATTCTCAATATAAAACGAGTGCTAGGAAATTAAGAGCATGACCATAGAAGTTAAACCTTACATAACGGCTTTTTTAACAGCCGGATGGGAACTCATGCCAAGGTAGTCATTACTGCACCACACAACGATTTCCTTCCGGCCATCAGAATATTCATTTGCATGAGGAAAATTATCTGCTAGGCGGTTCACCTTCTTAAAAATTCTGTAGGAATGATCCCGTTTTTTCTTCTGAATTTGGTCAAGAAAAAACTCTTCGTACATAAAAGGAGCTAAAAATAAAATCATTGTGTGATTATATAAAAAAAAAAATTCAATATGGAGCTTTATAAAATTAAATATAACAAAACCTCATTTTGTTAAAATATAATAGAAAGGCAAAATTATTTAAACTGTGTGGTATGCTTTTAAAGCTAATCCCTATTTGAGCATTGTAACTGAACTAATAGGCAATGAACAACAACCAAGTGCTGTAGCAAAGTTAAAAGGGAAATGTATTATTATTATAATCCTTAAATTTCAAACCTTTAATGAGATGAACTTCAATGAGTAAAAATAAAACATGAACAAAACTATAATGTGCAGCTACGTGTCTCAATAATTCAGATGTTTTTTAATGCCATTCAATTTCGACTTAACCAAGTTCCTGTTGTATATGATGAACATGCAAATTATTAGAAACACTAACCTAATAATACATTCAGCCACCCTGGGCCAATGACTTGAATTTGTTGTGACATAAAAGAAACAAGGTTCTCTCACTGTTCTATGGGAATTTCAAACCAATGCTGATGTGAGATTATCAATCAATTAGCATGCAGCCACAAGAGGAGGCACTTCGCTGTAAACAATTCTTTCAAGATGATCTTCCACGTAAGTTCTATAAGCTTAAGATCTATGGATTGTGGTAATGAATGTAGCACTTGGAAGTAAGTCACTGTTGTGTCCTGAAACTGCTATGTGACAATGTGTAATTCGAGCCTTATGTGCAGAAATTACCTTGTTGGAGTGCTGTAAATGAATACTATAAGGAATTTTTCATTGTTAATAGACTTGCTTCTCAGTCTTCCAACTCAGAGTGTGGATTGTGAACAAGGTTTTTCTGTCATGAAAAGGGTAAAAGGTAATTGGCAAAGCAAACTGCATGTTTTCGTTACAACAGACTTAATACAAATAACACTATCATCTGCACGTAGCGAAGATTTTGAACCAAGTGAAGTCATTACCATGGAGTGAAGTGCGAAACAGAGAAAACCATACCAGAAACTATATAAAAGTCGAAAACAATTACTTCTTTTGTCAGAAGATTCAGATGTTTCAGAGAGTGGTTAGTTGGTTGTATTTTTATGACACAAGGACAGCATGGGTCATTCTGTGCCAAACAAGGTGAGACTGTGCACACGGTTGTAAAATAAAAATAAAGCTAAACCGGTAAAAACATATTAAAAGTAATGCATTGAAGGTACCAAACGGAACGATATAAAAAATCATATGAGATGGGAATAGCCAATATTAGATAAAAAGTTAAAAATTATTTCGTGGTTAAAAGAGTCACATAAAATGTCGGGAAGGGTAAAATTATTTTGGTTAAAAGCTGATGAACATTGCTGGTTAAAATTTATGCAAAGCAGTTTAAATGTGCGAAACATTTAATAGTTCATCACATCTTCTCCCTTTAAAAGATGGTGATGGGAGAAGCGTGTATGCCCGATGCTGAGTCTAGCCAGAGTGACCTCTTTACGACAATCTCTCCTTTAGCTAAATTACCACACATCACTAGGGATGTATATAATGTGGTGAAACTTATTAAAAACTTGCTCACAGCTTTCCAACTGCCATTTTTTGTACAGATGGGATGAGACATGAGTGTTAAAATCTTGAAATGGAATGGCCATACACTCAGGTTCTGCAGTTGCTGTCTTCGTAGCAAAGTCAGCCTGTTCATTGCCGGCAATACCATTGTGGCCTAGAACCCAACAGAATTTCACAATATACTGTGCATTATTTATATCCACAAGCTGTTTGTGGATTCCAGTGTGGTGTGAGGTGTTGAATGAAGCCAGGCCTTGCAGAACACCGAGTGAATCTGTACGAATAACAGTTGAAGATAAGGACCGTAGAGCTAATCTAATGGCATGGGTTTCTGCTGTAAAAATTAAGCAGAATTTTTACACTTGACTATGACATTTCCACAGATAAATGCTGCACCGACATAACCATCCGCTTTTGGTCCATCCTTGAAAACGAAAGAGAAGTCTTCATACATACTAGATAGATCAGTAAATGCCTGCCGGTAGACAATGTCTGAGGTATTGTCTTTGGGATAGATGGATAAGTATAAACAGATGTCACTGCTGATATCAAACTGAGGAAGAACGATGTTTGGCATCGATTCTGCTGTCATGGTTTTTAAAATGTCCAATTCACTAGCAGCACTTTCCATTCTCATGCCAAAGGTTGGAGTACATGAGGGACAAGCATTAAAAGGTGAAATGAAACAAGGTTGATGAAGTGATAGCAATGCAGGATAGGATTTTAAAGTAATAATTACGAGATAAATGTTGGCTTGTAATGCTCGCCTCAACATATTGCCACTGAGTCAGTGGCAAAATGTTGAGGCAAGGATTGCATGAGTTCTATTGTTTTCTTTTTTTTTTGTAATTTTGATATCTTTTTATAATTATGTAGGTTTTTCCCATATTATAGCATTTGCAAATTTGATATTTTTCATCTTCTTGCTGACAACACGGATGTAAAAATATCAGGGAAATTTTTAATGATCTATTAGGGAAATCGGAGAAACATCAGGGAAGATTTTTTCCTGCATTTTGTTATCACCCTGTGGCAATAACCTTGCGATAACTCAGCTTCTCCCGAGTTCTATTTATAATATTTATAAATTATAATATTTTTAATTATAGTAATAATAAAAAGGTCTATGGCTATAATGGGACCTAAACATATTGTCTACAGGGGAACAAAACTGGAACTATTAAGAGCTCAAGCTTAACGAACGGATGGAATTGAGTAGCTTCTCATGGGTGAAAAAAAAAAAATCCATAAAAAGAATACTAATTAGAAGACAGATTAAAAATAAACACCAAACAAAAGTAATTTTATTTATCTTAAATATTTCCGTAAATACCAAATTTTAATATTAGTCCAATTGTGTTTGCAAAAAATCCGTTTCAATATAGTTAAAACCCTAAATCATTAGTGTAGTGCTCTTGCCTCAGCGTATTGTCACTGACAGAGTATGAAATTGTGACGCCTTTTCTTTCTTGTATTATTGACTTCTGAAGGAAGCACAATGTTTAGTGGCAATAGCCACATCACTTAATAACATAAATGTTAGTAGTCCTAAAGTGATTTGACACAAATGTTAAATTTTAACTCTGTAATATATCCAGTTCTATTCACCTCAGGCAATGCACTTTTAATCTTGTTAAAACCACAATTATGTAAGCTTTTTTTTCTTATGTAAAAAAGACTATAGGGTGCAGTTTGAAATAGAGAAAAGTGTGTTTGGTATTTTTTAACACACTGTCCATATTTCAACAGGATTCCTCATTATGTAGAAAGATAGCATATTGGGAAATCTATAAAATAAGATGTAAACAAACTTTTTCCATTCAACAGAACTCGAAGTATTAATGCTGGGACACCCTGTGTATTAAAATGTCTCCCGTGTGGGGCAAATGATCATCATTGGGGTATGCCTGAAAGAAACACTAACTACAAAGGTCTATAGTAAAAATCTATTTTGAATATAATTTTAACGGCCAAAGAACAATTTAGATTGTTTTGTACAAAACGAAAATTTAAAACAAAATTATTGCAAATTTTGATATTGCAATCTTTTGTTTCTTCGCTTCTGCAATAATTGATTTTCAGAAAAAATGAAGCCTAGATATTTTCTGGGGGGGGGGTAATCCCCCCCTGACTATGGCCCTGTTGTGTAGAAGAATTATAATCCAAGAACAGATGAGCTGTTCGAAGCAGCAGCTCACGTTGATGGGCAGATAGCGTTGATAAACCAATTTGCCCATCTCTAATATTTGCTGCCATTTTAGCGATCGAAAATTTTCATTTTCCCTGATTTCCGTGAAATTTTGAAAAATTCCCTGATTTCCCGGTTTTGTTACCACTCTTTGTAACTGATTTCGATTTCATGTACATAGAAATGTTTACCTTTGTTATGCTTTTTTTCAAGCTCTATCACATCCTGTTGAACTTCGGTAGCTGCAGTCTTCAAAGTTGGTTTCACATCAGCCAAAAAGGGACATTTTTCCACTGCAGGATTCTCTACAATGTAACCAAATGATCAATGAATCAATATTACAAAACCTGAAAAAACTTTAACAAAAAATTACTAGATCAAGAACTGAGAATTTGTTACAAAAACGCCCATTTTTTCCCTCCTATGGAAAGCATAATCCACAGTATGAGCTCAATAGATAAAAGATGGAGGTTCTCACACTCTGCTCCTCGGTGCTTGCCCAGGTGCTCCGCATAAGTATTGAAAATGAAAGGACACTTCTCGAAAAATTAAATCCACTCATTATATTACTAACTTACATATAGACCCTACCTAAAGAGCACACGATAAAAGTGAAAAAAAAAACTCTGAGGTCAAATTTTTTCTTAAAAAGTGCTACGTGGTCCACAAAGTTTTGGAACCACTGATTTAAATAAATAAA
Organism: Dysdera silvatica; assembly: GCA_006491805.2. Taxonomy (NCBI): domain Eukaryota; kingdom Metazoa; phylum Arthropoda; class Arachnida; order Araneae; family Dysderidae; genus Dysdera; species Dysdera silvatica. Next base: position 124,681,499 of record QLNU02015003.1, on the reverse strand, counting down.
CTGTACATAACACTCACACACTCCTAAATTATTAACTCTCACATCATTATAAAAAACTATTTTCCAAAAAATCAGTGACTGAAGTTTTTTTTTAAAGAAACACTCAAAATATTTATTTTTTGCAAGATACTTTTTATGCTTGGTATCTATATTTTCTACAACAAATAAACAACAGCAAAGACTGAGTCATTAAGATTTGACACCAAAAAATTCATTTAAGTTTTACAATGCACGGACAGCAACAGTCACGCTACATTGCAACCTACAGTTTTCCAAAGAATACAGATCTCTAAAGGGCTAGGAAATCAATCCCCAGACAATGGTGAGAAGTTAGTCATGAGTCTCCATTTTTGTCACAATTGGGAGTCTAACCCAGGATTACTGCACAACAGGCACACATGTTACCACTCTAAGGCCCATCAGTTGAATTTGAATGGTGCCAGAAGAGCAAGGATCATGCTGCACCAAATGAGGCGAATGAGTTTTCAAGCACAACATGCATAAAAAATAAAGCCTGCAGGAAAGTGAAAAGGAATTCGATAAAATCTGATACTTTTGCAAAAATCACTATCAGGGAAAATTTTAAGAACAATATCATAGTCAAAAGAATCACATAAGATATCCTGCAAGTAGAAGTCGTTTCATTTAAAAGCAGCCAAATACTACCGATCAAAATTTTTATCAACTGCAAAAAACACATAAACCAGTTAAGGAAAAAAGATAAAATGAAAAATTATCCATCATCCATATGGCCTGATGCATTCATTTATCATACAATACTCCACGCTTTTTCCAAACAGATACATCTTATGCATGTTGTAATGCAACAGTTGTCCAGTGTTCAGCATCATATACAGACACACACATTGTATTTCAAACACTTTACTTTTTGATACAGGCTTTATTTTTCAAATTACTGTTTGACACAACTTTGTTCATGTCTCCATAGCGACAATACAACCAAATTATATGTGAATCCATGACAACAATGAAAGTAACATCAAAGAAGTCAACACAAGATTGGACAGTAGTGAAAATAATGTTTCCTCCCCTACCAAGTCTACAATGTTAGTACAGTATGATGAAGGAAAATTTTAAACAGCAAAGAATGGGTAATGATACGTAAGGAGGCCCAAGTTATTCTAGGGACTGTATCGCCAAAACAAGATGGGGAAGGCAGATGTAATAGACCGCAGACTCCTTTCAGAGATCAGTCATCCTTGCAGACCCCAAGAATTAACTCAAAGTTTAAAGCCCGGAATTTGCATCATATGTATTTATTTCTAGTGTTTTATCACTGATTTTCACTATTTAAGGAAAGAATTTTTCGTCCCCTCATAATTTATTCTTAGCATTAAAGAGTAAATACTCGTCTTAGCATTAAAGAGTACATACTCTTGTCTTAGCATTAAAGAGTACATACTCTTGTCTTAGCATTAAAGAGTACATACTCTTGTCTTAGCATTAAAGAGTAAATACTCTTGTCTTAGCATTAAAGAGCAAATACTCTTGTCTTAGCATTAAAGAGTAAATACTCTTGTCTTAGCATTAAAGAGTAAATACTCTTGTCTTAGCATTAAAGAGTAAATACTCTTGTCTTAGCATTAAAGAGTAAATACTCTTGTCTTAGCATTTTTCCAAACCTTTATGAAAAACTGTGAGGGTCTCGCAAAGCCCCTGATAAGGTCCCAAAGACCCCTGGGGGTACATAGACCACAGTTGAAGAACCACTGAAATAGACAATAAGATATACAAATATATATAGTAACACATTTGTGCTTTTAATTTGTGGACCACTGGTTCAAAACCCCATATAGATACAGGTTGTTTCAGTCATTAAACAATGAAATACTACGTACCACCTTTCTGTTCCTGATCCATCGTACTTGCAGAACGACTTAGAAATGGGCACTGGTCCTTGTACGTCTTAATTAACGCTGTGCTATAATTCTTCAAGAACGACGGATTTAAACGGGAGATAAATGGACAAAGACCCGATGACCGATGCATGATATGTCTAGCACCACCTGAAATTTTTATGCTTTTTAATATATAATTTTATGACAGCTAGAAATTTTATAAATACTTTAACTTCATTTTAATAAATTTATAACAATGATTTTTCTTAAAAAGCCACTGAACCATTAGAGAAGATCAATTTGATGAATTACATTCACATTAAAATTAACATAACTGAAAAAATAAATAGTAAGTTAAAATCAACTCGCTCGTTAAAAGCCAGCATTAGCAATTAAGTTGGCTAAATTGTGAATATAGTAAGTTATACACAAATTATTATACGATATACATCACCATGAGGCAGTATATATGCTGAGAGGTTCCATTATATATATATGATTAAGGTCAATTCCAGAAAAAAGTGAACATGACACTTAAAAATATATATTTTTTACAATGGCATAGTGATATTTGTCAATCCTTTTAAAAAAAAAAGTACGAAGTTCTAATATTTAATAAAAGTTTAGCCAAACAAATCAATGACTTTGAGAAAACCACGGTCAAAGTCACTACTTATATTCATGTTCTTAAATTGGTAAAAAGTGCTATTGTTAATATATACTAAAACATGAACATTATTTCAATTTAAAAGCTGCAATTATGTTATTTTAAAACTTTGGATAGTGTAGTTTATTTATTCATTAAAATATTTTATTCGGAGAGCTATTTCTTATTAAACAACTTTCTTAAAACTTTGAAATTAGATGTCCTTCCATTACCAAAATACTACTTACTAATTATCTCAAAAAAACAACTATTAAGTTTATAACATTTTTTTTTTTACAAAACAGGTTTAGGATGTAGATTAATCAGAATTACATTTTGTAATTATGTTTAGAATTTATTATACCGGGTAACGGAAGGACACTTTTGTGGTAATGGAAGGACAGTTTGTGGTAACGGAAGAACAACATGGAATTAGTTCTTTTATTCTTGTAGTTAATGCTTCAAAATGTTGAATATCGACTTCAAATTGCAAAATCAAACCACCATATTATTATTGTAAAAAATGAGACATCTATTTAAAAACTAATTTACTAAATTGTTGCATTGAATTAATACAAATTTATCAAATTAACTTAGCGTGTATTTAAAATTCAGTACATGTTCCTTTTGACTGAAAGAAATTGACGATTTTGAATGTAATTTAATGTGGACCGAAAATCACTTTTAACCACAACAGATATACTAACCTTAACTGTGACAACTTTTACACAGTAACCTGAACTGTAGAAGCCCTTGTTTATTAACCACAACCAATGTCTTTAGTGTCAATCAAACACTGCACATAATCATTACTTTTTAAATTTGGTTGAATTTTGATTAATTTCTTTCGACACATCTATAAATAAAATACCTCTATCTGCAGCGGAAAAACAGCATCTTTAGGCAGCGAATGAAAAGTACAGGTTTACATGGTAAAATGAATGAAAAAAATGGGAAACACAAAAATGAAGCATGTAGCAATATGACACCAAATGAACTAAAAACTCTTCAAATGAAAGAAAAGATGTTTAAAGGGAAAAAGAAAAATATTAGGAAGAAATAGATGTAGTCAAACTTCATCCGAAAACACTATAGAACCTTATAACTCAAAGCAAACTTTAAATAAAGCAATTAAACATGATTTAAAAGTATTACCAGCAAGTATTAGGAAAAAAAGCAAGAGTTGTTGAAGCACGAAGTCTAAAATTAAGTATTCCACTAGCTCTTCAAAAGCAAGGTACTGAGAGTGAATTTACTGAAACTGAAAAGCAAAGCGCATTATTGAATTTTATAAAAAAGATGGAAATTTCTTGGCAAGCACCAGGAAAAAAGAGACTATTATAATTTTCCAAAATTTAATAAAAGAGAAGATACAGAAAGGATTTTTAATAATGACTTTACGAGAAATGTTTGCTTTATTTGTGAAGGACAATTTAGGCATAAAAGTGTCATTTTCAAAGTTTTGTGATATGAGACCTCCTTTTGTACTATTAAGGGAAGACATTCCACATAGCACTTGTGTATGCAAGTATGAGAATGTCAGGTTAATTCTTAAACGCTCATCTGCAGTACTTAGTCAATTCCCAAGAAGTTTTCATGACTTTGTATCTCTTCTGTGTAATGAAGATGATGAAAGTTGTATGTTCATAAAGTGTGAAAATTGTAAAAATAATTTTATAGAAAAATATATAATTTTTAATGTAGAAAACTCAGGACGTGTGAAATAGGAGGAGTGGGTTACAGAAACCCAAAAATCTGTAAGTAAGGATACGAAGGCTCTGTAAAAGACTGTCTTTTCGTACTTGAAAGTCAATATCGCCAGTTTTTAAAACACAGGTTTTTTAAAAGACAACAACATAAATTCTTTGAAGAACACAAAGAAAAATCTGTCTGTAAATCCATTGTTATACAAGTGGACTTTTCAGAAAACTTTGCCATAAAAATGCAAAACGAAATACAAGCTGCCCACTGGCATCACCAATAGGTGACAATATTTACTGCATATGAGTGGCAGGGTAAGAAGAAAGGAGTTTCCTATTCCATAATAAGTGGTGAAATGGATCATTGAAAAGTTACGGTACATGTCTTTTTTGATTATTTCATTCATGAAATGGTGATATACTTACCACAGTTAGGAAATATAATATTCTTTAGTGATGGGACAGCAAGCCAATTTAAACAACTTTTTAATTCATTAACTTAACTTTTATGTTAGATAGCTATACGTTTAGTATGGAACTGCATTTTAAGTGACACATTTGTGACATCAGCAAAAGGGTTTGCAAAAGTTTCGTCAGATAATACTACAGAAATAAAAATTAAATTCATATCATCAGTAAAGTAAACAGTTTCTATCATGAACTATCAGAAAGATTGATATTTAAGCACTCCCAAATACTCATGATAGTCATTATATAAGACCAGTGCAAAAAATCGTGGAGTATAAAAAAATTTCCCACCAGAAAAGAAAATGTTCAGCTTCAAAGAAGGAAAAAACATAATTGTTAATAATGAAGCAGTACATTCTATGCTGCAAGAAACTTCGGAGACTGGGGACTTCTTACTCATTGAATGGCAAAGTAAAAAATCAAAACACCGTTATATTGGACAAGTATTAAACACAGACAATGATGCCATTGAAGTATCTTGCCTAAGAAAAAAAGATAGTGAAGGATAAATTTATGGCTTTCCTGACAAGGAAAACAACTGTTGGATAGATTCAAGACAAATTAAAAAATTGGAATCTCAAGTTTTAACGAATGGTACATGCATATGATATCACTGTAATTTTAAGTTTTCAAATTCTATCATTGCAGAATAAGCCTGCGATTTCAATAATCACACATATATATAATATTTTCTGTATCTAATAACTGTATATGTATGATTAAATAACTTTTTCCAATTTGAGAAGTTTTGTCCCTCCATTACTTTCATTAATTTTAATTTTTCAGTACTTAATTTGTTTTTGTTACAAACTGGATATGAAAAAATAACAATTTAACACTGAGTAACATCCAAGAATTTTTTCATAATTTTGTCATTTATGGTTTATCTAAACTTCCATATCACGAAAAACTGGTGAACATCATGTCCTGAAAATGTCCTTCCGTTACCCAGTTTAAAATGGAAATTTCAAAAAAATTTCTGAGCAAAAATATTTTTTAATTTTATTTTCTAGGGAGCTTTTACAATGAAGATAAAGATGAAGAAAAGATACAGAAGATGATAAAGTCATCAGATTTTAAAAACATCAATATTGTTTTTAGATAAAAGTGAAAGTACATTACTTTCAATTGACAAATTGTCCTTCCATTATGACCGGAATTGACCTTAAGATTTACGTTTCATAACGTTTTCCAATATTTGTATGATTAATGTTTACATCTTATAATGTTTTCCATTATTTATATGATTAATGTTAGTACTTATAATTAATGTTTACCACCATTTTGTCGCTCGCGTAAGTTCGCATGACCATGGTTTTCTGTTCATAGAAACTGAAGTATCAAGAATAAAATTTTCATGTATCATCCAATGCACTGTCTCTTTATTGATCTCTGAACCTTACTATCATTCATGAACTTAACATATTAAGTTATATATTTGTGCACATGTACACATGCAGGTAGAGCAAAAGTTACACAATCATTTAATTGTGCACTAAGTTTTAATGTAGATCAACCTTTTCCAAACTTCCATCGTTTATGGACCACTTTAATTATTCTTTTACTTATTGTGGACCATTGATAGGGACCAGCGAGAATAGAAGGTACCCGACATATTCCCCACATGTGGAAGTTTTGTCGTCAGTTTCTGCTACACTGACGAACTCAGCAATATGGCAGAATTTACATGCTCAATGTAAACTGTGCAAACTAGCACTGTGTTTCTGCTTTCATCTAATATTAGGATTTTGATTTCTCAGATAATTTTGTTTTAAGTTTTGGATACTCCAATTTAGGAAGTGGTTTGTCCTTCCCATTGAATAAGCTCCTTTTCAACTGTGTGTGCTTATGGTTTCAACAGACAAAGGATGGATTGTTTTCTTTAAATTTATGGAAGGATTAACAATGATTAATTGAAGGACATTCAAGAAATACATTCAGGAAGGTAATATTGCTGACGCAGACACACGGAACGAAGCTACTTTAACGAAAGATTGCCCTACTTTCGTGAAAGCAGTAAAAGCTATGGAAACTTGATTACTATATAAAACTTACATATACATAACTTTTTGACACATACATCCCTATTTCAATGAATTTGAAAAAAACCATTTGTAATGACAAGCAGCAAACTGGTAAATCCAAGGGGGGGGACGAAAGGATGATTGCCCCTCCCCCTCTTGGGCTGGGATTATATGATGGAAAAAGAATTGAAAAGTACTGGACACTTGGCTAAAAATAGGAATCGGAAACAAATCGCACCCCTCACCTTGAAAGATTTATGGATCTGCCTTTGAGGCAGTGACAGGATTTGTTTGGATTTTTATGGCGCAAGAGCATCTGGGCTATACTGCGCCAAACATGGTAAAATCAAAGACTGTAGTGGCATAGAAAAAGGCCCCATTGAATAACAAAACACATTTTGCTTAATACCACGCCACAAAATTTGTCACACAGCTACTTGAGCCCCCCACCACATAATATTTTAATTGCTATGCCCAGGGCCCCCACTAGTATTGGAGAAAAAAAAAATCCCAGACTTTTCCCTTACATTTCAGGAAAAATCCCCTAATCAATCACAAATAAAATCTGTACGACGGGGCGCAAACGAGCGCGTTCGGTCTGGGGGTACAGTCTAGAGTTATTGCTTCAACCGGGGGATTTACAGAGCTATAACTCATATATTCCTATTAAATATACAAAATTTTATTGCAATGGGGAGGTTACAACCCCCATCAACACCCCCCTGCGTACGCCAATGAGTTCACCATCAAAAATTAGAAAACTTATAAGGCCCTAGAGATACAATTATAATTTTTATTTACTTTTAACCGGCATTTCATATATTTGTTCTTATGGTTGAAAAGTAATTATACCTAACTGACGTGTCAATTACTATAAACAAGATTTAACTAACCCACACCGAATAAAACAAACACAAAAAATACCTGCAAGGTGACCACTAGCGACTACTGAAGGATTGGCCATAACGAAACTCTGGATAAGTAGATGAAATTTAGAAAAGTTATATGTTTTTTATAGAAATACACAGCTTTTTGGATATCAAAAACTGGCTAAAGATACAACGTTTCGCCAAAAAATAAAATAGGAATCAGCGGAGTTCAACAGTCGGTCACCCTAACAACTTTCAAGCGAGAATCGGGCTTTTTTTTATCTCCCAACTTCCTCCCTCCCGTTATTTAGCCTAACTGGCTTTACTTTCCTAACTTTGTGAAGCCAAGCTGACACTTTTCAAAGGTAGGGACCTACGATGGTAGGAAGAATCCGGATGTCACTTCATTTTACTCAAATTTATTATTTTCAATATTTTACTTCATATTACACCCGCTCAAAATGACAGAATTAATAATTATACTGGAATATAAATCATTGCGAACGATTGTTCATATTCTAAAGAACTTTTAGTTGTGTAATCTTAACGGATGAGCCAACTAGTACCAAAGACGGAAGCCCGGTTTTAATTTCGGGGATACAAAAATGTTTACATCAAGTATGGATACAATCATAGCCTACAAGGCCGTAGTCAAATCCCATTAAAATTATAATCTCGGGGGTGGACGGTCCCTAATATTCCCCTCTGGATTGTAGCATGTAGTCCCTGATCCTTATTGCATGTAGTCCCTGATGCAGTGCCGTATTTATGTATAAGCAAAGTATGTCCGAGCCTAGGGCCTCGTATTGTGGCTTGATGTTATTTAAGTTTGAACATTATTTTAATCCTATTTTATAGCGCCTAGAATGGGGTTGTGTTGGAACTACCGAAAAAACCAGTTCCCAAACTTTACACCCCCGGTAGATAGCGCTCTCAACAGTCTACTTGCCGAGATTCTCCCTTAAATTATGGGATCTCACATTTAAACATAGCAAGAGTGATTGCGACTCAACGTGGAAAACCCGGAAATTTAATGATACAAAGTGAAAAATACAAATATTTAACTATGCAAAGTAAAACAAAAGAACTTGAAAATTCCCAATTGAAAAACCTTGCTTTTAACCTCTATTTTAATGGTTACGTTGAATTAAAGGATATAGGGGGCCGTTACGAGTTGCTTGATCGATCATTGAGGAAGGGTCCCTCGCCAGGGCTCGGGAAGTCTGCGGTTACTTTTATAATAAAAACTATGAAATTAGATAAAAAAAAAGATAACGTTAAAAAAAGTAGGAGAAAACAAGAATCAAAGTAAAAAAATGCATAAACAAAAAATCGCCAAAACGGGAGCGGTTACCGCATTGTAAAAGAGTGCCCAAATGCTTGCAGATTTCATATTTAGATAATTTTAATCATAGTTGAATATAGCTATGTTTATTTTTTTAATGTGGTGTTTTCCAAAATGAAACAAAGAGCTATTAAAATGGAAAGGGATAGATAATTATTATATTACGTTTAAATTCTGAAAGGAATAATAGGGTTGAAAAGTATCTCTAAATCACACACACATATACTGGGAGAGATGACAAGTATTTTTTGTCAATGAAGTACTTAAGTAATTACTTTGTATATATTTTGGCAAGCTGCACAGACTTACTTTCTAGACATACATTATATTTGACTTTAATTAACAAAAAAATTAATTTGCCTTGCAATTAAAAATTCACACACAGCAGATGTAACATGGGAAAAGTAAGCAAATAGACTCCCCGCAGTGCCACCTTGCGGAAATGTAAGTTTCTTTTATATTTTTTACCATTGGCAACAATGAGGAGTCGGAACACTATTCCTTCTAGGCACTATACCTATTTTTGCACAATAAATATGCGAGAAACTTTCATTACAAATAAACCTAAATGTCGAAGATAACGAACTGCCTAAACAAGAAACATCATTTATTAAGTGAGTGTTGCGATGGTCACATTCTTTAGTGAACCCATTTTGTCCTTCTAGCCTAAGCCCTATAAAGTCGTTAATAGAGCACCGATTCCATCCCAAATAGGAACCTCAAATTGCAAATTTTGTTTATCATATATTATGTTTTACTTACTGCAAATATTTGTAAATTTAAACGTTAAGTGTCGAAAGGACAAAAATTGCCGAGTTCAGGCGTTCCCCTAATGTGTTAAGACAGGTCCTATAGCTTAGCTTAGGACTACAGGGCAATAGACAAACATTTTGCCACTTCATCATTGTAGCGACAACTTTTTCCTTTCGGCCTCACTTCTTATCCGTTAGAACATAAATTTTTCTTTAAAAGCTTAAAGAAGTATCCTAAAATTTATAATTTTGCTTTTCTTTACTATAAACCAGTGGTTCTTTAACTTACCTAGACCGTGGACTTCTTTCAAAGATCAATCGTCCTCGTGGACCCCCAAAAATTAACTCAAAGTTTAAAGCCTGGACTTTTCATCATACATATTTATTTCTAGTGTTTCATCACTGATTTTCACCATTTAAGGAAGGAATTTTTCGTTCTTTCATAATTTGTTCTTAGCATTAAAGAGTAAATGCGCTGGTGTTAGTATTTTTCTGAACTTTTGTGGAACACTAGGTAGGTCTCACGGACCCCGTAATAGAATCCCACGGACCCCCAGGGATTCGCGGACCACAGTTTAAGAACCAATGCTATAGACTAAATAAAGAATTAAACTTTTGTAAAAATAAATAAATAAATAAATAAATAAATAAAAATAACATCGATACAAGATCTGCCGGGAAAAGTTATTTTGAATATATTTTTAATGCCAAAGAACAATTTCCGTTATCGTGTACAATATAGCAGAAAACAAAAAATTGAAAATGAAATTCTACCACGATTTGTTTTGAGAAAGAATAAAACAAAATAATTTCCGATGGAGAGAGGACTAAACACCCTGGTTGCAGTCTAGATACGGCTGTAGTACAAAATTCGAGAATAATTTGTGCAAAATATCAAACGAAATAAAAAAATTATTAAAAGTCTAATTATATATTTGTTAATAGTTGTTATTTTTCGATTTTTTTCTACTTCATTATCTAATCTACAACAAGTATGGTTTTAGAATAGTTGCGTTGGAAACGTATTTATTTTAGAGCTATAAATCAGCGCATCAAGCTAGAGGTCCTGATTTGTAATTAGTTCATGCAAATTTTCATAGGAAAGAAGATAAAGAGAGTAAACGCAGTTAAAGAAAAAAATATTTATTTAAACTACTAAAGAAGAATTAGGAAGAAACAACTCCCAACCTATCTTCTGGCCTAAATTATTGCTACTTCCTTTTGAAAAATAAATAGAATTTAGCAATTAATACATACAGAAAAAATATAAAATACATTAATACATAATTATTAAATATACATAATTATTTAATGTAACATTATTAATATATTAATACATATTTTAAACGCACAATTTTGAAAATATTCTGTATAGCGTAAGTACGGTAAAAAAGAAAAACATACAGGGTAACGTAAACACATGGGACACAGTATTACGGAATCCCGTAATACTTGGTTTCATCACCATGTGCCTTAATCACAGCTTGGATCTTACAGGGCATGCTGTCCACATGGGGCCCACATAACATCTGCAGTGATGTTAGTTCACTGATTCATCAATCTGGCCGTCAATTCCACTAGTGACTGCAGATGTATAACACTCCTCTTGACAGAAAATTACGAAGTGTCCCACATTTTCTAGATGACGTTAAGGTCAGACGTATTGCTTGCGAAGTGAGGTGTGAGAGATCAATATCGTGTTCTGTGAGCCAATCCTGAACACATCTTGTGTTATGGATGGTACAATTGTCGTCTTGGTAGACAGGATCAGTAAGAAGGCCCTCTGCACGCAGAAAGTGAACATAAGAGACGACCTCGTCGTCCAGGATGGGGATATAATCCACAGTCGTCATCCAGGATGCGCATATAATCCACCATCTTCATCCGATTGTTTATTTGCATCAGTGGTCTAACACCAATCCCCAAACTACACCCCCAAACATCACACTCTCACCCCTCGAACTGCACTGATCGCCAGACAGTCTAGATTATATGCCTCCGGGCCTCCTGGCAATGCGAGAGTATGAGTCATTAGAATATAAGCAGAAGCGTGATTCGTTTGACCATAGTACATGTCGCCAGGCATCCACAGTCCAGTGTCGATGTGCTTTTGCCCATTGCAGTTTCTTCTGCTTTTGGGCTGCTGCGATCCGAGGAAGTCGCTGGGGTATACAGCTGAATATGTTAATACGATGCAATTTCCAGCGCAGAGTGTGCTCGGAAATTGACGGACCAAATCCAGCATTAAACTGTGCTAGCAATTGGTCCTTGCTTTGGAAGCGATTAGCGGTGCACATGCGATTCACATGTTTCTAATCCCTAAGGGTTAGTATCATCTTGCGGTCGGCATTGCATCGCCAAGAACTGTTTGTTCTGGACAAACGCCATTTCTTATGTACAGTATTTAAGGTAGGTGCTGTCATACCCAAGAATGCCGCAATCTCTTCAAATTTGTGGCCATGTTCCCTGCCAAACATTGCAGCCCCTTTTGCCAGTTGATGGCGCCTCGCTTGAAGCTCATTTATAACTTTACGAATGCACGATGTACACTGATTTCGGGGTTTCACAACACGTTCGATCTTCCTCTTCGACTTCCACTTCTATTCCGTTTGCATCCGCTAAGTATACTCCAGACACACGTTCTTACAGTGCAGGCCTACGGTGAATGCTAATTTTGTCCGGCGTATTTACCACAGTAGCATTACGTTAAATTATAAATCACATTAGAATATGTTTAAACATTAAATTTCCCGTTTTATGATAGCACAGAAAGTCATGAACATGTTAATCTATATTAGGTTTACAACCATCAATGTAGAGTTTTCAAAATTATTGGGGGGTGGGTGGGAGCTGAGTACATTTTATATACATTTATATATTACAGTATATATAAAATCGAAATTTATTTTATTTGAGATTATTGGCGGGGGTGGGGGGGGCTTTGGCCCCATGGGCCCATATAACATTACGCTTATGACTACATGCTTCTTTTACTGTTTAAAATTGTTCAACTAATACCAGCTACAAATAAATATCTGCGTCACATATCATGTAAGTTCTGTGGATTCAGCTGGCCGTACCTTACCTTTCGTTTTCAAGGTCTAGGGTTATCTTCTGTTATATTAACTGCAGCTTGCAAGAAATTTCCTTTTAATGAGATGTTATCAGAAACATGCAGCTACCGCATTTAAAGGTAATCTATGGCATTAATGCCAACCAACAATGTAGAGTTTTCAAAATTATTTACGGGCAGGAATGGAATATGTGCGCCCGTTTCTGCTCCTTTGTTCTGACGCGGGGAGAGCTCAGACCCATATAACGCTAGGCCTGTAGTCAGGGGCCGACTATGACTATTAGGGGCCCCAACCCAACCTGCATTCGGAGCCCTCCTGACACAAGTATAAAGATTGGATATATCGCGTATAAATTTAAAAAAATGTACGCACCCCTATTTGCATTTAAAAATATAGGCAAGAATATGACTTTTATTCCACTTTCATGCCAACGTCGGATATCAAGGAGTGGCATTTGCATAGCTGAAGTTGTGAAAGTTTTGGTAAATGCAGCAAATAGTATATGACATCAGTGAAGCAATTTCGTGTTTTTGGAAGCACTGAGGCTCACGTGTATGGCATGCGTGATCATTTGAAAAAGTACAATGCTATGGTTTTATCAAGATGTAAACTGACAAAAGATAAAATTAGTTGCAAAAAATGTGCAATAAAAATAAAAAATAACACTCCCTAAAAACATACACCCTCCAAAATTTTAAAGCCATTTATGATGAAAAGTAGCCAAATTATAACACAATTAAGCAGTGAAATTGCAAAACCAGCAACAACGAAAAAGAGCTAAGTTTAGTTATTCTCAAAGCTGCAGCTGTAGTCATAATTGCTGTAATTGTGAATACCAGATATAATATCGATAGATTTATTTCAGATCGTAAATTCGAAGAAGAAGAAAAATGATTATTTTGCATCAATTTACTATTTTCTCACATGAAATTGTAAAATAAAATGTTTTTGGGCCCCCTCTTTTCTTGGGGCCCGGGCGCGGGGTCCGTGAACCCTTACCATAATTTGGCCCCGCCTGTAGATTAAACACGATATTAATTAATTAATTGATTTATTGATTGATCGATCGCTACATATTCATTTCAAAATTAACAGCTCTTCAACAGCAGAACTTATGCTTTAATGCAATCACAGTACTCTGGTAAAGTGAGGGAAAGTCTAATTCCTATTTAATAAAAGTAAACAGGAAAGACGCGAGTTATACTATAAAATATGAATCTGGTTTATATACATTTACGAGTGAACGGATACAAAGACGAATTACAAATTTTAAACTATGCAATTACAGTACAAAGGAAGGTGCCTTTTGTAATAATTTAAAAGGTCTAAAACAGGATGACGTTTACTTAAATGTAATTATCTATAGAACAAAGACTAGACGCGAATTATGATTTATACAAACATGGTCAAAACCTTTATTCTGTTCAAACTAAGAACCCTTTAATACTTTCATATAGCTTATCATTTCAAAAAAATTATTTTAACGAGTCTAAAATAAATACGTCAAATCTCATGCTTTAAGGCCATTCGAAGCAACCTGAAAAACAACAATTTAATTTTAATTTAAAAATAAATTTTTTTAATTTTCAAACTTTTCTTTATAATGATACCAAATTTATTTATCTGAGAGAATTAGAAGTTCGTTAAATATTTTTTGCACTAATAGACGCCTAAAGAAATGTATGCAAGAACATTTAACGTGTTTACGTGTTTCTCGAAACAGCGTTTTTCCAGATTCGGGTACCTTTCCCAGAAAACTGGAAGTGAATATGTTCTTGAGATTTGTATATATTATGTATTATGACTTTCTACGTATACTGTAGAAGAAGTTTGTTAATACGATGACAAAATAAATGTTTATCATTTTTTAGTAGTCAAAATCCCGCGAAATTCCATGAGTTTTGTTTAAAAAATTAAAAACTTTTTTTATATCTTAATCATTATAATTGAGGTACAGTATGTGTAAGAATATGCATTTTATATGCGTGGCAAATTTTGTAGCGGTAGATGGCATAGTTACTGAGAGAAAAGTACCTGAATTTGGTCAATTTAACGTTGGTGAGATAGGGATTTCCAGGTAGCCTTAATGAAGTTATTAGAGCAACGATTCAGTTGTTGGGGGAGGTGTGGAGTTTAGCAAATCTCTAAAACCTCGCAGTATTAATCTCCAAAAATAAAAACTATATATTTTGAATTTAAAGCAGAATATATTCAAAATAAAAAAGCGCTGTACATCATCTTGTATATCTGTAACGACCCCTTGTAATTACGATATTGAGGGAAATTTCGCTGGGGTCAACTAACGTTATTGCCTCCAAAAATTGGCTTGTTTTGTTACTCCTTCATTACCTTCCAATCTTTGCAGATCATTTCAGGTGATCGAAAAGTAGTGAAAGAGTCATAAAATAAGACTTTTGGAAGTAATGGCGTTATAGGTAACATTACCATTGATTGTTTAAAGTCAGCTTTACGAGCGTACTGACGATACCATTCTACACTCCTTTCCAAGCGAGCGGACATGTATTCTGTACGTATTCTAATCTTTCGGTATTTGAGGTTAAATATAGGAATTCCCCATAAGGGGCGTAGTAATTCAAAAGTTATGGGGGCAAAAACAGTTTTATAACTGGCCAAGTGATTCAGGTTTGAAGAGAATAATGAATTCATTATCCAATGGGAGGCTTCGAGCTTCATAAGCCCCTCCCTTTTCTACGTCATTGCTCCCCCACATATATATGTGATGACACATATTCTTCAGCATCTATCAATACAGGTATATCGGTACTGTAAGTCGCATCAAGGACAATATTGAAATAATGTTTAACAGTAAGTTAATGTACATGAGAAGTAGTGGCAACAGCAAAAGTGGGCAATAATACATAATATAACGTGGTTCGTTTTCATTATTGATTTGGGCCTTTCATACATGAGATATAATATGCAATGATATTATTATATTATATGTAATATGCTTTGTACGATAATTGGACGCGTAAAACTACGCAGATTATTTTATAAGCAGAAGTTAACATTACTGTGCGCATAATGTTGACACGTTTATTAACAAATTGAACAGTTTAGATCGGGGCTGTTTAATTAGTTAAGAACATCCCTTAAATTAGTAATGTAATTAATTATTATAATTAATACAAGTTATAATTAATTAAATAAACTTAAAAAATACTTGTGACGATGCAGAATTTAAACGAAAGAATGGGAGAAATGCAGGGCCGAATTTAGGGTACCAGGCTCCCTGGGCACAACGATTTTTGGCGCGCCCCTTTATTGGCGTAACTAGGGGCTAACTCTTCTGGAAAATTTCTTCTAAGCATTGAATTATACGGTTTAGCCCAACCTAGAAAATGGCTTAGTGCCCCCTAGAAAAAGGCTTAGTGCCCCCTAGAAAAAGTTAGCTCTTTTGGCTTCGAAGCTAGTTACGCCCATTTTCTCTCCCGCCACACTAGCAGGAACAAGTAAATTTCTATCCCCCCCAAATGCGGTGAAAAAATCGCCGTGGATAGGGAAGGGACGATATTTATAATTAGCCTACCTCATATGCATTATTATAAGATATAATAACGATATTTTTATAAATAAATTTAGTTTATTTCACGACGATTTTTTGGATTTTTTTTTGGATATTTAGGGAGTTGGAAAGGGCGGATGCAGAACAAAATTTCAGTGAGGGCGCAAAGCTTGAAAATTTCACTTGTTCACATATTCCTTATCCTTTTGAACCCTGATATGAAAGTTAATCCATGGGTTAACATATGAAGCGGAAGGACAGTCGAAACGGATGAGTGTATCATGAGATAAAAATGCAGACGATATATATCAAATATAGTTTCTACATGTTTCTTTTTTCAAATATAATATAAATAGGGTTTTATTTGGCGTTTGACGAAATACGCTATCGAAGTTAGAAGATTAAAATCTTGTATTTGGTCAGGGATTTTATAATATGATTCATACATGGTTGAGAACTGCAGCATGTGAGTACACACGGAAAGCAGAAAGGTAGTCGTAAAAGGAATATCGTACGATAAAAATGCACCCGATATTACGCACAGGGGCCGGAGACGAAAATTCATGATTTGGCTATTTACGAATACCCAAGTGGAGTATAAAGAAGAAAATGCGTTTATAGGGAAGAGATCTAGAATAGTATTTTTCAACCCTTATGACGCTCCGGAAAATTCTTTTCCTTTATAAGACGAGGGCCTGGCCTCAACGAATATACTCATGAAAGCCATTAGTAAAATGAAGGCCAAAGTAACCCCCCCCATGTTACGTATTGGGTGGGGCAGTGGTAAATAGAAGACCAACAACTGGTCCGCTATTTACCATTGTTTCCTATCCTCAAATACTGAGGGGGGCTTAAAAGTTTCGGTAAATCATTTCGGTTATATCCGATTCTACTCGCCTTTTTCTGAACTAACAAATTATTACAAATAAATTTGACACCCACGTATTAGTAGCTCAAACTAGAGCTATTTTTGTTTTAGGAGAAAAAGAGACGCCGTCCTCATCCCGGATTCGAACCAGGGTCCCCGCGTTGAGCCCGCGGTGTCTTGACCTACTAGACGAATGAGAACAAGAACAAACGCATTTTTCTCCGTATATTAAGTTGTAAGATATTATTACCCTTCACAGGGATAACACAATTGCCAAATAATGGTCAACACACAAAGCCACTGGGGCGAGAATTTTTTTTTCAAATTTATTTGTCACAAATATCCCCACCGAAAAACTCACAAAAAACTCGCCTCGGTGGCTTTGTGTGTTGACCATTATTTGGCAATTGTGTTATCCCTGTGAAGAGTAATAATATCTTACATCCTCATATACGGAGAAAATTGCATTTGTTCTTGTCCTCATTCGTCTAGTAGGTCAAGACACCGCGGGCTCAAAGCGGGGACCCTGGTTCGTGTCCAGCATGAGGACGGCGTCTCTTTTTCTCATAAAACAAAAATAGCTCTAGTTTGAGCTACTAATACGTGGGTGTCAAATTTATTTGTAATAAAAAATCCCCCACGAAAAACTCACAAAAATCTCGCCCCGGTGGCTTTGTGTGTTGACCAATATTTGGCAATTGTGTTATCCCTGTGAAGGGTAATAATATCTTACAACTTAATATACAAAGAAAAAAGCAATTGTTCCTGTTCTCATTCGTCTAGTAAGTCTAGACACCGCGAGGACCCTGGTTCGAATCCGGGATGGGGACGGCCTCTCTTTTTCTCCTATAAAAGAAACAGATCTAGTTTGAGCTACTAATACGTGGGTGTCAAATTATTTATTTGTAATAAAAATCCTCACGAAAAGAGCTCACACAAAAATCTCGCCCCGGTGGCTTTATATGTTGACCAATATTTGGCAATGTGTTATCCCTGTGAAGGGTGTAATATCTTACAACTTAATATACCGAAAAAGCGTTTGTTTTGTTCTCATTCGTCTAGTAAATCTAGACGCCGCGAGTTCCCTGGTTCCGAATCCGGGATGAGGTCTTCTCTCTTTCTCCTATAAAAGAAACAGATCTGGTTTGAGCTACTAATACGTGGGTGTCAAATTTATTTCTAATAAAAGTCCTCACGAAAAGAGCTCACACAAAAATCTCGCCCCGGTGGCTTTATGTGTTGACTATTATTTGGCAATTGTGTTATCCCTGTGAAGAGTAATAATATCTTATAACAAATTATTGCTCATATGGGCCAGAGCACCCACCCTCAATAATTTGAGATGGCAAATTTACATATATATTGCAATGTATAAATGTAAACACTGTGCGCATACTCCCCACAACCCCAATAACTTTGAAAATTTTAAGTTAATGTATGTGCGTCAACATTCCTCCATTTATTTATGGATTTTTTATTACAAGATGTAAATTTTAGCTTATCTCCGCCTGCTGGCCAATAGGTAAGTACTCATTTAATTTGCTTTTGGTTATAAATATTATTTGTGCAATTTTGAGCGGTAGCATAGAACATGACTATAATATAATGTCCCCCGAATGTACATTGGCTGAGACTGCCCTTGAATTAAAGAAGTTTTACTAGCAGGGGCGGACTTGGTTTCCTCAAAGGGCGCATGCCTTGGATTATCGGAGGGCGCGAGTCCTATAGCCCATGAGGGCGCAAGTCCTATCGCCCATGAGGGTGCGCCGGTCCGGGGGGCCGGTTGGCTGGCGGCCCAGTCCGCCCCTGTTTACTAGTATACAACCGCCAGTAAACTATTTTATTTTTTCCCCTATTTTTGAAAACCGCAAAGTACCACCTGTAAAATTCGGACCACATACTTGTTTGCAAAGTTCCCCACGAATTTTGAAGTGATACCCTTTTTTTGATCCGCATTTTACATACTCCGCTCGTGAATACTTTTCCATTTTTTTTAAAAGTTCATACATTAAACTATCATCAGTATCAATAATTAATTATGGCATAATCATTAAGAGTATCAGAACACTCGTATTAATATGTACTTTGCTGATACACTTCCTTGTTAATTGGTCACTAGCATTTTCAACGCAGATGTTAATTCATTTAGTTTTAAGAATAGAGGATGTACCGCACTTTACATTCGGCGGCCACCCTTCCCATTAAACTCCTTGCTCAATACGACGACGAGGACTGCCACATTTTACTGTAAGCGACTTGCAGGCACTTTTTATGACAGGTCATAATGAGCGTTATACCCTTTCTCAAATGCTAAAAGATTTCGATGTCTGAAAATTATCGATCATTCATGAATACTCCCATATTTAAAAACACACGGCTTGGGGTTACTGGCATTTTCTGCACAGATGATATTTAGGCATTATGGATCCGAGATTGCAGACGCTTTCGCGTTTTTTCGTGTATTTTCCTCAAAATATTCCCACGATAAAATATTTATTCATAAAAAATGCTTAGGAAACTAAAATGACAAATTTCAGGAGAATTTTTCGCGGCCCGGAATAATTAATGTCAGGGCCCGGCACCGGGCGGCGGCCCGACGGTTCAGAAACAACTAGACGGTTCAGAAGACAGTTAAATAAGGAATATAGCGAGAATTCTTGCTATGAAAGGATGATAAGACTCGTGAGAGAAGAAGAAGAGATGATATGTGACATATCAAATAGAGTTACCATTTAGCATTCAACGAGGTACCTTATTAGAATACAGTGAAATCTATCTATAATGATATTTACCCTTGTTTACGAGAAATATAGAACGTATAATTGTAAGGAATTATTACCCTCCTCAGGGATAACACAATTGACAAATTATAGTCAACACACGAAGCATCCGGAGCGGTATTTTTTGTGTTTTTCGTGGGGAATTTATTATACTAGAGAAAACTAATACTTTACGACTTTTAAATAAAGAAAAAAATGAGTTGTTTTCTTGTCCTCGATGGCCTAGCGGTCTAGGACACTCCGAGCTCAACGGAGAGACACTAGTTCGAATCCAGCTCGTCGACGATACCTTTTTTCTCCTATAAAAGGTACTGCATAAAATTGAAGCTTCGTATTTTATCAGAAATCCCTAGTACAATGTTTCGTATAGATAGGTATCAGCAGAAAGTTAATGGAGGGGTGGGGGTTATAGACTCAATGGGGAGTTAAGCAAAGCTACAACTCACATATTCCTACTTTAAATATGCTACAAAATTTCATTGCAATGTTACAATCCCCATCAACACCCCCTGCATACGCCGGTAAATCTAATCAACCATCTGAAGCAAAAATTAACTTCTGAAGTATTATTTAGGAAGTAGGTAGTTACGACCCAAATTAGGCCTCGCACTGACTTGGGCCGGCCCCGTCTAACCATCATGCTAATAATTAGAGTTCGTTGTTTGGCTTTTTTTTTTACTACTACTACTAGTCAGAAGCCTGGGATTTGATTATTTAGAAGACTGAGGTGTTGCTTCCTTGGAAAATGGTATGTTCTGATGCGGTATGATCTGCGTTGCTCTTGCATTACAAAAAAGTAAATAAAATAAATATCCTTTGGGGGTTTTAACAGTTGGTAAGAGTGCAAAGTAGTCCCGAGGCCTATGTATCGAATTAAGTATTTCAAACGGACTAGAGTTTACTTGCTGGTTCTAGTAAGAAGGTGGTTAAAAAATAAAAAAAGGCTCAAACTTATTTACATGCACTCAAAATTTGGGGAAAGAAAACTACATACTTACCACCATTAGAACTATTGCAAACGTTTTGAACAAATTGGTTGATTTGTGAAGCTAGGAATTTGCATTGTTGAAACATCTGAAAGAAGGAAATTGATAGACCGTGTTAAAAAATTACAAGACGGTTTAATACGAATAGATTTGTATAAGAAATGTGAATTTTGTATAACTAATAACTAAGCCTTTAATTTTTAACAAATTACTGTAATACAGATGAAGCATATTCTACTTTTGTGCTCATGTGAAAGAACTGTTTATTTTTCTTTCAAATCTATTTTTTCAAAAATTTGGCCTTCACAACCGAGTTGGCACTCCTTGGTACATTACATGTGGACAGGGCCGGAATGGGCGGCCGGCCCACAGGCCCATTAGCCGTGCGCCCTTATGGGCGATGTGACTCACGCCTCCGAATGGACAAGTACTGGTGCCCTCCGAAAATCTAAGGTATGTGCCCTTTGAGAGGGCTCTTTCCGCCCCAGCAGATTGGCCTTAGTTACACGCACTCTCAAAGGGCGCATACCTTAGATTTTCGGAGGGCACCAGTACTTGTCCATTCGGAGGCGTGAGTCACATCGCCCATAAGGGCGCACGGCTAATGGGCCTGTGGGCCGGCGGCCCATTCCGGCCCTGTCCATATGTATTCAATAATGTGGATCGTGTATATATATAGCGTCTACCACAAGAACTCCTACTGCCACTGAGTTTGCACCTATTGACGTAGGAATGAGCTTTAGCTAACTTTTGAATGGGTGATGCTTAGCTATGGGAGGATTTCTCATAGTAGACGAACAGTATTCTGATTGATGAGTTCGACGTTTATTTTTACTAAACAAATCATTTGCCATCCATAATTTTATATATTAACATGCTTATAATATGCAATACCAAGCAATGCATTGCGTAAAACATCAGCTGTAACTATACTAGATCAAGAACTAATTTCCGGATAGCGCAACGAACGAGAAAGCTTGCACTGCACCATAGTGATGAAAGCTCAATCATTATTAGTCACGTAGGTTAATGCAGGAAACCTATATGTAATAAAAATTACAAACACAAAAGATAATAATAATGCTGTGTAATTGATGCAATGTAACGGAAACTGTTTTATCATGGACCATTACTGACATACAAATACAGATTAACATACAGTGTACAGTATTGGCCAAATTATTAGACTCGTTGTAAAAAAAAGCACATTTCTCTGTTGTTTAAACGTTCTAACTAAGGCTATTGGGCCTAGGATTGTAATAAACGTTTTATAGGACTAAATTGACTATTTACTTCAGTATAATTAAGTTTTTTATTATGTTTTTTTTTCTATTTTTCCAAATATAAATGTCAACACTAATCGGCGCAAATTACCAACAAGTTGTGTTTTGCCTGCTTGGTCTGTACTTGGCTATTACAAAAGACATTATATTAATTCTATCTTTATGTGTGTTCTCTAATTTAGTTGCATAAACAGCACAACAATTTTTAGCAAATGAATTTTTAAGTTTAAAAGTTAGTGTCAGAATTTTGTTTGAAAAGCAGTGATTAACATGGACTTGAAAAAAGACATTTCTCTCAGATAACGTGGTCAGGTTCGTATTCTATTGTAGAATTCTAACTTGACCTAAGCTGAAATTGCAAACAAGCTTTCTGTGTTTTTAAAAAGATCTTATCTCTCTCTCTTAAAAGATTTTATCAAGAATTAAAAGAAGTATGAAGTTTAATCAGGATGGTGCATGCAACACAGTCGGATGTTATGGAAGAAAACGTATTTCTTCACCACATGATGCTTGAATATTGCTGAACTTGACAAGAGAAAACAGAAAAAGTTCTTTACGATAGCTGCAAACGTCACCAAGGGAACAGAGCTTTGTTGTGAGCATGAGGACAATCCACAGAAGACTTCTTGATGCTGGCTGTAAGGCCTATCGTCCCACGAAGAAGCCCAAGCTGACCGAGACAATGAGAAGGAAGCGACTGAAGTCAGCCAAAGAGTTTAGGAATTGGACAGTTGATTATTGGAAGAGGGTGAACTTTATTTTGTCTACTTAATGGGGACATTATAACTAATTTTTAATTAAAATTGGTTTGCAAAATTAGAACATATATCAAAAATTGTCTCACAACCATAATTTCAGAAAAAAAAAACTCGATTAGGTAATTGCTTCTCAGGTTTGTTTCTCAGATGAGTCCACATTGGAAATGCTCCACGACAGGGCTTAATTTGTCCGCGGATGAATAAGGGAAGAACTTCTTCCATACTGTGTAATGCAAAAAATTCAACATCCCCAGAACGCTATGGTGCTGAGTATGGTGTCTGCTAAAGGTCCCGGTCGACTATACGTTGTAAGAAATAACATGAGGCAAAACCAATATTTGAAAGTCATGGAAAGTCAACTCGTGCTTCGGTTGCATGAATGGTATTCAGATGGCAACTTCGTCTTCATGCAGGATGATGCACATGCCATATTGCCAATAGTGTATAGAAGTTCTTCACCGAAAAGAGTCTGGAAATACCCCCATGGGCAGGAACTAGTCCGGATATAAACCCAATTGAGGGCATTTGGAATACTCTTAAAACTAAAATACACGAAACAGTCGCTACACCCAAAATCCACTTAATTGAACACTTTATGAATGTTTGGTATCATAACCCTCAACTATCTGCCCTTATCATATGCGTACGCAGAAAGTTCGTAATGGAGGGTTATAGAGCTTCAACTCACATATTCCTATGTTAAATATACAAAATTTCATTGCAATGTGGGGTTATCAAAACACCCCTCTGCGTACGCCAATGGCCCTGATCGAAAAGCACATTGGCTTGATGCCGAAAAGGATTTTGGCACTCACCAAGGCCAAAAGAGGTTATACTAAGTATTGATAATATAATGTGAATGAAAAAGCTTAATTTTATAGTATTTCCGTCCTTAAAATCAGTTTACTGCTAGAATAACGTCAGTGTTTCATTTTTTTTTATCTAATGAGCCTATTAATTTAGTCAATACTATATTCTGCTATAACGTGATAGTTTCGTTCTTAAAGTCTGTGTTATAGAAATTTGCGTTCCATTGAATCATACATACGGAAAAGGATAGAACTAAGGGTAGATCTAAAACAATATCAGTAAGTTATTTATTTAATATGATAAAAATAGTCCATCAATCTTTTGTCACCTAAAACGTGCATATTCGGTGGTAAGTGACACCCACAAAAAATTGTATATACTCGGGATTTCATTGCCTCATGGGCGTAGAGTTATATGGGCCCGTGGGGCCCGAACTCCTCGACCCCCAATAATTTAAAATAAATTGCAATTTACATATACCGAAACCAAAATATTAGGGTAAATTAGGAGGAAATTTCATATAAAAAGAAAGCGAGACATAGCCTCATCGTCTAGAAATTATTGCCATAAATACGGACACGAACCTGACTGGGACTCAACAAAAATACTACACCGTCACATCACAAACAAGAATAGTAGACTCTTCTTAGAATCTTGGGAAACTTACAAACTACACGGGAAAGCCATTAATACATCACAACCACTTCCAGAAACTTATAAACAACTCTTACTCTGAAATGTATGAGACATCCCCAAATTAGGTAACCCGCAGTGTGGGTTTCTCATTGGTCCCTATTGGGGTTCTTCCATGATTCTATTGGAGGCCTCCCATTGGTTCTCATTGGGTTTTCCCATTCTGCGGGACTACTCTGATGAAGGGTTTTCCAGAAATTTCAAGTATAAAAAGAGACAGAAACATAAAGACAAGCCATTATCTTATTTAGTTAATCGTTGCCGATGTCCGAAAGTTTTGAGGAGATTATTGCTATTGTACTAGTAAGTTAACCTTTTGTATATATACTGGCTGTGGTTTAAATGCACAAATATGTAATTTCTGGGCCTCCCAAATACTTGAAAACTATACAGCACGCCTTGTAGTCATTTCGTTACTATAACATTCTATGAATAATACTAGCAGTTAATTGGTTGCGATATTGTGAATTCCTTTTGTAAAACCCATGGGGTGCCATCCCCATCCTCTCAATAATTTAAAGTTCAATTTAACATATATTGTAATGTATAAATATGTAGAATATGGGCTTACTAGAGATGAGTTCGGGATCATTTTTCGGGGTCCGAGTCCAAAATACTTTATGGAAATTTGAGCCCGAGCAAGAAACTTCAAATATAACTTTAACCCCTTGACTTACGATTTAAATTTTAAAAAATTTACCACACTACACAATGTAATTTCCTTCTAACTTTCATATACATGTATTTATACAATCCTCACACAAAAACAAATCATATAATTTTATTTCTTGTAGAATTTCGATATTGAAAAGTCAGTTTCCGGCTTCAATTATGATGAGTCCGAGCTGGGGCTTAACCCATCTATTTTCTAGTGCTTACCGTTCCCTACTGCACTAATTTTAAAAATTCCACGTTGCTGTATATAATTCATATAAGACACGTTTAAAAATTCCACGTTGCTGTATATCATTCATATATGATATAATGTGATATGGCGATATTATGCATTCGCGGCGTCTATAAGGAGGGGTAGGAGTTCAGTAGTCTCTGTTGCCGAAATTTTGATTGTCGAACTTGCCATAAGTTTTACAGTCAAGATTTTGAGATGTTACTTTAATGTTTTACATTAATTATTAAACAGTATCAATTACTTTTTAGGTTTGGTATCTTATGCACCACAATATTTCGATATTGAAGTTGAGGAGGGAGGAGGGCATTTCTCAGCCTCACAGAAGGCTCTTTTAATTTTTTCAGCCTCTCAACAGAAGTGCATTTCTCAGTATGCCCAAATAGATATAAAGATGTAAATGCACAAAATAAAATTAGAAGCCCCTCTTATTTTTCTCTTCTGCCTAGGCTGGGCTGAATCTAGACCTAAACTTTAAGTTAAATAAATACGATCGAAGTAAAATTTATAAAAATACCGCAACAATACGGCCCATGGCTTATCTATGCTTAAATTTAGAAAGCTGAACTACCATGCCACATTTAACATATTTCCGCACGTGTAACTAATTCAAAGCATTAAAATTAATAACTGTTCACACACACACACAATATACATTTACTATCCAATATATCTCTCAAATTAAATAAAAATCTACTAATATTATTATAAATTATATTCACAACTTTATGAATATGCAGGTATATAGAAAAGTTGATCTATGAAAAATTTTTGTAGAAAAAATGTTTAAAAGATAAATTTTTATAAAAACAATTTTTTCATAACGTCTAAGCTTTTTTTTTTTGTATAAAACAGATAAAATTTTGTTCTCTCTGACGTAAAATTTATGTAACTTTCAAAAAGAGTTTTTAATTTTTAAAATATCCCCTCTATAAAAATACTGGAATTTAATCTCATAAAAATATTAAAAACGTCGCACTATTTACAGAAGAATGGAATTCATTTCCATGTATTTAATTAATAAAATAAATACAATAAGCTTAAATAGAATCAAAAACAAATATACTCTAAATAAAGATATTCTAAAATAAATGACATAAAATGTGATGAATAAATATATATGTATATTTCAAATAAATGCGATATAAAGAGATGGGGTTAAATGTATATAACTGTATTTTAAATAAAATATATATAAATATACGAAGAACAATATAAAATATATTTAAATAAATATATATAAATATATTAAATAAAGGTAATATAAATATATTTAAATAATCAGAATATAGAATATATATTTAAATAAATGTAATATGAATATATTTTAAATAAACGTAATATAAATGTAGATAAAGAATAATGGTATTTTATTAAACAATTTTAATTTCTAATTTTATTACATTGATACCATTATCATCATCATCATCATTTCATTTCAGGCTGATAATCATGGATGAATGGTTGTATCAGACTCGTTCCCCAACTTTAATCATGCTGAAATACTCCCCCTCCCCCCTCAGCTTAGTAAATCATGCTGAGATGAGAACTTTCTCCAGATGATTGAAATAAAAAAATATGTACCCGCTTATAATTCATTCAAGCTATACTGAGAACAAAATGTAAGAAATCGATTAATATGATCAAATAAATAATAATAATAAATAAATGCACGGAATAGCTGCTTACTGTGGTATCGTAGATTTTGGAGCAGTATCCGGAAGTATCGCGCTCGCTGCCGAATTTCCAAGTGGAACGAAACATCACCTGTAGCCATGCCCAAAGTGTATGCCATATAAAGAAGTGTTACGATTGGCTGATTCAGACACGTAGAGTTTGCCGGTCTGCTTCTTTCACTCTACTCTTATCCTACGTAAGCAGACTACAATCTCGTTTCCTTTTTTTTTTTTCTTATATCCTCGAGGAGTTAGGAAATGGAACAGTCTATTGCGTAAGTGGTATACGGTATATGATGGAGAAACGACTGACCAAGGCTACACGTACTTATTGCTTCATGTTTCGGCTTTGCACTCTTGCAGAAGGTAACATGAACAGCTTTCGCTTTTTTTCTTGTCTTAAATACCAAGTTCTATTGATTTTAATCAACCAGGGGCATTGGGGGGACCAAGGGTGTGGTTTAGAACTGAAGTCGTTACCGACTACGCTAAGTTTTAAGTCCTCTTCGAGCACTTTTCGGAGTTCACAGGACGGCCATTTTCAGATTTTTTTTTTTATTTTTTAAATGCTGAGGGAACTTATGCAAAAATGTTCAGATTTTTAATTTAAAACATTTGTGTATACTTTATTATTATATATATATGCAGATTAGGGACGTTAATTTGAAGAAAATATTGAGGGTGAGGTGGAATAGAAGAACTCGTATGTGAAGCCACGTGACAGGAAAAAACGCAAACGACAACAATCGACGTATTTTATATGTTATGCCCTTCAACTAAATCCTGTGTTTCATCATTTATCATATCTCAATTTTGGGAGGGGCAAATGCCCATAAATATTGATATTTATTTATTTATTTATTATTAACGAGAGCGAAGGAACCTGGGCCTCAGTATCGGTTCTAGACAAAAAATTTGGGGGGGGCACAAACTCATGCCCATGTACACGGGCGTCTCCAGTGGCGCCCGTGTACGTAGACAATGTAATAAAACCTGGTTATATTTAGGGGGCCATACCCCGAACCTCTCCTAGAACCGCCAGTGCTGGGCCCCTTAAAGTTGAGGCGTCTAATATAGATCAAAGTATATCAGTACTATCATTGAGGTTTATTTTTCAATTATAATTTATTGGAAAACACCTAGCGACCTCTATCCGATCCCATGCTGAGAAACCCTGATGTAGGGCATGAGCTCCCAAAGGGAATAGGGGGAGCCAGTAAGGAGCCTTCTCCCCACACACTTGAAAAATAAAAATGCACGTAAAAACTGAATTATATTTTAAAATTTACAATGAACAGTTTTTCGCGTTGACAGCCATTGCCTCAATCTCGGATGAAGTGAAGTGTAATGTATAATAAGCCTTTGACGAAACTGACATGTTATTCTTAGAAATAAA
>QLNU02015003.1:124573042-124652979 GCA_006491805.2 Dysdera silvatica | reverse complement strand
GACGCCCCTAGTCATCCTGCTTACAACTTTAACAGCTCAATGATATGTTGATGACATTCTACGACCGTTTGCGTTACCCTTTATGACACAACAACCTGCGGCCATTTTCCAACAACAGAATGTCCCACACGGTTTATTGTATCTGTGAGTTGCGTCCGTGTGCTGTTGATACTCTTTTCGGCTAGCAAATTCACCAGACCTTTCGCCAATCGAACATCCTTGGGATATGGTAAACTGCCAGATTTGGGCACTTCAAAATATCGCAGATCTGGAGCAATAAGGGAGGAATACCTGGCATAATGTGTCGCATTATG
Organism: Dysdera silvatica; assembly: GCA_006491805.2. NCBI lineage: Eukaryota > Metazoa > Arthropoda > Arachnida > Araneae > Dysderidae > Dysdera > Dysdera silvatica. The sequence goes on along the minus strand of QLNU02015003.1, from coordinate 124,652,665 downwards.
ACATTATTAACCTTTATAACTCCTTACCAAGATGTACAGAAGCATGCATCGTCGTCAGGATGGGGTTTCACCAAATGTTGATTTGAACAGTCAATCCATTGATGGGTCCTACGGCCCTGAATATTTTTATCATTTCCTTACCTGCGTATGCGCTGAATGTACGTTTAATTTCACCAAAAATAGATAATTTCATCATGGTATTTTTTTTTTTGCAAAACAGTGTATATTTTTGAAGATTGCGAAGAAAAGACGAAACGTTGTTACAATTTACGTTACCATTAATAACTAAATATAAATTGTGACTTGCATGATGTACTCTGAAATTTGATTGTGTCCTTTTAATACGTAACTGAACACCACAGTAAACTCCCGCTTATAAAATTAGAATATGCTATTTACTTTCGCATTTTACGCATTTCCTCCAGCATTGTTGCCAGTTTACAAAAGCATAAATAAAACGCAAGTTCACACCCTTTTAACCATTGCTTAATCCCTTTATTAATTTTTCAGCTCAATCAAATGCTGTGTAACAAAGATACTTTACCTACCAAAAACAAAAGTCCCAGAGGCTGTCAGGTCAGGGCTGTATCCAAGGCGGGATATCGAAATCCAACGAAATCTTTCATTTGTCAGTAGGTCACATACGCTGTGTGAGATCTACCATCATCCTAAAAAACTTAATCTGTATTTCCTTTAGATCATACCTCTTGTTTGATGACTTTCGGATATTTTCTCAATATTTAGGAATGTCTTTACTTATTAGTATTCGTGGCTACTGTTGTTTTCTTCCAAAGGTAAGACCACCTAATAGGCGTAGCCATGGGATGTTTTCGGGAGTTGTAACCCCCCATTGCAATGAAATTTTGTATATTTAACATAGGAATATATGAGTTGTAGCTCTGTAACCCCCTCATTGAGCCTATAACCACCCTTATGAACTTTCTGCCTACGTTTATGAACCATCTTGGTCTTAAAGGACCGTAATCATGATTTTGTTCTTTGACAGAGAGAGTGTTCTTTCTTAGTTGCGGACGATCTGTGGGACCGTTGCGTTGTTTGACATTAAGGGGAAGGGATCTTGAAGATAAACCAAAGTCTCTTTGCACGTCATGACTATTGTAATTACATGAAGCAGAGTAGAAGCACACACTAAAATATTTTTAATTACAACACAGGTTAAGAAAGCTTTTTGGTTACACATAAAACAGAGACGCAGCGTACCCGAGGAAGGCGACCGCCAGACCCAGCATCATGGGGTCGCTTACACGTCACATGATCAACAAACCGGAAGGAAGAGTCCACTATACAGATAGGGGAGGGGGGAAATCGCAGTTGACATTGAGCACAGATACGAGAATATACACATGCATATTCCAACAATGACCACCTCTTAAAAGCCTCAAATTGTGGCCCAGAAAAAATTCCCAAATAACTGACCCAGATTTTTCATCTTGATTGCTTCAGGTAACATGCAATAACTTTTGGCATCCACCCGCTGATATGGTTGCTGGTCTACCTCAGCTAATCTTGCCACTGTCATCAAATTTTCCGTTTTCGAAATGCTGAATCCATCTGTGGATATTGCTTTTGCCAATCGTTTCTTCATTATAAAAACTTTTTAATTTTTCTTGAAGTAGAGTAGACGAAGCTTCATCCATCTTGAATGGGAACTTGGTGATAAATTGTAGTCTAATTACGGTCTTTATTTCTGGCTCTATTCCCTTTTAACTACAAAGCACAGAAAATTTTCATCTGGCATATTTATTAAGATATTCAAAACGATATGTAGACAAAAATTTATAGTGTATTATGATTTACAGTAGTGTAGCAATTCAAAACTTACGGGGGCTCAAATGGCTTTAAAAAAGATCATGTGATGCGGCCTTAGAGAAAATAATGTATTTTGATATCCAATGGTGGGGGGGGAAAGGGCTTGAGTCCTCTAAGCTCCTCCATTTTCTATACCACTGATGGTCTAGTATTGTACAGTATTTTTCGATCAAACCTTGTATCATTGATCTTTAATCGAAATATTTGTCTATTTGCATATTTCTCGTATTAATTACAAACGTGCCCGCTCGTACTCTTACTTTTAATTCTTCATCACTCTCTAACATTTTAAACGACCGTGTTGACACCACACACATGTATTTAACTTTTTACAGAAAACTGGTTTTTACAACAGTCTTTGATTTTGCCATGTTTGGTTTATTCTACCATATAGACCAGATGTTCTTGCATCATAAAAATCAAACAAACAAATAAATGTGCCTCAAAAATATCAAAAGATTGCAAATACAGGAATATAAACTGATTACAAATACAGGAATATAAACTGATTACAAATACAGGAATATAAACTGATTACAAATACAGGAATATAAACTGATTACAAATACAGGAATATAAACTGATTACAAATACAGGAATATAAACTGATTACGAATACAGGAATATAAACTGATTACGAATACAGGAATATAAACTGATTACAAATACAGGAATATAAACTGATTACAAATACAGGAATATAAACTGATTACAAATACAGGAATATAAACTGATTACAAATACAGGAATGTAAACTGATTACAAATACAGGAATATAAACTGATTACAAATACAAAAGCATAACCTCAAACACAAAAGTGTACATTTAAATATTGTGTCAGAAAGGCTCCAGATAGATTAAAACGGAAAGTATAATATTGTGAGGAGAGAGAGAGAGAGATCGGTACTAAAATTTGGAGCTAAGACACTATTAATCAAGGAATTCAATATTAACGAGATCCAAGTAACAGAGTTAATAATACCGAGATGTACTCGTATGTATTATCAAAAAGTAATATGATAAAGGACCCGAATCTGAAATAAATAAGGGATACAACAAAGATAGCAGAAATGTTGAGAAAAATATAAAAATCAAGACTGACATGATACGAACATGTGATGGAATAAAAGAGAATAATTATTCAGAAAAACCAACGATAAACGTGAATATCAATCGAAAATACGTGAAAGGGAAGAAAAAAATGAAGAGAGGAAAAACTGTTGCATGAAGACATAAAAAGGATCTTAAATGGATCTTATAGGACCAATAGTGACATCATTATCGGTGCAATTGTTTGTTAAATCCGAACCTTTGCTTAAGGCGAGTTAGAGCCTACATAAGACATATTTATTAATATTATAAGGCTTATATTAAATTGGGACTTACGTTTATAAGTACAACGAAATCTCGACTTTACGTTTCCGTGTAGTATAATTTTTCTGTTTTGACGTTGTTTTTATAAAGTCTCACATATGAAATTAAATAGAAACTAGATGAAATGAAATTTCCGCTTTGTACGTTTTTCCCGCACCATACGTATATTGTCGACTGTCCCAGGAAAAACGTATAAACACTGTATATTATAATGAAGAATGTAAGTTGAGCCAGCTAACCGATCTCAGAATGCATATCAGTACATATTCCGTTGATATATTGTGAGCTCCCACAATATAAATGTTCACTTCGCAGGCTTTCTTAACTGTTGCCACTTAGAAATGCAAAAAACAAAAATTGCAGAAATATGTGTTAGAGAAATTCAGCAATTTCATCCAATTGAAATATTATTTATTAAATGCTTTAAATGTTCATAATAGTTGATTAAATCGCCGGAAAGATAAATAATTAAATACAACGTTAAAAGAATTTAGTACGCTTTTTTGGCTGAGCCTCCGAAAATGACGTATGCACGCTTCGATGGTAAACGGAAGATTGATTTGATTTTAGAATTCGAAAAACAATTACACACACTGTTGCCAAATATAAAAAATAAAAATATAATTATACAATATTTAAAAAATATGAACAAAAGAAAACGATTGGGCATTGTGCCAATTCTAGAAATTGAATTTTTTAACCCTTTAACACCTGAAAGTAAAATAAACATGCCAAAACTTACAACAAGAAATTTCTGAGGAAAATAATTCTTAAAAAATCATGAATAAAATTTATAAATTTTAATGGTCTTAACTTACATAGGTACATTTGTTCCATTCAGGAACACCAATGAGCAAGACGTATGTTGGTATGTAAAATATTACTGTTGGGTATGATATTTGCAAAAACAGTTAATTCCTCCCATTATGCATCGAAAAACCAAACACTTGACACAGTAGAATCTGTTTTTTTCTAGAGCAACCTGCCAGTTGACAAACGTGGGGCTTCTGTGGTTTCTCAGCTTCTTTTATGAAGTGGGAAATGTTGTCAAAGCGAACTGCAGTTGGCACTAGGGCAGGTCTTCTTGCACATTTTCTTGGAACGTCATTATTGTTTTCCTCAGCCAAAGTTTGAACTAGTACGGGATGACTCCCTGTAGTGGATCCTTTGAGTAATGAACAGCAGATGTCCAACTTCAAGTTTTCGAATAACCCATTTCCGTCTGTACTTTGGTAGAGAATCCATGCATTCACTGCAGTCAAATCCATGAAATGGAATGCGAGACGAAGATACCATTTGTGTGCTTTCAGTTTGATCTTGTCGATGGCCATCACCAGGTCAGCTTTATCCATACCACCCATGTATGAATTGTACGTCTACACAACGGCTGGGTTTTAATTTCTGCCACTGCTCCTGTTTTCTTGTTTCGTTGTGTGCATTTATCAGTAGATAAAGAATTTTGATAATTTGAGGTGACAATTACCTGACGGTTATCTAGCCAAGCACAAATCATAACCTTTTCTGCTTGATCTATGTAAGAATCAATTGCTTCACGACCTCCTTTCTTCAGCTCGGTCTTCCCTTTCAAAGGACATTTTCTTAGTCGAAATTTATTCATAGTTGATGTTGCGAGCAAGTCATTTTGGACACGTATGACATTAGTTCTGGTGAGCTGAAGTAATTGTTGAAGAAGATCTTGTGCATATTAGGTTCTGACACAACCTAAGCATAACCAAACTAGACTTGCTCACATTGAAGTTGTCAAATCATATAAAACGTTGCCTATTTTTCTGAAAGGAACATTCGTAGCTTCATCATAATGGGACCCCCTATTCCATGTAAAAGGAATTTTTGTTTTATTTGAGTGTTTATGTGTGATCTTGAGACATTCATTCGTAACTCCGATTATTAGATTTAAAAATAATTTGCATTTATAAGCCGATTCTAAGGAAAAAGGACAATGTTTAATTTTTTGATATCACAGAGGAGACGGCCATTTCTATATCTGCATATTTATGTTTCGCAAGGAGCTGCTGCAAATTGTTACCATTTTTGTGAACTAGGTAATGGAACAATTGTTCCTTTGAGGCAAAATATAGCTTGACAGAACTGTTGGCTTTAATAGAAAAAATTGTGACGTCAGAGGAACATTTGTTCTTTCTAGGTGGTAAAGGGTTAAGTTTGTTTTCTTGCGTTTCTAAGTGGCAACGGTTAAGAAAGCCTGCAAAGTAAACATTTATATTGTGGGAGTCCACAGAATAAAGACCGCAATTATCATCACAATATTTACGATTGTTGAGTTCGAAACACAACGACTAATTTAACGGCAAGTTTACGTTAAATACAGCACAACAGATAACTTCTACAATTAGCAAACATTTAACATTGCAACTAATACTCACAGTTGCATTCAATGAATTGTTTCGTTTGTAGCCATCAAACTTAGTTTTCCGAAGAAACCGAACGTCTGCTACCAAGAAACCAAAGCCCGGACTACATATATGAGCAGGAAAAAAAGGCCGATGACACTGGAAGGTTCAATCCGGGTAAATGGCACGGTGAATGCATTGTTCTACACCACCATAGGACCAGCCATTCAGTATTGCCAGCGCGCAGACCGAGTTAAGTAATGTGCCTGCTAAAACACATTAGCACTCCCTTTAGTCTAATATTTAAATTCTGCGTCCAGGGTTTTGCCCCCCCTCCCCTCACGCTATGCCACTGCATAGGGCAGTAGACCTACATTTTCCGAGGAACATCCAACATAGGAGTGGCGACCTTAAAGGGCTTCACGAACTGATTTCTTGGGGGTCGCCGCAACTATTTTTAGTTGCAATTATTTTTATAAGGAATTTCATACCAAATGTTTCCAACGCTTTTATATTTCAACATGGCTACATTGCAATGTTCTACTAATAGTAATCGCCATAGTAATGGCAATAGCTCAGTAGGCAAGTGGAAGGTCGTGGGTTCAGGTCCCACCGAAGGCAGAAATATTTATTTTCTTTCGAACGTTTCACCATCTAATCACGCCATACCATCGGCGTTGGTATCACTACGCCAATAAACGTTGATTGATTGACATTGTTGTTTGATTTAATCTGCGTAGTGTTCGATTTATATAAATTCTACTAATAGTTGTCAACTTCGTATTTATGATATACATTAAAACCCGGATTATTGCGGATTTCAATTTATTGGCGTATTTGAAAGTACCAAACAATGACAAATGAACAAAAATGTGGTTTTAGATATATTTTTAACCTTTAAATTAAAATTTCAATTTTATTATATTATATAATATATTATCTATATTATATAATTAATTATATAATATGCTACATATATTGCTATGTAATTTATTACATAATTAGCATAGTAATGAGCATCTATATGGTAGATAGAGTTTACGTCAACGAACACGTACGTATATTTCCGTATATAATACCACTTTATTTCCGATCTGTAGTCAGAAACGTCTCCAACCAGGCTGCCGCGGCATTTAAATTTCCGATTTAAATGCACGATGCCGAGGAAGATGAAGAAGAAGTGGAAACGATAACAAAGAAATTCACTTTAAAATAATTAAAAGAAATGTTTCGTATTGGGTAATTCTTTAAGGAGAAGATTATGGATGGAGATCCCAACCTTAAACATTCTTCGAAGTTGTGTAAAGAAATAGGCAATTCAGTTCGTTGTTACAAAATGACGTACGAAGAAAAGTAGAAAATGCACAGCAAACAAATCTCTTGAAGTATTTTTTTAAACAATAAGCTTTTTGCTTATGTATTTTTGCGTATGAGCGTATGTTCATTACAATATACCGGTACATAAGTATACAGAAACAGCACTGTACATACCTAGTTTGTTTTATTTATACATAACATCGTATAACGTTACTTAGTAACATTACAAACATAATCTTTAAACGGTGTTTTAGCATCATTGCCTTTATTTTTTTCATTTAAAAAGTTTACAATTTCTACAATTTCCGAAGCTTTAGCAAAAATAACATTTTTCCGTATACGATATGTCCCCATTATGGCGGTTTCAATTACTGCGGTGTTTTCATTGGCCGCAATAATCGGAGTTCTCCTGTACATTAATACATATATTATTAATATAATATGTATAATTAATATGTTATCATTTTATATTTAATGCGTTTTGTTTCTTCTGTTAAAAATGATTGTATTATGCAAATGTGGTTGCGAGAGACAGAGGGGATTGCAGAATATTTGGTTACTTTAAAAGTGGGTTGGCTACTATATTTTTTTTACTATATTTATTTGGCTACTATAGGGGTCGGGACTTGAAAAAGATTGGGAAACACTTTCTTAGGATTTGAGGAATAGTTAGTAGTGAGTAGTTAAAAAGTAAACGGTCTTTTTTCTGGTACTGTTAGGAATTAAAACCAGGTTAATTAAGCAGGCTAAGTTAATGTGATACGTATTCTTATATATGGAGAAGTGTCATGTAGTCTTATTTGAAAAATGCAAGCTGCAGACTTGTTTAGAAATGTAAAATGCAGTTTTTTATAGAAAAGTAATACGAAGTCTTTTATATAAAGGTAATATCTTGGTATATATAAGCGAAATTCGTTTAGAATAATATGAGTCTGGATTTTGAAAATAGATACATAGTCTAATTCTAAAAAAAAAGGGATATATAGTCTTAATTAGAAAGAAAGTATATACAGCCCCAGCCTTAAAAAGGATATATAGTCTAATTTAAAGAAAGGATATATAGTCTAATTTAGAAAAATAATACGAAGCCTTAATTAGAAAAATAATATGCAGTCTAATTTAGGAAATGATATACCTTAATTAGAAAATTGTAAAATATGCCTCAATTAAAAAATTGCAATATATGACTTAAATAGAAAATTTTAAATTATGTCTTAATTATAAATTTTTAAATTATGTCTTTATTAGAAAATCGTAAAATATATCATAATTAGAAAACTGTAAAATATGTTTTAACTGGAAATTAAAATATGTCTTAACTAGAAAATTGTAAATTATGTCCTAATTAGAAAATTGCAAATATATCTTAATTAAGAAGTAACATATGGCGTCTAATTTCGAAAAGGAACACGGAGTCTAATGTCGAAAAGTATCATGGAATTTAATTTAGAAAAGTAGCGTGGCGTCTTAGATATAAAAGGAACATGGAGTCTAATTTAGACTAGTATCATGGAATTTAATTTAGAAAAGTAGCGCGGGGTCTTAGGTATAAAAGGAACATGGAGTCTAATTTAGAAAAGTAGCGCGGAGTCTTAGGTATAAAAGGAACATAGAGTCTAATCTAGAAAAGGAATATGAAGGATAATTTAGAAAAGCAACATATGTAGTAATTTAGAAAAGTAGCATGGAGTTTAGTTTAGAAAAGTAACGTGGAGTCTTAGGTAGAAAAATAGCATGTAGCCTTAGGTAGGAAAGTAGCGTGTTGTCATATAATTGAGAGTGATCTGATTACAACTCTGATTACTGATTTAGGTGCTACTCTTGAGAAGCGGAGATTAAGCAAGAAAAAAACTCAACAGGTTAACTATATTAAAAAGGAGTTTTAAATGACTTTAATCATAACTTTCCTTATTCCTTAATGTCACAGCTGCCAAAAATTGCAACGGCATCTGCGTCCAGAACTTGACTTGACCTAAATCATACGCACATGTTCGAATAAGAGTAGTACGTGCGTTTAATTCGAAATTTTCCTCTGTTGCCAGGTTTCAAATTTCTCAATATGTGAAACAAATATTTATTTATTTATCTAATAAGTACTACATCGATATATCATCGCCTGCGTCTTTTAATCAAAAGGTAACAAGGTGAAAATTAACATTTTTATTTGAATGTTTTAATATCTTTAATTCAGTTATTTTAATTAATTCAGTTAGTTCTGTGAGCTCATAAATAAAGGGGAAAAACAGACAACAAAAAAATGTTTAGTTTTAAGAACAGTGGCGGATTAAAGCTTTTGAGGCCCCTAGGCTATTGGTATTTTGAGGTCCCTAGTAAAATAGTTCAAAAGGATAGTCTATGAGAGAACACGTCTCTGGAGGCCCCCCTCTAGCTGGCGGAGGGGCCCCTGGGCTGCAGCACCCAAAGCCCATGCGATAATCCGGCCCTGGTTGTGATTGTTCCCTACTCTACGTACTTTTATTCCTCAAGAGCTCTTATGGCGCAGTATAGCCCAGATGCTCTTGCGCCATAAAAAAGCCAAACAAACAAACAAGAGTTCTTAATACCACTTCAATAGAGGTAGTTTTGTCTTTACGAATTCTCGCTTTACGAACTGTCGCTTTAAAATTTCTCAGCTTTACGATTTAATCGGACTCTGCGAGTTATTTCAAACTTCAATAATTTCAAATTAGAAATTTGCGACTGAATCTCTTCGGTTAGTTTTCTCATTTGTAGAACCTTTTTAAAGCATTTGAGCACATCGGAAAAACAATTGGAACTCTTGAATCATATGACTCCAACTTTGAGAGAATCACAAAAATTTCTGAGGATTTAAGAAAACGTTCATGCTTGTTATTGCAAAATTCATAAGAAAACGATTCCAGGAAACCATTACTATAGCTATTTTACAATAGCGGCCCCTTCCGCTTTTGAAAAAGGAAAAACGACAGTACCTTTAGTAAGTGCTTGACTATCGAAGGCAAAACATTTAAGGGCTATACCGAATTAAGATGCTAATGAGAATGTCGATAAAATAATTTTTAAAACAGACATTTCTCTATATGTAAAGCGTATTTAATTGCCATATTTTAATTTTCTGTTTTATATAAATCATTATCTATACACTAGATGTTGCTTTATTTTACATTAGTAAGATTTATAATGGAGAAATCCGGATTACCAGGAACGGAAGAAAATGTTTAGACTATCGCATTGCATCTATGAAATAGTTTCGTTTTGCGAATTAGTTTATATAAAGACAAGAACTACCTATAGTCGCTAAAAGTCAAAAGTTATTCTCATACTTAAAACAATCTTTAAGCGTCATGTAAATCCAGTGTTATATATATATATATACAGGGTGTCTCAGCACCAGGGTTACAAACTTCTTCAAGTTAGGATTCATCAAAATGAACAAAACTTGTTAGAGAACCTACAGCAGCAAATCGCTGACAGCGCCAGTTATATAACAGTCCTGCATGTACAAATAATGAAAACCACTGCATGAAAAGCGCAAAATGCGACGTCCTAATCATTTCGTGCTTGATCAGCTATTTGGCGCTTTTCACGCACTGGTTGTAAATATTTGTGCATGCTGGACGGTTTTAGAACTAGCGCTGTGAGTGGTTTGCGACCCTAGGTTCTATGACAAATATTGTTCGTCTAGGTGCACCCTACCCCTCCTAGAAGTTTGTAACCCTGGTGCTGAGACACCTTGTATATCCTGATATAATTATAAGGTGCTTTCAATAAACGTTAAGCCCTATTAGAAGCAAAAGTTCTTAATCTTTTAAGCAACGACACGGACCTAACGAAATAACTTAGAGACGAGTTGCTACATTAATCAAGGGAATTTCTTTGAGTAATTATAAGAACAATGCGGGAAATACAATTCTTAGGATTCTATATATAAATATGACCCTCTACTTTTTATAGTTCCTACAAGGGCCAAACTTGTGACTCAATAGACAAAGAAAATAAATTTTACTTCATACCTCAAGGTAGAATCGAACCAGAGATCTCAGGTTTACAATCCAGTACCATAGCTACTAAACCAGGGGTCTCTGGCTCGATTCCGGCCTGTGTATAATTTTTAAAATATTTTCTTTTCTGTCTATTACGAACAAAGATTAAGTTTTAGAATGAGCAATGAAAAAGTGGGAATCAGAATTAATAGCAAGAAACGGAGAATAGCTATGACAGAAAAACATCTCATGTACAAAGCCAGAGCATATTAGTCGAATTACTTTAGCTATTGGAAGCCAGAGAATTTAATTTCGGATATTACAAATTATTGGATAATGGGTAGTTTTTCATATACTATAATATGTACTTTTATTTTTTGTGGGAGGCATATGTACATGTTTTATTTTTAAGGGGGGTATATTTATGAGAGACATATGCCCTTTCTGCGTGCAGTTGAGGAGATACAAACTGCGTAACAGTGAAAATGCAACACCAAGAAGGAGTGGGCAGAAAGTGATGAAAACCGGCAAGCAGAAAGAGACAGCAATGAATAATTGATATTTATTGCAACATGATACAATGAATAACTAATGTTTATTGCAACATGATACACCTATACACTGTGCGACAACGTCGTCTGATCAGTAGGTTGTAGAAACACCGCGAGCTGCGATACAGGCAGCAGCATGTCTAGGTACAGGATCAATGAACGTGGGGATGGCACCCTGAGGGTTGGCTGCCCATTCCCTGCCAATCATTTGTCAGAGTTCATCTTCTGAACGCAGCGGTTGCAGCCCACACAAACGACATCCAATCAGGTCCCAGACGTTTTCGATGGGTGAGAGATAAGGGGAGACTGGTGGCCAGGGAAGCACCTGGGTACCTTGCAAGACATGTTGGCTGATGCGTGCCGTGGGTGGTCAGGCGTTATCCTGCAGGTAAATGGCATTCGGTCCCCCCCCACGAAGGAAGGGTAGTATCACTGGCCGCAACACGTCTTCCACGTATCGTTGGGTCGCCATATTGCCCTCAGTACGGACCAGAAGTGACCTGATATCTTAGACGATTGCGCCCCAAACCATGATGGCACGTTGTCGCGCGATGTGCCATTCCACAGATGCGGTTGGATTAGACCTGTCACCACATCGAAGCCAGATCCGTACACGGCGGCTGTCGTTGTTCTGAAAGAAGCCTGACTGATATGAGAACGTGACCCTGTACCATTCCGCCGTCCACGCGGCTCATAGCAAAAGAAGGCTCTTGCCGTTGGGTCAATGGCGGCATTCTTAAGGGGCGCCATGAATGCAAGCTGTCGACGACCAATCGGCGTATAATGGTCTTAGTCGATATGGGAGCATCAAGGGTGTCCTGCATATTCTGAAAAAGTGCGATGGAAGTGACCTGCGGAGCCACCAACGCTTGCCGGAGAATGCATCGGTCCACGCTTGTTGAAGTCATTTTGGCCCCACCAGTACTCCTCAAACGTGCCACATTCCCTTGTTCCAACCATCTTTGCCACAGCTGGTGCACCATAGACACATGTAGGTGCCTATCCTCTGCGATTTGACGTATGGACCACTTGCCTTCCGAGTCTGATCACCATTCGTCTCGTGAAATCGTCTGTATGCTGGAACTGCCTCCGTTGGTGGCCGCCTTGCATTCTCTGCCACTACACGTTTTCTTTGAAATAATAACAAAATCCCTGGCAGACAAAGCGACGCAACTATTGCCTATTCTGCAGGTTCCTTCCCTTATATGAGGCGTTGAAAACAACAGTTGTATAAGTCCCAAAAATTAATTTTTTGAGTTAAGTCCATGGAAGTACCCTCTGGGGTTGCCTTGTTGCTTGCAACACTAGTATATGACCATAGTGTAATAAGTTGTTGCAGGATAGCACCACGTTACTATTGGCCAACACGAAACTGGATGGACGCAAATCCTTTCTTATCTCATTTTAAGCAAAAATGGACTTGTAACATTGTTGTTTCCAAGACCTCATATCGCACTCAACGTGCGTGGGACAGCTGTGCATTTCGCATCATTTACATAACTCGGTAAGCTGCGTCTACCTTGCAATTTGCATAATTTTCTGTCCCCTCCTTCTTAGCTTTGCATTTTCATTGTTTCATTGTAACTAGTGTAAATTGAAAAGAAATTGTCCTTATTGCGAAAACGTAACCACATCCATACCATGACAAGGACATTCAAGCCACTTTTTTCTGAAAAGACAGTAATCATATTCCGAAGGTCGCCTTTATCAAAATCTCGGAATAATCAGTCTCTACATTTAAGGAACATTTCCATTAAAGCAACTTGTTTAATGGTTTTCCTGTGTAGTCAGCCATCAACGTGTGCGTGTATGTAGCTGTGCACGTTTAAAAAAGTAAGTTTCTATATACATAATCTTTAAATAATACATTTACCAAATCAATTCAAATGAAATTAAATGCAATCTGTGCAAAAATTATGCATTGCATACGCTAACTTACGGAAATCTTAAAGCTATTTTATTGCGCTTTACAGTTTGAAACTAAAATCTCGAATAGTGCGTTAAAGACAAGAATTGCAGCGATATTTGAATAAAGCATTTCTCGGAACCGCAAAATACTAAATCATCTCACAACAAATAATAACTAGTAGTTATATAAATGACTAATTATATAAATAATCATTAACCAGGAATCGTTGTTGATTAGCATAACGTTATCGAGATAAATTACTGTAGTCTAAGATATTTTTTGGACCTGTAAAAAAATTTTAATTATACCAGTTTCTGTTTAAATGTTATGCCCCACAGCCCGTCTAATTGCTAAAGTTTCGGCGAAAATTTAAAAAAAATATAAAGAACTCTGGTGTTTCTTTTGGCTGGAGTGCATTCGGAAGAAACAGTTCTGTCCTGGAAGGAAAATTTCTTTATGTCTAAAAAGAAAGGTGTTCAACCAGTGTGTGTATTGCCAGTTCGCTCTTATGCCTCAGAAATATGGTCAAACAATTGTAGTAATACGAAAGTTACAGACAACACAAAGGAACATGGAGAGGTATATACTTGGAATAACTAGGAGAGAGCAAACAGGAGTGAAGGACATCATTGTTAAAGTAAAAAGGCTAAAATAGCGATGGGCTAGGCGTATCGCAAGATAAACAGATCAACGATGGGTAACTAAAATTCTCAACTGGATTCTAAGAGATCACCGAAGACCTACTAAACATCCTCAAACTAGATGGGCGGATGAAATAAGAAAACAGGTTAGGGTGACATGGAAGCCAATTGCTCAGGCTAGGCCTTTATCCATCAGTGGATAGATAATGGTTGAATATGATGATATATATATAAAGTTTTCCTCGCCCATTCTTGGCGGAAACAGGCTTTGGGACGGGCAGAGAGCCATGTTCCCAAGCCTCTCACATCACTTCTTAATGTGCCATGTCTAGAAACTTCCTGACAATGTGACACGTGTTTAGGATTGTGGCTTTTTGTATTTCAATGTAGGTGTTTGGGTCAATGTTGAGTATCTCCAAATTCGTCGCAAGCGTTTTTGGTACTATCCCTGTTGCTGAGATGACTAACGGGATGATGAAGATCTTTTCCATACCCCATATATCTCGTACTTCATGTCTGAGATCTTGGTACTTGGTGATTTTCGTTGTGTAGGTTGTCTGTATGTTATTGGTGTTGGGTACTGCTATGTCGATTAAGTACGTGGTCTTATTCGATTTATCGACGAGGGTTATGTCAGGACGGTTATGTGGGACTGTCTTGTCTGTTATGATTGCTCTATCCCAGTAAAGCTTGTGTGTTTCGTTCTCATGCACGGTCTCTGGCTCATATTTGTAGTACGGGCATTTTTCTGTCAGAAAGCCAGCATTCGCTGCCAATTTCTGGTGGACTATTTTCGCTACTTGATCGTGTCTATGTTTGTAGTCTGACTGCGCAAGGATCTTGCATCCTGCCATCACGTGTTGGATTGTCTCCGATGCCGCATGACAGTGTCTGCATTTGTCGCTTTCTATGTCTTTTCTCTGGATGAATTTCTGATTGTTCCTTGTTGCGATCACTTGGTCTTGGATGGCTAGCATGAATCCTTCTGTCTCTGGCTGGAGAGTGCCTTTGGCCAGCCAAGAATTTGATGCCTTTTTGTCAACGTGTGGTTGTTGCAGGTCATTGTAGTGCCTGCCATGTAATGGTTTTCCGGCCCAAGTTCTCAGTTTCTGTTCGTTGGCTGTTTCGAGGACACGCTCTTCGGTACTACACAGGTTTAGTGGCGTGTAATTTGCATCTGCTTGTATTATGGCTTGGATGAGTGGCGATCGGGGACTCTTCAACTGGAAGTATTGCCTCATGCTCTGGATCTGCTTGTCATGTAAGTCTTTGAGGTCCGCTTGTCCGCGTCCTCCTTCTTCCCGGGGTAGTGTTTGCCGTTCAATTGCCGTTGCAGGGTGTAGTTGTCCGGCTCTTCTCTGGATGGTTCTCATTTTCCGCTGGAGTTGTTCTAGTTCAGTGTTGGACCATTTGATGATCCCGAAGGAGTAGGTGAGCACTGGTAATACTTCCATATAAGTTACAATTGCTTCTGCGTATGCCTCTTCCGCTCAGTTTTCATAATGTAGAGTCGTTCTTAGAATGCTTGCTTGAGCTGGGCCTTGATTTTCTTGTGCTCCTGCTACCGTTTTTGCATTACCCCTAGGTATTTGTAGGTTTCGCCCTCGTCCAAGATCTTTAGTAGTCTCCTGTCTTTGACTTCGATGCCTGGTAAATCGTCCTTGCTATTCTTCTGAATTTTGCACTTATCGAGGCCGAATTCCATTTCTATATCCTTGTAGAATGTCTGCCATACTGATACGTTGTCGGAGTTCAGTGATTATTGGAGCGTATAGTTTGATGTCATCTATATACATGAGGTGGGACAATTTATGTAGGTTTCTTTTGTCTTTATTCAGCACATATCCATATTTACTTGTGTTCAGCATCCTTGACAAAGGGTTTAGCGCCAAGCAGAACCACGGGGGGGGGCTTAATGTGTCTCCTTGGAAGATTTTTCACCGGATGAGGATCTCGGGCGATTCTATTTTACTATCTGGCGTGTTTAATTGTACCCGGGTTCTCCATTGTTCCTTGTTGCTTAGTAGAAATCAGATGATGGATGGCTGACTTTGCATGTGCTGAGTATTTTAAAAAGCCGCGAGTGTAGAACAGAGTCGAAAGCCTTTTTGTAGTCTATGTATGTCGTGTTGAGCTTTCGCTTTTGTTTTCTTGCTTGTTTCAGGATAACCGAGTCGATGGTCAGCTACTCTTTGCTCCCCAAAGTCCTTTTCGGGCATCCTTTTTGTTCTTCGGTCATTAGGTTGTTGCTTTCGCTGTGCCGGCTTATTTTTTCAGAGATGCACCCTGTAAGTATCTTGTACAGGGTGTTCAGGCACGTAATGGGTCGGTATTTCGCTGGGTTACTGGTATCCTGGTCCTTCGGTAGGAGGTAAGTTATTCCCTTGCAGAGGAATTCAGGCATTTTGCTGGGGTCTTCAATTATCGCCGTAAGTTCCTTGGCTAATGGGCCATGGGCGCTGGTAAATTTCTTGTACCAGAAGTTGTGTATGCCGTCAATACCGGGTGCTTTCCAGTTGTGCGTACGTTGGATTACCTGCTGGAGTTCCTCTATCGTGATGCCCGTGTACTCCATCTCCTCTATTCCTCTCGTAGCCTCCATTTCTTGCTGAATCCAGGGGGCGCTTTTGTGCTGTACTTCATTGGACCATAGTGTCTTCCAGAAGGTCTCTATTTCTGCTGGCTTTGGGGCTTCGTACTTGTCTTTGTTCGCTGGGGTCTCTCGAAGCTTCCTGTAGAAGGCCTTCTGGTTTGCTTGGAATTGCATGTTCTGTTGTTTTTTGTTGGTATAGTCTTTGTATCTTCGGAGTCTTCTGGCGTATACACCCAGTTTTTGTTTGAGGGTATCCAGATATTCGCTGATATGTTTATTGGGCTCTTCGTGTCTTGTATGAATCCTATTTCTCTTAAGGGCCATCTTCACTTTCCTCACTAATTTCTTACTCCACAAGCAATGTTAACGCATTGGTTGTGGAGAACCAATGCGTAGATTGAAAGCCGAAAAATAAATTCCAGTAATAATAAATAACAGTCAAGATAACTTTGCTGTTTACGCTGTAAAATTATACAATTCCAGTCTGTCTTACTGACGTACGCAGAAAGTTTGCAATGGTGGGATGGGTAATATACAGTGTTATAAGGGGGGGGGGAGGTCTTAGGACCAGTTTTATATTTATATATATGTACATGCATAAAAAATGGTGGCATATATAAAAGTATATTAACGCGGGGTTATGAATTCCAACAACTCTCCTCCGCGTTCGCCTGTGCGCTCTCTCTCTCTCTCTCTCTGTAGCTTTCCCTGGGGAATAAACCTTCAAATGGATGAATCGCTTTGTGGAATGAAAAGGTTAGTAGAACAAAAGTAATTGACCGTTTTCTCTCGAAATGGAATTTGCAAGCAAGGTGAAAAAATGACCTCAAAACCTTTCTGACAGCAACAGTCGAACGCAGAAAAAAATGAGGTTACCAAAAAACATGGGAAAGTTTGCGATTGAAAACTAATCCGCAATCTCCTCTCTTTATAAACTCAAACAAGCTTACCTGTGAACTTTTAGATAAATGTACACAGGGCCGGAGCTAACAATAACGAGCCCTGGTGCTGATTTTCTCACAGGACCTTCTAATAAAAGAGACGGGAAAAGGGGTCGCTGTAAGGCGGGTCATAAGAATGTTCTTTTTTTTATTATTGTTTTTTCTAATAAATTTTTTCGTAACAAGATGGAATAATACTGATTTTATTTAAAATTATATTAAATTAATGCATAAAATTGTTTCTATGTACATTTGTATAAAGTGTTTTTATGTAATTCCTTCTCTCCTACACAATTTCCCCCTTCATAAAATTTAAATACAGATATTGATATATATTAATATTACAGTATTTAAAGTTGTAATAACCTAAAAAAAAAGATTGGAGGAGCGTCAAATTTATTTGGGATTATAGTGACATAATGTCTAAATCCTGTATCGCTTCTAATAATTATTTTATACCCGCGATTCCTCGTGTACACTGCGTCTCAGAAGCCTCTTGGTATGTCCCAGTTGCCCCTTCATCCTGGCTACAGGCCTGGTTGACACAGTTATTTCGGTAGAAACACGTCTGCCTTCGTCTAAACAAATGTGTGAATCGTGTATATTCCAAAGAAGACAGACGTTTTCTGGCGTTTTGAAACATTTGTCGAAAACTTAATAAATTATATAACTAGGTTCGTTTTTAATCTATTTTGTTTATTTATAACAAAATGATTCCAAATTAAAATATTACATGAAAATTTGTCTTCTTCTCAGGCTCGTAGCTAGACTCGTGCAGGGAGGGGGGGTGAGCCTTCTAGAAAATATATTAGGTTCCATTTTTTCTTAAAACATTTTATTTTTCCCTTTACGATATTGAAATTTGTTTTTTGATATTGAAAATGTATTCAAAACAGATTTTCAGTTTTTTCGTATGTCATACTTCCAATGCACGTTTGAGTCTCTATCTTGTTAGAGAAAGAAAAATTATAAATTTTGGTGAACCTCTACACGATTTTTGAATCTAATATTTATGTTAAGAATTTTATTCCTTGATGTTGAATGGATTAATGTTTTTGGTGAAATTAACCTTCATTGACATAAACCATTTTGAACATTAACCATATTATGTAATTGATGTAATATATAATTTATATATTCTATATGTATGTCTTTAAACTTTTGCTAAGGCGTACAGTACTAAGAATTAATTAACGTTGTTAAAACACATTTGATGTCTATATTGCAGGTATTTGTTATTATATATTTTTAAAAATAATAATAAAATATACCAAAACAGTCACCAATTCTAAGCCCAACCTCCTGAGCATTCAGAACCTCCTGTAGCTTTCAGACCCCCCGCGAAAAGCTTCGCATTCTTCCATCCCGTCAAGCCAATCATTTCCTGGAGTGCCCCACCTTTCACCTTTATCTAGGTTGATTCTCATTTTCGGTTACCTGGCGTTCTTTCCAAAGCAAAAATATGGGAGTCTCACACTTTTAACCAATCACATGCCAAAGAAAAGAAATTCAAAAATTCTCGTGCTACTCGGGAGCTTTGGGAAATACGCCGTTTGGGAAGAATGCCAAGAAACCCTCATATTCTTCTTAACTAAATAATGATCTCAATAAAAAATCTGAATGGAACCCTGGGAGCTCTCCCCCCATTATCAAGGCGTTGAGCGATCTCTGGCTTCAACCTCCAGTTTTACTCTCCCTTAATTTTTCATCCACATACCTTTACACTCTATATAGCTGTTATGGGATTACAGAACCGCCTTCGCCGCCGCCTTTCCTATTGTATAAATTAATGAGAATTGTCGATTCTTTACAATTAGACCTATTTTTCATTTGAGAAATGGCAATACAATAACTGCAGCTTTATACCATGTTTACTTCGAATTTCGTAACATATTAAATGTGGTAAAGATGAACGTTTGCGTCGTTGTAATTCTGTTTTGGTGCATCTGCCATACAATCGAATCCACGGAGTTATATTTCGAGTTAGAGAACAAGCAGACCCAGTGTTTTTATGAAGATGTCAAAGAAGATAAAAACATTTTAGCTACTTTAGAATACCAAGTCTTCGCCGGTGGAGCCGAAGATGTCGATGTCGAACTGGAAGCTCCGAACAAGAGCCTACTTTACAAGGCATATGCAAAAAAGAGTGGGAGCTATTATTGGTCAGCTCTGAAGAAGGGAACTTATAAAGTTTGTTTCGGCAATAAATTCTCCTCTTTCTCTCATAAGTTCATATACTTCGTATTCACGGTTGCCAAAGAACAGGACCGGCTGCCCAATGAAAACCTAACTGAATCGATGACTACTTTGACTCAGAAAACATCGATTATCCAATTAAGTTTACAATCAGTCATCGACTTTCAAACTTACCACAGAATTCGGGAAGCACAAAGTAGACATAGGGTTGAAGATGTGTATTTTCTTGTGACGTACTACTCCCTTGTTGAAATCACTATCCTCATCCTTGTAGGAGCTGTGCAAACAGCTGTACTGAAGCATTTTTTTACCGACAAAATTAACCACCGTTCTCATCCGGACCACTTCTTTATAAGACAGTGATTACGGAATAATACACGACCTTATCACTTTAATTAAACAAATAGCCGATTGGTCGAAGTTTCTTTGACGGATACTTTGTCGCCAGTTTCTTTCGAACACGGGGCCGATATGGGTTTTTGGCGGTAATTTAAAGAATAGGCGCAAAGGTTTAATAAGAAATAAAGCAAGAAGAAGCACCAAACAAGATCATACAACTTCCATACTCTCATAGAAAGTGCTGCTTTGGCGATACAGCATGTAAGAAAATAATTAAGGACTAGTAAACTCATTTGAACCAAATAAAAATCTGAATTTTCCAAAGCCTGGTTTGTTTTCCGATACCTTTCCAATAGCATTATTGGATATCACAGATCAATGCGCGTGAGCTATTTATTCATTAATACCTACTCTCGTGGCCGTAAGCAAAAAGTTTACAAGAGGGGGCGCGCTTACAGAGCTACAGCCCCATATATTCATATATGTATGGGGGTTTACAACCCCCTTGAGTAAGCCGGTGCCTACTCCCCAGTTTTGCATAGTGTTACAACGTTGCGACGATTGTGAGATTTTCACGCCAAAATATTTGGGTAGCCATCGTGAAACAAATAGTGGTTAATTAATTTAGATAACTGAGAATACAAATTTACATACGATATTATGCTTAAAATTTGACATCATATATAATCATGAGGTTACGATCATGATGTCCAGTGCTTCGATAGCTTAGTTGATATAATGTCAGAGCGGTCATCTGAAGACCGCTGAATCGAAACTAATTTCAGACGTGTATTTTCTTGTGGTTGAAAACGGTTTTAGTTCTGCTTAAAAATCCGGCGGGTTGAAAATAATTATTGCTTTATATCCCATTCTCTGTTTTAGAAGCAGGATTCCAAATTTGATGATTAATGGTATTTTACTTCTCGGAGATATAGTGGTAAAGGTTCCGATTCCACTAAGTACACACGACTGCCATTTTACAACAAATCAATAACCCGGAGTAGTAACATCGCTCAAATAGGGTTAATTCCCAACCCCTCATTTGTGTATGGTTTTGAATGATAGCATTGCGTATTAATGCATTCTGAGGACTCGACATCGCCCAAACCGGCGCTATTTCTCCCGCCCCATCTTTTTTAAACCACCTCTGATATTGCTACCAAATGACAAATCTCGCAATCAGATTGAGGATTAACCTCTGCTTTACGAAAATTTTGAAATTATCGACAACAAAGACGGCGATTTAATTTTCCACCATCGTTTGGTAATCATTTCTATATCTCTTACTCTTGTTATTATGGACGTTTGCTCCTTTATTATAGCATTTTACCGTGCTTTTTTAATCAGACAGGCGTATTTCAATGGGCGTAACTAGGGGTGGTTTATTTCTAGAAAACGAGGCTTAAAAAAACCAAAACAAATTACAAATGAGTGCTACATGCTAAAAATTGGGGTGGGGTTACAGTGACCCCCTCTGCTGTAGACCTTAAAGTCCGTCAAAACAATGTGTAATCCCCATCATTTGGTCTACTTTTGCACTTTTAATATCAACTTGGCCATTCTATTTCCCCCCCATTCGCGCTTGGTATATAGTGGCCATCTTGCTTGTTATTGAGCTGACAAACATTGTTTCAGTTGGCGATAAAATTGTAATATGTTTATGTTTTTGGCACTCCTCTTCCACATGGGTCACACTAGAAGCTGCGTTTCGGACTGTGCCACATACTCAAGCTAGATTTGAAGTAGTGGTTTCCAGCTTGCCGTTCCAATATTTTAACTATTTGATAGTGCCACTGAGCACATGGCCATCTTCTCAAATACGTAGGCCGGTACTTAAGTTTTTAGAATCTGGCAATAAAGACCACAGCTTTCATTGTTGATAATTTTTTAGAATTTCAACTTTCACATCAACATTGGCTATTACAGAACCAGAATTGCTATAAAATTCTTTTTAGGGCGTTGTTTTGAAGTTAATGGGGTAGTGAAAAATACGGATTTAAATTGAAGGGATTTTCGAGCCATGGTTTTGTATGAATTTCGACAAGGTTTGACACAGCAATGTTTGTCGATCGTATGAATTCGACTTTTGGTAATGAAGCACCATCTAAAGCAACAATTTACAACCACTTTAAATAATTCCATTTTGGACGTAGGAGTCTTAGTGATGAGCTTCGTGAAGGTCGACCACAAACTGCTGTGACACCACAAAACATTGATGCTGTGCGACAACTAATCACTTTAGATCGTCATGTCGCATCTGGTGAAATTGAGGCATCTTTGAACATTTCAAGAACCTGAGTGCATTTAATTTTACATGATCATTTAAACATCAAGAAAGTATATGCGCGTTGGATACCAGGCAATTTAAATCAAACTCAAAAGGATGCTCGTGTCAAATGATGCAAGGAAAATTTAAAAAGATTCAATTGTGGTGCCTCAAAACGTATCGTTGAAATTGTAATAGGTGATGAAACCTGGATTTATTCCTATGAACCCCAAACAAAACAACAGTTCACTGTTTGGGTATTCAAAAATGAACACAATCTTACAAAAGTTGTTCATGCATGAAGTGCTTAAAAGAAAATGACTTGTGTTTTGGTAAATCCAATCATGTTGCAACCGCTGCATTGCAGAATCATAAAACAGTAAATGCTGATTGATATATGACAATTCGTTTG
This sequence comes from Dysdera silvatica, assembly GCA_006491805.2. Lineage (NCBI taxonomy): Eukaryota > Metazoa > Arthropoda > Arachnida > Araneae > Dysderidae > Dysdera > Dysdera silvatica. Next base: position 124,629,964 of record QLNU02015003.1, on the reverse strand, counting down.
TCAGAAGTGGTTGCTGAAATCAGAGAAAATAACTCGAAATGTTGCATCGTTCTTTATCTTTATGACAATGAAAACTCACATACTACATTTCAAACTGTCAATTATTTGAAGCATGAAAACATTGATTCATGAGTCATTGCCCTTATTCACCTGACTTAGCACCCAATGATTTCCTTTTGTTCGGAACGATCAAAAATAAAATACGCGGTCAACGATTTAACAGTCCAGAAGAAGCAGTTGAAATTAAAAAATCACACATTTCTGCTATACCATTATCTAAATGGCATAATTATTTTGAAAATAGGTTTATTCAAATGAAAAAGGGCATTAACGATAAAGGCGAATATCTTGCAAAGCTATAAAACAATTTTTTCGATATGGAAATATTTTGTATATTATTTTCTAAAAACTTAAATACTGGCCCTCATACGTACGTTGACCAAAAGAAAACTCCATAATAAACGAAGTGTGTGTGTGTGTGTGGAGAGGGGGAGGGGGATAAATCAAATATGATTAAGTTTTTCACACAGATTTCTTTCTTCTCTCTATTTAAAATATAGGTTTTAGTATGGAACAATATAAAAGTGGAATGTCAAAATCGGAATTTAATCATCCCCTCCTTTCTTTTTTAAGGGGTCACCAACGAAACCAACAACATGGGGTTTTCCATAGATGTAAGGAACATTTTTTCTGAAAATACTTAATCAATGCGCACAAAACTTTGTTTTGTATAGTTAGAAAACACATTTACATATTTTACGTGTGGCATTTTGTGATATACACAATATTTGTAAAATTAAAAATATTTATATCAAATGAAAAATTTTTTCTAGAAAAGATTTTTATTTTACATTCAAGTCAATAATTAAAAACGAATACAAAAATATAAAACGCTACACACAACGTATGTAGTATACTTATATGCCCATACCCAAGAAATTATAAATCAATTGAAACTTCAGTTTTTGAAAAAATGTTCCTTCTGTAAACTGTTTGCAGTGTATTTCAATTTACTTGTTATATCTTTAAAAAATTAGTTCCAATTAACCCAGAGCCAAACATTTTATGTGGTTTGAACTGTATACTTTTTTTATACTGTATATTTTTTTTTATAAGACTGTATACTTCTTTTTAGAATAAAGGAAAAATCTTTTTTAAAGCATTTTTGCAAGTGATGCCCTTAAGGAGTTTCTCCGTAGTCATAAAATCATACGTTAAAAGACAGTTTTCTGCAATAGGAACATTGCAAAATAAAGAAATAGCACAAGGAAGCCATATATGGAATAGGTAAAAAAAAAATCAAAACCAACTCATTATACAAATTGTCGACTAATTACTAGAAACGTATATAGAAACAATACCGGAAAAGTATGACACACTCGGTGTGATAAATAGGTGCAAATACAGATAATCACAGTTGAAGTTACTTAATAAACAGTTTATAGCTGTTTCAAAAGCATAAAGCTTTCTTCTTCCGAACAAAGGTTGATGTAGTCTATATGCGAAAGGTTGCTGTTGTCAACTTACTAGTAATAAATTATTTCTAAGATGGGTCCACTGAAAGGAAGCAAGCTTCAAATGGCCCAAACATGCCAAAAAGAAATTAATGACACAACACAAAAAAGTAGTATCAAAATTTATTTATAACAGATTTATTTCTAGATTCAAAATGACTACAAAAATAATTATGTTAGATATAAACAGCACTTTGCAAGGTATGGCACTGCCAGGGGCGGCTCGAGGTTGATTTTGAACCCGGGCGGCCTGGCACAGATTGTGTTTTGGTGCCCCTTTCACCGAAAACAGATTTTCACAGATGAACGATATACCTTATAAAAGTGGCCAAAAGTCTGAAAGAATTTCTCTAAAAATGTCTCTAAAAATTTCTCTAAACGTATCTCTTTTTAAAGAGATTTTTTACTATTGGGTCCATTAAAAAAATTTTAACTTGACTTCAGTTTGGCTCCCCCATCCAAACGGGGCCCCGGGTGGCCATCCGGTTCACCCTGCCCTTAAGCCGCCCCTAGGTACTGCATCGACATCTACCATTTCTCAACATTTAATGCTTTAAATGTAAACTATCGGTCTTGGATTCCTTCTTTGCAGACATCGGCTGTTCCTTTTGGCCGCTCTTCTCAGTTTTGCTTGGCATTGCCTTTGTTTTCCCATTCGCTTGGGTTTTTCATCATGCCTGAGAACTGGGACTACTGAGCCTTATATTAACGGCCAAAATTCTCACAAATATCCTTCTATCATGGCTAAACCTCAGATAACTTTTAGGAACTCCGCCAGAAAATTTATATGCATATAGAACACAATATATATATGCATGGGTAAGTGTTTAGCTTTTAATAGTACATAAAACATCAGAGTTCATTATAAATAAACGAGTGATATCCTGTGTAACGATATATTTAAATCGAAATTAATACAAATGCAGTTATGTTTAAGTTTCTTCTGGTGACGGTGGGTGTGTTCCTCGCAAAACAAGTGCAAATCATGTGTCGACTCACGTACTTGCAATTGTATTAATATTTTGTAGATTTACGACTTCTTATCGGTAATAACCAAATTGTAGTATGACAGTATATTAATGACGGATTAAAGACGTTATGGACCATATAAAGAATGTAATCTCCACAATATTAAGTCAATAAACCATGAGCTTTTCCCTTGAAGTTCCTAATCTACATTCAGGCTTGTCAATAAGGAAACCCTGATATCTGTGAACAAACAAGATTAATATAACTTTTAAACAATATCAGGCTTCATCAAGGTCCATGAAGAGGGCCTCCAATTTTGCTGGGCACTGGGCCCCGAGCCTACTTGGCCTATATATAAATCTGGCAATGTGGTACATCCTGCAAAGTACTGTTTTACAAGTGGTGTACATAGACGGATTGTCAGGGGGCATAACCCACCCAGTAACCTTTGACTGTCAAACACTACAATATCATATCTATAATATGCACATATAAAAATGTGGTTTTGCAATCTCATAAATTTGCTGCAAATGTCACTGCGTTTTAGGATAATTTGAAAACACAAGCTTCACACCTTAATTCACACAAAATAAAAATAATATTTAAAAAGTTCAAGTACCTTTGGAAAATGAAAAAAAAACAAAAGGAAGAAAAGGTAAACAATTAATACCATGTACACATAGTGTACATCCAATTTGTTTTATTTGGTCCCTTCGTATGTAATTAAGTTAGTAATCTATAATCTGGATTTTCCAATTAATATATGTATATATATATATATATACATATTCAGACAGGGGAAGAAAAATAATCTTTGGTTTGTTTCAAGACTAGATAAATTTTAGTGACGCATCAACAATTACAGAAGTTTCAACACATGGGCACCTTCAGATGGGCGACAAACGTAAAATGAAGGATCTCCAGTGTATTTGTCCTAAAAAAAAAAAATCAATATCACAATAAAAAAAATCTTCTATAATCCTTTTAACATTGAAAATGTTTATGCCGAGTTTGGATATATAAAATTTTTAATGAAATTAAAAAAAAAAGATGTTGGAAATGTTTTCGCTTTTCGTTTTACTCTCACCAATTGCCATAAAGAAAGTACAAACGTAAAATTCTTTTAGAAATTTTTTAGACTGCTGGAGAACATTTTGTCTTTTCTGTTTACTTTTGACTGTTGCCACGGCGATAGATGAAAAATAAAACTTTGCTTTTTATGTTGGATGGACCGTCGAACATTTTGTTTTACTTTTTACTCATGCCTGCTGCCATGGAGAAAACGCAAATATCAAACTTAGCATTTTAAAAAAATGAGCTCATGTAACATAGTGTTGCCGCTCAATAATATGAAATATCAATAATAACAATTTACATTAGTTAATCTACATTTCGTCTTCCTGTAATAATAGCTTAATGTAATTATGATGGAAAAAGTATTGCAAAATTTCATGACCATTTTTATAGATTAATTGAAGTATGAAGGTTTTCAACGTTAAAAATGTTGGTGTTGCATATATAGGAGTGGTTCTACCTGGTATATTTGTTCAATAGCTTCACCATTATTTTATTTGGCTCACAAGTAACTCATTCATGGCGTTGCACATTTTATGTTCTATCCACAACCCATTAGGCCATTAATACAAGCACAGCTTTCTGAATGAATTCAAATTTTGAAAAATAAATACTTTTATTTTTATACCTGTTATTGTTCACATCTTTTTTAATAATAACCTTGAAAAGATTTAAAATACAAAACAGTAAATAAAGTTTCAGTGAAATAATCCTCCTTGATTAACCCATATGATTAAAACATGGGCACAGGGAACATGATTGCATAGTGTGCTGTTAATAAGAGTTTGACTTCCGATGAAAAATGATTGCAAAAGAAAAGAACGCTCACAAACTAACAACTACTGTATTCTGAGGATTATTTTCCTTACTCACTATATTTCAAGGATTATTTTCCTTACTCACTGTATTCCAAGGATTATTTTCCTTACTCACTGTATTCCAAGGATTATTTTCCCTACTCACTGTATTCCGAGGATTATTTTCCTTACTCACCGTATTCTGAGGATTATTTTCCTTACTCACTGTATTCCAAGGATTATTTTCCTTACTCACTGTATTCCAAGGATTATTTTCCTTACTCACTGTATTCTGAGGATTATTTTCCTTACTCACTGTATTCGGAGGATTATTTTCCTAAGTGATCTGGATTCCTTAAAAAACTATATGTCTCGGCACATGATGTTTGCCATCTTTGTGCTGTAAAAAAGTGTGGTCTCCTTAGCCTACAGCTAACTCAATGCAGCCTTTTTGCTCCCTTAAAGGTCTAGTCAAGCTACCAAGTATTCTACTTTGAGCCTACAAGTTGTCAGAAATGCACATACGTTGCCATATCCCATCATTGAAGTAACATGTTAGTTGTAACAGTTACTTTTTCTGGGTAATGCTGAGTAACGCCGTTAGATTTTTAAGAAAATAACTATAACTTAGTTACTTTTCAGTCGTAATGGGTTAACGGAAAACTTTGTTATATCTCCGTTACTTCACACATGCATCCTCCTATCTCCCACTTGAAACAACCCTTCAGGTCTACACAACATGCTTATCTCAGAGCCTGCACAAACCTTACCAATTTGCCTTGCATATTCAATAATCGTATGCCCCACACACGCGAACCTGTTACAATTATTGTTTTTGTGCCCTCCCCTTCTATCCATACATCATGATTCCAAACCCTTCACCCCTCTTTTTTTTATTATTTATCAAATAATAACCAATCAGCCTAAACCAATTTGGCCCACTGACAAGAAAATTACATAGTATTTACATCGGTATTGCATGGGTTTAGTAGCCTAAAAAGGTTATTTATTATGCATAACACTGGATTATCAACAAATGCCTTCGTTCAGAGGTTATTTAGTGTAGATAAATTAGTTTTTCTTCACATAGAGCAGTGGTTCAAAACCTGGGGGTCATGAACAGGTTTCTGGGGGTCACCCAGTGACCTCCCCATTAGTTATGTGACCGTCACTGTAACTATTTTCAGTTGCAATTATTTTTATAAGGAATTTCATACCAAACATTTCCAACGCTTTTATATTTCAACATGGCTACACATATTGCAATATTCTAACTTTATATATGTAATTAATATAATATACATAATTAATGAAAACACAATTTTGTATTTAATGTGTTTTCTTTACTCTGTTAAAAATGCTTTTATTATGCAAAAGCAGCGGTGGAGAATAGGTGGGGTTGTGGATGTTTTGACTGCTATAAAGTGGGTCGCAGAATATTTGGCTACTATGAAAGTGGGTCGCAGCTTGAAAAAGATTAGGGACCACTAACATAGAGCAAGACTTTTGAATCAAAAATTTCATATGCAGCTACTTTTGAAGCTTTTGAGTAATTGCAGTTTTTATTTACATGCATATGTTTCTTAAATCGTTATTCTCTCTTAAAAAGAGAGAAATGACTAAATTGCAAAATTTTATTGTGTACACTTGAAACTGCCAAAAGTAACTGTTACACTTACTATAAAAAGTACTATAAAACTATATAGTTACTATAAAATTGCAACTAGTTACTTTAAAATATATGTAACTACAACGCAGTTGCTTTTGAAATACAGTAACATAACCCAACAAGGAGACAGATTGAGTGAAACTGTTCTAAAGGTTGTAAATTTAAACACGATGTGGTCTCATTTGTCCATGTTTTTATAGCACAAGCATAGCAAAGGTCATACTGAACTAGAACCTCCGAGAAATCCAAAGCTCTGCTGTCAGGGGAAACGAATGCTGGGATGGCACATGCTCTACGATACCACTGGGACTCAAACCTGGGTTAATGGCATGACAGACAAATATGTTACCATTACATCACTGAATAGATTTGTTTGTTTGTGGTTTTACGGCTCAAGGACTACAATGGTCATGCTGCGCCAGGACCTACAGTTTTCCGAGGAATCTAAACCTCTGGACCTATAATTTTGCGGGGAATCCAAACCTCTTAAGGCTTAGGGAAGCAAACCCTGGACTACAGTGAGCAGTGCAATCTTTATGAGATCTCTGAGTAAGTGTTCTTTTCACCGTTGGGAGTTGAACCCAAGTTAACCCACCGAACGGAAATGGACCTGCATTGTTCCAAGGATTCTAAACTTTTTAAGACCTAATGAACGAATCCTCAGATTACATAGGAGAGTCAGTCGATTGGCATTTTTTGGTGGCACCGCTGGAAATCAAATCCAGATTAACAGCACGCCAGTTGCTATTGTACCACTGCAAAGCTTACACATATAGCAATTCCATAAAAGTTAATACTTATTGCTGAAACGACTATTTTACGAAAATACAAACCTTGATATGCTGTATGACCAAGGGCACAACCTCTGTTTTAAGCAAGGTAACGGTACACCCACCGAATCCACCTCCAGTCATTCTTGATCCATAGACTCCATCGCATAGCACAGCAGCATCTACAACCTCATCAAGTTCTTTGCACGATACTTCAAAGTCCACCCTGCAATATAGACAGATGACTTCGATATCGTGGAATCAATGATGACATCATTGATCCGAGTTCATACACATTTCTGTACATGAAATGTAACAACTCTCATGGAAGGTTGCAGCATCCCTATCTTAATCTTGTTACCTCGATACTTCCTACTTCGTCTCCTGATTGCTTATTTAGCTGGATTTTACATTGAGGTAAAATTGAAATTGTGTTTTATTGGAGATATATGCTGATTATAACTCATTCAATGCCTTTTTGAATAGTAGCCTATGTTCGCCACTTCTTAGCATTTCTCCCACCATAAAAGCAATACCCACTACATTTAAACAACCATACTGAAAGTACAACCTTAGTTTTAATATCAAGTTCAATTTTTTAAATCAAATGGACTTGTTGATTTAATAATTTTATCGAACGGATTAAATTATGGCGAAACGGTTTCTCATCTCATCAATCAGATTTGGAACAATCAAGTTTGTGTAAAAATGATTAAACAATATTGGAAGCAATAAATCTATTAAAAAAAAAAGTGCCCTATGCAAATATTATTACATTTTCAGATTTATGAAAATTATAAAACCTTGGGTTAAACTTTCAATAATTATGTTTTGAAAATTTATTAACAAATAAAAAAATTACTTTAAAGAAAGATGACTTTCGTTCATTAATTGTCCAAATTGGTAATAATCTTTCTGTTCCAAAGCAGTTGCAGCTTGAGTAGTGCGACGAATTTCCATAACAACATGTCTTGCTCTACGGTAAACTTCTTCAGACAATTTAAGTCTATTTCCTGTAATGGAAGTTGATTATGTATGTAAGAAGGTGCTCAAGGTTTAAGTAATAGGCAAAAAAAAAAAAAAATCTAGCAACTGTACTTAAGGGTCTGCTATGCTTAAAAGTATGAGTATTTTTTTGGAAATGTGGGTCCCAAAAAACAAAACACTTTTTTTCCATATTGAAACATTTTGGTAAATTTTTCAGCATAACACTATAAAACCACTCCATATTACATTTGTAAATAAGCAAAAGGAAAATTAAAACTTTAAGTTTTATTAAATAGGGACGTATTATGGCTTTGAACCACCAGACCGATTCTTCTTTAAGAAAATGCCATTTTTGCTGTTTCAAGCATATTTTTTTTAATCAGACAGTGATGGCCCTTCCAAAGATAAAATCATCAGGCATTTTAGTTTTTTTTGTCTTTCATTAGGCTTAAATGGTTTTTGGCACATGTTTACTACGTAACATGTCCATGGGACACGTTATTTTTCTCGTATTGAGCTCTTCCCTTCTACTTTGCATATTTTACTTGCTACAGTACATCAATGGCACCCCTGATTAGTATATAAATTAATATTAATAAGTAAATAAAGATTGCTTACATAATGCTTGGTATACTCACTTTCCAACAATTCCAATTGGACATCTCGAAGACTAGATTTTCCTAACTGTTCAGTTGCTTGTTCACACTGCTTTTTCCTCGTCGAATATTCACTGCCAGTTAATTCATGGCGAACGTTGGTATTCGTGATGAGAACACTTACATTCGGGTCTTTCATCGGAATCAAAACAGAATCCAGTAATCTGAAACAAAAATAATTGTACAAAAAAATGGTCAAAAGAAATACTTAATTGAAGACCAAACTTAAAGAGGCTCTAAGTATTATTTATTTCCGTTGGAAGATATTTTTTATTTAAGTAGGATATACAGTGCCATCACTCTCTTGGAGGAAGTCATATTAAGGTATGGAGTTCCGCGGCGAATCATCAGTGATAATGGGACTCAATTCGTATCTGCAGTGATGCAACAGCTTTGCTTCTTATTGGATATTCAACAGTCCCTGATTCATGTGTATCAACCTCAGGCAAACCCTGTGGAACGTAAGAATCGTGATCTCAAATCATGTCTAGTCTAGTTAAGGACAAACACGATTCTTGGTCTGAGAAGCTACCGGCTAACGTTAGCCGGTAGCTTCTCAGACCAAGAATCGAGAAGCTACCGGCGATACGTTTCGATTTAAATATGTCCAAGTGTCAGTCAATTAGTCAAACAGCATCCTTTTTAAAATTTGGTAGAGAACTTTGTACCATGGATGATGATACTAATGATATACGAAGCATTACTGAAAATGACAATTTTGTTCCTGAGATTACTCCCTGCTTAAAAAAATGTGCAAAATTTACAGTAGAAGTCAAGGAAGTTATAGAACAAGAACAGGACACAAGAAAGCGTCACGCTGATCAAAAACATAAACCGGCTCCTCAGTTTCATACGGGTGACTGTGAATATGTAACATTACACCATCTACGTAAACATGGATGACTACGAGAGACTTCTTGTGTTGATTCCTTGCCAGGACATCGGTGGAACCAAAGGGGAAATATGTAACAAATTACAATTGACCGATAGATGGTAAAACATAATTAATAGAAACCTGAAATATGAAGATGATATGATTTTCAATTGATGTGTGAGAAAAGAGATCCGCGTTATAAAATAAAATAGAAAATGAGAAAACAGTTAATTAAAAGTAGACAGAAGGGATGAATAATAGTTTTTTTCTGGTTGAGCGATCGTATGAATGTCTTACTAAAAGGGTAATCCTATTATGTTAACTTTGTTCGTTGCGTTTCTTTGAAAGGAGAATAAAGAGTATTGTTTTATAAAAATGATGCCAAACATGGAATGTTTGCGTTATGAATCTAGATTTTCTGAACGGAAGATGAATGCACTACCTCTACATCACAGTAAGGCTTGAAAATGTGTGGGAGAGCTAGCGAGTCATGCTGTTCGAGTTTTACGGTGCAAGGAGAGCAAAGGTCACCCTGTGCTGGAACCTGCAGTTTTCAGAGGAATCCAAAAGGACTACAGTGAGCAGTTAGTATTTTTTTTGGCGTGGTTGGGAATAGAATCCGGGATAAATGTATCCTTGACAAATATAATTACCTCTGAACACTCCCACAGGTCCTGAAAGTGAGAGAAGTCGGAAAGATTGATTCATTCACGAAGGCTAGCAAAAGTAGGGATTTGCATACATAATAAAGAATGCAGTAAGGTTACCATTTGACAAGTGATTTTAAATTCACATCTTTTATTCATTAATTAAAAGAGCTGCTAGCTCTGTCCAATATGTTAGCTCAACTTGCTTGTCTGTTTGATTGGCTAAGTTGGTTTAACTGGCTAAATCAGGTTGGTTGACAAGTTGGTTTAATTAGCTAAGTTGGTTTGATTGGCTCAGTCCGTTTGATTGGATAAGTTGGTCTGCTTAATTAATGAAAAAATGGAGGTTACCTGCAATCCAACAACAATGCATGATCTTTTTTTCCCATGAAAGATATAAATTGATCCATGATACCACAAGGCACGTATGCAAAATCGTGTTCTGCTTTCTGACATGCTTTAATTTGGTCTTTCAAGCTATGAAAACAGTAATTGTCATAATTATCAACTTTGCTTTTAAAGATTAATCATATAATACTAATTTTCATGTATTTGGATATTTCATTTATCTGTCGTACAGATACTTGAGTTTTACATGAAGTTGCACCAGTGAAACTTCAACCCCTGCCAATTTCTTATGATTAAGGAGCCTTTTTAACCTACTATGAATGCCAGTACTCATTGCACGTGATAAAGAAAGATGGTCTATTGAATTTTATTATGTGTGTATATATGCATATATATATATACACACACACACACATACACTAGTAATACACTTTATAGGTCACACATATATATATATATATATATATGCGCCTCAGTGGTCTCATAGTAATGTTTTATCATGTTTGCATGTGATTTTCACATTAACATATATATTTATTACCTATTCCAGTTGCAATCTGCATGAGGCAATAAATTTATGTGGTCGTTTTCCTTTCCCCCAAAAGATAAATTTACTTAATATCATTATCATTATTTATTCAATATAATTATCACTTAATAATCATTAACAGCAGCAGTTAAAAAAACGTTTTGTAAGATTACACGTTAAGATTAAACGTTTTTTTTAAGATGCTAAAAAATCTACAATGTGCTAATTAACAGAGAACTACTCTAAGAAATCCAAAACAAATATGGAAAAATAAAAATAATAAAGTTAGACACTTACAGTGGTCAATTAATTAACACAGTAAGTAATTAAAGAATATATATTTTTATGATTAATGAGAAAAGTTGGAAGTCACAAAATCAGCAGAAAGTGTCATCAGATTGAGAAGTAAAGAATCATAAGAAAATGGTTTTAAACAGAAAGAACAAATAACATGGGAGGAAAGTTAAAGTCGCATACAATAAATAAAAAAATTAAAAACACAAAAATAAATGCAAAAAATTGGAAATCTGAAAATGATTTGGAGATTTTTATAGGATATTATTACCTTTCACAGGCAAGGGCGGACACAGGGGGAGGTCACAGGGGTCATGACACCCTCAAAATATATTTTTTCACTGTAAAAAATTCCAACTTTCATGATAAATGAACTTTCATGTTAAATTAACTTTCATGATAAATGAAGGGTGTTATTCCAAGACTATGGCAAATTCTGTCCTTAACCCCCCAAATGAAAGTCTATGTCCACCCCTGTTCAAAGTGTTAATACAACGGCCAAGCTGGTGAACACAAAGCCAACAGGCATGTTTTTTATTTGGAATTTTTTGAAAAAGTTACTATGAATAACCTATTTTGACACCCACTTTATTAGCTCAAATTAGAGCTTTTTATACAGAGGAAAAAAATATGAAATAATTTTATATAATTTTCTCAATGTATCTGCATTTGCTTTGAATTTTTTTTTTTTTTTTTTTGTTTATTACAAACGAACATTCAATTATTTTGAAAAGTTGCATTCTTTATCTTACATGTTTTAATGTAATTATTTCACTTACATTTTACCCGTTTTTAATGTTGAGGTTTACTTTCTATTCTGTTAGTTACTTGTACACTTAACTAGTATTTAATGCACCTAAGTCGTAAGACTTGGGTGCATTTGTGCACCTGATTTAAAAAGTTAATTTTGGTGGCGCTGAATAAAGTATTCATGACGACGGACCAGAATATAATAAAATTATATATGTTTATTTCTAATTTTCTCCGCTTTACTGGGAGAATGGTGTTGGCTGATGAAATCATCGCTTTAAAGAATTGCAATGCGGTCGACGCAGTCGGCGCCTGAATTACAACTGGTTTATACAACAATTTTCCGCAAGGTGGCGGTACAAAGCATGAAAATGGTAGAACTGTTTTATAAGACTTAACAAATTTCGACCCCTGACTTGTGGAATAATTTTATATAATTTTCTCAATGTATCTGCATGCGCTTCGAATTTTTTTATTACATACGAATGTTAAATTATTTTGAAAAGTTGCATTTTGTTGTAGTTTACATGCTTAAATATAGTTGCTACACTTACATTTTACCTGTTTTCAATGCCAAGGTTTACTTTCTATTCTGTTAGTTACTTGTACACCTAACTAGTATTTAGTGCACCTGATTTAAAAAGTTAATTTCAACTCCTGTGTTAACCTCAATTTAACAATAAATGTTGCTTAATTTGTTTGTCTGTGGTTTTATGGCTCAAGGACTATCGTGGTCATGCTGTGCCGGGACCTACAGTCTTCCAAGGAATCTGAACCTCTTAAGGCCTAGGGTACCAAACCCCGGACTACAATGAGCAGTGTGATCTTTATGAGGTTGTTTAATTTAATCGACATCATTAGTCTATAAAATCTAGTACTGAAACAAGTCCAGAGTAAATATATTCAAGTTGTATTTAACGATCTCTAGACTCTAAAAATAATTATTATATCAGTTGGTTGGTTGTACTTTTAGGCCACAAGGATATCAAAGGCCATTCTGCACCAAACAAGGTGAGACCATACATACAGTTTTATTATATAGTTTTGTGCAGCGCAGCATCCAAATTCATATAGGAACAAAGTTCTACAACACACTGCATCTTACCTAACTTCTGCCTTTTCAGGTGAAATTGCATTTAAAAATGTGTAAGTGGCTACTTCGAGTGCAGCTGAGCTGGATAAACCACCACCCATAGGAACAGAAGAAGCAATCACAGCATTAAATCCACAAAGTTTGCCTGTATAAAATCAAGAACAGAATACATTAATATCCAAAATAACGCAAGTCATGATCATTGCTGACCTCATGGCAAAAACTTTCAACTACCACTTAAATAATTGGTACAATGGTGAAGCACCATACTAATAAAATAGAAGCAAAAATTACACAACCTTTATTGGTTAATCTTTATACCATGCCAGTATGGCCAAACACAAAGAGCACTGAATCTTAGCTTAAAAGAACATAAATCTTATGTCAGAAAACAGGAATTTAAGAAATTGGCTTTAGCAAAACGCTCATGAGAATTCGGATGTAAGTTCTTATTTTTCAATGCACAGATTATTAAAAAAGTTAACATTTGATCTCAGCTTTTTTTAAATCATTTCATATCTTATCGAACATGAACGTTACAGTCAATGACCAACTCTTGAGTAACTCTACCTTGCTCACCAAGAAAAACCTGTTGTGTCTCACAGCTAGAAACGACTCAACCAATATACTTATTTCTTCGTTGATCCAATTAAGTTTTCAATCAGCATGATGGCAACACCAACCAATATCATGGATGTACGCATAACATGGACTTGTAAGCGTGTCCACAATGCACTAGTTTTTGCCGTAACCGAGGTGTCATGAAAAAGAATTTGATGTTTATAATCAATGGCGTGTTGAGCGGCTTATACATGGAGGACTTGGCCAACTAAAGCTATCCTAATAATTTCAATAGAGAAGAGTCTGTTAATGTTCCGTGAATGTGAAATTCTTATCTAAAATTTCACAGAAAAGTCAGGCCTCGTTTAGCTATTCTAAACTTGCCACCCTCTGGGCCAATGAGTGATGATCTTCAGCCAACGACCAATGCCGGCGCATAATCCAGAAATCACTCAACCAGGGGGGGGTAGCTACATAAAGCGTACCATAAATATGTCTCATATTCTCGATCGACTCATATTTTGCCGCGAAATCAAATGGAAGTTTTGCATTTTGCAGAAGGAAACTTGGTCAGCTGTTTCTTCTGGGGATGCTCCACATATCACGGAGTGAAACGTTAAGTGTTTTTTTAAAAAAAAAAAAAATAGATGTGGGGGAATATCCCGCAAAGTTTTATAATGTATTTTAGTAGATGCTGTGAAAGTCTTGGTGAATGCACATATATATTTCTTTCCAAAAATAAAACTAGTTTATTTAAATTCAAACCTTTAAAATTTGCCATTACGCCTTTGACGTAGTTGGCCCATGCTGGACGGCCAGGCACCAAGTTGTTTTCGCCAGTAGCCAATAATTGTATAACAACACCTGTTTCTTCACAGACTTGGTCGTTTGTAGTTATTATATGACATTGATTATCCGTAGTTGCTCGTCCGACCACTAGAGTAACCAGAGGCAAAGCCTAGGTATAAATTAAGGTACATATAAAATCTCTGATTACGGTCACACATATGTAACACATCTATAACCCGTTTGGATTAAGATGGAGCTCTAAATAAATATTTTTCCAGGTCCCTAGTAGCATAAATTAAGCCTATGTAATTATTTCTGTTGAGGAAATATAGAAAACAGAAACTTTTATTATATCAATTCGTAATTAAATGACGATTTATTTAAAATATGTTCATATATATTTTCAAAATTTAATGTTTACCGATTATGAAATTTTTATTGGAAATCTTTTTTCATTATTTTTTTCTCAAAAAAATTATAAATTATTTCTCCATATTAAATATTATCTAGAGCAGGGTTGTTTAACCTTTTGGGCTGCGGACCACTTAAAAAATTTTCATGGATCACGTGGGCCAGCAGTTTTGTAAAAAGAAAAAAAATATACTAAAAGCCTCCCTTCAAAACTTCCTCTTATTATAGTTATATTTATAGTCCTCTTATTTAGTCTCTTATTTATAGTTTATTTGTTTGATTACTTGCAATGGAAAGGGTCAGCCACACTGTCTCCATTGTTTTTCCTTATTTCTAAAAAATAAAATCCCAAATTTTGCTTTCTGTTCTAACAGCTGTTGGCGAGTTAGATTGTGGTCTGGGGGCTATATGTTACACAACACTGATCTAGATCGTCTTTTCTATACACAATACAGCTGAATAACTTCATTTTCACTAAATAAATTTCAGAAATAATTTTTTACTCATCATAATACAGAAAATTATAATAAACAGTTATTTTGACACTGGAGTAGGGTTTAAAAACACGACGTTTCGGGAGCCAACTGCTCCCTTGGTCAAGTGAAGGCATTCTGCCTTCACTTGACAAAGGGAGCAATTGGCTCTTGTGTTTTTAAACCTTACGCCAGTGTCGAAATAACTGTTTGTTATGGAATCTCCTGGTGAAACTCTGTATTGTTTCGTTACAGAAAATTATCCTTCATCAGTTGCAGTAGTATTCACTCATCACCATTTCTGGGCCATACACATCTTTTTCTTAGTTTATGCTATAATCTGGCCCTGATCCATGAAATGCCCATAAATTTTTTAACTGTTTAATTTCCACTTTAATTACTGATGTTCTCCATTTTTTTATTTTTTTTTTCTCATCCCCCCAAATTATGTGAACTATGAAAATTTTTGCTTGCATGGCTTTTGGATTCGACTTGTGCTTTTTGACAAGCAATGCTCCCTGATTTCTGGCACCTTTTTTTTTTATCAGATTTCTGCATTTTTTTTTACAGCTCTTACTATCTCAGACTTAATTTGATCTTTTTCAAATCTTTGTTCTCTCTTCTTCTTCCTCATCATTTTGCTTAATCATGGTTCTAATCCATGTTGGCTATCAAACAATGTTGTCCGAATACTAGCGGCTTCCTTGGCCTGATTTCTAGTGCTTTTTTGGTCAGCATTCACAAGCCTGCTTTTGCTCTGATCTCTGTCATCTCCATTTACTCTCTTCCACAATTTCAATTAAATGCTTATTTTTTGAAAAAAAATTACATGAGCAAACCACTTTGCATTCTTAGGGAATGTCATGCCCCACGAGAGCATCATATTTATTTTGGCGGGGGTTGTGTTGGCAATGGTGAAAAAATTAGCAAAGTGCCATGGTCATGTAATCTTTATTAATAATATAACAACTATTATTTTAAAATAATAATAAATAATACAAAAAAATATTGTAAAATAAAAAGGCAAAGTTCCTATTTAGGCATTATTGTTTGAACACTGATGCATATTTTTTAGATATTACTATAGGCGTAGAAGGGGAAACCTACATAATAATCTCACCTTGATAAGCTTGTTGCCAGCTATACTCTTAAAAACGGTCCAAGATTTTTTTGAGCGTGGTCCATTTGTGCATGAGCCTCCATTTCATCTCCAGCCATTTTATTTCTCTTGGTAGCATTATATAAGCCACAAAGCAATGCAGATATAATAGAAAAAAATTTTTTTTTTGTTATTTTTTAATTTATGTTTTTTAACTGGCTGGAATTGAAAGGGCCTCGGTTTCTTTTTAGAATCGTCTTGGATTATTCCAGAAATGAATGTCTACGAGGTAGTATTTATTTTTTATAAAGTTCATATATGAAAACAAATTACTTTTATTTGTATCAGAGAAGGGTTAGTGGGAAGAGATGCCCACTTTGGGGTAAACACCTCGCTGTCCATTTGGATATATCGAGTTATGCCGGAATAGTTCAAATGTGATGACTGTTTGTTTTCAGCTTCTAAAAACATTTTTTACGAAAACTTCCAAAAACATAGGTGAGTTTTTTTCAATACATTTCTAAAAATTCTTGGCTCATCCATCATGGCATCACGTAAACTCCAAGTCACGGCAAGCAGGAATGAAGTTGGCTCCGTTGGCGACCAAAGGGTGAGATTATTATGCAGTGACGCCTGCTTCTACATATTTTTAGACACTACTATAGGCCTATGTTCGTACACATTTTTAAAAAACATTACAGTATGCATGGGTGCCCATACAAGTACTTCTAGGGAGGGAGGGGGCTGAGAAAATTATCAACTTCTCCTCAAAGCTGTCGAGAATTTTAGTGAATGTACAAGATACCAAAAGGCTACAAAAATAATTGATACTGCTTGACAATTAGTAATGAGCTAAAAAGTACCTTTTTTTAAAATGTGACTGAAATTTTTTTAAAGTAAATGCATAGCAGAATCGGGCAAATCAAAAATTTGAATGGCTAAGGGGGAGGGCAGCCCCCCCTTTATATGGGCACCTATGACTATATGTATGCTGATTTTTTTAAGTATTACTGTTTGTAATTATACATAAGTAGGCCATGGGTAGATACTAATTATAACAAATACTAAAGTACTACAAAAGTAATTGATATTGCTTGACAATTAGTAATGAGCTAAAAAGTACCTTACAAATTAGTAATGAGCTAAAAAGGGTTTAAAATGTGATTGTACAACTTTTGAGAGCAAATGAATAGCAGAATCAGGTAAGTCAAATTTTTAAACAATGGCTGGGGGCGGATTGAGGCCTGCCCCCCATATCTATAGTTATATAGTATAGTATCCCACTCATGACTATAGTTGAGTTCAGTGGCATAAGGGGTGGGAGTTATAGAGAGCTTAAGCCTCTTCTATAGAACATCGGACATATTTTTCTGTTTAATGCCGAATCCGGTGGTTTTTTTAAAGCTACTCGAGGTACAAAATTTTTTAATTGTTACACCCCTGGGTAAATATATATATACATTCTATAGATCTACTCAAAAGTATTAATAAATCATCAAATGCATTTCTTTGTGCTTAAACAAGCGTTTCGGCTACAAATATCTGAAAAAGCATACCATGGGAAACACAAACCCGCCATTATAATCCGTGTGCTCTCCTATCAAATTTACCCGACCTGGGGCGGAAGCACACACTGCAGGTTCATCTCCGAAGTGCTCACGATATTTATTGCAAGCAAATTTTAATAATTCGTTAAAATCGGACATTTTACAATTTTCCATCACGGTGGGAAGTTGGCGGCAATCAAAACATGTGACTAAGTGAAAGCACTTGAAACTGGCGCTGACGTCGTCTGCTTGTCAATTTCGTTTCCGAACTGTTTAAATCGAGATTGTCGAATATACGGCTCGCGGGCCTTAACACGCCCCGCCAACAATGTTATCCCGGCCCGCTACAACTGTTTAGAGTATTAAAAAAAAACAAAAACAAAACCCAAAACAAAAATTTCAAAGAAAGCGGGCAATGTTGTAGGCAAATACTAGTTAGAATCCTTTAGGAAATTAAAAAAGTAGACCAAGAAATGCACGGAGAAAAACGAATTTGAACGAATTAAAAAGGAGAGGGGAAAACTCAGAGAAATTTTAAAATACTAGAAAAACGTGAAGAAAATAATGATCATCTAGAAAGAGTCTTACATTTTTTTCAAGGATTGATTAAAAAAAAAAAAAAAGAACATATAAAATATTGAGACAGTTTAACATAACCAATAAATATAAAAAAAAACCCTATATATATATATATATATATATATATAATTGACATTAAAGTTTTGTTACTTGAAATATTGTTTCAAATTTTATATATTAAAATAATTTATGTTTCTGTTTCTGACAATCGATATTACCCAGATAACGATATGATACTTTATATATAAGATCTGATCCTCCTCAAAATTTTGTAAACATTTATACATATGGTTGAATGTGTAGTTTCCTATGAGCGTATTACTCCCTAATATTGCATGGAAACGCCATATTACTGCATAAAAACACCGTAATATTGCATAAAAATACAAATCCATATCACCGCTTGTGAAATCGCTACATTTAAAGTGTCTGCGTGATTATGTTGTTTTGATTAATAAGTGAAAATAAAGCCCCGTTCTCAATATGTCTGTTAGCCACCCTTTGCTTAGGGAACTTAAAGGTGATTGCGATATTTTTCTGTTGTGTAGCTTGTTTATTAAAATAATGGTTTTTTTTATATAAGTTTTCCAATATATACTGTTTTAAAGGTACTTTATATGTAAAGAAAGGTCGTTCGAAAATTAAATTTCAGTACACGACATTTTAAACATTTCACGTTCACTTCCCTGTGCGGTTCCCCTGTTTTAAAACAAGTTTTATAATGAAACAGTCTTTCCAATTCATGAAACAAAAATATATTTATGCAGTAAAACGTTCTTTGCTGGCCCTCCCGAATGTTGGCCACCTCTATTGAATGGACACTTCCCCAATTCCTGATCTCAATACTTGTTATACCGTAACACTCATGAATAGTGGACAGATTTTCAAGTTTTCTGATGTCTGCTATTCAGAAAGTAACTGCATTTCGCAAATGAGCAGTAGGTTGCCAAAGTTTTAGCAACTGGTTTGTTGACTTGTAAAAAGTTTTACTGCTGGTTCGTTGAGCATGTGATGGTTCCATTCGGCATATAGCAACAACATTGGTAAAACTGCATGGTCTATTGCCTTCTGAATTTTTCTAGTGTTTCCAGAAGTGGCTAGCAACAAGCAAAGTAACCAGCCGTCATGTTGGAAATGTTTATGGTTTTTTTTTTTAGCATTGTGATTTTCCTGAATCAGTGAATGCCTTGTGGGGGGATACCCCCACACTCCCCATTAAAAAAAAAAAAAGCTTGTAATTCAAAACAGTCGAACCAGTGAACTCATCATGAACTGCCATTTTGTGCTTTCACTTTATTTTTGGTTACCATTATGGATTACCGTTTACCAATGGACAACATATTTGTATTGTTCTGATTCAACCCTTTTAATATTTAGGCAGTTTCTCGGGAGTCTAATAATATTAAGTGGGGGTATGTGGTGTTCGAGCCCCCACTGTGCATCCACTGATTCACGTATTGGCACAACTACACAGTCCACCCCTAGCGTTTCTCTTCTCCTGAAATAAGTCAGGAATTTCAGTAAAGTGGAATGCATTTTTCCAGTAGTCAGTCTGCTTTTAAAAACGAGCCGTCTCACTTTACTTACACAAACTTGATGATTCTCATGTTGTTAAGTAAAAGTAATTATTTTAATTAGAAGGTTAATTATTTTTTGTATAATTATTTTAATTATATAAATGATTTATGTTATAATTTTCAAGGTCATATTTTGGATTTGACGAAGTTTTCCGAAATCACAGAAATTCGTGACAGTAATCCAGGCTTACTGCCAATATGTCAGAATCTGGAGAATATTTTTAAAACAGGATTTAAAGGTTTGTGCAATTAGACTGATTATTTCTTTTTGTGTCTAATTTAATGGTCTCTTTATTCTTATTTCATCGACTTTATCTTTTCAGTCTACTCAGGATCTTCGTTTGGGAAAATAAAGCAGGAATATTGGATCTGGATTCATCATCTTTATAATGAAAGGGACAAATACAAGTATGGATTGATAGTCATCGTTTCGTAAATGAAAAAACTGTACTATAATTTGTTCTCGGGAATTTTGTCTCGTGAAACAAATGGTTCCCTCCCAAAAAAGAAAAAAACCAATCATTTACCTAAGAGGCTGTCTGCTGTTGGTGCATAAAAGAAATGTCAATTTATATAAATTAAATTTTTGATTGCTGTATAATGTGTTAATTCTTTTTTTCAAAATAATAACAGCTTGCTCTTTTAAATCAAGGGGAGTTCCTGTCTATACGTAATATATACGTTATATAATATAATAATATATACGTAAATAATAAAATAAGAAGCTATTTTTCCAATTCATAAAATGTGGTGACGGCAAAATTGTTATGGAGTTAATTGTGAGTATATCTGACCCATCTCCAGTTATGATATTTTGCAGGTTTGCTTCGTTTTGGTATCATTCAATTTTAGAAACAATTGCTTTTGATTCCAAAGCTGCATTAAGCAACCAATCATTCTTTTGTTGTATAGTGGTAATATGCCTGTCTACTAAAGGAAAATTTTTTGACTCTCAAGTGGCCTTTGGAGCACCTTGTATTTTATTTTCCTCCACTAATCTGAATTTTATTGTTTGAAGCCTTAGGCAATAGCAGTCCGGATTCTTAGAAAAATGGCATGTCTTGGACTAAGTTGTTCTTTCACCTTAAAACACAAACAAGACGAGGCGATTAATCCAACCTTGCATGGTTATACAATTGATTTAATTTACAAACTTGAAATGCAAAAATTTATTGAAGATATGCTTTCATGGCTGTATTATACTTCTATACATTCTGCAACTTCTTGTCACATTATATAATGGTTTATGGTAATGCATTCGCTTATCATGCGATTATCTCGAATTCGGCTCCCAACTGAGTTAAAAAAGTATTCTTACCAACTAACTGCCAACTGTAGTCTGGGGTGTGGATTCCTTAAGTCTTAAGAGGATCGGATTCATCAGAAAACTGTAGGTCTTGGTGCAGCATGGCCAATGCTGTCCTTTTGCCATTAAAAAAAATTATAATGGTTTTGCAACTTTTTACAGTTGTGTTTCAATTTCTCCTGGAATTTAAAAATTAAAGAAAATCATTGCCTATTTATTTTATAATAATAATAATCTCTAAAGCTTAAAATTGCCTCTGATCTCTGCCAATCATAAATTTGAAATCTAGAAGATTAATGACATTTTACAAAATATAATTAACAGAGTAAAAATATATAAATTGTCGTTTAAAACGGGCAAAAAGTAATAATTTTTAACGAGATTGGTTTTGTATAACTGTATCATAGTTCGTAGGTCAGACAGAACCATTAAACCACCTTCGATCATTTTTCCTTATAGTCTTAAGTCTTGTTGTACGGGGGTCTTGATGGGAGGTTGTAACCTCCCATTGAGATGAAATTTTGTGTATTTATATATGAATATATATGGAGTCGTAGCTCTGTAACTCACCCATTGAGCCTATAAACTTATGAAGTTTTTTCATATGCCCATGAGTTGTAATATGTTTTTATTAGACAATGTCTTTTCAATTGCTTTAAAAAAACGCTTGCTTTGCCAGCCTGTGTTGAAAATTTGAGCTTAATTCTTACCAGTGCAATGCTTTCCATTCATAACCTACTAATTCATATTCACAGGTTTGATTCTGTAGGGGACATGTTCTCATCCTTCAGAAAACTCGAAGACCTTTTGCAGTATGACTGTTGCCATCTTGCATAATGAAATACAATTCCATGTGACAGTTAACTAAGTTTTTTTTTTTTTGGTGCATCGTTAAATATTGTTTATATAATGGAGAAGTTGTCAGTGGAGTAATTATCTTGTGCTGAATACACGAATCATATGTGATTTCAGTGCTCCCTAAAATCAGCTGTTGCTGAGCATTGTCTGTGATTTGAACATACACCCAAGTCATATTTATTAATTGATTAAAAAATACATTCTGCTTCTTAAAAATATGTACACCATTTTATAACAAAAGGTATTTCTAGTTTTCCCATATCATAAATTTGCCAGCTTTTGCTTCCAAAATGATATCATACAAAAACAATATATTATTTTTCAGATTACCATATGCGATATCTGATGCCATTGAATCCTCGCTTAATAGCAAAAAGGTCAGCTATTTCCTTTTTTGTTCAATACCATGTAGCTTTTTACCGATTTTATTTTCCCA
Source organism: Dysdera silvatica (assembly GCA_006491805.2). Lineage (NCBI taxonomy): Eukaryota > Metazoa > Arthropoda > Arachnida > Araneae > Dysderidae > Dysdera > Dysdera silvatica. Next base: position 124,607,357 of record QLNU02015003.1, on the reverse strand, counting down.
TTAAAAGCATGTGTTTTAAAATCCTTTCTCATATCATCTTTTAACATATTATCATCTACATCCTTTATCATGTGTTTAAAATCCCATGTTTCGTTAATTTGAACTTTGTAGTCTTAATTTATGCATGTTACTTATATATGTAAAAAGTTGTTAGTATCGTTAATGGTATGAAGTAATTCATTACATTCATAATGGACTCTGGTTATGAATTTTTATTTTGTACTTAACTTTAGTTTTCATAACTTCTATTGACTAACCCCATTGTATCATTATGGGGAAATATATATTTTTTTTCCTTGCGGTGCGAAAGATATGGATTTAAATATAAATTAGAGAAATTTTTTCTGTTCATACCATTTGTAGTTTGATTTTTTAGATGATGGGTTCAGACCCACTTGAAAACTTGTATATCCTGGTATAGCATGACTTTCATAATTAAATTGTTTTTATAATTAACCTTCTGTTAACATATAAAACGTTTAAAATATATAACTGGCTTCACAAATTGATGCAGTTTGCACAGTTTCAAAAACATTTATTGATATTTTTCGATAGCTTATGCTATCTTCATCAGAATGCTTTTAAACGCCCAGACGTAAAACTCCCGTAAATCCACTTTGGCAAAACAGTTAATGGGAGTCTGGCCACAAATTCTTACTTTCCAGAGTCTTTCTCCTTGGTAAAGCTAAATATGATTCAACCATAATTTTTTCAAGGCTTTTCATATACCCAATGGTGGTGTAGGAAAGGAGGCCTCAAGTCCCCCATTGGATATCAAAATGTGTTTTCTCTAAGGCTGTATTATGTAATCTTCTTTAAAGCCACCTGAGCCACCCATAGCCACTTGAGCCTCGTCATGAGTTTTGAATTGCTACGTTACTGATTCTCTCTAATTTTGATCTGCAGTGATTAACTATGATTGAATCAGATTACACCTATTTGGAAAAGCTTTTTCACTCTTCAACAGGAGATGATACCCTAGTACCACATGGAATATTTTCTTTCTTCTAGCCAGTGCCCTGCGGTGGCGCAGTGTGGTAACGCGTTCTCCTAGTGCGCCGCTAATCCGGGTTCGACTCCCAGCAGTGCAAAAAGAACGCTTACTCAGAGATCTCATAAAGATCGCACTGCTCACTGTAGTCCGGGGTTTGGTTCCCTAGGCCTTAAGAGGTTCGGATTCCTCGGAAAACAGTAGGTCCCGGCGCAGCATGACCACTGTAGTCTTTGAGCCGTAAAACCAAAAAGAAAGCGAAAGTTCTTCTAGCCGGTGAGTTTGTAATCTTCACAGTGGCAGCATTATTGGCCAGCATCAGTATGTTCTGATGAAGATGCATGCTGTTGAAATAGTGTTGTAAAAGTTTTAAAAACTTTTTAAAACAATGTGTACTTTGTCAATTTGTTTAACTATTTTTGCATATTATAATTATGCAATATTTCACCTAATTTCAAGTGTTCTCAAGTGTTTGTTATGGTAGTGGAAATAGTGCATATTTTGTTGGTAATATAAATACACAATACGTTCGGAATATGACTTTTTGCAACATTTTTTTTTCAGGTTTTCACCACTGTCGGTAGAGGGAGGTTGCTTATTCGAACAGCATTGCTGAAGAAGCTTCTCTTAACTCTAGTGAACAGATTTTTGGAGGACCCAAACTTGGTTTTGGTACTGTAGTAGATATATCCTATATAAATTATTGGATTTTGTTATAATGAAAATCAATGGCCCGTAGGATTTCCCTTGTTATAATCGTTGTTCCATATAACTATATATGTATGTAATACTTTAAATCAAACCAATCTAAATCATTTGTTCATATAGCCGTGAATTCATTATATCTGTGTTGGTTATAATCAGGCTTTACTCTTATTGTATTTCTGTGAGATATTATTACCCTTCTTAGGGTTAACACAATTGCTATACACAGTCACCAAGGCACAAATAGTCAATACACAGTCACCAAGGCACAAATAGTCAATACACAGTCATCAAGGCACAAATAGTCAATACACAGTCACCAAGGCACAAATAGTCAATACACAGTCATCAGGGCATGTTTTTCATTATTTTTCGAAGCACATTTTTTTTCGTACACCCATGCTTGAACACAAACTAGAGCTATAAGCAGAACCTATCGCAAGGGTGGGCAGGAGGAGCTGCTGCCCTGTGCCTTGCAATATTAGGGGTCTCAATTTGGTAACTCGATACATTTTAGACGTGTATTTGAAGGGCCTCTAAAATATTAGCTGTCCCAGGCCTCACATTTTCTCTGAAAGGCCCAGGCTATCAGGGTGTAGGATAAAAAGAGAGATTATAGACTAGGGTGTTAGGTTGAGTTTGGGGAAACCTGTGGCTTTGTATGTTGAACATTTGGCAGTTGTGTTCATTATGAGAAGGGTAATTAATAATAGCTTAGAAAAACCTTATATACAGTAAAACCTCTCTACAACAATATTATACGGACCGAGAAAAATTATCTTTGTAGAGGGAGTTATTGTTATAGGGAGGGTTCATTATACAGTAAAACCTCTCTACAACACTATTATACGGACCGAGAAAAATTATCGTTGTAGAGGGATTTATCGTTATATCGTTGTTGGGAGGTTTTACTGTACTTAAAAACAGAGCATCAGTTGTGTGCTTTGGTGGCTAAGTGGGTAAGGCATTCCGGATCTAACAGAGGGACCCCTAGTTAGACTCTAACCAAGGACGATGTCTCATTTTCTTCTGTACGTAGTTCAAGCTCAAGTGTGGGTGTCGGAAAATTATTATCTACCATATTGTATATTTTCTAAAAGTTTACTATATGCCCTAAATATGAATTTTATGTAAAATGTATCAATGAAGAATATGTGTATTTGTGTTTCCTAACTGTTGGTTTACAAAAATTTTTCTAGACTGCAAATTTTGTAATTACTTGAAATTATAACTATCGTAATCCTGGTTCGAGTCCAGGATGAGGACGGCGCCTCTTTTTCTCAAAAAACAGAAAGCTCTAGTTTGAGCTAAATATACGTGGGTGGCAAAAATTATTGTATAATAAATTCCCCCACGAAAAACTCACAAAAATCTCGCCCCGGAGGCTTTTCTGTGTTGACCATTATTTGGCAATTGTGTTATCCCTGTGAAGGGTAATAATATCTTACATTGTAATCGTCATCATATTCAATGATTATCTATTCACTGTTGGATGAAGATTTCTCCAAATGCTTTCCATGCAAGTCTGCCCCGAGCAGTTCTCTTCCATATCACCCCACTTGTTCTTTTACATCATCCGCCCATCTAGTTTAAGGATGTTTCCTAGGTCTTTGGTGGTCTTTTTGCAATTCCAGTTAAGAATTTCAGTGGTTCATTGTTGATTAGCTCTTTTTGTGATATGCCTAGCCCACCAGCCTTTTTACTTTAACAACAATGTTCTGTACTCTTATTGGCTCTCTCATCTAAGTGTTTCCTTTACTCTCCTTCCTTGTTATTCCAAGGATGCACCTCTCCATGCTACTTTGGGTTGTCTGTAATTTCTGTATTGCTGCATTCACGAGACTCCATGTTTCTGACCCATGAGAGTGAGAACTTGCAATATACTCTGGTTCCCAAAAGCAGAACGTTTTGCAATTTTCTGCAACAAGCCTTCAGCTAATTAAAAACATTCTGCGGGTGATGCACACACAGGCATATATATTTATTATATACATTTTTAAATTCTATAAAACATAAATTCCTTTTTTTAATAGAAATGATGAAAACTTTTATTGGGCTGATTTTTTTTCTCTAAGGAATTATTGAGCAAGGTTTAGTATTTTGCAGTCCCAAGTTTCTCTGAATTATCATAATGTATAATTTATTAATTACATTTATTATATGTCCTTAATATGCAAACGTTATATATGTAGATGTTGTAACATATATGTGTTTGCACTGATATATGTTCTTCAGTTTCTCATGGATATTACTTATTTTTAGTCAATGTATGATCCCTCAACCTCAATTTTGGGAAATGAGATATTGTCTGGTTAGTGAAATTTTTTACGTTTATTTTTCTTCTTTGGGCGATTCTATTTTTCCGTAAAACATTTTGTCACCTTGTTTTCTTTATTGTTACAGAAATTCTTTCATCGCTCTTGCATGAAGTGAACAAAATTGATTTTAAACTTGAGTTACTGGTAGGTAAATGCTTCTTATTATGTTAAGATGGGTTTTAATGCATTGCTTTTTGTTTTAATTGTTATTCATTTTGTATAGACAAATTTTATTATATATACTAGGGAGCATAGCCTCCACCTTGTACTCTAATTAAAAAAAAAAGTTTAAATTAAATAGGCTTTTAAATAAATAGTTAATTATGTTGATATTTAATAATTATATGACAATTATGTACCTCACCCTTGGCATGAATTATTTTCCTTCATTTGAAAAAAAAAAAAAAATGAATTCATGATGCAGGTAGAAGTGGAAAAGGAGTTTGTTTACTGCATTGTATTTAATTTTTTTTTTTCGCTGAGTATTAATGAAAATTTAGCATGAACATCAAGTGTATAAGAACTATTAGCAACAACTCCCTCTGCATACGCCAGTGATAAAAACATGACCAATTTGAGTTTTAGTTATATGTATATATATATTATTAAACAAAAGGTCAATTTAGTGGTGGTAACTTATTAACTTATCACTAATACCTTAGCGTCCAAAGTGGTAAAGTGATAGAATTACTTGTTTTATTATACGGTCAAATTGTTGTTTTCTTGGGGCTCTTCTGAGCGTCAGGCCGGTTTTGCGTTTCTTATTACAATCACATAGAGCTATCATATCCCATTCTTATGAAGTGATGCCACATTTTTTAATAATCTGTATGGTGTTTAGAGTTTGATTTCCTGAATGACAGGTTTAATCTTATGAAAAACTGTGGAATCTGGTGCAGCATGACCTCAGCTGTCCTTTTACTTACATTAACACAAAATCATTAATAAAAGCATTTAGTAAAAGCATGTTTCCATTACTATGATAATAAGCGTAGTAATGGAAAATGGCTGGAAACATTTAATAATGATTTTATAGTAATGTAAGCACAAGGACAGCAAAAGCATGTTTCTAAAGTTTGCAAATATTTTTTACAAATACACCCGATGTAATATTCACATTTTAAAAAGTTACATCCGCGTGATGATGGTTTGGCATGACTATAATGTGCTCTAAAACTCTTGTTCTTATTTTTACAGAATGCAAGTTTTCTAGATGACACATGGGAACTTGGGGTATGTCATTGGTGAATTTATTAATAACATTGTATTTGTGGTGGTTAATCTGCTTTATGTATTCGCTTTCGTCTTATATTTTTATAACCCTTTCATTATAACCTGGAAATTTAAGTTATATTTCAACTCCAATTTGAACATAAGCTTAGATTTGTGAACTTTGTTCTAACATTTGTTTTATGTTTTATTTCCCAGATTTATAAAAAATACGAGTTTGTGCCGTGCAAAGAAATGGGGATTACATTTGCGTAAGTTTTGTGTCCTTCGTAATAATTATTATTATATATAATTATATATTATTAGTTTGATCTTGAATTATGTGAGTGAATATCGACTTACTTTTGTGTCAGTTTGTATTGTTGCAATGGAGTCTTTTAAGACTAAATTTATAATACAGTCGTCCCTCGATATTCACAGAGGTTACGTTCCGTGAAATATCCGGGAATGATAAAATTGTGAATAGCAAAAGGAAAATTATATGTGAAAAGGGGGATTACGTTCATAGCAGTTGCCTTGCATGTTGAATAATGTGCATTACTGGAATATTTTTACAAAAAAATGCCAAAAAAACAGATATGTTTTACTTACCGTTATTTTTGTATCCTATTTGTTCTTGTACAAAATAACAAAGATTTAGCAGCCACATACAGTACTATGTAGTAACAACATCAGAAATGTTCACGTATAAACTCTATCCTTTCATTATTAGTACAGTATACAGAAGGTCTGTGTGTAATAGTATGTATATATTATTGATTTGATCTAAAAACTTCTAATTTTTATAGAAGTTTTATGTTTTGAGAATTGAAAAAACAAACCCGCGAATGACGTGTCACAACTGTACAATGAAACCTGGTTATAACAGTATTCAAGGACCAGTAAAAAATATCGCTACATAAACAAGGTTGAATCTAATATACCCCATATCTATTCGGACTGGAAGTAAACATCATTATAAACGAATTTCGCTGTATTTGTTTGCATTCTCACTCTGCACAGTAATATTTGCTCTGTGCAGTAAAGTGTTAAAATGTATTTTTTCAATAGGCCGTTCTGTGGCGCAGTGTGGTAATGCGTTCACCTAGTGCGCCGTTAACTCGGGTTCGACTCCCAACGGTGCAAAGAACGCTTACTCAGAGATCTCATAAAGATCGCGTGGCTCACTGTAAACCTGGGTTTGGTTCCCTAGGCCTTAAGAGGTTCAGATTCCTCGGAAAACAGTAGGTCCGGGCGCAGCATGACCATTGTAGTCCTTGAGCCGTAAAACCACAAGCAAACAAAAGCATTTTTCAATAAGTAAAATGAATTATCGTTGGCACACAGGTCACTGTTTCTCAAATCGTGGTCACTCACAGAGCAATTAAAGTAATTTTTATTTATTGAGAGGTCTCCAGACGTCTAGAGGAAGGCTGGTATCCTCCTCTCCGTGGGAGAAAATTGAGGAGTATATTTTCTTAAACTAGGAGCAGTAAAAATTTGGCTAATAATTATTAGCCAAATATTTAATTAAATGCCTCTTATTTTTTTTTTATTTAATATTAGGCCTCACTGATCACTAGCAATTGCAAGCTGAATAATTTTGTTGTGTGCATCATTAATACAACATAAAAGGCATCCAATATCAAATTCTTCATCCAACTATAAATTTCGTAAATAACTCAGACTTTTATGGGCACGTCACATTTAAAAATTCCATTATCTGTATCGGAATTTTGCATATCGTGGATGAACACTTTTTTGAGCTGGGTGTGATGTTAAATATGCAAGATTTCGTTATTTGGGATTTCATTAAGTGGGATAGTTATTATGTGATTAACCCTTGGGTTCGAATCCAATAGTGCTGCGGAATGTGTACTGTTTTCTCTGCACACTGTGGTCCTGGGGTTTGGTTGTCTAGAATAGGGTTTCTCAACTGCTGGGCCATGGCTCATTATCGGGCTGTGAGTGATTCTTTTGGGATCTATCGTTTTAGTTTTCTGAGCCTTTTCCACGAATAAACATTTTATCATGGAAATATTCGGAGGAGGAGGAAAAATAGTCACAAATGCGTCAGAAAGTTTAGACCCAGAATGAATCAATAATATCTGTGCAGCAAGTTCTAATGGCCAAGTGAGGGGCGGACTGCATCCTCTCAAAGGGATTGACTTGGATTTTCAGAGTGCGTGAGCCCCATTGTCCATGAGAGTGTACCGGCCCAGTCCAACCCTGGATCAAGCCCTGTATTTTTAAATATGCAAGTATTCATGGACGAATGATTAAAATCTTTTAGCATTCGAGAAAGAGTATACCGCTAATTATGACCGGTCATAAAAAATGCCTTCAAGCCGACTGCAGTAATGTGCAGCACATCCTCTGTTCTTGAAACTGAAATGAAACATCTCTCTGTGTTGTTGCAAATGCCTGTGTCCAATCAGCAAGGAACTGTATCAGCAAAGTGGATATTAATAGGAGTGTACTGATACTTTTTTTGATTATGCCATAATTAATCAATCATAATGAAGGACTGCTGCTGATGCGTCCGAAAGCTTGAGTGATCTTTTTCATTGCTATTTTACCAGTGTTTAACCTTTTTATGTAATTAATCAATCATACTTATGGTTGTTTAGTGTATGAACTTAAGTAAAAAATAGAAAGGTACTTACAAGTACATTAGTTGGGACCAGGCTCTCATTTTATAATAAAAAATTGCCGGGCCGTGATGACCTCATGGTGGTTGAGAAGTGCTAGTCTGGGAAACAAAGCGTCAGATTTCTCGTAAAACTGTAGGTCCTAATGACCTTTCCCTTGACTTTTTTTTATATTGTAAAACACACAAACAATATTTTCCCAAAATTGCAGTTGATATTTATTACCGGATATTTGTTCTTGAAGTTTTTGTCCACAGATTAAAGTTTTATTGAAGCTGAAGAACTTTTTTCTTTAATTCTTTTTAAAGGTGTATTAAAGGACGAGCCATTGTCGTCAAAGTTGAAGAGGGAAGCGTCGCTGGCGAAGAAGTAAAGCATATTTTATTTCTTATTATTGTTGGCTTATTTATATATTTTATAGGAAATGTCTTAAGATTTTTCCACAATTTTTTATCTCTGGTGAACAGTAGCACATCTTTGACCACAATGAATGAAATTTGAATACCCTGCTCGAAATAAAGGTGACACATACACATGTACGGGAGTGCCATGCCAATTGAATGAGTCGATTTGAAGTTACAGGATTATATTCTCCCCTTGCTGTCACTTGAATAACTAAAATTTAAGTGTTCTATGATGTTACACTGATAATTTATTTGTCTATCATGTAGTTAACCCTAGTTTGATTTCAGAGGTATTGTGGAATACATGCTGATCTTGCTGTCCACCATACTCCATGGTTTAGTTTATGATTCCTTGCAAAACGTAGTTGCTGGTGCAGCATGCTTGGAAGTTGCTCTTTTCGTGTTATGACAGAAAAGAAACCATAATTAAGGCTCATATGACGAAAAACTAGAAGTGCATAATCAGTCTTAAATCAGAGTTATTTTATTTTATTCGCAGTTTAAGACACTAGTGTCTATAACCTTAATGAGAACATGCCGTCACTGTGTTTCTGATATCTTCATTTACGAAATGGTCAATATACATTACCATTTAAGCCATGTAATTTTGAAACCATTTCGTGGTTGTGTCAACAATTTCCCCGTAGATATATAAATTATAACAGCTGAATTCAGGAGAGTTGCATAAGCAGGAGGGTTGATTGGATTCGTAACCCCCATCAACTTTTGATTGGCGAAAACTACAATATTGCATGTAAAAGATTAGAAGCTTGTAATCCTCCTCCTTATAAATTTTCCGCATGAGCTGTTGATTTAGAAGATACTAGTTCTATCCTTAAACATCGATCCTGAAACATGCTTGAACTAGTCTATATTGAAACCTCTTTAAAGTGATCTATCTTAGCTGTGTTTTGGAATCATTGGTCTATTCTTGCTACGTTTGAAAATCATCGAGACCTATGACCAAGGCTGTAGACAAGGAATATGTGTGTGTGGGGGCATTATACCCCCTTTTCCATTGAGAAAAAAATGTAAATTATAATCTATGAACTAACTTTCGTTTTGTCTTGTGTTTATCCCCCCCCCTTTTTTTTTTTAAATCTTGTTCTTGCACACGTTATTCTGAAAATCTGCCATATCAAACATTCGGATTTGACTCCATTGTATCATCATATACCCAGTGGCTTATGCATGGGGGACTTGATAGGGTTGTAATCTCCCATTGTGATAAAATTTTGTATATATACATATGAATATATGGAGTTGCAGCTCTGTGATCTCCCCACTGTAACCCCTCCTTAATTTTTTGCATATGTCGATGCATATACCTTTTCCAGGGATCACAAATCGCAAATGCTACTACAAACTGCCACAAAAGCATCAATTTGTCCGTTTTTGCGCCAAAATCACTTATTCATTTCACCAAGTGGGCCATTTTTCTAGCTTACATGATTATTGGTTATACTGTGTAGTATTTTTTTCTCTTCTCCAAGTCGTTGGGGCTAAATCTCGCCAATGGCACCCGCGTCACACAACGATTTATGAACTGTTTATTTGCTACTAGCGTCTAGAGACAGGACCAGTTCCGCCTTCTGCGCATGTGCATGGACTGCGAAAGATTACTACCACTGTTTCCATTCCATAATATTTACTTGATTAGAAAACACTAGCCTCAGGCAACAGGAGAAAACAGCTTTTCCTGTCGCATTTCTACGTTTCTGCATCCACAGATGCCAACTTGTACGAATTTTCCGTAGTTTGTACTTATTTTAACTCCACCTTACGGTTGTACGGTCGACACCAAGAAAACTAAGGAAAACCTCATTCAAGGCTCTCGCGCGCAATTTTCTATCAGCCCCACAAAAATCCATATTTTTTATTGTTTTTTAGTAAAAACAACAACAAAAAACGCACTTTGTAGATGGCCCGCGTCTTTACGTTTGGACGCGACGTTTCCGGCTTGTATACTTGTTTCTCTTATTTTTTACGTCCAGCTTTGTATGTGAAACTTGCTTCAAATTTGGATTAAAACAACGAAATGAAATGCAGCCATGATTGTGGAACAGCTGTAGAAAAAAAAAAAAAAAAAATTCGGCAGACAATTTACCTGCAAGTGTATCATGATATGTAGTAAGGAATGGCTGTTTTACAAAGCATCGAAAGTTTTTAAATTTTTATGTGAACTCGCAGTTTTACCATATTTTGAATAACTTTTTACTCGCAGCATTTTATTAAAAGTTCAGAAAAATTTCCTCATCATACTTTAAAAAATAGCGTGCGATTTGTGCCAAGATTTTGCGGCATATATTTCGGGATATTTCCCCCGTCTGCTTTCGTTATCTACACATGCAGAGGCTTGTAGATTAATTTAAAAGTAAATTTACCTGTTAAATAAATTTAATTAATTTACGTAATTTATAATTCTATTCCGTTAAAAAAAAGTGAAATTAACGATTTCACTTAAAAGACGATTTTGATTAACTAACGAGTGATTTTTTTCTGATGTGCGATTTGTCTTTGATTCGCTACCTACCGGCAAAATTGTAAACTTTTGTAAATGTGCTGTAATTAATGACTGTTGGTCATTTTTTAGTATTTTTCCATCAAAATAGAGGAATTTCTTCCTGATACATCACCTACCTTGGAGCACGAAATATATACGAACATATTTTTTAACATATAAATTTACATACAAAGAAAAAATACATCTGCAGTCGAAAGTGGACAAATATCGTTGACCAAAGCTAATATGCGTATATCAACAATTTTGGCTTCTCAAGAGGAAATCAGGGAAGAGGTTTCAAAATTATAAAAAACGAAACAAAGAACTTGATGTGCATGAAGTTCTATTTTTTCAATGAAATATTTTACTTTTCATTTTTATCATGCACATTCATTTGATTGAAGTATTTTTTGCTTGCTATGAAACTGATGTCCGAACCAATTTTTTTTGTACAAAATAATAAAGTTGTGGTGTTTACCTGCTACAAAATTGATGCAAAAGCTTTTTTTTTTGCTTCGAATTAGATACTGAATGCCATTTTTCCTGCTACAAAAGACCATTTTTCCTGCTATGAAGCTGATAAGAATGGCTTTGGTGCGAATGTGATCCCTGCTTTTCTTTACTAGCGATCTGTATCCAAGGATTCGATTCAGGTTTAAATTCCTCAGAAAACAGCAGGTCTTGACACAACAGGTTCTGAACTGGTTCTTCCACCATAAAATTAGCAAAAAAAATTCATAAATCTTACAATAAGACAAGATTCTGTCTCACCCTATGGGAAATTGATTTTTCCGATACTTAATTTTGCAGTTTGTTTACAAGATGTATATGTTTCTTTAAATTTTAGAATCAGATAGAACCTGGCGATGTTCTGGACGAACTTTATGGGAGGAGTTTATACAGGTGCAAACGTGGATTGGTTTCTTCATTAGCATATCAATTCCAAGGACTACCCATCTACTTGTCTGTGGTGAAGGTAAAGAATTCGTTAAACATACCTATATCCTATATATATATATATATATATATAGATTATCTATCTGTCTGTCTATCTATATCTATCTACTTCTATTCATCATTCATCTATCTATCTATCTATCTATCTATCTATCTATCTGTCTGTCTGTCTGTCTGTCTGTCTGTCTGTTCTCTTTTCTTCTCTCTCTCTTCTCCCTCCCTCTCTCTCGTTTTTGCATTCTTATTCTGTAATTGTTGAGTAAGGACCTTTCAAAATCCCGGTCCACATGATGTCCTGCTTGTCTGGCATATCGTCATCATCTTAGTCATCCCCTTGCTGTGAAAGATAAGCAAACGATGATTGTGTCACAATAGTTTGATCTGTGACCTCTAATCAATTGAGTTGAAAATCACTAAATCATTTCTGTGATTTCTAATCGATTAAGTCACCAAATCTGATCGATGAGTTCAAACTTGCTAAGCTAAAAGCCTTTCTGAATACGTTATTGCTTAAAGGCCTTGACAGATAAGGCTTTTAAGTTCAGTGAGTTGTGTCTGATTCACCATAGCTTTCATTTTGCCTAAACATATTGTAGATTTTTGGTCACATTAAGCTTCTGGTGCCATCTTGGATGTCACATCTTGGGATGTAAAGTAACAAGTAGACAAAACTCCTAAAACATGGTTTCCACAGTCCTTGAAAGTCCTTGAATTTTTTTGCCAAGTCAGGGCCCTTGAAAAGTACTTGAAAACTGCCAAAAATGTGGTTGGTCCTTGAATTTTTCTCAAAACCTTTTTTTGAAGTTTTGGCGAGAGGAAGAATTTTCGGAACAAAGCCAGTAATGCTCCAGAGACACACCTTCCTTGCTCCTCCACCCACCGAGTGCAGATGGTACAAGGGATGCAAAAAAAAGAAAAAATTTAGCTTTTGCTGGCAATGTGCCGAGTTGAAAAGGAGAAACATAATTAAACACTAATTTCAATATTATGCTTATAATGTCTTGCATATTTAATTATGTATGACAATGTAAGGTCCTCGAAAAGTCCTTAAAAGGTCCTTGAATTTCATCAGGACAAAAGAGTGGGAACCATGTAAAACTGCCTCAGATGTTCTTTAGGATAGTTTTGGCCCACCCAAACTCCCTCAGGAGAAATACCTCAAAATATAATTGCCAGCCCTACTTCTTAGAAAAAGCTTTATATCTGATTAAACTTAAAGCTTAAGAGACCAAGGAAATGACTAAATTCCCTTTCCATATTAGAAAGTGAGGGACCTAATGTTTGAAGATATGTCTGTTGGGGAGTCTTTCTGGGAGTTGAGGCATGTGAAATCGCACTTTTATGGAACCAATGAGTGGCTCTGCCCGTCTATAGTGGATAGGCGAAATCATTCACTGGTTTAGTGGGAGAATCATTTTCACATCTTTAGAGGTTTACAAAATTGTTAACTGACCATATCGATGAATGATTCTGCCAGTTTCAGGGGTGATTATGTATTCCGAGATTTTCATAAATTCCTGGAATTTCAACTTGCCTCTTCCGGGATTTCTTTTTAAAATTACGCACTTCCTGTTTCTGCTTCCCTATAATTTTTTATATTCCTTAAGGAATCCAGTGTTTTTACCAAAAATATTACATAATTTTTTAGGGAATTTTCTGGTATGTTCAGGGAATCTGGTTTGGACTGACAATCACACTTCATGAGCTGAATCGTTCACTGTTTTGGTTAATGGATGATGTAAGATATGATTACCCTTTACAAGGATAATACATTTGCCAAATAATGGTCAACGCACGTAGCCACCGGGGTGAATTTTTGTGGGTTTTCGTGGGGGAATTTACTTTCATTTCATAATTTGACACCCAAGTAGAAAGAAGCTCAAACTAGAGCTGTTTTTTGTTTAGGAGAAATCTTGTGTCTCTTTAATCTTTTTCTCCTAAACAAAAACAGATCTAGTTTGAGCTTGTTTCTACGTGGGTGTCGAAAATTATTGAGTAAAAATAAATCCCCCCCACGAAAACTCACAAAAACTCGCCCCGGAGGCTTTGTGTGTTGACCATTATTTGGCAATTGTGTTATCCCTGAGAAGGGTAATAATATCTTACATCCTTATATACGGAGAAAATTGCAGTTGTTCTTGTCCTCATTCATCTAGTGGTCAAGACACTGCGGGCTCAACGAGGGGACCCTGGTTCGAATCCAGAGTGAGGATGTGTGTTTGTTTTTCTCCTAAACAAAAAACAGCTCTAGTTTAAGTTTATTTCTACATGGGTGTAAAAACGTCAACTTTCTTTTCTAGAAGACTAATATGTGTCAATGTACTGTCCATTCATGAGAAGTTGGCATGTGGATTCCGTTAGCTGAAGAAGCAGATGGGTTGTTCCATTGCAATAGAAGGAACAACCCATCTATTTCAGCTAACGGAACCCACACACCAACTTCTCACCGATAGACAGTAGTTAGCTTATTGTTCAAAGAATGTACAGTATATACATCAAAGTTTGTTGAATCCTGTGATTTGAAGTCCCAGTTCATTACACAGCAAAACAGTTTATATATATACGGAAATTTTTATGGAATCTTCGGCTTTAATATTTATGATGGTCCTACTGTATTTTGAAACCATCATTATCATGTTTTTTTGTCCTACCTTGCTTTTCATATTTAAAAAGCATTAAATCTTTGAATGCCATCATGACCAAAAATTTTTAATTTGTTTTTAAGGGGACATGCATAAATGGTGGCATATATCCTCCTCTTCTTAGTTTGCTTGAGAAACTAAACATGCGTAAAGCACTGGAGCGAAAGCTTTGTCTTCATGGTAAAAACGGAGATTCGTCATCTCCTTCAAGGTTCAATGGAAATGATAATGATACTTCTTCTCTATGGTAATATAATTATCTTTGTAGTTAATGTATGTATATTCTATAAATATATTGTGATATGTTAAATAATGTGTATTTATTGCATATATGTATATATAGTGTAGTACTTTTTTGGCTTTCGACAAGACACAAATCCTATCAACACTAACACACTAAACAATACAGGCTACAACAAGAATGGCTACTTGTCTGCCATTGCCTTGTTTTATTTCATTGTAGGAACTCATGAATCAATGATCATTGATACATGAACCCACATTTCCAAAAGGTTTAATCATGATTTAATGTTCACCATTTTGTTTCCCCGCACATACGCTTTTCCCATCCAGAATCCAGATGGACCGACTCATCAGCGGTTCGCTGTGTTCCCGGCCACGGAAAAGACATTGGCTGCAGGCGACGATTGAGTTTAGTGTACAACACGGTACGGTGCAAGGATAACTTAATTGTATTTCTTCAAACTCCTTGACAGACATTTCCTATTTATAAGTACCCCTGCTGGACATGGTGATTACGACCCTCCGAGTAAGATGTTACGAAACCGTGACTAGAACAACAAATCGTCGATTAATATTGAAGGGGTAACCAATAAACGTTTGTGTATGAAAAGAGTGAACAGCCAATAAGAGTGATTGCGAGTGTAGAGACGATGAGGCGAACACCAATAAAAGACATTCTTTCGGTAGGACTCTTAGCGAGATGGTCACGCTGCCCATGATGGACATTCATAATGTCTTACAATAATAATGTCAATTCTTAATCGTAACAATTTAACTTATTTTGCTATGTAAATCGGAATAATTTCCTTGACCTCTCAATAAACAATATAGCCTGTGTAGGCTGTAGAAGTGTAAGGCCTGTCTGTACACTGTTACTGTTTACTGCAAACATGATATTATTTATCTGGTATACTCAAGGACATGAAAACTTAACAGTAAATGATTGTAACTAGACCATGTGGTGTAACAAATGACGTTGTCAATTTCATCATGCAGATGATATGGTGAGAGTATAGAGGAAATGGTATGAAAACATCAGTCGTCCTTGCATCATCATAACGCTTCATGCTGAGCAAAGCCATGGTATTGAGTCAAGTTTATTTAAATGTCATTGTCATAACAAGTTCATCCAGCAATGTCCTTTCTCAAAGGAAATGAATACTTTCAACGTATTCATGCCGCTTGTCTCTGTTGCTGTGGGCGCAATCCCATTGAGCATCTGTGGAATGAGGTCGAAAGGATCGAACGAATTCATCGCATTTGGGCTCCAAGAAATTCACTGAGAATTTTGTGCAATTCAAGCCATGTTCAGGTCAAATGGTGACCATTCACTATATATGCATAGATTACGATCATTCTTCCTTTGCATCTACGACTACCATAAATTTGTGTCATCCATGCACCCTATGGCTTAGTGTTACAGTTACTCCTTTTATATGGATCACAATCTTAGACTTCAAGTCTTGCAGTGGCACATAGGTAATACATTCATCTGTCGTGCTGTTGACCGAGGTCCCTTTCCATTGATACCATAGAACCCATGCTGGTGTTTCCACCCACCGTATTCTGGGGTTTGGTTCCCTAAACAACAGAGGTTCAAACTCATTGGAAAGCTGTGGATCTCGACACAGCGTGACCTCAACTGTCCTGCCACTGTAGGTAGGTATACATAGATGTTAATGGAAAGGGTGGCCGCTGAAGGGGGCGCTGTAATCCCAGGTCCTGATGCTGTAAAATCAAAGCAATCATTCTGATGCCACTTTTGTTGAATTAAATAAATGGACTTGCAAACCATAACCTGGTTCCATTTCTTTTTTCATTTTCGAATCGCTTTCTCATTTATTTGTATGAGTCTCTAGATTTAATATTAATTGATTTATCATACAGATTTATGAACGTTTGAATTTAACACTCTTGACAGATATTTTGTTGGCATTGTGATTAATTACATGGTTAATTGCATGTGCTGGTGAGCACTTAATATATAATTGACATTTAATTCATTGTACACCCATTTATTCTGTTGATTGCACAGTGGCACATTTTGTCGATTGTATATAGAATCACTCCATTGATTAGTCATTAATTTAGTTATTCCATTGTACATCAATATATTTCTTTGATTGTATATTGATTGAGCTCTATATAATGTGTGCTACTTGTTTAAATTTTAATTAATTGGTCAATGTTCTGATTGATATTTAATCATTTTAGTGCAACATTCAATGTTCTCTACCTGGGATATTACTCTGTAGGACAGGTATGTAGAAGATCCTTTTTAATTTTGTTTTGATCTTCATTACAAATTTAATCTTCATTGTGCACCAAAATCAAGTATGCCTCCTATATTGTACTAAAAGAGGTCTCTACTGTCCAATGCTCAGGAGTTGAGCTCTGGCAAAACTGTCAATCAAGCAGGTCGATTTTGTTGTGGGGGAGTTGGGCAGTCAACACAATGGGTAACAGTGTGGTAGATTGCATACAAACTGGATGAACAATGGTTCCTCTGTACCCTATTCTGGTCTATTCCAGGTTGGACCAACTTTTAGAGCTCAGCTCCTAAGTGTTGAACCATAATCCTTCGTAGATGTACTAGATTGGATGTATTGTTAGGTAATGCTGTACTGTCACAGATCAGAGCTATTCAGTTTTTCCGTTCCTTTCGGTAGTAGCAATCTAAGGATGAATATTCAGGTAGCTGACTTAAACATCCTTGGATGACTTAGTCTCATCTGTTAATCAAGAAATGACACATAGTGGGTGTATATTGTGCATGGTACTGGGGGTAATTTGGCCCTATGATAGCCTTAAGGTAACACGTCAGTTTGTCGTATCATTGGCCTGGGCTCGATTCTAATGGTACCCTACAGTGTACGCTATTTTTCTTCTCATTGCAGAGTTTGAACTTATTAGAAAACTCAGTGTCCCAGTGCAGTATGTTCTTAACTGCCATGGAATTCGTACAAGCAGCTATGTGTAACTAGACTCAAAATGGAATAGCTACTCTCAATCATGGGTATAGCATTTCAAAAATTATTGGGGAAGGCTCAACTAGTTTTTAAAAAAATACCTCTTTAACACACTGTACGCTCGGTCTCACATTGTTTGGTGCAGAATGACCCTTGCTATCTTTGCACCATAAAAATACAACCAAGCTTTGTATAACACGTATGTACTCTGCATAAGCACACATGTGTGTGATTCTTTCTTGAAGGGCACAATATGCCTCGTTATCCAATGGGAGAGTCCTTACACCCCACCATTTCCGATGCCATTACTCACTACTGGCAAAACTGGTAACATATTATGCACTACACCACTTTGGAAAAAGGTGACTGATGTATAAATACAAATCGGAAAGTGACTAAAAATAATGAAATTTGTTAGTGTTGTGATTGATTGAGTAATAAAATACTAGATCTTTTAATTTTTATTGTTATTTCAAAGCTTTTTTTTAAATATTTGGTTTGATGTAAAGATTTTTTTTTTTTGGTTCAATCATTTTTTTCTTAGGAAGGGAGACTCACCCAGATTGAATATGCAATTACAAAAGCGATGAGTTGCCAACCAGAGAAAAAAGTATTGAAGTCATTTATATCACTAGCTAGATTTATAATTTCTGTACATCCATGTTTTCCATTTTTTTTCCCTTGTCCTACACCCACCGTTATTTAAGCATATTAATGTCTGACAGCTTTTTTATTGGCCGCTGAAGATGGAATACTGTTAGTTTCTCTGTAGAGGTTCTATACAGGCAGGTGACATTATCCCACCTTATATTTACATAAGACTAAGCATACTTAGGAATCGACATTAAACCCTGCGAGTCAGAAAGCAGTGATTATATGTGTTGAACCACTAAGGTTTCTCTGAGTGGATTCCCATGCTGCATGTATAATTTGTAGACCCCTTTCTTTCTCCGCCCATCATCTTCTTGTGCAGAATCATTTTGAAGAGCATGTAGAATAATTTGTGTTCCATTCAAAAATTCCACTTTCAATATTTTAACATGGTTGTGTTTAATTCTTACTCATATATATGTCTATGAAATATAAAGGAATGAATACCGCTTCTGTTGTTTTTATGTAATTTAAGTAAAATAATGTATTTTAAGAACCTTCCCTCACACCCATTAAGTTTTCCTGCGTGGGTGTTGTTGTACCCAGTCATGTGAAACTTCTGAGAGGGAATTAGATTGGAGTAGGAAAGTGGCAAAGCCATGAACTCTCTAGGCCTGTGTTTCCCAATGTGGGGCCCATGAGAGAGAATTAATTGTTAAAGGGAGGAATTCTAAAATAGACTCCATTGTATTTAATTTAATAAATGTAATAAAAATGGGACCACTGTACATAATTAATGCAATATATATATATAATTAATATAATGTACATACTGTAAGATATGTATATAATATAATTTCGTATTTAATGTGTTTTGGGGGTCATAAATGATTGTGGGGCTGCAGTTATTTTGGTTACTCTAAAAGTGTGCCACGGCTTGAAAAAGGTTGGGAACCACTGCTCTAGGCCAAATTCCCCCCCCTCCATACCTCTCTATACATCCTAAAGATCAGTAAAAAAATGGTTATCAAAAGGCCAAGGACCTTTGCTGTCTTTGTGCTATACAAAAGGCCAAGGACCTTTGCTAACCTTGTGCCATACAAAAGACCAAATACCTTTACTGTCTTTGTGCCATTCAAAAGGCCAAGAACCTTTGCTGTCCTTGTGCCATATAAAAGACCAAAAACCATTGATGTCCTTGTCCCATACAAAAGGCCAAATATCTGTGTTGTCTTTGTTCTATGCAAAAGGCCAAGAACCTTTGCTGCGCTTGTGCTGTACGAAAGATCAAAGACCATTGATGTCCTTGTGCCATACAAAAGGCCAAGGACCTCTACTGTCCATGTGCTATGCAAAAGGCCAAGGATCTTTGCTGTTCTTGTGCTATGCAAAAGGACAAGGACTTTTGCTGTCCTTGTGCCATGCGAAAGGCCAAGGACCTTTGCTGTCCTTGTGCCATGCAAAAGGCCAAGCACCTTTGCTGTCTTTGTGTTACAAAACTCTTACCAACGAAAGGCCAAGCAATCAAATAATTGAACTTATTCAAAGTAATAAGGCAAAAGAACCAGAGCAAAACCAAGAAAGGAGATGCTGTGTCTAAAGGCATGTTCCACTGTTTCAATTATTACATCCTTTGCATGTATCATTATTGACAGCTTTGTGTGTAGATGCAACTCGGAACAGTAGCCAGTAATTAATGTCTCCAAAATTCTGTAGGATTTTCTGTCAAGTCTTGGTATGTACATCTGATTTTTAATTGAGGCTCTTTTAATCAAAATTTTTTCCAATTGCCCAATACTTTGAAATAACTACTCATGCGAAAAGCAGAAACTTATAACTGAAACCTTGATACACATACCGATGTTTAGTTGGCATAAATAATTGTCTAAGCATAATTGTATGATAACCATAATTATAATTGCATGATCTGTAACAGGGTTGTCCAACATTTTTGGGGCTGTAGGCCACTTGGAAATTTTTCATAGATCTCACTGTCCAGCAGTTTCAGTGAGTTTCCTAGAAATAAAAGAAAAAATAAAGAAAATAATGAACCATATAATTAGACATCAAAATTTTGCATAGCAGTTCATTATGTTGTCCATTCTGTTCTGGCGGATTTTCCTTATTTCTGAGGGAAATTTTTTTTAAAAATCATGGAATTTTTTTTTTATTCCAAATAGTTGTTGTCAGGTTGGATTGACACTGTTTACGGCCCCGATTGTGGACCGTGGGCCTTAGGTTGGGCAACCCTGATCTATAATAATCTCAGCTAAGAGTAATTGTTATTATATATATTCAATTCCTTTTCTATATGAAATAGAAAGTTCTCTTAGAATTGGGAGAAACTAAATTGAATATTACAGAACAAGAAACAAAAGAGGTATGTTTATTATTTTTTATTAATATTTTGAATATAAATATTCAAAAATCATTTTTGAATTTTCGTTTTCTTCATTTGTTTTTTCGAAACATTTTTTAATTTGGACTTTTTTGCGTTCATATATTTTTTATTTATATTACTATTTTTTTAGTGTTAAAATCTCAAGATGCATGTTTGATTTCTATTTTAGACCTTGGTGACCAAGCATTTTACTGAAATATCAGCCTGTGGACGAAAGGATAGTTATCCGAAAATATTTGCTATTATTGTTGGGTGAGCATTAGCAAATTATCTCTATTGAGTATTTTGTTGTCTCCAAAGGATAGTTATCCGAAAATATTTTGCTATTATTGTTGGGTGAGCATTAGCAAATTATCTCTATTGAGTATTTTGTTGTCTCCAAAGGGTACATGCTGAAAGTTTTGTATTTTCTGGTTTTAGGGCAATTTTCAACGAAGTTCAGTCTTTTTTTGCTAGTCATTTACAAACTTGAATGGAAACAAATGAGGAAAAACTCTGAACCCCCTCCCCAAGCATCAAAAATTATATCTTGTGTACGATCAGAAGAGGAATGAAAAACTGGTGAAAATAGCAACTGCCATCATGGGCTTGGATAGATGATAGACGACCAGTCGAATGCCTGTCAGTGTGGCACCAAGTCCAGTAACCCCGCAATTTCAATACTCTTTAATTAAGACAGCACCGCATACTCTCAATAATTTTCTTCAGAACAGTCCTGTATATATATTATTTACTGGCCTGATGCATATTTTTTTAAAGACCAATGTTGTAATTGTGAAACTTTTTTATTGTGTTTAGTTATTCAATTTCTTGGATTTCGAATTATAGGAACACAACTTGCACAATTGCTACTGAATTTCATTGCCATGTTTTGGAAGCTGTGTCCATTGAGGAAGTAAGTGACACTGGGAGACATTTCACACTAATTAACGCTAATAACAGTTGTACCATTGCTCATTTATGCCATTACTAATTATGGTTGTTCCATTACTTGCTTGTTTTGTTCGAAATTATTGCATTGGTTCATGCTCATATTATTAATAGTGATGCTCCTCATTTCATGTTCATATCATCGTTGACGATGATGGTCACAATTTCCCATGCCGTTAATAATGACACTTGTGTCATTTCATGCTCATTCCGTTGACAATGATTTTCGCATCATCTCATGTCCTTAACAATGGCAATTGTAGCATTTCATGCCATTAACAATGAAGATTGTTAATAGTATGAGCATGAGAGAAATTGCACAAAGATGGCTGTGCATCATTGTACATATTAAAAAAAATGTGAGTTTTTTTTATAAATACATACGTGAAAGTATTAATAAATGCACATTTGAGTCCTGTTATCTGAGTTTAGTTCATTTGAGTCCTGTTATCTGAGTTTAATTCCTTGTAAGTTTTCGCTATATGGACATGTTGTTTAAAGGTCATATTCGGGAGTCGATCTTGTTTCAAATTACCAACTGGGCAGTTTTGGAATGTAAGAAATATAAATGATCGATTTGTAGTATTTTTTTTTTCTCTAGATTTTGCTCTTCAATTATAATTTTGTACATTATTATTGGACCTGTAAATTGGAGAATTATCATGTTTGGCAGATGCTTATCATTTTCAATTCATAAGTCTTCATCCTTTTCATTTGCTAAAATTTATGTGAACGTCTTTTATTCAATTTGCCTAATTATTCAAACAAAAACTTTTGTAAGTATTCATTCTAATTTAAAGAATTGATATTTGTTTAAATTTTCTGAATCGTTATTCATCCAAATTTATGTAATTATTTATTTAACTTTGCACGATTGCATTTTTTGAATTAGTATTCACCTGAATTTTCATTATCGTTTAAATTTATTTGAGCGTCTTTGATCAAGATTTTATTATTTTATTCATGTACATTTACGTTATTATATACATCTGAAATTACATCATATTTTTTCTTGTTTTACATTATTGTATTTTTTTCCCATCTTGATTTACATTATTGTATTTTTTTTCCATCTTGATTTACATTATTGTATTTTTTTTCCATCTTGATTTACATTATTGTATTTTTTTTCCATCTTGATTTACATTATTATTTTTTTTCCATCTTGTATTACATTTTTCATCTTATTTTACCATCGTGATATTAATCTAGATGTATATTATGCCTGATGATTATCTGTTTTGTTGCTCTGTTTTTACCAATGTATGTACTTTTTTTTTTTAGGCGAAAGTTATACTGTGTAGTATTGGTAAGTACTTCTTATTCAGATCTTTTGATCACGAAATTTTGCATAAATATTTTGAAGCAGGGGTACAGTTAGTATTAACCTTTTTTCCAAGGGCAAGGATTTGGACGAACCCACTGGGCAGTTTAATTCTCCCTTTGACTTCCACATCACTACCTTCCTGGATCATACCCTTCCACAACTGTTGCTGCAACAAACTAGTCATTTCTGGAGTTATTTGACAACCATTCTGCCCAAAATTATTGAAAGGGATCAAGTTAAAAATAGGAGATAAAAACACTGTTGGTTTTTCGTATCTGAAGTTCAACGTTGAGATCTTGTCAATTGAAAAGAAATGCATAATTTGCTTTTTTTCGTCTTCTCTCACTTGTGGGGTTGAGAGCAGTGTGGAGTCAACATTCCACGTGCTTGAAAACATTGCATATTTACTTTCCAGTGTTTTCTGATATTTTGCACATTGTATTAAAATGATTTTAATGTTTTAAAATTTAAACAATTTGATCAAAATAATTTAACAACAAATTCAAGGAGAAGAAGGGGGATTTAGAAAAGTGCAGTTAGCAATCCAAGCACTGGTATATCTGAGTTTAGGACCCTGCCTGCTTTCTAATGAATGAATAACTAATTCATGTGAATCTCTAATCGTGTGAATAATGGATATATATCCGTCTGCAATCTGCTTTACTTTCCACTTGTGAATTTCATTACACAGGGGTGGTTATATTCCGGGATTTCCGTAAATTTGGGTATTTCAACTTGCTCCTTACAGGATTTCTTTTTAAAAATTTCAAAAAATTTTGTTTTGTTTCCTATAATTTTTTATATTCTTGTGGAAATCAGTGTCTTTACCAAAAACATTACGTAACTTCAGTGAATTTTCTTATTTGTTCATGGAATCTGGTTTGGACTTACCATCACCCCTGATTATAAGATTCCAGTACTATAAAAAGTAAATTTTAATTAACTTGAAATTCAAAACCATACACTTATTCACTTATTTCATTGTTTCATTTGAATTCATAGCTTAAAAAAAAAGGCAACACAATATTTCCACATTTACTAACACTCTCCATGCGCAGGTAAACTACACACTGTAGAATTGAAATTTGCCATACAAAATACCCGTTTAAAAGATTGAGCTACTTGAAAAGGTTTTTTTTTAGATCTTACCAGAATTTATGCTTGTAATTTGTCTGGATTGAAACCGCATTTTCCAAGTCCAGGTTTCATTTTGCATGTTATTGTTATATATATAATGCTATTATTGTAGGGCCTTTCACATGTAAGTGGGTGGTTATAGACTTGGTTTGAGGTGGGGGGTGTTACATTGGTAGGGTTGAGATTCATGTTATCAACTTCATGTTATTGCAGTTGAAATTAATGTTTTCAGCTTTATTATATTTGTTAAGTTCAACAGTAAGTCCATTGCGCACATGCCCCAACTTACATTAGATTCAGAATTGAAGATGCTACTTGTCCACCTTTAGGGAAATGACAGTATGTCTACCGATCTGGAAAACATGGGAAACCTGGAAAAGTCAGGGAAGTTTTTTCTGACTGTAAAAGTCAGGGAAATTTGAAATTCATTGTTATAATAAATAACTTATTAAAATAATTTTCCTGAACTGTGCTTTTCATACCACATTGCATACTGAAAATTTTGAAAAACTTGTACTTTTGACTAAACTTCTTCCAAAAGTTACCATTTTGCACCAAAACTAATATAATTTATATAAAATTATTAAGCCTATATATTTCTCAGGAGAAAATGTTTGCCAAATATTAACTAAAACTTGAAAAAAAGAAAGTATTTTTAGCTAAACTATGTAATCTGTAAGGGATTTTGCTAATACCAATCTCCTTTTCCTTATACACATTTTAAATGAAATAGAAGATGAAGCATCAGCTTTGCGATTATATAGTTAAACTCTTTTATAATGAACTCAAAAAGGGCCAAATGGAAATGTTGCTGTAAATATTTAATTAGTGCAAGTTTTTAGTGTAAAGAAATACACTTTTTAATACAGCTTTTGAATTTGTAAATTCACTATAATTGAGTTATAAATGGCTTTGGGGTTTGCATTAATGGATTTTTATGGTCTTGAAACTTATTTTGATCGCACAAATTTTGCGTTGTCTAGTGTAATTACCAACTGGAAATCGATTAAGATTTGGTCTGGAAACCTGGAAAAGGTGAGGAAGTTTGTAACAGGATTCGGGTAGACACTCCGAATGAATATACAAAACTTCTATACAGTGGAATTCATATTAAAACTAGTGTTTCTTTGGAATCAAATTTTCCCCCTCCCCCTTTACTATACATGCACATGTGTGTTAAATTCATGTTTTAACTGTTTCAAATAAAAGTGCAATGTTCATGGAGTCTCAACTTCCATGTGTTGTGTTTTTGGCCATGTTGATGTAGTTTTTATCTTGCATGTTATTGCGTATTTTTGTGGCATATTTAGTCATCTTATGAAAATCTTCGTCTAGTCAGTGTCTATGTTATTATTAGTAGGTACATATCTTATTACCACTTTTACATTGAACAAATCTGATTTTGGTAAGGTTTTACTTAATCTGTTATTTCATGTTATTTCTTTGCATTTTTTTATGTGGTTTCATGTTATTTCTCGATCTTTTTAATGTAATTTCATGTCGTTTCTTCAGATTTTTTGGTGACTCCATGCTGTTTCTTGAATTTTTTTACAATTTTATATCATTTGTTGGATTTTTTCGTTACTTTATATTATTTTCTTAGATCTTTCTATTATTTTTCATGCATTTTATCTGATTTTTTGTTTTGTTTTGTACTATATTCGTCATTCATGTTTATTACTTTTTTTTTCTTCGTGCAAGGAGTATTATTTTTAAATTATGTCTACTGTAAATTAATTTGATAAGTATTGTTTTTAAATAATCACAGTAATCATTCAAAGGATGGAAAGGGTGTTGTTAAATGGAGGATGTTAATTGGAATATGTGCAGTTCTGCGAAACTTTTGCTTAGACCACAAAATAAATAAATACCGTCTTTGAACATAAGTAGTCATTTATTATATTACGCTGGTGAGAGAAAGATTAGTGTCTGTACATCTTGTTATATTTATTATATATATATCCTTATTGTTGATGTAATTTTAAATATTTTCTGTGTGAATGTATATCCCGGAAATTGTGGGTGCTATGCGATCGTGTCAAATTTATTGCACATGTTGTGAAATCTACATATATCTGTATATGTTGTCACTGTTTGAAAAATCGATGCACTCTAGTGTTCAAATTGATGTAATTGTCGTCAAAATGATTTAAAATTGGTACGATTGTAGCGGAAATAATTTTAGATCGACGTAAGTGGTGTAACCCCTAGTGGTATAATTGATGCTGCAATGTTCTTATATTTATGATGCCATAAATCTGTTATCCACGTGACGTAATTGGTGTTTCACCAATTTAAAATTTGCATAGGTGGCGTACGTCATCAATATTCTGTGGGTGTAGTTTATAATCCACTAGTTTAAAATTGACAATCTGGTGATTAATGTGCCGTGCAGTTTCTGTATGCTTATGCCCATGTTATTATCTATTTATTATTATTAGTTTTACGTTCTGTTTGACACTCAAGAGTTGAGTTTTAAAAGTTCCGCTGCCAGTTTTACCTGGAACAATTCATTGATCAAAATAGGGTATGGGGACCTCTTTGCGTTCAGCCAGTTTATATATAACTTCTCATTGTGCTGCCTATCGTGTGGGCTGCCTAACTACCCCGAAAAAGAAATAAAGTTGCTTTGACTGACAGCATCGCCAGAGCTCAACTTCTGAGCATCGGATAGAATGTGATATAATTACCAGTTTGTTAATTTCAGATTGTCATAGTTGTAAATATAATAAAATGTCAGTGTTTCAATGTGTGTTTTCTGTGTACAGCAAACTTTCCCGCTGACGACTTTCCATGAACATAGAATAAAAGTCGTTAAACGTAAATAAATCGATAATTAGAATGAGGTCATTGGGAAAATTTATTGTACTTACATGTGCAGTGTTACCTCTTAATAAGGGACACCCATGGGACCGGACATTTTGTCCCTTAAATAGAGGTGTCCCTTCTTTGGAGGGAGATGTATTGATACATATCGGGACCAGAGGATATACCCTTATGAGAGGTAACAGTGTATTTATATTATTTCAGTTATTAAATTGCTAAATCAGTTATTTTCTATGCCTATTTCATGTCCAGGTTACCGTATCCATCATAGACTGGAAGTTGCAATATGGTTTTCGCAGCCCTTTTGCCATAAAACTTCACCATTCAGTGAAATTGATAGTTTAGGAAAGTTAGAACTTTATACATTAACGATCCTGCAATGGTGTAGTGGCAGTACATTTTAATACTTTGTGAATAATTCAAATTTGATTCAAACACATATCCGCTAGTGGCTGCTAGTTTCTACACATAGCCTCAGGTTTAATTACCCAGATAAAAGAGGTTTCGATTCCTCAAAAACTTTAGTCTCTGATGCATCAGAATCTTACATTGCATGATCTTATGCTATATAATCTTATGCATCGTTATTTTATGTTGCTGCCTTGTATCATAAAGCACAAACAATAAATTCATAGGTTAGTGGCTTTCAATTTGTGAGCTTTTTTGGAACAACAGGAATTCATTGAAGAAACTGTTAGTTTAGGTCCATTTATTGCATATTTATATTTTTAACTGTGAAAATGGCTGCAGACCTTTATAATGCTGCATAACCATCATTATCCTTGAGCCATAAACTACAAATGCTTAAATACCCATCGCTATATGGGAAAAATTTGTTGATTGTGATTTCAGCGTATAATATGATGAATTCTCCCATTGAATTAGGGGTCTGCATCGAACCTCCGATAAGGTAATTCCTCGCAACGGTCTTCTTTGCCATTTCTAAAGTAGAATCATTCAATAGCATGTCAACGAAGCTTAACCACCACAGCTTAATATTAGGTTATTAACATAATGTAGGGCCCTGTGGTGTTGCAGTAGTAATACTTTCAACCATCTTTCCATTGATCCAGGGTCAACAGTTCGTAGTGGTGCCTAAATAAAACGCTTACCTACAGACCTCTTACTAGTTTAGGGGTTGGTTCCGTAGGCCTTAAGACGTTCACATTCCTCAGCGAAACATAGGTTCACTCTCCTATATTAGCATATTATATATTAGCTATGTTTTCTCCTATATTAGGTGCCACATTCATCAGAGGTGCCGTTCACCCGGATTGCACTCCCAGTGGTATCGTGGAATGCATCCAATTTTTCTGCTGCTATAGTCTGAGTTTTGGTTTTTTTCGGCAACAGAGATTTAAACTTCTCGAAAAACTGCAGGTCCTGGCATAGTAATGCCCTTGCACCATAAAGCAAATGAACAAAGTAAGAAAGCTCACAACAAGGTTGAAATAACAGTGATTTTGTAAATAAGTGGTGCAGTGCTGTTAAAGCTTGACGAATCAAGAGCTCACTTGCTCAAAATTGAGGGGACAAACACAAGATCGTTGTACCGACACAGTGATGAATGCAATGGAATGAATTTGTATATTTTACATGTCACAGTGTCTCTCAGTTGTAAGTACAAGTGCTATGATTTGTATTCAAATGTGCACAAATTATTGGTCTGTATATATTAATGAGATTCAGGGCATTTTATGCTTGTTAATTTAATGTTGAGCAATGGTGTATAGCTCTGCCTATTGTTGTAGTCAAGCGGAGTTGTATGCAGTGTTTCAGCACTCTTGTCAAGCAGAACTGAAGTAGAGTAAGTGCATCTATTTATATCAAGCTAAATTAACTGAAATAGGGTAGTGGCTTTGGTTGAAATAGTTCAGATTTTATAGTCTCGAGACTTAATTAAATTTGTATAGCTTATATGGTTATATCCATTTTTCAAGTAGCTCATACCTCGATACTGGCTGAGCTAGAGGTGAAGAAAGCTGTGGTGGTTGAAGTGACAAATAAAAGTAGATTGAACATAACTGTTTTCATTCTTGGAGAATTTTAAAACTCCTTTCTCTAGTTAGTATATTCCATGTCTCTTAAATGTACATTGAAGATAATTTATTCGATCTCGAAAGCTGCTGTAGCGATAAATTTTTCTTTGGCTGCATGTTGTTTAGAACCTTCCGTGGTTACAGCTGTGAGCGTGGATTTGATTGGAGTCTTAGTAATTTTAATTGTATGTAAACATAATATGGCTCTGGGTTCCTGTTAAGCCAGTGGTCTCGTCTTTGAAAATTCATTATACCTTCTCGAGAAGTAAAATTTCACCAAGACAAAGAGATCATGTTATCAGAAAATTTCAAGCTTCTTTATTTATACTTTGTCATTATGAGAATTTTCTCTACATCTGAATGTAGTTAAGGGTTGATTGTGTACTACTTTAATTCTTCCAAGACGGATTCAGCTGTTGTGCATTTTATCACTCTATTTACCTGATTTTAAGTTTGGATATACAAATTAAGTAAAATACACTTATAAGCCTGAGTATGTACAACGATAGGTCAGTAATGTAAGACTGGATTTTCTCGTCCATCTTCTTACTCAGCTTTATTCACTTCCTACAACCAACATTAAGTCAATGGAAATATTGATGCTAATGCAGTCTTCCCCCCCATTCGCCATAACACTCTATTCTAGGAAATGTTTTGGGACAAGATTTTCCCATGCATCTGAAAAACCTCCTTTATTGGGAAATTTAAAATCATAACCTTGAAAAGTTGGAGAAAATGTTTCTAACTTTCGTTGTGAATAGCTCAATCTCCTGTGAACGCAGTCATTTTCCTGGCAAACAGAATTCAATTGAATTCACAGATGAATCCGTTTACAATCAATGAGAGAGTTTTGCCGGAAAAAACAGAAAACAGAGAATTTTTTGCTCCAATTTGAATGGAAACCCTGTGGAAATATTCGTAATTGGTGTGAAAGGTAAGACTTCTTTCACCGCCTGTATCTGTGTTGGCTTGTTAACATTCATACTCTGGGTTACTCCAAGGAGTATGGAACCAGTTTATGGCAGGGACATTTACCATAATAAAAAAAGCAGCATGCTTAGTTGCAACAGATTTCTATAGTTTCAGCCTTAATTTAAAGAGGAAAGCTTATATGCCATGACATATGGCCAAAGCTACCATTCCACCATGCTCCTCCCACAACTTTTGTATGGCATAAGGACTTGATCCATTGTCTCTCCAGGAAACTATATTTGGACTGACGACAAAATGTAGACATTTGCAAAAGTAACATAGTTCAAAAGATATGTGCTAAGCTGGTGATCCTACTTCTCTACAAAATCAATCTTCTAACCTTAAACTAATCCAACCAGTCATTTAAGTCATTATCTGAGCAGTATTAATAACAGATTGAAATAAGCAACAAATTTTAGAAACAATATCTTTTTTTCCATCATAAACATGAATGCATGGAAATTAGGATACAGCGACTCGCAGACAACGAAGAAGTTTTCGGAAACGTGGCAGGGTATGATCCAACGTCTTTTCTTGGCCGTAGCAGTGCTTTAGCCACCAAGTTACAGGTGACGTCGTTCCTCTTTCTCACAGTGATAAGCTTAAATACACTCGCAGGAACAGAAATGACAGGTCACCAGTAGCTTAGTGGTTAGGGCATTTTTCTGGCAAAGAAATGGGATCATATCCCACCAGGTTTGTGAGAATCCCTTTTCTTTCTGCGAGTTGTTGTAACATAATCAACAAGCTATTGTCACGGAGCCTTATGGCAGTTCAGTGGTAACACAGTCCTCTTACATGCCATTAATACTGGGTTGATTCTCAACTGTTCCTCATCCAAAAAAAAATGCTTGCTGACTAACTGCTTACTGCAATCCGGAGTTTGGTTCCCTAGGCTTTAAGAGGTTTGGATTCCTCTGAAAATTGTAGGTCCAATATACCCTACAGTGGTAAAGCATTCGTTTATCTTGACACTAACCCTTATTCAACACCCGATGGTATGGCAGAATGTGGGCCACCTTTCTACCCATCATAATCTGATATTTTTTTACGATTTCCGAACAACCTGGAATTTTCAGGGAATTTGAAATCATTCCTGTAGGTCAGGGAAAAACAAGATTTTTTAATTAAAATCTCTGAAAATCAGTGAAAACTTTCTTAACTTCTATTTTGAATAGCTAAATCGCCTGTGAACGTGAAGCCATTTTCCCCGCAACCAAAATGTAGTTGGAAATTTTTTGATTGGTCAGGGAATTTTGCTGAAAAGATTGGGGGGGAAAACCTGGAAAAGTCAGGGATTTTTTTTCTTCTCTAATGTGGGTGGGGATTCTGTTTAATTTTATTGGCTACAAAGGCTTGTATTTCTTAGAAAACTGTAGGTCCTGGTGTAGTGTGACTTTTGATGACCTTGTGCTATAAATACCAATATTTTAGGAGCCATATTGAAATAACCAACAAGTTAATTTCTTGAACAGTTGTTGTGACTTTGCGGACCAAGTCCACTAAATATGCATGTTTGACAGTTTTCACATTTTCAACATGTTTGTTCTTATCTTTGTTGTGTACTTTGTGTTTCTCGTAAAATGTACTGTGGAGTGTACTCAATAAGAATTGACTGTTACTGCTTTTTCTTTGACTTGTATTTTTACATGGCAACGATCTGAAAATTTAATCCAAGACAGTTTTTTTAGGAACACGTTGAAATTTCTTGTTCTGTTGTGTAATATATGGACACACCTTTATAAGAGAATCTCTTTGCATGAAACGTGTATGTTTCATTCTAAAACGTATTTTCTAACAGAAAGCTTTTAATTGTTTTTCATTTGTTAATCAAGCCCTGGAGGAATCATCTTTGTTACATGATATACTGTATGCCTCTGTCCTTATCACTGCAATGTTTAGTGATCAACTTCTATCACATGTTTACACTGATAAAGTGTGTTATGTAACCATGAACGTGAAAAAGTTGTGATGTTCCTGTGCCAACCATGCTTTTTGCTTCAGTCATTGGAATTGAATTTGAGATTGCAGAAACTTATTTAAGCCATTGGTGATTGAATATTTGTGATAAAATCAGTTCCATACATCTAGTCAATAACGTTTTCATTTTTTTTTTTTATTAGTCAAACAAGATATACAGTTAACATGTGAATAAATTAGGATATCACATTTCAAAATTGTACAAACATTGATTTTTATGTATATTTGGAATTGTTTTCTTGTTAAGTTATTGAGTAAGGCTTGAGCTTATACCACACAATTAACAATATTTTACACCAAGGGCTGATGTACAAAAGTTACACTCTCAATAATTAATTATAATTCATAATTTAATTTAAGACTGTGAATCCCTTGGTAATTTCACTAAGTGGTGCTATTGGTAAAGGAAGGCCTTTGCTGCTTTGCACCATAGAAGTTCACCAGTCTGAACTGTCAGCAAAAGAAGTTTGAAATATTGCTAAATTGCCATTTCGGTGTTCTCACATATACAAGACAAACAATTTATTAAGATGGCGATAGTGCTGCTGTTCATGTTCTGTTCTCATGCAAATATTATGGTTATCGAAGTCTTATATATAGCACATAGGAGATACACACACATAGCATGGATTTTCTTAATTAGCACCTTTTCTATATTCTCTAAGTATTAATAAGTAACACCTTAATGATGTTAATGATTAGCACCTGGTAGGAAAATCTCTTAAATAATTCATTATACATTGTCGCTGGAATATGAGGTTCTAATTCCTTGAAAAATGGTAGGTATGGGCCAGGGGTGGGGAACCTGCGGTTTTATGGTATGTACAGCCTTCAAGGTCCTTTGATGTGGCCTTTTGACCAAATTAAAATTTTGCAGGAAAGGCTTTACTTTTATTAATATGATTCTGTTCGTCTTTTATATTTGCATTATGATCTTAATATGCTTAAAACGAACCTAATTAAAGTATAAAAGAGTAGATGAAATTTAACGAAATAATATTCCTTGATTGACTAATACAATTAAAACACATGCGTTTCGTACATTACAGCTAACTTAATACGTCCTTCGTACATTAACAGCTAAGTTAATGCGGCCTTCCAACATGAAAGGGTTCCCCACCCTTAGTCTAGACACACCTGCCCTTGCACTATAAAACAGGAATACAATGCAGGTGGAATTTTACCTATATAACCTTTTTCTTTCAAAAGTTTTCCATCGATCTATAAAACGTCAACCAATTTAAATGTAAGAAATCATGTACCAACACTCGCATTTTCCGAGTGTGTTGATCGTTAATGTATTGGTCAATGATTTGGCACCCAGAGCTTTGGGCACGGAAATGTTTCAGGCTCCAAAGTTGTGTGATTTATGTATTACTCAGTGTTTAAGGGATCGGCATGCCAATCATAATTATATAATATACATTGAACAATTTATTAGTATCATAGAAGGATGTTTCTTATTACAGTCGAAAGACTGATTTTTATCTTACTGGCGGAATTTCTTAAATTAGTGAAACTCATAATTTTTTATTTTAAATTTGATATGCAAAACATGTATTATATATATTTTAAACATGTATTATTATTAGCAGTTATGAATAAAGTGATTTGATTGTACTAATTTCGTGGACTCTTATTGGCTATTGTCAGTCACCTATATGTGTCAGAAATAGCACTAGTGGTCTCGTCCGAAAGATACTCCAAAAATCTTGAAATTCAGCATAGATGTTATACTAACACACAATCAAAATCGGGAACTTATTCTATTAATCCAATTAGAATTTGATTGACCATTAAGTTGGATTAACTAATTAGTAGATACATGTGAATAGTGAGTGGCTGGATACAAAATTTTTACTTTTATCACGATTTTGGTTTTGGGAATGAAGAAGCTAAACCGGTTTTTTTTTTTCATGTAGGAGTGGTGCTTATTCAGTACAATATTGCTAGTCAACATCTGCATACACTTGGGCATTTAGCTGTACAACTTTCGGTATGCAGCTTATGTAGGCATGTCATGGGTCAATAGGATCTTCGCAAGTGCGACACAAGTCCTCTACGAAAATGTTATGAAGTGAACATGCTTCATGGATGGATTTCGGACACAAAAAAGTGATTCAACTGTGGGATTGTCAGAACTTGGTTACATCAGTGTTCACATTTTAAAAGTTTGAATCAGACATACATCCTTTTTTTTTTAAGTTCTAATGCACAGGACTTGCAGATCATAGTGAACCATACTCGTTAACCTCTATTAAAAAAAAAAAAAAAAATCCTAGGAACTTAGTGGGGAAAAAAAAAAAATTCCTATTTGCTAAGTGCAAAACAAAAATCCAGTTGCCAATGGTGATTGAATTTCTCTAGCCCTGTCAACCCACAACTAGGAATGTGCAGGTTGATAAGACCGCTGGCAATGTCCTTCCTACCATTCTTCATTCATTTTTAGTCTGACTGGATCTTCTTTGTGGTGCTTTTATATTTTGTAAAATACAAAAACCTTTATTTTTAGTTCAAGGA
>QLNU02015003.1:124556376-124567034 GCA_006491805.2 Dysdera silvatica | reverse complement strand
AGCAGAACTCGAACAGGCAATATATCTCTTCCGGACTAAGGCTAGTTCTTTCTTCCAGGCTTCCATCATGCCTCAGTCGCTCCAACGCTGCTGATACCGCCAAATTTGTTGGAATACAGGTGAAAAGTGAAACAACACTAAAAGGCACCATAGCATCATCGGGAGCGATTTTTACGTTTCTGATAGAAGAAATAAACTCCTCAGAGGTAGACACCGACCGTTCAGAGCACCCAACAAGAGGAGATAGTATACCTGCAAGATATTTAGAAAGTGCATATGTTGGCGAACTACAAAAACTCACAATAGGTCTAAGAGGAATATCGTGTTTATGGACTTTTGGGAGTCCATAGAACAATGGTATTCTTCCAGACGAACAACGGAGTCGCGAGTAAAGTTTCTCATCCAGTTTCGACTCTTTGTGAAGTTTTAGCAGGCAACCATTCATCTGCCTCTCAATGCAATCAGTAGGATCTTTATCTACAACGGAATATAGATTCGAATATGCGGATATAGATAGAATAGGATTTTCATCTCTATTTGAACAGCTTGAACCCTCATATTCAATTTACGTTATAGGAAGAAGATAGAGGTTCATTACCCTTCTTAGATGTTCGGATAAATAGAGATGGGCGACTGTTGACTACGGTGTTTAGGAAACCAACACATACTGATAGGTATCTTGACTTTCGTTCTCATCACCCGGCATCACACAAAGCATCTGTCATTAGAGCCTTGCACCGACGAGCCTTTACACATTGTTGTAATGATGACCTTCGCAATGTTGAATTACGACGCAACAAAAGCGTGTTGAAAAAGAAAGGTTACCCGACTAAATTTATCTCTCGTAACCAATGTGGTGTTAATGGTGGAAACAGGAATGTAGAGGATGAGACTAGGAAGACATCAGTGCTTTTGCCATATGTGGCGGGTGTCTCAGAAAAACTGTCTCGAATTCTCAGTTGTGTGAATGTTAAGACCTACTACAAACCTGTCTACACCCTGCGTGATTTATTACTTAAAGTTAAGGATCGCGTCCCTGAGGAGGAAAAATCTGGTGCTATTTACCAAATACCATGTGGAGACTGTGACAAGGTGTATGTTGGACAGACGGGAAGATCGATACGTCTACGAAGGAAGGAGCATATGCGTGTGGTAGCTAGGGTAGACAATTCAAACCAGTTGGCTGAACATGTCTTCAGAGAGGGTCACGAACCAGATTGGCATTCGATGAAAACATTACATCAGAATGTGACGAATCTGGGGAGTAGACTTTTTCTGGAATCATGGGAAACCTACGGTTTGAAGAGTCGTGCAATAAACATCGCAAAACCTCTACCAGAACCTTACAGGATTTTCGCAAAGCCTCGAGTTGGGGGTGTTTATCTGACATCGTTGGGTGCGGGGCTTTCCCAGCAAGGGTTTCCCCAATTGGGGTTTCCCCAGCTGGAACTGCTCCGCACCAGATGACTTCAGATGGGGATTCCCAACATGCGGGTATATAAGCTTAGGACTTTCACGAACTCTTCATTCTGCCTTCACTTGACAAAGGGAGCAGTTGGCTCCCGAAACGTCGTGTTTTTAAACCTTACGCCAGTGTCGAAATAACTGTTTATTGAAAATGATTTTGCTGTATGTAAGGCCTCTTTCTTTCAAAATGTATCCCCCAAGTTTGTCTAAAATGACTTTACAGGCTTCGCTCACGTGAATTTTCAAAGCTAAAATATATTTACAACATCCAATTACCAAATTTTAGATTTTAATTATGGTACATAACAATTCAAAAATTAATTCTACAGTGTTGTAATTTACATAAAAATCAAAGATGCATTATATTTATATAGCAAGAAACGAGCTTGTGTTCTGAAAGAAAGGCTACCAACTTTGATTCGACGAAAAAATTCGGGAACAACCTCTGGAAAGTGCTGCTTGCAAAATTTCCATTTTTCCGCATCATTTCTCTTGCAAGAACAGAGAATATTTTGGCAAAAAGCAAAAACAAAACCAGTTGGAAGAAATCCAATATTGGTTTAACGGAGGTTCAATGCTAATGTGTATTTTCCTTTATTTTTTCTTAAAAAAGTCAGTTTTCCATAAAAATATATTTGTTTTTGGGGTTCATTTATAACGAATTAGGAAGTATTACTTTCAGAAGTGCTAATTTCAGTTCTTTATGTAAAAAATTAATGTATGCAGGATATTCTGTGCGACGAAACTTTCAAATGGGAATCTTATGTTTTACTTTCGTTTTCACCAATTTTCCTAAATGCTTATTTGTAATACGTATCTTTCCAGCTAAAGCTGAGCAGAGGATTCTAAAAGCAATGAAAACGCAAGCCATTTAAGCCGTGTCAATTTTTTCTAAACAACTAACTTGTGAATAAAGTTTCGTACGAGATTAGTTGTGAAATTTAAAAAAAATCCTATATTACTAATGATATGAAAGAAAATAATGATTATACTAGAATATACTTAATTTACAGCAATTGATATACTTTTTTGTAAATAAAAAATACCTTCTCCTGTAGATTCCATTCTTGAGGCGGTATTAACAGTGTCTCCAAAAAGACAGTATCGTGGCATTTTTAATCCCACAACTCCTGCTACACAAGGCCCTATGGGAGTATTAGGTATTAACAACAGGAATAATAACAAATGATAATAAAAAGAAACGGCAGCAAAGTTATCTATTATTTGTAATAACATAGCTCCTCTCCGAATTAATATATATATATATGTGTGTGTGTGTAGCTAAGGAATTTTATTTTTGTTCTATGACATTTTAAAATTTTTTGAAACACTAGAAGTTCATCCTTTCATGTACGTTTGCATTTCATTAACCTTCTTGCTGCAAGAAAGAGTACTTCACAAGATTCCAGGGGGGAAAAGAACCCAAAAACATAACACATTTTTGTTTAGCTTCCATTTAAACTGAACTATTATGGAAAGATAAAAATCTCCATACGTGGCCGTTCAAGTATTACGTAAGCACATTTCTGGCCATTTTATACTCCCCCTCCACCTTGTAAGAAAAAATAAGCAAATGCCTGACCCCTCTCATGCTTACGTAAGATTTCGGTTCTCTAATTGGTTGGTACAAGTTTTTGAAATAAGACTGCAATGTGCGTGATGCAGATTATAGTACTGTAATATTGTATTAATAATATAGTATTGTAATATTAGGTACCTATTTATAAGTTTGTTATAATATTAAATGCTTATTTATAAATAGAGAGTAATCACAACAAATTATCGCATTTAAAAAAGTTTTAACACGCTGTTAATTTATATAAATCCAGACACTACGCAGATTAAATTAAACAACAATATTAATCAACGTTTATTGGCGTAGTGATACCAGCGCCGATGTTATGGCATGATTAGAGTGTTCGTAAGAGATTAAATATTGTCGTTCGTAGCTCAGATGGTAGAGCCTCCGCCCGGCAAGTGGAAGGTCGTGGGTTCAGGTCCCACCGAACGCAGAAATATTTATTTTCTTTCGAACGTTTCACCATCTAATCACGCCATACCATCGGCGTTGGTATCACTACGCCAATAAACGTTGATCAATATTGTTGTTTAATTTAATGCTGTTAATTGCTATTTTGATGGCATAAGGAAGTATTTTGTTACATTTTTATTGTTAATATTTCTTACGTTGTAAGCAACTAGTGTAATATATAAGAAATGGATTTGATAAAATACATTTATTAAAAATAATATATTTATGATAATTTAAAAATATTAGGAGTCCATGGGGAACATCGAGGAGAGCTCTTGAGCTTTAAAAGACCACTGGTTTAAATAATTAAATATTTAACTGCGATTACGTTTATTTTATATTTGATATCTTCTACTTGCAGTGTGTCATGCATCAAAGTATTGCAGTTCTGTTAGGGCAGTTGTCAATTTGTGATTATGTGTTAGTACTATTATTTTTTGCAACTTACGTAAGCATGGTCTAGACTCCCCTCTCTGTTGTCAGCAAAAATAAGCAAATGTCAAACCTCTCTTCCCCCCAAAGATGCTTACATAATACTTGAACGGCCTCTTATTCAGACGGATATAAATGAATTTCAAAAAAATATTAACCCGTTATTAATAAGGTTGTTAATACATCATTATATATATAGAACTATTATTAATAAATTATTAATATATAATTAATGAACTATTAGAATATTCTTGATAAATTATGAGAATAATTGATATTAATAAATTAATAGGATAATAATACATTTTCAGAATATTGTTCATAAATTATTAGTTTAATAATCAATTACTAAGAGAGTCAGTAATCGTCTACGGAATTGAATATTCCGTAGATGTCATTTAATGTGACATGTTATCCATATTTCATAGTTAAAAATATTATTTAAATTTACAAGTTAATTTCTATTTATCAAATACAGTGTTAGCATAAATGAATGACCGAATTTTAAAAATTTATATTTTGAAAACTGCTACACATAATATAATCAGTGATATATGAAAGTAAAGAAGACATTCCAATTTTTTTCCTAGTTACAAATATTCGATGGGTGTACCTTTCGTAACACGACAAATATCTGATTTGTAATCAAGTTCGTTCCAGACATTTTGTAGTTTTTCCCTGTCAACGGTTGTTAATGCCACACTGATGCGTTCTTTAAGTTTGCTGAGTGTTTTCGGCAATGGTAGTTTATAATGCATGCTGGTTGAAATGTGTGCTGCAGAGTGGCAGGCGTGGATTTAGGGGGGCGATCACCCCTCCCTTGAATGAAAATTTAACATTGAAAAGGTACAAGAGGTATCATTTCCAAAAATCGACTCATTAATTGCACCCCACCCCCCTTGAATGACCTTTAAATTCACCCCTGAACCGTGGTCATGTGGTTTGAAATGCATGCTGCATAGAAATAACTTAAAAAAACCTTGCATACTCTAATACCCAAAAACTTTTCTCTATCATTGTCGTCATTTTTTATTTCAATCGCTGCGTCAAGAACTGCCATCAATTGAGCGATGTTGGAAAAAGAAACTTAGAATGCTTTTCTTTATTTTCATGTAGCACTGATTATATTATGTGTAATAGTTTCGAAAATATAAATTTTTAAAATCCGGTCATTCATTTATGCTAACCCTGTATAAAGCTTTCTTTGTTTCATGAAAGACAAGCCTACATCCCTTTTTTTACCTTCATAAATTCGCTTTAAAAAAGGAAGTTCTTCAAAAATTTTGAAAGGGTAAATTTTATGAGAGCAGATTTATATTCTCTCCCTCCCCACTTCCAACGAAACTTTTAAACTTATTGAAACCATAAAAAAGCGACGCCAATTTATTTAAAAATTTGAAAAGGATGAACTGAGGGATTTTTTTTTCCCCAATCGGCGGCCATTTCCTTTTTGGATTGACTTTTTTTC
Organism: Dysdera silvatica; assembly: GCA_006491805.2. NCBI lineage: Eukaryota > Metazoa > Arthropoda > Arachnida > Araneae > Dysderidae > Dysdera > Dysdera silvatica. The sequence continues at coordinate 124,561,635 of QLNU02015003.1, read as the reverse complement.
CCCCCTTTTTATTTCGAATATTGGACGGAACAGTCATGAGATGATGATTGAATTTCTATTGGATGACAAATGTTGTTAGATGACAAGGTGTAATCATGAGTTTATGGATGTTGAGCTATTTGATGACGAGGTGCTAGGATAGAGTTTCACTAGAGCTTTCAGATGACAAGGAATTTGTGACTGAGAAATTGTTAAATAGCAGGAAGTAATTTAATTCACTTCGTGTCCACAAACCACATTTGCACAAGAAAGCTAAGTCGATGACGTCATTTGACTCCATTGTGACGAAGACGACCCACCCCCAAAAAAGTGTTCGTTCACCATAGCCTTTGCACATGCAATAAGTATTTAAAGGTAAGAAACATTCTTCCCTCCTCTAGATGGACTTTTGACGTGAATAGGTCTGTAAAATTTTCCATCACTGGATGACATCTCAGAAATCTTAATCTGACGTTTACTTGTACATTAAAAACCACTCAATAACTCCGGAATTATAAGCCCAACTGGAAGGATTTTTCTGTCATTCTAACTGGTATATAGTTACGTTCCCGCCAAAATATGAAGCCACCGCTGCGCATGCGCAATACGCGAGGGACAGAAGTGATTCAAAACGGATATTTTGGGCTTCGCGGAAATTTCCAGTCAGTATAGCTCCTGACTCCGAGCAGCTATGGAGCTGGTCTTGATCCCAAACGATGGACTTCAATTAAATCTACGCGTACCACGTGCATCCCAAAGCATTGAACCAGATTTAGATAGTGAAAGACTTAGAACAAGAAAATAAAATTGAAAATTTTCACAGTGTCGGCCGAAACTAGCGCAAATACCAACATGACATAGAGAAGATATATATCATCGGAGAGGGCTCCTCAGCAGCTATCCTGAGATATACCATTATCAATGGCTGAGGGTCAGGAGGCGTAAAGCACGCAAAAATGTAAACGTCAGGCGTGTGGTTAACCACGGTTTCTGTGCAACAATAAATGTATAAATCCACTTCTGAGTTTCACTGAACCCTGCCATATATATCATAGTCGAAGGATTGACGTGAATACGTCAATCCCTCGAAACAACACTTGACAGTGAAACAACATTTTTAAAATTGAAGGAGAGTGGCAACAGATAACGGTTACATGTTATTGCGTATCGAATTGTATAGTTCAGATTTTGTTCTTTTGTATAATTTGTGAGTGAAATTGTAATCACTCACTATGAGGGCAGCACGGACTCACTCAGATTTCTGCTGCCCAGACAGAGTAAACTCTCCCGTATATAAATATACTGAAACAAAGTTAATTGGTTGAAATCCTTCTCTAGCAGCTATGCAAACCGATAAATCGAGTCAAGTACATGGGCGTGCTGGCCCACCGTCCGGTACATGTCCCGGTGCGCCCTCTTACCACCTCGCCTATCGCCAGCCTAGATGTAAAATTTTGTAGAAGTTATTAGAAATCTTATTTATCTCTATCCAATGGGTTTCAGAATGATGTAAACAAGGTCTATTGTAGTATCGCACTTTTCGTGGGTGTACGATAAAATTGGCCGGTTCACAAACAGAATATCAAAACATTATGTTCCGAATAAACTGAACTTTAATTACATGCGTACGATAATATGGATTCCGAGATTAACGTAAGCTTGTACAATCGTGAAGAACATACGCATGCAAAGGCGTCGAAGTTACGAGGAAGTCTCTCTCTAATCACTTACTTTGCCGCGAACTTAGCGTCAGTTTTGGTTCTGGAATTGGAAAAGTTTTGGTTCTAGTTCGTAGGTGTTGCCATCCCTAGACGGAAAGTGTGCCACTACAGTAGCAAAATTAGAAGAGATGGACCAACTAACACTCCATATGTGTAAACAAAACAGTAAACAGACTCCAGACAAACGCCAGGCGTGCTAGTTGTATGCCATCGACCGCTGCAGCCAAATTGGAGCCATGACAATGCTTCTTCCATGCACGGAGAGAGAGTGATTATTTGTACCAATACAGAAGCGGTATTTTTGCGCTTTGTCGGAAGAAATATATTAACGATATGATGTCATTATATGTCATGTAGAAAAAAAAGAAGAGATTTAATGAATTCAATTGCTATTTTCTAGTACTTGATCAAATAAGTCATTTAGACCACAAAGCAGGCCTATAGTCAAGCAGCGGCCAGCAGGGACGTGACCCCAGATGCCCCATACTTGTGCTCCAGTTGCCCCATGCTTGTGCCTCAGTTGCCCCATCAAGCTATTTAACTATATACAGAACAATCCCCGGATACCCTTTGCCTTGCCCCAATTACTCCTTCATCCTAACTACAGGTCTGCCACAAGGCCCCGTGCACAAACAAGATAGAACTTTTAGGAATTAATCTCTTCCTTCACTAGAATAGCAGTATTAGCTGTAAAGTAAAATTCCCCATGAAAGAAACTTTATTTTTACCAACACCCCTTTTTCATCAAAACTATCCCATCTTATTGAAATCTCGCGCACTGACCTTGTTTATACGTTTGACACCTTTTCGGCTTGATCCGAAGCACGCATTGAAGCACAGTTCAATCATTAACTATGTAGAATCGGAAGATAAAATACGTTTACTTTTCCAATTCAACATATTTATCGGAAAGGAAGCATTCTCATTAGTGCTGTTAAAAGGTTAGTCAGCACTACTGATTTCTCTTTAATTAAGAACGATATTTATTAACATAAAATAGATTAAACAACAATATCAATCAACGTTTATTGGCGTAGTGATACCAACGCCGATGGTATGGCGTGATTAGATGGTGAAACGTTCGAAAGAAAATAAATATTTCTGCCTTCGGTGGGACCTGAACCCACGACCTTCCACTTGCCGGGCGGAGGCTCTACCCACTGAGCTACGAAGGACAATATATAATCTCTTTACGAACGTATATATATTGTTGCCAGTTATTTCGCAGAATGGTGTAGTACATAGACTACTATTTAAACCAAATTGCAAAGAGACTGGTATTAAATTGATCGAAATGCCCGTTGCAGCATATGTATTTATTTTATATAAATCGAACACTACGCAGATTAAATCAAACAACAATGTCAATCAACGTTTATTGGCGTAGTGATACCAACACCGATGTTATGCTGCGACGGGCATTTCGATCAATTTAATACGTCTCTTTGCAATTTGGTGTAGCCCATGTCTACCTGCCATTCTGTCAACAATATACGTTAAATAAAAAAGGTAGATATTGTCGTTCATATCTCAGTGAACGTATCCACCAGTGAAGATCGTGGTCAGGCCCACCGGCAGAAAATATTTTCTTTCGAGCGTCTCACGCCGTATCGGCACGTTATTGTCCTACGCCTAATGTTGATTGATATTGTTGTTTGATTTAATCTGCGTAGTGTTCGATTTATATAAATAAAATAGATTATCCTGTCTGGCGGTAGTGAAGGTCACGAAAGCACGCTTAATCTCTCATCCTTCTCTAAAAATAGCTCAGTGCTAACTTCGATCTCCGCCACTCTCCATCCAGATGTGTTCCAAACACATCTATTTCTATTTCTGACATCGTTATATGCGTAGTTAAAACATTGACAGTTTCCCTTTTATCAGCTCAGACAGTAAATTATTTACGTAAATTATTATTTGTTATCGCATATCGCTCTATAATAATTATCATTACACAAAGATATATAACTCAATATCCATTATGAAAGAATACAATTATTAAAAAATCAGTATCAGATTAAGTTTAATCTTTTTATGAAAAAATATTTCGTCATATTATGAAAAAATATTAAGTTAGAATCTTTTTATGAAAATATTTTCCAACCTTCGAGGAAAAAAGCTTTAAAGTACTTATGATCGTATTTTATATATATGACCTATGAAATAGGTAGCTGTATGCGATATATCAAATAATTAAGTATATAAGTAAAACAAGACAACAAAAATACTACTACAATGTAGCAGAACTACAATAATGCAATACCAAAAAATATCAAAACAGGATGTGTAAAACTGGTTTTCGACAAGAATAAAGTTAAATTAAAAAAAAACAACGTGTGTGCATGCGAATTTTGAACCTTCATCAGGGGCCTTTTTTATAACCACATGCATGGCATCTACATACATGCAGAGGAATCTTTATAAACTTTTCAATTAACGACACTCAAGGGATTAATTAAGGAAAGGTTAAATACAAAAATACGTGAATTCTACGAAAAATATACTGGAACCGCAAAATACCGTAGTTATACGGAAATAGTCGTTGTCGAGAAGAATGTTATATATAAGATACTATATTAAATGAACATATAATAGCGAGCGATATTTTATCCAAATTTTGTGCACGTAAAAGAAAACAGCATTAACTTTTGTGTTTCTATTTGAATTGTAATTGTATTATTCTTTCACTAGAGCTTTTAATTAATTAAGGATAGTTAACTTGTTTGGTTACCTTTGCTGTGCTTGCGCCATAAATATCCAAACAACCAACAATCCTAAGAATGGCCGTGGGATTGCTTTTTGCTTATTATTATTTCCTGGGCATTATTCAAGTAAAAAAAAAAAATACAATACAAATAATAACACAGTGAGGACGATGCCAAGGTGGTCATGAGAATAAAGGTACACATGGGCTTGACGAAGTTCTCATTACCAAGGTTGACAAAACGCTACATACATATAGACATATAACACAATACATTTATGACAGAGTAATAACAAAATACATGACAGAGTAATAACAAAATACATGACAGAGTAATAACAAAATACATGATAGAGTAATAAAAATAACAGTAAAAACAAAACATACACATATGGATGACATAATACGAGATATTCGTAGTTAATGAAGTTACCAATAAGTTTTATTCTACAGATATTAACTATTATTACATGTATTTAAATCGGTCTATAGCGATAATCTGGGGACCAAAAAATATAGTTATAGGCAATTTACTTCGTTATAGATAACCTTAAATATTTTTTCTCTTAAGTCTACCATTTATAGTTATCTTTGCCAGACTGGTGGTATCTGACAGTATTTACTGTCACCTAAAGGCGACGTGTTGCATTCATTTCTCCATAGGGTCACCATATAGGCGACTAATATCACCGCACGATACATATACATACTATCAAGTTTACCTGGCAGTTGGACCCAAACCCCAGCAAGTTCGAAGGCGATGACTATTGTATTTTGATATATCATATATAATATATATTTATATGAAGAACATATAATATATATTTATATGAAGTATATATAATATATATTTAT
>QLNU02015003.1:124508240-124551054 GCA_006491805.2 Dysdera silvatica | reverse complement strand
GAATCACATTTTTTGAAACCACTTTCTATCCATTTTCAGTGATCTGATAAAGTTATAGGTGCCCTACCGCCTATAAATACTTGTACATGAATAACAAAATAGTTCGTAGATGCAAGTTTCTCTTTATATGGAGCATTTTACGTCTCCTTGGAGCAAAAGCAGTCCCAGGTAGTCATTAAATTAAACTAAAAAAAATATTCCAAATAAATCAATGTTTTATTTCATACGCTTGCATTTCAAGAAGAACTATGTCGCTTTGTTTGCTTTAAAGATTAAAGGTTTGCCCTAGTCCTGAGGTAACGAGCAGTTGCTACTTTATAATACTCTATATTTTTCTTCTGGTTTTAGGAGCTTGTAAACGGTCGTCGGCCTTTCCGAAAATAATGGCCCAACACCCAGCGGCCTCATTGTCCTAATGATAGTATATTCAACCGTGTAATATATGAATAGCCCTAATAGGCCGTAACAGCTTTGGAAGCCCGTCCTCGCATTCGAACTAGATTTAGCGCCCGGGGCGCAAAATCGCTGAATTATCGTTTCGCCGTTTATTTGAATTTGTTCTCCAGAATTTCTTTTCGTCGCCGAATAAAATAGAGTAATCTCAATGTAGAACATAGTTAAAGGCGCAAAATTTTGAAGGAAAGAATTTAACACATTCTAAAGAGGGTAATGCATACACAACGAATCCATATTTGATTTTTTTTGTTTTTTAAGGCATTTTTGTTTGTTGTTGTTAGCAGAGGTTTTCAACAAAAAGTAATGAGAATATTGTTTTGACCAAGCTTTACACTTTACTTTGAATATAAAATAACAATTTTTGAAGTTAGTTTGAAATTGTACAATAACTATTCGCGAGTTCCTCCCTTTATTTTATAAAATAGGTCTGTTTACTTCTTTTTTTTTCTCCTTCTTTCCGGCTTTCGACATAGTAATTCCCCACTGAGGTTCTATATTTTAAACGTGTCGCACTTTCTAAGTATATTTTGAACGTGAACATTTTTAAACATTTACAGTTTAAAAATATTTAAAAGTTAATAATTTTTCTAGTTTCTTGGCCATGATTTGGGATTGACAAGTAGTAATGTTAAAAACTGCCTATAGCTATATTTCAAAGCTATAAGCAATAGTGTCAAAAACTTCAAACCGATTTTTCAAAGCCATAGGCAGTAATTGGAAAACTCCAAAGCTGTGTTTAAAGCTATAAGCAGTAGTGTCAAAAGTTCCAAAGCTATATTTCAAAGCTATAAGCAATAGTGTCAAAAACTTCAAACCGATTTTTCAAAGCCATAGGCAGTAATTGCAAAACTCCAAAGCTATGTTTAAAGCTATAAGCAGTAGTGTCAAAAGTTCCAAAGCTATTTTTCAAAGCTATAAGCAGTAGTGTCAAAATTTTCAAACCGCTTTTTCAGAGCCATAAGCAATAATGTCAAAAACTCTAAAGCTATTTGTAAATCTATAAGCAGTAGTGTTAAAAGTTCCAAAACTATTTTTCAAAACCATAAGTAGTTGTGTCAAAATTTTCAAAGCTATTTCTCAAAACCATAAACAGTAGTGTCAAAAACTTCAAAGTTATTTTTTAAAACTATAAGCAGTAATGAGCTGTCAAAATTGTGACAACCGGTTCTCTGAAACCAGATTACTTTGTTCAGCATATAGGAAAATATTGATTAGATATGTTGACTCTCAGATACACTTCTGTCTTGAATCTTGATAAACATAATTTCGTAAGCTTTATCCAGACGTGTGCCACAATTTTCTCAAATGAGGCCCATGAAAAATCCCAAATAACAATAATACTTCTTGCTCATTAATTCGTAAAAACGACGCTCAGTCTGTTTTTTAAATTATTACAATGGTTTTCACGTCCTTCTACCAAAGATATACAACAACTGAACTCTTTAAAATAAGCATAATTCAGAAATATGAAAATTTACCCTCTCTCTTGTCAACATCACCGCATTCTGGAAGAGAATCTCGTAACAAGCTTCGGCTTTATATTCTCTTCCATTTCTAACCTCAAAACTTAAAATAATTTAATATAGATCTTCTCTTACATTTCTATAATTTTTATACTGCTCAAGCTATGTATCACGAAATATTGTATATCGGGTTGAATAAAAATTTATTATTATTATTATTATTATTATTGAGAACCGGAAAGTGTAAACCGGTATGGACCGGTTCTAACTACCTTTTATTACTAACTATAAGTGAATGTAAAATTGTGTGTTCAATAAGGTGTCAATGTTCTCTACTCATGGCGAATAGGTTAACGACTCGTGAAATAAAACAAGAGGAAACCGAAATTTGAAACCTTGTCCTTTTAATTATTTAGAGAGGCATGATTAATTAAAAGCGGAAGTAATTATCTCTCGTCTTTAATGGCTACTTTCTTAAAAACTTAATTAATCTTTGGACTTAATTTGCTGTTAAACGCCAGATTCGTTGCTTGTTATTATATCGAGCAAAGTGTTTCATAATGTGAAATAAATAAAGTGCTTTTCATCACCTTACAAATTTGTTCCAACTTTTTAGATTTTTAATAAAGTTTTATAAGAAATTAAAAGCAGATATTTTAAAACCCGTTTTTGTTAACAGCAGTTCTTAAAATTATGCTTCTCTCTCTTTCTCTCTCTCTCTCTAGACATTATTACTCTTCACAGAGTTCATAATTATCAATGTCAACTAATGTAATGTACCATGTGAAGTCCCGGGAAAACGTTTTCCAAATTTTGTGACGGAGACATTTCGTGATGAGCATAATTCCATGATGTTTCAACAACCTAAGTTCTACACTCAAGCTGAAATTGTGTGCGACTCTGTGGTAGCGCAGTGGTAAAGATTTCGCCTAGGGTGGTGCTATTCCGGGTTCAACTCCCAAGAAACGCTTACCGTTTAACTGCTCACTATAGTCTGAGGTTGGTTCTCTAGCCCTTAAGTGGTTTGGATTCCTAGGAAAACTATAGGCCCCAGCGTAGCATAACCCTTACTGTTCTTGCACCGTAAAACTCAAACATATATGACTTATCATCGTAAGATTTCCCTTAAAAGATATTCCTATTAAGAGTAAATATTTAGTATATTAAGAGTAATAAATAAGGTCTCATAAATTAACTGTAATTACATATAAGTATATTAAGAGTAATAAATAAGTTTATATAAATTAACTGTAATTACATATTAAGTATTAATAATGTCTATAAAAAATGTTATGTATGTATGTCTATGAAAAATGTTATGTATGTATGTCTATAAAAAGTGTGATGTATGTCTATGAAAAATGTGATGTATGTAGGTATGTTTATGAAAAATGTGGTGGATGTGTGTCTATGAAAAATGTGATGTATGTCTATGAATAATGTGATGTATGTATGTCTATGAAAAGTGTGATGGATGGATGGATGTCTATGAAAAATGTGGTGGATGTGTGTTTATGAAAAATGTGAGGTGTGTCTATGAAAAATGTAAATGTATATACTATGTAAATGTATGTACTAATGTCTTGAGAAAATATGCGTACGGCGATAAGGGCATCTTCCTAGTCTCGGAGATCTAGTTGGCAAGACTCTTTAGTTCTTACAAAGTGGTCGCTAGTTTGATTCCGTTCGGGAATGTTATCTTTTTCTCCTTTGCGATTCATCAAATCTTGCAAAAAATTGATAGGCCATATATAGTTTAAGCGCGACTGACTGTTGAAGTATCACATCCATCTCTTTCTTATTACTCTATTCAGTGTATTTTGTGCTGCACTTTGTACCTCTTCCCTGAAGAATGATATTTTTATAATAATAGTGCTATTTATAATAATTTTTTTAATATGATAATGATATATGGTTTTATATGGCGGATATTTATTGTGAAATTTAATGGTTGTTAAGCTTTATTTTCACTTATCTGTTTTTTTTTTTCAATTCCGTTTTAAGTTCATCTACGTATTTGAGTCGGCTATAAAAGTCTATTTCATCTGTCAGTTGCTTCTGACAAGTTCAAATTCAATGAAAAGTTGACTAACCCGAAAGTTATATAAAGATAACAAGAATTATATACTTCGGGAGCATCCTCAGCAGAAGATTTTCTGTCTTCTTCTTCTCTTCCAGCAGCTGTTTAGTTCTATCTTTAACCACACTTTCTAAGTTATAGGCGTATTTTTCCATGATGCTGATCATGTTGTCGAATATATTTGTGTTCCTAGAATATAAACAAACATTTCTTTATATATAGCCACAGTAAATTACAGTTAAAATTTTTTAATACGATGATAGTAATTTCGGTGGTTATATGACATCATCATCATCAGAACTGTTCTACGTTCACATATGATGTTGGTCAACGTTGCCATCTCACCGATCACAAATTCTATGATTGGTAGGTAGTAGTAATCTCTGCGTTTGTGGTGGTGTCTCTTGTTGTAGCACGAAGGAAGTTTCTACAAATAGATGAAATAGTATTGACCGATCATTAACTATGATATCGGCATTGGGAAGATTGTGATGGGCCCCGTAGAAGTTGAAGTCTTCTGTTGAAAAAGTATTTTGGGTTAGTTGCGTTTTGGAAAATAAAATTTTCTGGACAGTTTTCCATGAACCAAAGGTAAAAAAGCGAATTTACGGGATTCCTGTTTCTGCTCATATACCTCATTCTCCTTTACTCTTACACAAAGGGCTCTCTGTGTTTGACTAATGTATACTCCGTTACATTGACAAAGGACGGGGTATATTCCCCAACTCTCAAACACGCAGAGTCTACGGTTTAACAGTAGGGGTAGCGGTGCTAATAATGGTGGTAGATGGCAACCGAAATAGCTATTAATTTAATAAAAAAAAGATTAGCTATGATAATTTGTTGTGATCGCTCTCTATATATATAATTTCTAGACAATTCGTTGCATGCATTCAAGTATATTTTCTTTATTATATATAGTCTAAAACACAATATACGGAACAATATACTTTGTAAATTAAATTCAGAATTTTCATTTAAAACTTGTCTCAGTTATGCAAGTTATCATTGGCGTATAGTTATATGGACCTGTGTAGCCCGACACCCCACAATAATTTAAAATAAATTGCAAGTTTACATATACTGTAATGCAGTGGTTTCTAAACCTTTTATTCAACCTTTTTCCTAACCAAAATTCAGAACATGACTTATTTTAGAAAATAATTTTTAAAGCGCTGTCTGACGTAATATCTATGAGGCATTCATAATCAGTTCATGTCAGGCAGGTTGATTCCAAAGTAACGGCACATGGATTCGTCATCCAGTTATATTCCTACAGTGTTATTTTCCGGGCCATTGGGTGATTTTGTTTAATATGTTTAAATCTGATATTAAGATGATAATAATATAGTAAAATTGTAATGTGATGAAAAATAATTTTCCAAAAATTAAGATCATCCATTTAGTTTTTACTGGACGAGTGGTTATTTTTTCTGAAAGTGTCCTTTCATTTTCAATGCTGCGGTTGAGCCCCTGGACAACCACCGCGGAGCCCTTGGGGCTCCGCGGTGGTTATCCAGGGGCTCCACCGTTCTGTTGTGGAACACAGTTTGTGAACCTCTGCTGTAATGTATAAATGTAAACAATATGTGCTTGCCCACCCCCCACTCCCAATAATTTTAAAAACTCTACGTTGATGCAAGTTATAATAAATACGTAGGTTATGGTTAAAGGACTTTGAGTTTAAACTGGATAGAACAAGATGGACCGTAAGGCCGCGTCCACACATGCAACAGAACATTGTATCGTAACACCGTCGCGTACCAAGTCTGGACCGCACTCCGTAACAGAACATCGTAACATTTCCACTTTCCACCAGTTGTCGGTTTTTACCCCGGCGCATCAAAGGAATGTCACGGTGCTATGTTGTAACCCATGTTCCTGTATTTGGGCCGGTTTACGAACAACAGCGTTTTGTCAGTGTAGATTGGATATCGGCGTGAACTGATGGGACGCAGTGCTGTTAAACACTGTGCTGTTCGCCCCGTAACATCATCGCGTAACATGGGATGTTACGCGACGATGTTCTGTTGCGTGTCTGTACGCACCCTAATGATAAAAAAGTAGTATGAGGGTCCCCAGAGTAATGAATGTTGATAAGTAGTATGAGGTCCTCTACAGTAACGAATGTTGATAAGCAAATAAGTAGTAAAGTTCATATTTGGAGAATTAAATAATGAGTGCCGTGTGGTAATTCATCAACTCAAGCATTTTGGCACGAAACATTAACAAATTAGGGAAAGGATAATGTACTAGAGAATCACGAAAAGGTTGCGGAACGTGTTTCTCATTATCACTAATTACATACGCCTATTACTGCTGGCAGTACTGTTACGTGCTGCAATAATAAGCCTTAAATCATGCGAAATCATGGCGAAAATTGGGTATTTCTTAACAGTACTTGGAAAGTTTGAAAAATGGAAGAATGGTGCTTGTGTAAATTAATTGGGAGAGGGAATTGTTCTCCCAAAGTAAGACTTCTTTCAGTGATTCGATTGAAAAGTAAAATAAAGTTTACCCTAGTTTTTCCAATGCAGATTATTATTCCAGTTTATGATTATTAAAAACGATCATTAATTTTGGTATGAGCAGAAAAATAGAAATGAAAAAATAATAGAAAAAAGGAAAATGTGGGCTAAAGATTTTTCGATCCGCCTTCGTACGAGATTAGAGAGTGAGGCTATAACATTGAAAATTTAATTTACTAAATCGTTCACGTAAAAACTATAATTATATAACTATTATATTTGATTTGCACAACTTAAGAATGCAATAATTATTGTAAGAGAGTCGTAATACTCTTAGTGTTTGGTTTAACTATAAGGCAGTGCCGCTGAGGCCAGAGGGATTGAGTTCTTCTGAAAAATGTGGTTAGTTTTATTTTTCTGAAAATAAATTATTGTAGAAATTTGGCTTCAAATTTTTTGCTCTGTACAAAATTGCACACGATGACTAAAATTTTCCTTAGACTTTAAAAATGTCCTCTAATTAGATTTTTACGACAGATCTTGTTTCATGATATAATGTTTTCTGAAATTCAGTTTTTGTAAATAAGAGGGACGATAATGTGATTGTAAAAAAACGTATTTTCGAGTACAGACCGTGTGAAAATATCATCAGAGTGTAAGTACTCAAAAGTTTTGAGTAACTGAATATATTGAGTAATTGTAACTTTGAGTAATTAAACTTTGTTAATGTTTTCACACAGTCTGTATTCGAAAATTTGTTTTTACAATTTTAAAATGCTATGTGAAAATCTTCGTGAAGCCAGATAATATGATACTTATAGGCTTTAATGGCAGTAAAATTAATCCATCAATGAAATTTAAAATTTTTGCATTTTTCTAAAAATTTCCAACGCAAAATTTATATTAATTTATCCTTTGAATGGGCCAGTTTGATTTCATTTCTAAAAATAACTTAATATAAACAGTTTTGAGTATTAATTAAATATTTCACATGTATTGTTTAATGTCTTTTAAGTTATTTCGAAGTAAAATTAATGATAATAAATTAATTTCATTAAAACATTTTACGACTATATTGTAGATGTTTGGTGTTTAAATATTAATAAAATATATCAAAACGTTAATGAATTCTAAACTTCCTTATGAAATTCTTTTAACTACAGCTCTGTAATAAAGAGAATTTACTAAGGTTATTTGCTTAGAAATATAACTGGCAAACGTTTTTTTGAAGGTGCTGAATGCACACCAAAAATATTATAATTGTATATAATATTTTTGGCATATATAATAATATTATAATTGCAGATATGTGATATTGAAATCACATAATTCCATTTGCCTTCTTTATTTATCGTATTTCCAGAGATGCAGTGGCAATATACAGAAATAAATTAGTTTTGTATCTACATTCTATCATGACGTTTCTTACCTGCGATTCACAGGAAAATTAGGGTTCCATAAGATATCCCTAAGGGTTTCCGAGACAGTGCTACAGGAAAATTAGGGTTCCACAAAACAAACCTAAGTGTTTCCGAGACAGTGCTAGAGGTTTTGCAAGTATTAGATCTCGAATTAAATATTTGTTTCCCAAAAGACAAATACATGTTTCGCATTGGAAACTTACGTCAAAGCTAACATTTCTTTGACACATATATATGTTCGTATGATATTTTATAGCTTGATGTTTAAGGAAAGGAGTTTATTTTTAATCTGAGTGAAAATCTTTATATGAGAAAGTCTTTTAAGTAGCCAATGTTTTTGTATCTTCAATAAATTTCTTATATAATAATATAAAAACATTTCCCTTTGTTAAACCAGCTATGAGAAAAATTATGTTCTGTTTCCCCATATGAGAATTTTATGTTTATATATAACAAAGAAATATGTTCCTGATGATGCATAATAGTTTTTACACAGCGGTTTCCCTGAATATGTATATTATTGCAAAGTCTTGATCAGGGTGAAAAGATTGAAAAATGCTGTTCTCTCGAAACGAAATCGATCTTTAGACAATTCCACTGGCAGCATAGAGATGTAGCAATTAAATATTTACGAAAAGGTACAAATAGTCTTTAAAAATCAGGTGTGAATCTAATTTAAAGAGGAAAAAGTGCCTTTATATCAAATGGGAGAGGATTAAGCCCTTGTGATCTCCCTTTTTTACACCACTAACTAGTGTCTACTATTTTAGTATTGGAACTATAGTATCTCACTTCTGGAATATATTAGTGTTTTCATCGGGATTCGTAAAAGTTGCCCCCCAGCACCCGGACATCTGGCTCCATGTAAATATTGTTTGTTTGTTTTTTGGTTTTACGGCTCAAAGACTACAATGGTCATGCTGCGCCGGGACCTACTGTTTTCCGAGGAATCCGAACCTCTTATGGCCTAGGGAACCAAACCCCGGACTACAGTGAGCAGTGCGATCTTTTTATGAGATCTCTGAGTAAGCGTTCTTTGTACATGAGTAAGCATACAATGAGTAAGCTACATAAATAAGTAAATAATGCATCTAACTTTTTAATAGTAGAACCCCGGCTCGTCGAACTTCGCTTAACCGAAATGATCTTCTACATAATTTGTTTTTTAATTATTTTTTTAAGCGATTACTCCTCCAACGTTTTTTTTTCCAAAACGTTCATACAGTGGTAATTGTTTATGACGGATTCCGGTCTTCCGAAATTCGCTTAACCGAAATGACCTTCTATTATATGCGTAAAGTTATATGGCCCCGTGGAGCCCGATCCCACCAATAATTTGAAATAAATTGCAATTTTACATATACTGTAATGTATAAATGTACTAGATATTTGCTTGGGCCCCCCCATTAATTTTGAAAACTCTATGTCGATGCCTTCTATATTATTTTTATTATTAAGTCCACTTAAAAAGGTAAATAGAGAAATAGGAAGTCATTTCGGTTAAGCAAATTTCGGATGACGGGGATTCGTTATAAACTACTGCTATATTATGTGCGTTTAAAAAAATTCACTATTGTCCTCTTAAAAAATAATTAAAAACCAAATTATATAGACGATCATTTCGGTTAAGTGAAGTTCGGATGACAGGGGGATCTACAGTTAAAAAATTAGATGTATTATTTACATTTTTGTAGCCTACTTATTATTTACAGGGGTAGAGATGTCCGGGAAGGGGCGAAATGCTTAAGGCGAAATGTCGGGACCACTTTTCCGTAAACCGTTCACAGCACCTGTAACAATCGTGTGTGTTTTTATGGACATTTGTCCTAAATACTTACAGGCCAGAATGTAGCTCCCTTAATTTGACTTTGATGAAACGAAAGTCCGGTCTGAGGTCGGGATCTTCGTCCCAACTTTCTTCCATACATCGTTTGATGTAATCAACACAAGACAAGTCTTGGACAGGTGGACGGTACAGCTTGCCTCCAAACTGCTGAGGAAAAGCGACTCTTTCTTGAACGTCTGTGAAAACAACAACAACCAAGTTATACAAATTGGACTTTAATTCGCACAACGCTTTATGTTATATTCAACGATGCCTTATCTTTTATATTGTATTTATAGTATTTATTTATTTAGTTTTATTTATAGTATCTTCAGTATATGATATCAGGGATTATATCGGTCCCCTTACTACTATTACTCCCTGCACTACCATTGGTGCTTATATAAGATACAAAATTTTGAATTTTGAGCATGGAACATATAAAAACTAATTTTACATTTTCTCCGCAAACCTAAGCCTTGGCAACCAAACTCTGTATTCTTTACTCATGGGTTTCCAATTCAAATTGTGTCATAAGCTACAATAAGGCCAAGGCGGAACATGACCTACGAATTTCTTGTATTATTTATATACCATCTTGTATTATCTATATATTATCCAGTATTATCTATATAATATTCTATAATCTATAGAAACAAGAGCCAATACAAATATTTTAATACTTTGAATTATTATATAATAATATTACTTATGTAGTATTCCATTTTAGTTAAAAGCAGCCTATCTGCTGAAACTGGTAAAAGACAAGCAAAATTTCTTGTCCTCTGTTTTATATTCTATATTTGTTTTTTTTTCCTACATTTCATCTTTTCTATTTTCAGCCTTCTTCACTCGATAAAGGGAGCAGGTAGCTCCCGAAACGTCTTTATTAAAACCCGAACGTCTTTATTTTTAATAATAAAGTCCCGAATAATCTTTATTTTTAATAATAAAAAATTACTGCAGTGACTAAAATCTTCCGTCTCTAAAGAATCTTAAAAAATTAATAAAGTTATTAATTGTGGAACGAACGGTCATTCCTGTGTTAGTTTTAATCAATATCTTGCTGTTTCTAGTGACATTTTCGTGAATTTTTATTTAATAAATTAAAAAAATGGTTAAAAATAAATTTAGTAATTATATATTTTTCTTATGGATTTAAATTACCGATATTTTGTTCTTTAATTTTTACAACGCTTAATATACAGCCTTATTTCCATATCTAATAAACTTAAAATTCAAGGTTTAATAGATTCATTGAAATTTTAAATAAACTAACAATGTACGATGCTTCAAATTTTAAAATTTATTAAAATTCGAAAAGCATAAGCACACTAAAATTATTTAAACGAATTAAAATTACAAGTAAATAAAATTAGCAAAACCTTTAGATGAAATTCAATGAACATACACCATAAGATAACAAAAGAGAATATTGAAAAACTTGAAAGAAAACTAGCAATTTGCATTTTTGATTAGATCCAAGAGGCCATAAGATTAAATTGCAGATTTTGTGTTTCTACATCACCACAATCTCTCGCCAAGAAATTAATTGCAGAACTTAATAGGATTTTGGCAAACTTAAGTATGCAATAAAATGCTTGCTTTTCGTCGGCTTTATGAAGGTTTGCAATTTCAAGCTCTTCCGTCCACTTTACGATATCAGATCTTCGCGAATTTAATGGTTGAGGTTTGCGAAACCTGTTGATGGCCACCTTTATTGCAACAGTCAAATCATAGGACAAAGGAAATGCTTACGAACTCACATTTGACCAGCGGTTCCGGTTGACCCCATGGGCCTTTTCTTCCCATGATTTCAAAAAGGATGATTCCGAAGGAGTAGACGTCTCCTTTTTGGGTACCTCTGGCTGGTGGGTTGATAGTTCTTAGCAATTCTGGCGCTCTCCAGAGAATACCTTGAAACCGGAAGAAAACAATTTCACTGCTTCAGTAAAATTTAGGAGTGTTTTGGATGAATTCTTTGATTATTTGTGATAGATTCACGGGAAATTCGTTTGAGAATAATGCTAACTAATATGTATCTCATAAAAGAAAAACAACTTTAACCGCAGAACAAAATTTATAAATGAAAATTATTTTCATTTATTTTTCGTAACTAAATTCGCGAACTCTAAATACAATATACAATATTTATATTTCGTAATTATACACAAATATTACAAACATAAAACTTCTAAAACTGCTTGTGTTGATTTTAACACGTTCGAGCACTATATACACATATTAACGATTACATATATATCGCTAACATCCAAACCTATAACACAAATCATAAAAAGCTGCGATTCAAGGTCCCTGTGTAACCAACCAAATACTCTTGTAACAATTACAAAACGTAAAACAAATAATAGCAAAAAACAATCTTCCCCCGTCGGATGCAATGCAACATTACTGGATAAAATTATAAAATGGTTCAATATCTTGCAACTCTAACAAATATTCATATAATTTTCGAACAAACTGATTATAAGACAGTAGTTGAACCATCTAGCTAACACGTCAAAAAACATAGGAGCCTTTACCAAGTAGAAGTTCTGAAAGAAAGTTGTTTACGATCTCCGAATCTTAGTCCTTAAACTAGTTGAATATCACGTACAGTAGATATTATCAATAAAAACAATATTATTACTTTTTTTATAAAATATTTTAAGTACTTTAAACACATATTGTTTCCGAATAGGAAAAATCTTCAAAGATACAAAAAATAATTTTGATAAATAGCGTCTATCTTTATTGGAAAATAACTTGATAAAATATTTCTATTTTATTTATTATTATTTTTTAAATATATTGACTTGCGCATAGGAAATTATTTTCAGGGAAAATCCTTATTTTTTGGCTTAGTAAACATGTACTCTTCCAAAAATAATTTTTATAACAGTTGTCGATGTGTCACCTCATTATAGCTCTCGAATTAGTGTACAGATAGTATTAGCTGCTTATTGATTTGGAGCTTCCGAACGAGGAACCCGCTTATTCAGATAAGCCAGACAAAAACAAAGAATCAAAGTCTATTTCTAGAAATGGTGATAGCTGTTGCGGAAAATATGACAAAAACTTACCATTGTGAAGCAAAAAAACAAAAAACAAACTATTTTTCATTTATATATAACTAAAAATACATGTATCTTAATACGAATTGAAATAAGAATAGCCGGCATAAAGGAAGTATTTTGGGAAGACAAAAACTTGCTTAAAAGGACTTTAGCAATTTTTTTTACTAATGTTGGGATAGACTTCAAACTAATTGAACGCAGTTTCAGGAAAAGACATTTCTTGAAAGATTTGGACCACATTTTTTTATGTTGTTGTAAGACTTGAACCGCAGCTCTATGTTGTTGTAAGACTTGAACCGCATCTCCATGTTGTTTTAAAACTTCGATCACATGTCTATGTTGTTGTTGTAAGGATTGGACCACATATCTATAATGTTGTGAGGCTTGGATCACACATGCAGTAGAATCTGCCTAAATTGACAACCTTTTGGACTGGACTGCAATGTTTGCCATAAAGGGGTGGTCATTATACACGACATATTTTGATATAGGCATGACTAAATCCCTACCGGTTCTCTCTTATAAAAAAAAGTGGTCGTTTTATCCAGGTGGACAGTTTACTAAGGTAGTCGCTTCACCAGGTTCCACTGTATATGTTGTAAGATTTAGACCACATATCTATGTTGTTGTAAGATTTGGACCACATATCTATATTGCTGTAAGACTCGACGTGCCTCCTCTTATTGCTACCCGCCATGGGTCTGCGCACCATATTGCTCCTTAAGTGGTCCACTGTGCTGCGTAGTGCATAGCACTACGTATGCACTGTGCATAGTCAATTGTGCTGTCCCTGGAAAGGGCAGTAATATCCACACTCGAGTCACTGTATTGCAGTCAATGGAACTGAAATGAACATAACATGGGGAACTTAAACGATGACGATGGACCCCAGCGTCTACTCGTCTGTAGAAAGGGTGACGGCAAACACTATCACTGAAGATGAATTGTGGGAGTTCATCCGTTCGTCTGAAGAAACGGCAGACGTTGCTACTAAACAAGAATTGTGAGCATCCGTCCTTTCATGTAAACAAACGGGGAATACGACAGCAAAGAATTCTGGTGTGTCTGTTCGTCCGAGTAAAAACTTGAACAAGCCTCATCTGATTATAAGCTTACGGAAGTTACTTTGACTACATATTTCTATTCTTTTAAAGGATCACATTTTTATATTGTTATAAGTAGGGTTTGAGCCGGCGAAGGAAATTTGGTGGTCTAAAAAGGCCACCTGGTCACCAATTGGTGGTCGTAAAAGCAAACTTGGTAGACGCAAGTTAAAATTACAATATATATATATATCCTTCTACAATATGTATTACCGATTAATAATTGGTAATACATCCACATAAATTCAACTTCTCATTGTTTGGGAAATTTTCGTTTTCTTTATATAGTATCTACTTCCGCATTTGAAGAGGAGGAGTATGTTTCCGATGGAATCAGCAATTTAGCAGAATCCGTCGACTTCACATTTTGCGGGGCCGATGGCGAAGGAAAAAAGGAGATTACCGTTGTCTGCGAATGCGTCATACTAAAAACGATAAAACGATGCAAAAATGCTTAAAAAAATAACACGTGCACGCAGAAAATAAAACGTCATAAATAATAAATACCAGTGAAATCGCTTCACTTCACCGCTGGTCAACCAAGGGGAATTTAAAGTGAGGGGGACCATTTCCTAATATGATCACAATCCTACAACGTTTCTTGAAAATTTGGCTGTTGGGTGTCTCCACAAGATGCGTTTGCTTGCTTGTGTACAGGGGAAATTGGAAAGGGTGGCAGCCGAAGACTGCGCTGTAATTCCAGAACTACAAGACCTGTATTTTTTGCGAGTGTCTTACTTACCAAAATATTGCACGGACTGAGCATGCAGGTGGACTTTTGAAAGACAAAAATAAATAGTTTGCATCACGAAATTTTTGGCAGGAAACATTTTATCCTTGATGAACAGTAGCCTTAAAACCAAATTCACGATTTGCGTATGAAATAAACGGAAAACGCCCGCGCGTGTTTCAAATGACAAATTTGTCATCCATGTTTATGAATTTAACAACCATTGGTTATGAGTTGGCGACAATTGTCGCTTTGTCGCCATGCTGGCTCGAACCCTAGTTGTAGGACTTGGACGCTGTATGAAAGGATGGGAAAAAAGATTAAGGTATATTGTTTCCATTCTGGTGCTACAAGAGGCTTGTCGAATTAAACTGGATAAACAGGGTCAGAAATAAAGAAGTTTTGTAAATAATGCATGAACTGCTAAACAGCACTACTAAATTTACTTAACGTGGTAAAAAAATAAGGAATTTAAATTGGCAACACGTATTTTTAGAAACGCTGCACAGTGGCAATTGCTGGGGAAAAAACGAAAATGAGAAGGAATAGATCACTTAAAGGAAAAAGAACGGATGATGAACGAAGATGAACGAAAATTGGCAAACTTTCAGCACGAGGTCAGACAAATAATAACAGGAAGCAAAGATTAATGGTATTTCAAGTGCTCCAATGTCCGTTATGAAGCTAGGACTTGATGATGATTATATAATTAAAGAAGCTTCATTTTTTGAACTTTCTCATTAAATGATTCATAGAACAATTAATAAACAAATAAAATCAGCCTGCTCTTAAATGCCTTTATAACCTTTATCAAAGCCATCATTATTAACCACATAATTATAGTTTATAAGTAAAATATAATGAATTGTCCAATTGCAGGCATCGGTCAAAAAAGGGGTGTAGCTCCAAAATTGAACATTTTGAACTGTGGGTACCATGTGATAGGCAAAAAAAAAAAAAAAAATCCTGCAGTCTTAGGTAAAAGAAAGGTTTAACTCTCTATCCTACAATATGTATTATAATAATAAAAAAATTTTCCGACATGTAATGTATTGAATTTTTATGCCGTTTTTTCGATTTTCTCAAAACTACAAAAAGTGGAGTCACATCCTTCTTTAACCGATGCTTCCAATTGTCCGAACAGTGTTTAATTTGCAGGTTTTGGTATTCTGATCTCCTAATGCTTCATTGTTTCAACATATATCTGAATTTTTGTCCCCTGTCTCGTAACGTTGGAAAAATTAATTAATTAATTAAATAAATGATCACTGATAAATCAATAACCGGCTCATAAATCTATAATCAACGACTACTCACAAATTCGCACTCAATGGTATCTCACAGATCTAAAGAAAATATGAACAACGATAAAAGTAATTATTGAAGCACTGAGTATTGAAACAAATAAACAAAAAAACGAACAAGAAATAGAAAAATAGAATATTGAAAATGGAAATGAAACCATGTGTGAGATTAAAGTAAATCGTTTTCAATATTTCTTTTAAATATTCCTTTGTTTTCAGTGTTCAAATTTAATTTATTTCTACATTCCCGTTTTTCTCCCATTTTCCGGCTTTCCATAAATTTGCATCTACTATTTTAAGACCTTAGTTTTGAAGAGGTCGTTGTACCCGCATCGGGATTTCCAGAAAATCAAACAAATTGTGATTACATTTAAAAATATTTTCCAGATTTTTATTTCAAATCCAATAGACTCCTTTCCTTAGGCAAGTAATTACTGCTTTTGTTTTTAATTTGTATTTTTATAATTACTGTTTTTTTAATTTGTATTTTTATAATTACTAAAGAAATTTTTAGTAATTACTAAAGCTTTTTTTTTATTACTTAGCTTTTGCATGTACAAGCAAGCACTTTATGATATCGTTGCGATACCGCAAACGAGTTACGAACAAACAAACAAAACAATTTTTATTTATTTGTCACAATGGTTGTAGCAACTTTCCATTTCACTTAGAAAATATATATATGTACAATAACACTGATATTCAAAAATAAATAAATTAAATAAATAAATCAAATACAAATAACCACAATCCATCGCGACGGATCCCTAGTAAAAATCATACGATTCAATAGGCTGCAAACCCTAATAAGTTACCGAATTACCGAACTATAAGTTAATGAGTTATGAGTTAATGAATATTGATTAGACCAAGTATCTATTTGTTCTTATACGAAATAATAACTAATCTAAGTTAACTGTTTATTTATTCATTAATTTTCATAACTTAAAATATATTGTATACTTTATGAATGGCAAACATATTTTTATTTATATAAATCGAACACTACGCAGATTAAATCAAACAACAATATTAATCAACGTTTATTGGTATCGTTGATTAATATTGTCGTTTGATATTTTTCTTTATCTATTTATGTAATATGCAGAAGATGTTTACAAACTGAGTATATGTAATATATTTATCCCATGTAATCAAATTGTCTATTTATAAGCTATTCATAAAATTCAGTAATGCTTTCATAATCTGCCGATAATAGAAAGTGAGAGATCTTAAGCTTTTGAGTATATTTTCATCTTGAGTTTCTATTAGTAATACTAATTCTATATAATTTACTACTCTATAGTAATAATAATTCCAGGAATATTTTATGTACGTTAAGTTTTTCCACATTCCTTACTTTTGTTCCGGACGGCTTCAACATCTGCGGGAAGATCTTGCCCTGCCTTGAATTCGTGAAGACCAAATTCTGTGATCTTCAACATCCATCTGCTATCTACTATGCAATTAGAGGATTTAAGGTTGCCATGGGATGCTATCTCACTCTCATGGATGTAGATCATTCCCTATAATGTATAACACAATGGAAAACATTCGATTATTCTGAGTAATTGATGTGACAATAAGGGTTGATTAATCGATTATGGATTGGACTCAATATTCCCCAGGTATACAGTATTAAATCTTATGTGTATGTGTCGTGTAATTTGTTTATTGATTGATGTTTATCGGTATGCTTTTAGGCCCCGGCCGGATTTTGATATAGGCAAAAGAAAATGTTTAGGGCCTGTTTTTTCACTGGAATAGGCGCGGTGGCTTAGCGCAATTCCAAATGCAACCGGGAAAATTCTTTAACAGTGCTTAAGTTATTCACGAGTTTACGACGTACCATAAGGGGGTCAGTCAGTCACGAAAATGCTCAAAATCTATTTATTTTGCGTTTTTAAAAAAATATGGATTCTTACCTTTCAAATCACATATAATTTTTGGCTCTAGATTAATTAGAACTATTTTTAAACAAATTTACTAATATAACAAGTGAAATTAAATGCACTACAAACTTTTTACAAAAATGCGATTTTCTCAAAATGATATTTCCTGTCGCAAAAGGAACATGTTTTCAAAATCTTGAGTTTCAGTTGACTGATAATTTCTTGTATAAGAACATATAAATATTTTACGTACGTTGTGTGTAGCATTGTTTATTTTTTTATTCGTTTTTTAATTACTGACCTGAACGAAATGAAAATTTTCATTTGATATAAATATTTTTAATTTTAAAAATATCGTGTGTATCGTAAAACGCCACACATAAAATATGTAAATATGTTTACTAACTATACAAAAAAAATTTTGTATGCATCGAATAAGTATTTTCGGAGAAAATGTTTTTTATGTCTCTATGGAAAACCCCATGTTGTTGGTCACTTTGATGATCTCCTTTAATCAGTCGAAACTAAGTAGTCTGGCTGCATTTTACGCACACAGAAGAAAGATCGTCGCGCTGTGGAGAAGGGTGAGATCTCTAATCTTACGGAAGAACGTACTTGGGAGAGGGCACGTTTGTTTACTCTTGCTTGGGATGCTGCAGAAGTCCTCCATAAAAAAAGGTTATTTCTCCCCTTGCTGACTTTCTCTTGAGTCTAGGAAGACTTTTAGATGAAGAAACTAATTCATTAACACCTCAAAGCCTATGACTGAATCATACAAAAATTGTGAAAAAGGTGATTTTGCGAAGAAGATTGAAGATTGCATAAAAGAAGGAAAATAGGGATAAAAGTTGGGACTACTCTGAAGAAAATTCGGGTGAGAGATTGTCCTGGGAAAAATCTTCAGAGAGTGATATAAATATAGGGCATCCTTGCTTTCTGGACACTTCGCTTTATAAAGAGACCAGTAGTGCTCGAGATGTTAAAAAATTGTGGAATTTTTTCTATACGTTGGACCAGTGTCGAAATTTTACTAGTTACAGATTTTATAATCCATCTCGTATATTATAAACGAAATTTTCATATTATCCTTTATTTTATTTTTTAAAATTTTGGGAACATATGTACGTATTTCGTTTTTGTTAAATCTTAATTCAATGAATGATTGACACTAAAAAGGTTTGTCCTTTTCCTCATGTCTTTAAAAGTAATGATGGCATATGCTTAATTTTACAACATGGCGGCCAGGAAAAAAATTCTTTAAGGTCCCAAAAAACTGTAGTCCTGCCTTGCTGTTACGGAAATATACAGAAAAAATTGATGTAACTGTCATACTTTGAAGGAGCAATTTATTTTTCTCATCAGCTATTACGTTATTTCACATTTTTCTCACGACTTCTGCAGTTCGTTATGGTCATGGACTATAAACAACCCTGTAAATGACATGAGAATATTTCAGACTCAATTCCAGAATCTGAGTTTGAAATTTATTAGGAAATGACGGTGGTGGTTCAATTGAGACGCGTCCAAAAATTTCTTCAAAATATATTCATGCAGAAGGTTCGTTACTTATGATTTGCTCATTTAAGAAATTCATCATTCAAGATTCATTCATTCAGAAGGTTCATGATGCAAAATTCGAGAGTCATGATGCGAAATCCAAGAATCATAATTCATGATTCGTTCATTCAGAAGATTTATGATTCAAAATTCAAAATCCATGATTCAAGCTACATCTTTCAAGATTCGTTATTTCAAGAGATTTATCTTGCAACATTCATTCATTCATTCATTCATTCAAATCTCATTCTATTTTATATGATAATAATGGTGAGTTCAGATAATTACAAACACAACAAAATGCTTCTTCAGTTAATATGAAACTGTTCTGAACTATGCTTTAGGACAAAGTTCTACTGAAAGATATAATGATTTTTGGAAAGAAGAATAGCCATGTTCGAGTGAATATGGTCAGCGAGTACTTATATATATTTTTTCTTCGTGATTGGGATGCCATTGATACGCATGGAAGACACCAAATTAACAAACGTAAAAATTCACTATAATTCAGTATACTCCCTGCTATCTTTTGTTGCCTTGAAGTCGGATATTTTTAGTTATTGGACCAGCTTACGCAATCACAGTCTCATTCCTTCTCTCTTATTCAAATTTCGCACTCACTCAAATGAAGAAACCAGCCTTCTTTGAACAAACAATTTTACCCATAATCATTTGTTTAAACTTCTCTCTCTCTCAACATCTTTAATTCTCGCTATAACTGTCTCATAATTTATACAAGGTATATATGAATCTTCCTTTACTATTTCTGCTTTCTTGTAAAACGTGTTTGAGGGAAAGTTGGCCACGAGCGGGGTGGCACCGTTTTCCCCAGGGGAACAGGAGTGTGGAAACATATTTTAGCGAGAATGGTGTAAGAATGGTCCTAGTCCGAAGTTGCTTATTGATTGTGCAAGAAGTAAGTAATGGCAAGGTTGGCCGAACTAGCGGCATTGTTTATCCAGAAGGGTTTGAACGCAGTGCAATGTAAGCAGACGAAAGCCCCAAATTCGCCACGGGTGGGTCTGTTTGGAGATGGGGTCAAAGAACCCGGATTATGTTCCATCTATCAATATATAATTAGTATGTGTAGCTCATTTTCCAAGATCTCCTAACTTTGCAACATAACTCACAACACCATAAAGGCTAAGGATTGAAGTGGAGGGGTACCATAAGATGGAGCGAATCTCCAAAACCCAGGTCGAAATCCATGGCCTTCTCAGTTGCTAGTGCAAATAAGCCAGTGGGAGTGGAGAACATAGGAGAGGTGTGAGAGAGTCTCTTCCAATGCTTGATAGTGGAGATGAATATAGGTGATAAGTATGGCAAAAGTGGATAAACGTGTGAAGCAGCGAAGAAGCCCAAAGTGACCAGAAATATTTGCCTGGAAGACGAACAACTCTACGATGGAAAACTTCTATCTTTATACAGTGAAACATGCCAACATCGATATTCAAGTGACAGGGAAAAACATCGTTTTAGACGAATTTTGCATAAATGTAAATCAATTCCACTCTACGACATACCTTAGCAAGATGCTCATGTTTTTTGATTGGTTGTCGGTGTATGAGTAATCATTTTTCCCTCACTGTGCCTAAGCATAGTATATTTATTTAATAAGTGTTTAACCGATGTTATTTGTATGCCTCTTCTATGGTGCATCATGGAACGATGAATAATTCAAAAATGTTAAAATCGTTTATCGTCGAATACTCAAAAGATTTTAATCGTTTAAAATTTGTCACGTAAGGAAAGTTTTTGTTAATTTTTCTGAGTAACAAGAAAGAAGGGCAATTTGTTTTAATTTTGAAATTTTTTTGGCATATTTAATAACAACCGGAGAGTTCCCTTTTTCTCCACATCAGTTTTTTACTTGACATTGTCTGTTAAAATTACGGTTTTTTAACATATTTTTTCAAGAATATTCAATTAAGTTTTGGAAAAATTATAATTCTAAATTTGGCTTCTCAAACTAAAAGTTTAGTATGATTTTATTTCTTTCCATGAATTAAATTAATACAATTATAATTAATATCTGCATAATTGTATTATAATGTCATTATAATACAATTATAATGATATTAATTACATAACTAATAATTAAATACCTACCTTGACCAGATCTGCAACCAAGGAAGCTACGAACATATTATCCATATGCAAATCCGTATTTTTCAACACATCCTAAAATATTAATTTATTATTAATTCGCATTTTTGAACAGAGTTGATGAAAAAGCCGTTTAAAAGAGAAGAAAAAAAAATATTTTTCATTTTTTCAATAATTTTAAATGGCCTAATGAATCATAAAATTTTCGAATCGATTCTCTTCAATGTAAAAATACCACTGCTCGTTTTCCTTTGCCTGTTCCATTAAAGAAATATTATAAATCTGGATCTAAATGCCCTTTACATACGGCAATAAAATTGCATACATCCCTTGTAGCTTAAAAGAGAAAAACTTCGGAAGTTATTTTCTAAAGATCTGCTTTCTATTGTAGATGAAAGGAATTCTTAAAAGCGCTTTTAGTTTATTAGAAATTCAAGTTTGGACATTCCACTTTTTCTTGAATAATTTGGCTGCAAATCTTTTTTTTTAATATTTTTAAATGTTTTTTGGGATCTTGCAACAACTACGCCGCTGAAGTGACAGTGATTGTAGGCGACAGTTCCAACTGCAGTGTATGTGACAAAGAACTTTCATAAAAAGCTTGTCTGCTGACAATTCATGGATCTGCAGACTTAGAGCTGAAAGCAATTGTTGGTTCTGTAACAGATCTTAAAATCTAAACAAGGTTAGTAGTTTAGCCCGACTGAAATGTGATGTAAATGCGGTAGGAAAAATGTTAGCTTTCATTTTACATTGATACAGTATTATTGAAGAGAGGAGAAAGGCAAAAGGGAGGGAATAGAATATTCACTTTTATGAATTTATTGATCTTTTACATTTTGGAACTGATTTTACTGAACTTTCTTATATTAGTAAAGTTTGATTTTAATTTCATATTACTAATATTACTCCTATAAATCATATCATAATATCGGAGTAAGGCGACATTATGTCGCTTCGTACTGCTCACTGTAGTCCGGGGTTTGGTTCCCTAGGCCTTAAGAGGTTCGGATTCCTCGGAAAATAGGATATCCCGGTGCAGCATGATTACTGTATCCCTTGAGCTATAAAACAACATTATCTCTCTTTATTTCTTCTATAGCACTTTTTTTTTAATTTGAACAATGGGGTTATTTCGCTCAATTGCGTAATATCTGAGTACAGCCGGTGATTAAGGAAATTTGTTTGTTATTACCTGTTAGCGAGATTTCTATGGAAATTCGTCCTCACTAATAATAATATTTAGTTACATAAAATTAACTGAATATAATGCTACAACTGATTGAAAAATAAACCATGCGAATGTTTCATAAAGAATTCTTTAAGGATTTCCCCGTAAAGAATTCTATAAAGATCTCCATAAAGAATTCTATAAGGACCTCAATAAAGAATTCTATAAAGATCTTCATAAACTATTCTATAAAGACTTCCATAAAGAATTCTACATAATTCCATAATGATTTCCACAAAGAACGCTATAAAGACCTTCATAAAAAATTCCATAAAAACCTCCATGAAGAATTCTATAAAGACCTCTATAAAGAATTCTGTAAATATTTCCATAAAGAATTCTATAATGATTTCTATAATGACTTCTATAAAGAATTCTATAATGATTTCTATAAAGAATTCTATAATGATTTCTATAATGACTTCTATAAAGAATTCTATAATGATTTCTATAATGACTTCTATAAAGAATTTTATAAGAATAAAGTATTTCAATAATTATATATATTAATAAAGTCATTTTTATATACCTGTAAACTTCCACGGGCACAAAACAAACTTAATATGCAAATATTCGGTGCGTCGACGCATGCGCCGATGAAGGGATTAATATTCTCATGTCTCATTTCTCGAATCTGAAAGAGTATTTTGCATAATGACTGCAGTGTTCATAATTGCATTTATTCATATAATTTATAAAGTGTTTACTTTTAATATCTAATATTACTAAAATTAAAAATAAATAATATTTCTGCTCAGAGATATCAAAAAAAGGTTGTTTTCTAAATAACTAAGAGTGAAATTATTTAAAACTTTTGGACTTCAAAAAATATAATGAAATAAGCGCTGTTTTATGTTATTTCGTTCAGCGGGTTTGTAAATTTTACAAACCCGCAAACAATTTTTAGAGAATTTATGAACTGTCCTTTTTTTACACTGAAATCAAGAAAGAAATATGATGTCGAAAATAAGAAATTATTGCTTACCGAAATCATCAATTTTGTGAGCAACGAACAAGATAAAGGATGTTTTTTAACTCTAAATAATCAACAATTTGTTATTTCGAGACTTCTCTACACCAATTTGTCATTTTGTAAATTCTGAGGTTTAGGAACGAACAGTCGGAGATTTCTTGAATCAGATAATTGATGTTTTTTCAAGGTGAAAATTCACTTGGAGGTTTCGTGTGTTTTCTGCCTTGATAGAAGAGAGTTACACTCTGACGTGAAAAATCATTCACTTTGATGAATGTACTGTTTTCATGAATGTGAATCTGAAACTGGAGATCTGCTCTCTGTGCGATGCACTTAATAAATTTTGATTGATAAACATACTAGACACATTTACAAAATATTAATTAAGCTTCAAACG
This sequence comes from Dysdera silvatica, assembly GCA_006491805.2. Classification (NCBI taxonomy): domain Eukaryota; kingdom Metazoa; phylum Arthropoda; class Arachnida; order Araneae; family Dysderidae; genus Dysdera; species Dysdera silvatica. The sequence goes on along the minus strand of QLNU02015003.1, from coordinate 124,526,971 downwards.
CTTTTTCAATGACTTCCATGATGGCTCCGATGATGGCTGAAAACTATCGAAAAACGTTTGAAGCTTAATTAAATATTTATACCCGTGCCTATCATTTATCATTCATTATTTCTTAAGAGCGTGAATCTTTTTGATGAGTGTGAATCTTTTTAATGAATATGAATCTTTTGATGAATGTGAATCTTTTTAATGAGTGCAAATGTTTTTGTTGAATGTGAATCTTTTTGATAAATATGAATAGTTTTAAAATAATGTATTTTTTGGATGCATTATTATTCCTTTGAATCATTCACAGAATTAGAAAGAGAATGGTGATTCTCATTTATGGAATGAGAATGGTCATGATAATTTTCATTTTCATTCATACGTTTAACGAACTAGAATTAAAAGGATAATTTTTCAAGTAAATAAATTACAGTTGAACCTCATTAATACAAATTACTTTAAAACGAACTCTTTCATAAATATTAGTTATATTATGTAATAGTACTAGTAGTACGATATAAGATTTTCTGAACTCTTTTTACTACGAGAAATTTAGCTTCATCTTTGGTTAGTAGTAAATAGGGGATTATGCTTCGATGCTGATCTTAAAACTTTACCTGGATCATTTCTTTACGTAAACTTCTGCTGAGGTCGATATTTTTCTTGTAAACGTGATAAATATAAACAGCGTTGCCTTTATAAAATCCCACTTTAGACTGCGTTCTACCACTAATCGGATCCTCAAACTTAGGTTCGCCAGCTGTGCTGAAACGCCCTGATTCCAGGTCCTGAAGAAAATAATCATAAAAAAAAAAAAAATTCCTCATATCCGGAGCGGCAAAGTGTTATACATAGACTATTCCAACATTTGCAAATAATTATATATCAGTTTAATAAAGCATTATATATCAAGTTGAAAATTATATAGCAAGTTCAAAATTCATTATATATCAATTTAGCAAATCCATATACAAATTAATAAAATCAGCAGCTCAATTCAGCGAAGCTGTACATCAGTCCGATAAATCAATGTTGTAAAGTTATATATTAATTCATATAATCAATATATCAAATCAATATACCAGTTCAGTAAACCAACCTATTAAATCCATAAATTGATATACCAATTAAAAAAGTCGATTTCCACGGAGCAATCTTGAATATTAAATTTAATTTTGGGTCTCGATTTAAGGAAATAAATACCAATTCCATTTCATTCAATTTCAGTTATACATTATTAAACGAAAATTCAGCTCAATTTCAATTATTAACATCAATCCAGTTCTTTTTTTAATTAATAAATATGAACATAATCCGAATAAAAAATCAGTATCTATAAATAAAAATCATTATCAATAAATAAAAATCATTATCAATAAATAGAATCATTCATTATCAATATCAACAAAAAGCCTTAACATCACATAAATGGGAAGCTGAAAAGTTATTTTCAATGTTTCAAGGATTGTAGCAAAAGAGAAGAACTATTCGCCCCACTCTCGATTAGGGAATACATAGGTATTTACCAACGGCCAAAATCCCCACAAATATCAGCATAATCAAGTCAAACAAGAATTAAACCACCTTATATTGTAAGTAAAAAACAAATACAACGAACGTTTAAGGACTTCCACATAAAACTATCCATTTTTGCGCGGGAAAGGTGATGAAAAGGTTGGTCACCAAAGGCCACGCTTTATTCCCTGTTCCGTAGAAAACGAAGAATTGTATGTATGGCAGGTCGTTGAAATATTTAGTCATCGTGAGAAAATATTGCAAAGAAAATTATGCATGGAACCGAAATATTTGATAGTTCATTTAATCGTGGACAAGGTGCGTTTAAAAATTTAATGCAATTTGATGTATAGGGCATTCTTTATCTTATTTGGTAACTTTTATATTTGCAATTATTTATTTGGTTGGGTAAAGAACATTTTTTTGATTCACCTTATGATAAGTCATTTGATCTAGGAATTTTATTTTGTGGTGATTTGCGTTTTTGTGAATTCATATTTTTATGAGAATCGGTTTTACTCCGCGTTATTGGTTGTTTTTTTTCCAATAAATAAAAAGCTTATTTCAGTAGGGTTTCTGATTTATGATTAATTTCATTTCAGACATTAGAAATGAAATTTCTTGTTACAATTTACTTTCGTAGTTCGTTTATTTACTCTCTTTGTTTTGATAAATTGCTATTTTCATTCGGTACAAATTGCTTATATTTCTTTTTTGCCCAAAAGCTCCCTCTCACGATTGATTGAACGGTTATTTCGACTTTATCGATTCAAACAAGAAAAATATCAAAGCAAGATATTTCAAAGTATATCTTTTTTGAGGTTATTATATTCCGGGTTTGAGGTTATTATATTCCGAAATATGACGATCTGAACACGGTGGCATTAAAATCGCTGGATACAGTTAACGATTAGAGAAACGTCGAGTTTCATTTTTAGAATAATCTTAGATTTCACTGAAATTGTCCTCGATTTAACGAGTATGTTTACGGTCGATAAATAGGGAATTAAAATTGGCAGTTACAAAAATGAAACATATTGCAGGATTTACAAGTTTTTGATTATCCGCAAAAATGTATAAATACTGTTTTTCCAAAAAATACATTTAGTGTGGAAAGGACTTCTTTGGTCATAAACTGTCCTTAAATTATAAAAGCAAAGTTTGCGGCAGTTCAGAATATTGTGAAAAACATTATGATATACTACAATAATATTACATATTTTTATAAATCATATCATTTTATACATACTAATTATTTTTACTCAATAATAAAAATGTATTTATTTGTTTCAAGATTAGGGATATTTTTGTTTTATAAATAAGTGAAAAAGTGCTGAAGTGTACATTTTCATTTTAAATGAGTACTTTATAATTTTGAGTGCATAAAAATATATATTTTTGAGGGATTTAATGCATATTTGCACGCATACTTTGTTTTTCAGTGTATATAATCCTCGCGGGCTTTATTAGTAACATATCTTTTACGCCTATATAATTTCTAAAGGCAGTTTATTTTAAGAAGCAGATTGCGAAATAATTTATTTTGACAAAATTGAACCTTCATACATGCTTTTATTTTAGGAATCCCAGTTTCCAATCTCTTCAGGCTGGAGACAGATAAGTTATCCAAATATTTTTCTTGTGTATCCTGTTATAGTTTGAGGTTCTTTTACTTTATTAGTTACATTCCACACAGGTGTTCAGGTAAACTAAGATAAAGGAAGTAAGTGCTGTATTATTTTTCCATAGCAATTGATATTAAATCTTTTGCTTGTTAAGTTGTCGACGTTAGTTCCACATTTTCCATTTCTTGATGTTCTATTAACTGGTATATAATGGTTCGTTTCGTAAAAATTCATAAAAATTATAGTTTTGGAATTAGAAGAAGGGAGGTTTTCAAAAGTATAAATTATGTGCTGAATGATATATTAGCGGTACTTGTGGTGCTTACAGTTTATTTTTGTTCTTTATATATATATATATATATATATCAGGTCGATTTAGTTATTGACCTGTCAAAAGTATCTGTGTGTGTTTTGCCGAGCTTCTACAGTTCGTGGATAATTGTGGGATGCTCAGTGTTCCCAGATCGTTTGACAGTCGTCTAGTGCTTGACTGATAAGCAAATTTCAGGGTGATTTAAATATTATTCAGCTGTCAAAAGTTTTTGTGTGTTTTTCCGAGCTTCAACAGTTCGCGGATAATTATGGGATGCTCAGAGTTTCCAGATCATTTGACAGTCATCTAGCGCTTCTGCACAAATTTGACTTTACGTCTTGAAAAGTGACATTTGAGGGTATTTCAGAACGTGCGTTGTATTTAAAAATAGAGTTTTCAATTGGAAACAACTGAAATTGAAATCTTACTATTCTTTCAAACATTTCTTTACCTTCCACAGCACAAACTGTCCTCACCGCATTGGTCAATTTTTTTTTTAGAAAAAATCATAACAGCACCCGTATTGTATATTCTTATTGTACATTCTCGTCTGTTATTTTTGACAGAAGAAAAATTTCTAGTGTGTACTCCTATTAGACCAGTTACGACGATAAAAATGTTTTGTTGTTCTCAGAATACAACGTTCTTCATCACTTCTTGAACCTTTTTATACAAAGGGAAAAAAATATTGAATTTCTTTCAGTTTAGTAAGCTAGAAAATTAATAGCTAGTTCAAATTATTAGTTTGAAAATTAACAGCTAGTTTAAATAACTAAATAGAAAATTTATAGCTGGTTTAAATTGTTAACTAGAAAATTATTAGTCCGTTTAAATTATCAGCTTGTTTAAATTATTAGCTACAAAATTCTTCCAACGTCGTCCAACTTTGGCTTAAATTTTGTCCTTCTGATTTCCCCTCTGTGTTCAGTTCACAAACACTGTCACCTTCAAATTACCGAACATCATTTTTGATGTAAATTATTGCGGTATCTACAATATCCAGTGCGAATGCGAAACACGATATATTGATTAAATGCGGTAAGCACTTCATTTAAAACTAAAAAAAAATTATGCCAGTAAAGAAGAACTGCAAAATCAGGAATGGCACAACATTTTTGGCAGTTAAATCACAGATTCTCTTATTCGAATTCCAAACTTCTCAAAAGAGATGGTTTTTTTTTCTCAGACCTCAATTTCCTCGAAGCGTTCTGAATTTCTATTAATGGAAAAGACGCTGTAAACAAATCGTGTAAAAAGTTTTCCTCTTCGTTAGTTAAAAAAACAAGCTCAACCCTTTGTATAATATTATTTTACATCCTTTTAGTGCCGACAGTTTCAGCTGCCTTTTGAAAGATCAAGGTCCATGTAGCTTTCCATTCACTACATTCACAAGAAGACAGAAGTGTATCTGCCAAAATGATTGTTAACGATTGAGCACATTTTACAACTATGTCGGTTTCGTGTATATTTCATTTAATCAGTTTTAGCGTACTGGGTCGTTACGTTATTTAAGCCTAGCTTATATGTTTAGCTATTAAAGTTGCTAGAATAATTATTGATATATAACTGCTGATATATAATTTTTGATATATAATTATTTATATTTAATTATTGATATATAATCGTTGATATACAATTATTGGTATATAACTGTTGATATATAATTGTTAATATATAATTGTTGATGTATTATTGCTGATACAATTATTGATGTATTATTGTTGATATATTATTGCTGATATATAATTATTGATATATTATGGTTGATATATAATTATTGATATCTTGTTGTATTAATTATGGATATATGATTGTTGATATATATTATTGATATATTATTGATAATTATGATATATTATTGCTGATATAATTATTGATATATTATTGATATATAATTGTTGATAGCAACATTCTTAATATTATTAATTGGTTGTATATTTATAGCACAAGAACAGCAAAGATCAATTATTAAAGCTAACGATATCTATTGTACCTTGTAATTTAGTCACAAGTATTCGTTTCACCTTTGAATATTTTGAATGATTTTGGGTGATTTTTAATTGAAATCAGCTATTGGGTTTCAAGTACTTTTCGAAATTTAATCAGCCTTAATTAGCTTTTTTGTACTCGGAATATCATAGTCAATAATGAACTTGTGAACATTTATAAACAACTTAAATTTCAAGGTCAGAATATTAAAAAAAGCTAAAAATTTAATTAGTCGTAGAAGCAAATAACTCGTGAGGGTTTGATTTCACAAAGCACGGTATTTACCAAACCCTTAGCTTTTTTTTTTTTTACATTACCGCGTGTCTCCCACGTCTTTCTTCATCTTCGCTACTTTATTATTATTTCTATTATTTTTATTGGTGAAAAAAAATTCTTGCTGAGTAAGTTGTAAAATTCCTTGAAGGGGAAAAAGGTTTTATGGTATATGACTGCTATCGCCCTCTATTTTATTTTTTTCAAATGTGCGTAATTGTGACGCATATAAGCAAATAGAACCATTATGAATAACAACGTCGTTTTACGCAGAAAACTCAATAATAAATTCAACATTTTAGGCGAAGTGACATTTGGTGAACGAAATTCTAATGTGTACCTTTCAAACAGACGGTTTCCCTTCATCAGGAATGCATGCGAGCTAAACTAAAGGAACGTAGAAATTTTTGTTGACTTTAGTTCAGATGTATTCCTGACGTGGAACAGTAAAGTTCCTTCCAAATATACGTTGGAATTTCGTTTTTTATAAATGGAACTTCGCTTAATATGTTGAATCTATATTTTTGACGTTGTTAACCGTTAGCAGAAACATAAGAATTAAACATTTTTCAAAATCAAATAATGAAAATAAAATTGAAACATGAAACTTAAGATATACTATAACTCTTATGTTTATACTATTATTCTAAAAGGGATAAAAGGATCACAAAAAAGAGAGCATAAAATGAATGAATGAATGAATCTCGATTCGATCGATGTCCAGTGATCGAGAATAAAGGTAAAATTTTCCAAGGAAGGTCCGCTCTCTTACAGAAGTCGTTGCCGAAGGTTTTAAAACTTGAATGAATGAATGAATTAATTAAGTTCAAGAGCAATATTATTATGAAAAATTTAATATATTTTTCATAACTCTAATAACGAAGCATGATAATACTTAATAATTGTAATTCTAAACTAATGGCACTAAAAGTTACGAAAGGATAACATAAAATGCTCCAATATGATAACATTTAATGATAACATAAGATAACATTTAATGACAACATAAGATGATAACTTTTAACGATAACATTTAATGATAACATAAGATAACTTTTAATGATAACATTTAATGATAACATAAAATGATAAAATTTAATGATAACATAAGATGATAAAATTTAATGATAACATAAGATGATAAAATTTAATGATAACATAAGATGCAAGTGTGGTAAAATAAACAGTAGATGCTTCGTAAACTACTGTTGTGTATTTAGAAGGCGTTTCCGACCTCCATTTCTTAGTCTAATTTGGGGTTATACATTTTGAAAAAAAATGAGAAATAAATCAACTTTTTAAAGAAATGCTTGAATTTTTTTAAAGGAGTATGAAAGAATTTCTTGCGAAAAAAAGAGTCGAAACATTTTAAAGAAAATTTCCGTTTACAGAAAAAAATCTTTTGTAGAAGAAACTGGAAACTTAAGTGTTAAAACAGCTGAAAGTATGTTTGAAAAAAAAAAGTATAAACCACCTTAACAAGTAAAAAACTTCGTTAGTACAAAAAAGTTGACTTGAAAAAACTATTAAAGAAACAACATGATTTAAAACATTGTTATTGGTAAAAAAGCTTCCTTGGAAAAACAAAGCATGAACGATTAGCAAGCTATAATTTTAGGTAGTACTTCACAGATGAGATTTATTAGTAGAAATTGCTTGTAACGTTTATTATAAAGATAATAGAAATGACATAATAGAACAACAACCCAATTTTAAAAAGTGTGTGCGAAATTATTTTCAAAAAATTTCTTAAGATATTTTTCACAAAATATTGGAAAGTTCGAAGGTTAATGACTAAATAGTCCAACGCCTGGCATTTATAACAATAATTTTTGCAAAAAAAAGAACCAATTCACATTAAATTTAATAATAAATCTGAAACAAGTTAAAGATGATGTAAAGATATGTAAGATAATTTGACGCAGCATTACGCAGATTAGATTTATAAGCAAAGAACAACATTATGAGCACAAGTACTGTTGTTAAAACGTTTTATTTCAACGTACGTCGCTGACGGACTTGGCCGTCTTTCGTCAGGAATACAAAATGGGAAAATAAATATTAAAAAACTGGAGATGGTGTTATTGCGCGACTATTGTGTTGCCAGTTGTGGATGAATAATTAATGTGAAATTTTATTAAACATTTCCAAGCTTGAATAAAAGTTGGAGTAGATTTTGGTTCACTGACTATGATAGAAGAATTCTTATTGATATGGAATGCTTTTAAAAAATCTAATTCATGTATTGATCTTTGATGACAGATAATTGTGGGTTGGTTGAATTTGAATGTGTGGTTATGTGACCAGCAATGAACCGCAATGGCAGACTTGTGGAATTCTGCCTTCTCTACGTATTTAGATTGTTCCTTTAGTCTGTGCTGCAAGGCTCTTTTAGTCTGGCCTATGTAGGACGTTGCATTTGCTGTAGATTTGGTAAACACCCCAACGTTTTAAAATTGGGATATCTGATATTTTTGATGGTTAATAAAAATGCTTAAAATATCTATTTTTTTAAAGCAGATACTGATTATGAATCCGTTATTTGTTTACGTAGTGTGAAGTTTCAAAATACGTCATATGAAGACAAGGCTTTCTAATATTACCCTGTACATATCAGTGTTGGCTTTCTGCCGGCAGAAACTGGTTTTAACCGGCAGAAAGTGGGAGAAACTGGCAGAAACTAATAAAAGTACAGAAAACAGTATTGTATTATTTAGTAAATGAAAGATTACAAATATATATTTTTATTACAATAATTTAATATATCGTAAAGCTTTATAGTATTTCAATAATTAAAATAATTAAAAAATACTCAGAGTAAATCAAGGATTCGTTAAAAAACATCTTTTGAAGGCCATATTATTTAACTAGTCCCATTTCATCTTATTTATATTCTCTACCTCATTAGACCTTTGGCTATAAAATAAAAAGCAAAAACACTAACAGACTGGCTGTAAAAAAAAGCCTCAATGGTTTATGACTAATCGAATAAGCCATATTACAGACATTGAAGCACACTTTTTCTTAAGTCTGCTGCAAAGTATTTGGTACCTGTGTTTAAATAAATCGAACACTACGCAGATTAAATCAAACAACAATATCAATCAACGTTTATTGGCGTAGTGATACCAACGCCGATGGTATGGCGTGATTAGATGGTGAAACGTTCGAAAGAAAATAAATATTTCTGCCTTCGGTGGGACCTGAACCCACGATCTTCCACTTGCCGGGCGGAGGCTCTACCCACTGAGCTACGAACGACAATATATAATCTCTTTACGAACGTATATATACTGTTGCCGGTTATTTCGCAGAATGGTGTAGTACATGGACTACTATTTAAACCAAATTGCAAAGAGACTGGTATTAAATTGATCGAAATGCCCGTTGCAGCATATGTATTTATTTTATATAAATCGAACACTACGCAGATTAAATCAAACAACAATATAAATCAACGTTTATTGGCGTAGTGATACCAACACCGATGGTATGGCGTGATTAGATGGTGAATATATTTGTTAGAAATATTTATTTTCTTTCGAACGTTTCACCATCTAATCACGCCATAACATCGGCGCTGGTATCACTACACCAATAAACGTTGATTTATATTGTTGTTTAATGTGGTATCTGTTTAGAAATATTTGAGAAATCATTACAGACAAGGTGCTTGGCTAAAGGAATACATAAACACTGTGAAGCTACAAATACCCAGCAATATAAAGTGGAAGAACCAGGTAGATTTCTTGGAATTATTCCTAAAGAAACATCCATGTTACTCGCAGATCATGAAAACGATATGGACGATATATACAGGTATCCTTCGATATATGCGGTTTCGATTAACACGATTCCAAACATTCATGCCATCCCTCTATATATGTGCCCTAAAATTTCGATTAGTACGGTGGTGAGGAAAAAAAACTAAATCTAGCGGTTTTCCGCTAGATTTAAGGTTTTTCCTATGCTGCCAGCCTGGAGAGCTTTTAATGCTTTGAGTTGGTAACACTTTTTCACGGTAACACACAATTTCGTTCATTGAAGACCACGTGTAAAAAGCTGTGTCTTCAGACCGTGTTTCACGCTCGCTCTGTAAAATTTCACTAAGTTCAAAAGGAAAAGTGATGTGCCAGTGAAATTCAATGAAAAACATCGTAAAGTTATTACTTTGGATACGCAACTCGAGCAGATATTTTGAAATTTAGAAACTGTTAAGCAACAAATTACAGATTTCGATCCAAATGTGGAAAGAAGCATTGTTCTTTGTCAAAACCTTGAAAAAGACATTAGCTGTTATTGTAAATTATATGAAGATAAAAAGGCAGCTACCGTTGTCCAAACTTCGATCGACAATTATTTTTCTAGAAAGTAGTTTAGTACCGTATGGGCGCACAAAACTTTTTCATTTGTTTTGTACTTTAAGTCTTTAATACGCCTATACATTATCTTAAGCTAATTTGCATTTCATTATTATTTAGTAGTACGTTATATATACATATTGCTATTTGTACACACGGTTAAAACGTAACTTAGAGGTAAAAATTAAGTCTTCTAACGAATGCTCCAAAACATCGTGAAAGAATTTCAATTTTCCCATTGGTTCTTAACTTCGATATATGCGGCGGTACACTCGTGGCACCAATTAACTGCATATATCGAGGTGCTGAATGTATATATATATACTTCAAAATTTCCAAGGAAATTTTTGAATCATAATCGGATGATTAATAAAGACGTAAAAAGACTTGTTGCAGCTTTTAAAACCTACTTTTGTTTCCATGTTTGAGATTCGAAAGGTAACTTTTCTATTGCAGATGCATGTGAAATTAATCCTAATGAATGATGATGATGATGATACTCTCATGGAAATGAATCAAAAAAGGGTAAAAAGTAAATATAATCAGGTAATAACTCAACATCATATATGCCAGTTTATATACTTCATCCAAAGTACATGTGATCTAAATTGTCACATGAGCAGGAAGAAAACACTATGAAATTCTTTAATGTCACTAACCCAAATTTTGTACTTCACATTATAGCTTTTTGAGCAAAATCAGCTCCTTTTCCTGAAATATACTACTCCAATAAAATCTTAGAAAATGTCCAGACTTCTGTTTGGTGGCATAGTTTAAAGAAAACTATAAATGAAGATTTTGTACCTGTTTGTTTATGCACCGACGATATTGCCTGGGGTGCCGGTAGGCTTGGAAGTATATTTTCCTTGACATATTCGTCTATTCATAATAAATTAAGAAATTGTTTGAATTAGGAAATAGCGGCAAAATTAATTAATAAATCCTGAACTTAAATGCTAGTTAATTTGCTATGATGTAACCTTTGAATAAATACTGTAAACATTGTAACTAAACCTGTTTTACTTCAAAATGCATCCCTTTTTACAATTTAGGTTATCTTGGTAAGTTTTTAATGCACAAAATAATTATTTTCTGGGTTACTGTCAGGTATTGCCACTTTCGTGGCAGAAATTAGTCTTTGCCATGCCGGTTTTAACCGCTTTGGCAGAAACTTGCCAACCCTGGTATATATAGTGAAACAGAGGACAGAGATTGGAAGGAATTTAAAAGTAGAAGTCAGTTATGTTGCACTTATTAGTCAAGCATTTAAGTTTTGCTATCAGTGTAGTTTATTTAACTATTTTATGTAACTTTTGTATTATCTGTGGATGTGTACTACAGAAGTATTTTTACAAACCAGATGACTCATGTATCTTCTATGGCAAATAAAATGCATTGCTCTTAGCCACTTTTATCTCTGTTTCAATTATTTTTTGAAAATATAATCGCGATATTTAACTTACGTTAAAACTTACGTTAAAACTAACGGTTAACTGAAATAAAACGATGCGGCAAATTCGTAGCACACTTACAACAAAGATAAATTGGAGCCAAATATTTAAAGTCATAGTTTTCATCGAACTTAATAAAATTAGCATACGAGATAATTTACATTTCTCATTCGAGTGAGAGTTAAAACTTTAGAGAACGTGGACGATAATTTATAAAATTTTTTCTTTTTGACAAAGTTGAAAGAAAAATTATTAAATCTTAGTATGTTTGAACTTAGAATGAATTCAAAGCATGTGACGCTTTGTACTTTTGGTAATTTTTGCATTCAAAACTTGTATCTTCTTATATCAAGTGAGCCCCTTGCATTAGCTGTTATTGGAGTCCCTTATATCAAATATGAAAATAGAATTTCGGGATTTTGATGCTATGAAAAATAATTTGTAAAAGGCAATCAACATTGCAAGTCACATAGAATATTCGGTAAAAAAAATTTAGTTCCAAAATATACCACGAAATAATAACTAGAGGTGATTTCTGTTTACGTTTCTATAAGTTATTAAATAACAAGACATCATAGGTTTAATATGGTACTGATGGATATTTTTATGCTAATTTTAAGGAGTTCAGCTACATATTTGCACCTATTGGCAAGTCTTGAAACTACACATGACTGATATTCTCTGCCATCGTTTCTTCACTATGCGTTAGTTAGAACTGTTGAGAGGTCCTGAACAAACAAAGACATCCTTTCAGAAGATTCAGAACAATTAAACTTCGTTAGTGGGTTTTCGATCTAGTAACTAACTGCAGAAGTCTATTAATTAGTTAAGAAGATTGGTGAAACAGTGCATAGGAAAGATTCAGTATACATTTTGCTCTCTTGTTGCTATTTTCATTTTCATAGTATTCTAATCTGTATTCTTTTTTCCACCGTTGATCATTTTTCCTTTCAATATATTCTGTCTACTATCAAATAACGGTTTTGATTAACCGTAATGTCCCCAAAGCTCACCTATTCATTTATCTAACATTGCTTATCAGATCGCATTTGTTTCTTAAAGGCAGGAATGCTTTTATATTCTTCTGAAATGATTGCAATTCCTGTGTTGTTTTCTTGGATATGCCTGTAAGCCTTGTTTCTTATGTACAAATAAAAACTGCTGAAGAAAATTTCAATGTCAACGCTGAACAACTGAATTATTGACTGGATATCAAAAACATACAACAGTAAATTAGGTAGATAGATGAAATAAGAAAGCAGATTAGGATAGTATGAAAAGCAAAATCACATGATAAACATTCACGTAAAACAGAGAGAAAAAGATAACATTTAATTTACAGAGAATGAATAGTTGTTTAAAGAGATAGTGGCATCATTGAATATATTATTGAAGACTTCATTGAGAAATTGAAGATATTATTAAATTATTGACGACTTTATTGACTTATTGAAGATATTATTGAATTATTGAAGACTTTATTGAGCTATTAAAGATATTATTAAATTATTAAAGTTCTTATTCTTATTAAAAAAATTAGTGTCGAATCCTGAGCTGAAATTCGTTTTTAATAAAATTTTATATTAAATAACCTTATTCGTAGTATATCTCTTCTTTACATTTTTGTCTTGCAGGAATATATTTATGTTGAAAAAAATAATTTGGCAAAAGAGTATTTATGGCGAAAAAAAATTTTTGTCAAAAAATATTTGTTTTGCAAAATTACTTTTATAAAAGAGAATTATTTTTAGGTAATCTGACAGGTCGGTTTTTGGACACCCGTGGTTTACTGCTCAAACCACTGGCGTAAGTAGGGGGTGTTGATGGGGAGTTGTAACCCCCATTGCAATGAAATTTTGTATATTTAACATAGGAATATATGAGTTGTAGCTCTGTAACCCTTCCCATTAAGCCTATAACCCCCTTATGAACTTTCTGTGTATGCCTATGGCCCAAACTAAACCAAAATGAGATTTGATGGGTCGTAAAGGAGAAGAAAAAACGATGTCTCGGAGTTGAATCGCACCAGCGACCACTTCGTTGTAACCCAAGCGCCTTGCCAACTAGTCCACCGAAACCCGAGAGACAATGCCTTATCTTTATGTGTATGATATTCATGATATAATAATTCTTCTCAGAGGTAATACAATTTTCAAATGAAATGCTTAAAGCCCTCTTAAATGCTTAACAAACCCTCTAGAATTGTGTTTCTTAACCTTTATGAGGCCCTGGTCCGGTACCAATATTTACTTTTACATGACGAGGACCTGGCCTCGTCAAATTTTACTCTTAAATGCCTTCCATTTTTTAACATTTCTACATTAAACTTTCATAAGTGTGAATAATTAATTATGGCATAATCACAAAGAGTATCAGTAGCCTCCTTCTCTTAATTAATCTACGTATTCTTTTTCTATTAATATACATATGTATATTAATATTTTCTGGCACATTTCTTTGCAGACTGGTCACTAAAATTTGAAACACAGATGTTATTTCGTTCAGTTTAAAGCACTGAGAATATCTCGTACTTTATTGCAATCGACTTGCTGGCACTTTTTATGGCATGTCATAGTACCCTTTCCTGAATGCTAAAAAATTTCGATATATGAAAATTCTCGATCAGTCATGAACATTCAGGTATTTAAAAATATATCTCTTCTTTACATTTTTGTCTTGCAGAAATATATTTATGTTGAAAAAATAATTTTGCAAAAGAATATTTATGGCGAAAAAAAATTTTCGTCAAAAAATATTTGTGTTGCAAAATTACTTTTATAAAAGATAATTATTTTTGGGTAATCATTTCTGACAGGTGGGTTTTTGGACACCCATGGTTTACTGCTCAAACCACTGGCGTAAGTAGGTGGTGTTGACGGGGCTTGTAATTTTTTGTTGTCTTGGCTAATGGTGGTTGCTGCACAGATGCTATTTAGACCTTCTAGGTCTGAGTTTGCCGACGCATTCGCGACTATTATTCATCTCAGAATATTTCCACGATAAGGTGTTTATTCTTAAAACATGAGCAGAAAACTAAAATATAAATTTCCAGGAGAATCTCTCGAGGCCCAACGATTGAGAAACGCTGCTCTAAAGCAGTGCTAAATCACTACTCTAGATATATTACATATATATAAACTCTCTGGATACCTTACATATATCTAGACTCTAGATATTTTACATATATCCAGACTCTAGATACATTACATATATCTAGACTCTAGATACATTACAGATATCTAGACTCTAGATACATTACAGATATCTAGACTCTAGATACATTACATATATCTAGACTCTAGATACATTGCATATGTCTAGACTCTAGATACATTGCATATGTCTAGACTCTAGATATATCTAGAATCCAGATACATTACATGTATCTAGATTCTATATATATTGCTTATATCTAGACTCCAGGTACATCACATATATCTAGACTCTAGATACATTACATATATCTAGACTCTAAAGTAGTGCAATTTTGGTGGTGGGATTCATTGATGTTTTATATACCCACGGTTCACCGCTTAATTTAGATCTAATTCGCTCCACCATCACAGGATGTGATGAATCGTAAAAAAAGAAAAAAAAACAGATTGTTTTCATTGAA
Organism: Dysdera silvatica; assembly: GCA_006491805.2. Classification (NCBI taxonomy): domain Eukaryota; kingdom Metazoa; phylum Arthropoda; class Arachnida; order Araneae; family Dysderidae; genus Dysdera; species Dysdera silvatica. The sequence goes on along the minus strand of QLNU02015003.1, from coordinate 124,511,843 downwards.
AAAATATTTTTGTAGACGAGTAAAATAAAGAGAGATAGAGAGAGAGAAAAGAAGACTGAAATACAATTCATTTGGTAATCTTGGAAGTTATCAAAAATACAATTCATTTGGTAATTATGAAAATTACCAAAAATACATTTCATTTGGTATTTCTGATAAGAAACGTAGCGTCCCACTTATAATATTTTAATTTCGAAATTCAATTGACCTTTAACAAATTTGATTCGATTAAGATAATTTACATTGTGGCATTCATAAAGCTGCTTATATCTAAGGCTCTTTGAACAGCATCTATTTTTAGAGTGAGCCGCATTGTTAATGGATCTGCTTTAAGATTGTGGCATTAGATTTCTACTCACGTTAAGGGTAAGGTGCTGAAAGGCGTCTTCGTGGTCAGACCGCAAGAGGATTAAATCCTTCATTTCAACCTTCCACAGCAAGCAGGCCAACTTATGTTCATATCTGTAATGGCTGTAACGAAATCAGAAACGAATACATTAGAACTAATGTCTTTGTAGAATTACTCGCGAGAATAAATGCCTGATTCAATGTTGCTAACCGTTAATTACACTTTGTCTGAGAAATACTGCACCCACGTTTCAGTCATATCTGCTTTGAAGTACAATACTCGGTATCCCATTCCTAGAAAGTTTAGCGGCAACGAACTTTTAAAAGGAATTCAAACTAAAAGTTTGTGTAATGGGTTTGGGGTGACCTTAAAATTTCCTGAGATAATTTCCTTAAATATTCCCTTATCCCGCAGATCAAGCTTTAAAACCAGAATGGTAAGAGATTGTAGGCATGTGACTGAAAGTGACTGCTTGAAAAGCTTTCGGTGATAGGATCCAAGGCATCAGATTTCGCACATGCGCACTCAGAACTACCACTCAAATTTATGTTGAAAATAGTTGCTTTAGCAGCTTAAACAGTCAGAAATAGTTGCAAAAATAGTTGCTTCCGAATAATTTAGTCGCAGAAATAGTTGCCTCCAACAAAAATTTAGTCATAAAAAAGTTGCCTTATTCAATAATTTAACAAAATATTGAAATTACATGCTTTAAGAAAAAGGCCTTACCTAATTCAATATATTGTACGGTTTCATTCTCACAATTAAATCAGAATACTTTACAACTTAGGCACAAGATATAAGAACAGAAACAAAACATAATAGCAAAAATTAATTTTTTATTATTATCTCCTATGTATATATTCTCATTTCTTAATAATTATGGCAAGTCTATTTGCCATAATGGTAACCATGTGGGCGTGATCTTCAATGCCCTCAGCATCGTTCAGGAACAGTTCTGGGCTCTTGTTTATCTGTGTGCCATTGAGTTATTTTTGTAGCTCTTGTCCGTGTTATTATGACTGCAGGAAAGTTACAAAATCATAATATCGATAACGACCTGGACATGATTTTCAATTACATTCCTCGTAATTCCTTGCATTCCTCGATCTTAACGTCCTCATTCGTCTAGCGGTCCAAGACACTCCGGGCTAAACGGAGGGACCCTGGTTCGAATCCAGGATGGGGAAAGCGTCTCTTTTTCTCCAAAACAAACAAGCTCTAGTTTAGAGCTACATACACGTGGGAGGCAAAAATTATTGTATAAAGATATAATATATGCAAGCAACTTCACTCTTCTAATACCATTTTAAGGAACAAGTAAAAGTACGTTAGGATGCATTATGATTAAACACAATCTAAGAAGTAACATAATCATGAAACAAGTTTGAAAATGAAAAGCAATTCTTTAAATGTGGGCCAGTAGTTAATACAATTCTGTTACAAGCTTGCGTGACGTTTCCAGATTTTTCAGACCAAATCTTAATCGATTTCCAGTCACTAATTACAGAAACTGAACACAATGCATTGAAAGTTGCACAATAAAACGTTGCAAGATAATAAAATTCCTTAACACAAATCCCAAAGCCATTTATAACTCAATTACAGTGAATTTACAAATTCAAAAGCTATTAAAAAATGCATTTCTTTACACTAAAAACTTACATGAACTAAAATTTTTCATTCAGTCTTTTTTTTTTTAGTTTCATTATAAAAAAAATTAACTACATAATCGCAAGGCTTCAGCTTCTATTCCATTTAAAGTGTGCATGGCTATATATAAGAGAAAGGGGATTAGTATGATCAAAATTCCTTACAGATTGGATAATTTAATTAAAAACACTTTTTGTTTTTCAAGTTTTAGTTACATATTTGGCAAACATTTTCTTCTGAAAAATATATAGGCTTAATAATTTTATATAAATTATATTAGTTTTGGTGCAAAATGGTAACTTTTGGAAGAAGTTTAGTCAAAAGTATAAGTTTTTCAAATTTTTCAGTAGGTAATGTGGTATGAAAAGCACAGTTCAGGAAAATTATTTTAATAAGTTATTTATTATAACAAATCATCTCAAATTTCTCTGATTTTGGTCTTTGTATTTCAAGATTCCCTGACTTTTCCGGAGTTTTGAGATCTATAGACACCCTGTTAAGACTAGACAAGATAATACAAATAGACTAAAGACATTAATCAGCAAATTTTAAATTAATCAAATATAATTTTAATTTAACATATAAAATCTATTGAAAATTCGAATCTCCCCGCTTGATGAGATCGAACTTTATGGCAGATACGATCCCAGCTCCGGGCTTTTGGAGATGTCCGGTTTAAAAAAAAAAGTTTAGAAAAAGATCGCCAGAGGGCGCTGTGGTAGCCGTTTCGTTCCTTCCATTAGACACACGAAAATCAGCCAAACCTCTCACACCTTCATCACGAAATTCCGAAAAAATTCCAAAAAATGCGCCAAGGGCGTACCTCCACCAAATTGAATCTCCCTCCTTCGGAGGAATTGAATCTTGCAGACCGCGTAATCTTAGTTCCAAAGTTTGAGTGAAAGACCAGTTTTTAAACAAAAAGTAACAAACTGCCTCCAGGAAAGATTTATTTCCATTAGTTCTTTGGACTGTATAATTTCGTCGATCAGTCCTCCTCGGGAAAAATGTCCCCCCTTCCCCCCCCCTCAACATCAAAACAAGCAGTTTCGTCATTAAATGATATTGATTTATAAAAATGCCGTTATTTCAATTTATGATGCACAGAAGGTAATTATAAAAGTCCACCCCACCAGCGACATAGCGTCAGCTGCCAGCGCTCAGGGCAAGTTACGTATTTCGTCCTCAAAAATCCGTTAGCAGTCCCTCCAACCAGTCCAATATTGAAATTTTGCCTCTTTACGAATTTAGCCCCCGGGGGGCTTTCGCCCCGGTCTCACCCCCACATTATAGCACTGCCCCATATTCCAGGATTTTCTGTGGTAAGACTTCTTTTTGGGGGTGGTTAGCTGAACTTAGAAATCCTAATAGGATGCCTTGTCCTTTTAAATGAATTTTCTGTGCGTGTGTGTACACAAATATGCACGCAGAAAAAATCTCTCTTAACGAACATCTAATTATGAAAAAAAAATATATAATGGAACTTCTTTATACGGCCACCTCTCAAAACAGCCAATTTTTCGTGCCTAGTAACTAGACAGGTGAAGGGATTGATTCATTATTAGAAACACCATTGTGCTTACCAATAAAGAAAGATTTGCTAT
>QLNU02015003.1:124477529-124498845 GCA_006491805.2 Dysdera silvatica | reverse complement strand
TTTTAAATATCATATTTTTTTTAAATTATTGAAAATATATTTTTACTTTGTCAGTTGGTTTTAAAATATAGGTATTTATGATATAAAAGCATATTAAAAATTTCAACGCATTAATACGATGAATGGTCTGCGGCCGGCAGTTTAGCCGACCAACTGCACTTTGTGTCCCCTATCAGGAACAGCCCTGGATGCACCCATCACAGTGCAGTAACAAACATTCCATCATAGCCGATGATATGGTAATATCCGATGAAGAAAAGGATGATTTCAAGGTGTCTGGTGGAAACCGAATCCAAGACCTCATGATATCCAGCCAAGTAATCTGCCAACTGAGCTACAGACGACCTATAATTCTCCCCTCTGAGAGCGAATACAAATCTTCACTTTAGAAGAGTTTTGAAATGGGACAGTGCCCAGACTGTTTTAAACCAAATCGACGTCAAAGAAGAGAACGCCCGAAAAGCGAGACTAGCGTGATATTAAAGTTTGGAAATTTCTTCTCATTACAACTGATGATGATGTGGTAATATTAGGCGATAAATTGTTCGCAAAGAATGGTTTCATAGTGCTTGGTGGGAACCGAACACACGACCTTTTGGTATCCAGCCAAGATCTTTTCCAATCGAACTAGAGACGGGCTATCGCCCTTCTCCCTTCTGCGAGCGCATATAAAGCTTGACTATAGGCGAGTTTTGAAATGGGGCAGTGCTTAGACTGCTTTTTAAACCAAATCGATGTCAAAGAAGGGAATGTCCGAAAAGACTTTACTTTGAGAGTAATTTATCATCTAATATTGCCACAACACCGGCTGAGAAAATAAATCCAAATAAAAATAAATATCACGCTAGTCTCGCTTTTTCCGACGTTCGCTCTTTTGACAGCGATTTGGTTTAAAAAGCAGTCCAGATGCTGGTCCATTTCAAAACTCATCTATAGCGAAGCTTTCTTCTATGCGCTAGCACAGGGGAGAACGATCGGTCGTCGTGTGGCTCAGTTAGAAGAGTCCTTGGCCGGATATAAAGGGATCGTGGGTTCAGTTCCCACATCAGTCACCATTAAATCATTCTTTTCTTTAAGAGCAAATTATCATCTTATAAATCAATATTTAAATAAACGATTTATTTATCAAGGACTTTGTATTTTATACAACACGATCGGCACTGTCAATCGTGGAATGAGCCGTTAAACGCTCGATGGATAGACATTCACGATTAGACTATACGGAAAAGGACCTGGGCCAAACCCTACATAACTTGCAACCTACAACACAGAAGAAGTACTTTATTAAACGAAAGTTATAACAATAATATAATTTGAAATAACACAGATTTGTATCCTGATCACTGCATCAATAATGTTATAACTTTCTTTCGATAAAATCCTTCTTATGTGTTTTATGTTGCACGTTATTTGGAGTTCACTGTAAGTTCTTTTCCGTATACTCTAATCGTGAAGAAATATCTATCGAGCATTTAACAACCTGATTGACGGCATCGATCGTGTCGTATAAAATACAAAGTCCTTGAAAAATGAATCTTTTATTTAAATATTTATTTGTAATCGATAATTTCTGCATAGAACTTCAACAACACTACAAAAACTAAAGTCTGTACATTCATTCACTTCTCTATCTGCTTGTATTTTTTTTTCTCATTTTAATTCTCGCGCTCACGTTATCGCATTATTGGCTATTTAATTCACATAGCGGATATCTAAATCTTAAATAAATAATGCAAGAAAAATACATAAAGGATAAATGGAAAGTAAACAACTGGCCATCCAACTCCATAAAAATAAATGTGAATTCAAGACTATATCTTTGTACGCTTCAGTAGTTCAGTTCACAAGGGTATAAGAAATATTATCTTAAAATCATTGTGTCACAGCTAGCCTAAAGTGTTGTCTCTTTCGTATCATTACACTGCCTTCCCTACATCATGTACTGTTTTCAGCTGCCAATGCATTCGATTTTAATTTTATTATTGTTATTGTGATATATTTGCACAGTCCTTCTTGAATTTGACGACTGGGTGTATTCTTTAATATCGGACACTCCCTAAAGGCCTGAGATGTCAAAGATATTTGTTTGTTTGTTTGGATTTTTATGGCGCAAGAGCATCTGGCTAAACTGCGCCAAAAGGTATTTGTGTAGGATGTGGGTAGTCCAAGTCAAGCAGAATTTAGAGTTGGTGTATTGCAATTTTGTCAGTTCCTATTATATTTAGATGATTTTCAAGATCTGATGCGATTGCTCCCAATGCTTCTTTTACTATGGGGGATATCAACTGTTTTTTTCCCCATAACCTTCCTACTTACAAGGGAAGTCGGTTTGGTGTATGTCACACTTCCAGTCATGATATAATATATTCGATAGGGCTTTTCATTTACATTATTAATGTATAATCAAATTTCTGTAAAAGTAATTAATTAACGAGTAATTAACTCCTAAAGTTTGGCGAATAGAAGCGCCAGATCTGGAACTCCCTTTTTCAGGTTGAATTACAATGGATTTCTTTCCGAAGCAACCCTTCGTTTGGCGAAGTAATCAAGCGTTTATAATTTTTGTGTCCAAACGATACGTGATTGTAAGATAATTTGACGTAGCATTACGCAGATTAGATTTATAAGCAAAGACAACGTTATAAGCGTAATTAATGTACATTAATGGAACATTACTTGCGCTTATAACGTTGCCTTTGCTTATAAATCGATATGTGATTGTTTCGCTGAATCCAAGGGTTATATAATCATCGATTAATAAATAAGTAAAAAAAGTTCGCAAAATAAGTCCGGGGGTGTTCAAATTATTTATTTTGCTCAATAAGAAATAAAAGAGTAATAAAATAAAAATTAATGTAAAAGACACTAATTACAATTTTATTTATGTTACATTATGGAAATGATACTGTATTAAAAATGATCAAATACTTTTTCGCATTTTTGCGTGCATTTTAAAAAAGAACATTGGTCACAATCATTGCAAATTACTACTTCAACTGCAAAAGAAACTTGTTCCATATTTTGAAAATTTCTTGGATTATAATCTGAATAACCGCACTTGAATAAGGCGTTCTGATAGTACATTAATTTGTAATTTTCAGATTGTAACTGGTTATACATCAATGAATGTAATTTAATGATTTCATTTCTGCTTCTAGTATCTATTTGTATTTCATCCGTGGCAATACGATTTACTATTTTTTTTAATGAAAAGTTTCATTTGACGGAAACATATACGTCTAAAGGTTGGATCAGACAAGTTGTTTTTGCCGGGATTTGAAGGGTTTTTTAGTGATTTGGTAATTGTGAAAAAGTTTCAAAACCTTTAAATCTAGTCCACGAATCGGGAGCTAAGCAACACGGTGGCTTTAATATTGGATTCAGACAGTTGGTGATCCATTCTTTAACACTTTTTTCACCTTCTATTAGCTCACACTCTCCCTATATATATATATATATATATCTTGTTCAAATTTTCAATCGTTAATAAAATACTTTCTATCCATCCAATCAAGTTCAAATAAATTTTTTTAAACTTGTAGTGGATGACACTTGATGTTAATACAGTTTTTTCAAATATTAATTCATTAATTAAATTTAAATGATTTTTTTTTTGCTTTCCTTTGGTGTATTTGGCGATTAATGCTTGCCGCCAATTACAGCCAAATGTCGCCAAAATTGCTTTTCGCAATTTTTCCCTTTCTTCCCTTTTATTTGAGCAGCGCATTGAAGGAATTGACTTTAAAAAAAAATTTTTTTATTATACTTGTTTTGTCCATTTTCCCTGATTTTGTGAAAGAGACGTATGTGTTTTGAGCCTGAAATATAGTTTTTTGTACGTTACGTCCAAAATTTCCGCTTGTTTCCTGTAGGCACAAAAACATTTTTCCTTTTAACTTTCCGCTCATAGAAATTATAGGCATGACAGTGTAGGAGTGAGTTGCTCCAAACTCGGATTCTATTATAGAGCAACATTGTTTTTCCCCTTTATGAGACAATGTCACTATGATTTGCTATGAAATAGTTTAGTCCAGTCTGATCGGCATTTAAAACTTCATCTGATTGATAACCTTGAACAAAATCATGCACAAATTCTACAGCTTTATTTTCAATTGTTTCTGTATTTTGAATATCTAATGTTGCAACGTATTTTGTAATTTTGCGAGATACTATTTTATATGTTTGTTTGAACAAATTTAAGAAATCATGACATGCCTTAAATGAATAATAACCTAATTCTTTAGCTTTAAATATTGACCACCTTTTTAAACTGAGGTCATGAACTGGCAAATGATTTTCTCTTGCGTATTGAAATTTACGGTATAGATCCTTTTTAATAATTTGAATTTTTTATTTTCTTGTGCCTTTATTCGTAATTATTCGTTTAAAACGCTTGATATAATTTCATATTCTAATTTTAGGATATCTTAATTTTATTTGCTTAAATTTGTTATTCTTACACGAATCGTAGAACTTCGTTATTTAACACATTTCATGCAACGAAAATTCCTTTGTATTACCTGCACTGTATTCGTTTTCTTCATGTTCGTGTTCATAGTTGAGAGAATGAGATTCAGATTCAAAATCAAGTGTCAATTCGTCTCTCACATTAGCGCAATTGATTCGTTCTTCGATCATACATAATAAGGACTTACTCATTTTAATTTCTTCGTCTGTAATATTTGCAGGTTGAGTATTATATTTAATCACTGCTAAATCAAGAGTAGATTGAATTACATTTACAATATTAATCATATTTACGGTTCTTTAACAACGCACTTTTAGCGCCAATTTTATAACGTAGTTTAAACTAACAACGTGTTAGCGCCTTTCAACCAAATATCGTTTGGCGAAAATTTAGAGGGAAGGGAGTTCCAGATCTGGCGCTTTCGCCAAACTTTACGAGTTAATTACTCGTTAACTAATTACTTCCACAGAAATTTGATTATACAGTCGTAGTGTAAGTGAAAAGCCCTATCGAATATATTATATCATGACTATAAGTGTAACATACACCAAACCGACTTCCATTGTTAGATTTACAAATTTTTTGCTTGGCGATTTTGTCAAATTTTTTATCCTGAATTCTTAAGTCACCAGGAGCAGCCATACCTGCTATCCAAGCTTATTTTGTTTCCATAAAGTCCCACAGAATCTTGACTTGGCCATTTTCAATCATCTTATCAAATTTATGGTCCCATCCGTTTTTGTTGATTGTTACGTTATAATCTTGGCACAGGTGCCAGTAAATAATTAAAGCTGCTTTATTGTGACGTTACAACCTTTCTGTTTACAAAATCTTTTTGCACCTACATATCAGGTTATTCACTATTTTATCTATTTCTTTGTGTAAGTAGCATCTGCTATCATGGGACGATTTTACGATTTAGTCACATTCGTTCTCAATGCCTGTTCTTACGCAGCCATTATCAACCTTACTGTTTCTTTTTTTCAATGTACCTTTTCGAAGCCATTGCCAAGTTTGCTCATCATTGACATTTCCTATAGTATTCCTAAAATATGGTCCCTTGAGCACTTCATTGCACTATTGCTGTTTGCGTCTCAAGAAAGTATCTTTTTTAAATTCTTTCTTAGATTCCTTCAGTCTCAATAATTTTGTTTTGCTTACTTCCATCAACGTTCTTTCGGAACTTCGGTTAATGTGTTCTGCCGCTCCCTTTTCTTTTTCTTCTATTTATTGCTTGTTCGACTTGTATTATTAATCAGAACATTGATGCTTCTTGGTAGGTAATTTCTGTTGCCGTCACTTCAGGGGTATAAGGATCGATTTATTGTCACAAGCTTACGACTTTTTCGGTCAATAGCATTCGCTTCCGATTGTATACGGCCATTAATTCCTACAGTATACTTGATAATAGGAGTTGCTCAAGTATTAATGAATTTGATATTACTATCATTAAGCTTTAATTTAAAATTTTTTTTTAACTCGTTTTAGGTATTCGGATCTTATTTTCTCTTTCATCCATGTATGTAGAATGTTATTTGCTTCAAGTATCCAAAGTATTTGTAGCTTACCCGTACTATTATTACTACTATAAGTTACATATTTAGTATATATGGTTTTGATAACTTGTTTTCCTTGGCATTATAGTTTTAATGATCAGCTATGCATATATATATATTTCTAACGTCATTAGTTACGTATAATTAATAAGTAGCACGCGGAAAAGGGTGTATTTATTAATAATTTAACTAATAAACATGGAAAACTGTTTCCAAATTAGTCTCTTTGTGTTCCAGAATCTACGTAATATTGGTTTATGACGCTTTCACGCAAGTATTGAATTTGGCTTTCAGTTCCAATTGACGAATATTGTAGCTGTTTACAAAATGTCGTCTCTGACGTGCGGATTGCATTTGACGACATTTGTGATATTCAAATTTCAATATCTGAGCGGTAAACACGCTTACACGTTCTCGCGGTAAGTTTCCACGCACTCAGAATTAATGAAAATGACTTTGTTTAACGTGAATCCGTTCAATTTCAACCACTTCAGTGCTTTAATAAAAAGAATTGTGTGGGTTGAAGTTTCTGTCATATTTTCGTCCTATCACAACGCTGTATATTTTTTAATAATAATATAAACATTTGAGTCCTTTCATTTATCAAAAAATGTCAGTGTACACAAAAATATCATAAATGAGAAAGAGACACAATAAATGGTTATGACTAAACATATTTAATTACTCTTCTGGAAACGTTATTTACCATCATTTTTACTGAGTAGAAATAAGTTTTATATATAATAATATATATGTTATTATAATAATAATTAAGTTGTCAACAACTTTGGAGTTCAAAACTATGTGATAGAATTGCTAAATAAATTTATGATACTGTTTCGAACTCAAAAATTGTTTACTAATTAAAATGCGTTGTGATTTTCTTCCTCCCTTCCTTTTTCTTTTTTTTTTAAACCGCATAGCAGTTACTTTTAAATTCCAATTCTACGGAATTTATTAGTACTTGGAATAAGAAACTTGGCAATACAAAATTTTACTGCTCTTAGTAAATAGTTGGAATGTTTTATGAAACCAATTAGGAAGATTTAATTTCGAAATTAAAAGTGCGAATTTGAGACACTCTCTTTTTTCCCTCATTGTAAAAGTTTTTTCTGAATAGATAGTGTTGAGCACTTTTCACTTATTCCTAATCCACTACACATTTTTCCATTTTTTAAAATTATTATTGAAAGTTTTATATCCGTTTATATATTTTCTCATTGATTTCTTGGAAAGTATGTCTGGTAATCTCGAAATATATTTCTGAAATGAAATGCTGGAAACGGATTGTACATTCTATATTCTATTTACCAAGTAATTTTAATGAAGGAACTTTTTTAAGAAGCCTTTCTTAAATACCAAAGATATATTTAACATATTGATTAATACATTTTTATCAGAATTAGTTTATATATATATATGCATATCGTTTCAAGCACTTTTCTAATATATTTATAAATGCGTTTAATTCATTATAAAAGTTGGTTAATGAAAATTAATTTAGTGAAAACCCCTGGGTACAGTAATGTGTTGCGTCACATTATTAGAGAAATTAATTATTCACGTCATTTTTATTTTGCTGATGGAAGTTTTAAAATTCAGTTTTTTGCCCAGCTCATAAATCTTAAAGAAATACAACGTTTTTGTTCAATTTTAGATAATGAAAAAAAAAAAACCGCTATAAAATTATTAAGCTAAACCACGTAGTGAAATTTTTGTCTTACGTCAATGTAAAGGCGTGTTTGTAATATTTAACCAAAATTTATTCACTTAGCCTGATCACTGGCGTATGCAGGGGGTTTTGTAACCCCCATTGCAATGAAATTTTGTATATTTAACATAGGAATATATGAGTTGTAGCTCTGTAACCCCCCCATTGAGCCTATAACCCCCTTATGAACTTTCTGCGTACGCCTGTGAGCCCGATGAAGTACTTTAGAAATGACATGCATGCACATCTCTTTTGTGACATCTGATGAAGTTTCATTTTGTCTTTTTGGCATGTCATTGTGCGAGAGCTCCAATTCGTTGTTTAGCTCTAATATAGCTATATTAGCTGCAATATACAGCTATATTAGCTGTAATATAGCTGTATTATAGCTATAATCTGTAATATAGCATACTTATTATAATTTTCGGTTTTAATTTAACTTTTGCCATACGTTCAAAACTTGTTTGCTTACTCATCTTAGCGTATCTGTTTTATGTTTTCTAGCTATAAACACACATCTCTCTGCGTTATTTTCAATTTCTGTACTGGTATTACCAGTTGATACTCCATGTCTCTGACTCATGAGAGGAAGGAAGATGGGCGGGTAAAATTACTGACATTTTTCACTTTATACGAAATCAGAATTTTTCCTTTAAAAATAAATTTGCTTCTTCTAAATGAATTTCAACCAAATTTAATATATTTATTGAGTTTTCGCGATTATTTTATTGACATTAGTTAGCCATATAACAATATGTTACAATTTCTACTTCAAAATATGGCCAATCTATATTTTGAACGCATATGCATAAATACGTATATCTACCGTCGAATTCTGGTATAAGGCACTCCAGTGTAACGACAGCTTGGTGGTTACGTCAAAATTCCTCTGATGAATTATTTATATATAATCATTTATCGGTTATAGCGTCCAAGTTTCCGTGGTTGTTTAGATGTCGTTATATCCCAGTTCAACTTCACATGAAATACATACACAGCTAGAATGTATATTATGCATATGTGTGAGAAAGACATACATTGTTTAATCGACGCAGAGGATAATGAATTATTAAATAAATTATGACCACTGAGAATTGTATATTTTTGACCAAAACACAATGGCTAGAACTCTGGGTTTGAGGCTTAATATACTCTGAGTTCTAGGCTAGAAGCTCCTATTGTAGTAGGCTTTGTTATGATAAGACCGGTAATGCGGGTAACTGACCGGTAATCCTGTGGATCCTTGATGAGTAAAGCGTGCGATGGGTCGGATCCTTTTCGAAGAAGAGGCGGTCGTGTTCCCCAAGGCGGTACGGTTGTTATCGAGGACTTCAAAGCTATCCACCAGCGCCATTACCGTGTAGTTGCCCTCTGCATCTCCGTTCTCGTCCATCATCACGCTAAACCCCAGGATACCTGTCAACGTAGAAAGGCTTCTAAATATTTCTTAACCAATCATAAACAAGCAAACATCCACTAAGGAAATCACCGATTGGTAAATCTTGCGTAATATGAAAATTAGCGTCCAATCAAAATTCTGCACAAATTATATTTTTTAATTTCTTAATGGCGGTCTACACCGGTGTTTCCTTAAGTATGGTTGACGTGTGCAAAAGTATAGAAAAAGATTTTGGAAGGTGAAAGTTCTAGTCATTACTTACTTGTTTTTTTCATTAATTATTTTGTTTCTCATTTCATAAAAAAAAGTAATTTTTATTACACGTTAATAAAAAAATATATATTTTGTATAAAATACATCCTAGAAAGAATAACTTTTACTTCACATACCTTTATTTATTACTTTTAAAGGTTTGTTTAATTAGATTTGTACCAGCTTAGGTAGATACTAATAATGAGCAAATTCTACCTGTATCCCATGACCATTACACAAAATCACCATTTTCCTACAGAATTATAGGTAGTTTATTAAAGACATATGTACATACAAATACCAAGATGCACACATCTATTTATTTTATGCGTAAATCGAAAATCTGGTAAGTCAAGCAAACTCACGTGGAGTATAAACAATACCTGAAAGGAATATTTTATTTTGTCATTTGAGTTACTACATCCAGTTTATTTGAAATAACAAGTGTTTTCCTTGTCCTTTTCAGCATATCTTCTGAAATCGTATAGTCTGAAGCTTGATCAATTTCCTCTCTGAACCTCTAAGCGATTCTATTTAAGGCTGTCATTTTATAAGGCTCAAGAAGATTTATAAATAATAGGGGCCTACAGTTTAGCATGCAATCTGAACCAGGGCTGGGTCGTCGCATAGACAAACAAGACAAATGTCTGCAGCCCATTTTTTTAGCGACCTGGCTCGAAAAAGACTGAAGGCTACTTCAAAATCGTTGTCAATCAAACCTTATCGTTGGAGCTCAAATTATATGTACTAAACACCAGGAAAATATGCATCTATGCATGCACTAAAATATATGTATTTATATGCATTTAAAATGAATAAACATGGATATAAAATGAATTGCTATGCACTTAAATACTTTTAACTTACTTGAAATCATACTTCCTACGCTTTAAACAAATAGGCTTATTATTATTATTATTAACTGTCGAGTAGAAACATTCAATATACACAAAATTGGAAGTAAAATGACTCACTGTGCTGAATATATCACAATCGTAAAATAACACAATGGGCACAGTTTTTGAACTATATGCTTTAATATAGCTTTAAAACGTTTTCTCGAAGGCTTTTAGCACTCTTCGAATAAGCTTACGTAATACTGAACCTGTTGAGACTAAACTATCGTCGTCAGAGCGAATGGCGGCTTCTGTTTATGTCCGTGCTGTTGGTCGGTGTTGCCATCACGTCGGTTGGAAACTTGATTGGGCGGAGGAGTAAAGCGTATTTGTGGAGTCGTGAGACACAAATTTTTCCAAGTGAGTAAATTAGAGTTCATGATTCATTCAGATGAGCACAGAACCAAAATACAACCATAATTAATTTTTAATTACTTATATATATATATATATATAGTTAATTCGGTTTGAATTTTAGTAATTGCTAATCATTGGTAACTGAGCATGTTTCTTTTCTTCCTTGAATCCGAATTGCCCTGGAAATTGTGCAAAAGTGTTTCAAAGAAATTTTCTCTAATTGATTAACATGAAGTGGTTGATTTGAATTGACCTAAATTAACTACCATGTGATTTGTGACCGTCCCCAAAACGGTACAGTCAGACCAGTCTCAAATGCCTACTTGCTGTGGAAGCGAAATCGTGAATTTCAGATAATCTTTATTGTAACAGACACAGTGGTAATACTTTCACCTTGCATACCGTTACCCTGGGTTTAACTCCCAATGGTGGGGAAAGAAACTGCTTATTGTAGTCCATGAGGTGGGGGGTAAACATAATTTTCAAATGCTGTTACTCTGTCTAAAATCACGTACAATTGACTAAAACCAAATGAGTTTAAAAAATTATTAAAAATACTGTATTTTTAATGACTTTAAAAATACAGTAATAATTATTAAATATACTGTACTTTTAATGACTTTAAAAATACAGTAATAATTATTAAAAATACTCTATTTTTAATAATTTTACTAAACTCATTTGGTTTTAGTCAATTGTACGTGACTTTAGATAGTGTGACAGTATGTGAAAATTATGTTGTTAGTTCAGTCTTAATAGTTCCAGTATTATGTAACCTTCTTTGAAGAGGGCTAAAAGCCTTCGAGGAAACGTTTTTAAAGCTATATTAAAGTACATAGTTAAAAAACTGTGCCTATTGTGTTATATTACGATTGTGATATACACAAAATTATATGCTTTATATATAATATATTCCATTACGGCATATCAACTCTGTCTCTTGACATTCAGAACAGTTAAGCATTGTCTTCTATCATTCAATAGCACTTTTGTGGCGAAAAACGTCCTTCCCAAAGCTATTGGACAACATTCATAAGATTTTGAGGATTGTCTATAGTAACAAACAGTTATTTCGACACTGGCGTAAGGTTTAAAAACACGACGTTTCGGGAGCCAACTGCTCCCTTTGTCAAGTGAAGGCAGAATGCCTATTGTCTATAGTTTATTCATGATAGACCATAATTTGAATTTTACCCTATGTAAATGTTTGCATTGATCGAACCTAAGCTAACAATTTAGCAGGACTGCGCAAATCTTCGTTTCTTCAATAATAACAACGTCTATAAATGCAGCTAGGATTATATTTTGGCCCCTAGACATGTTTAAACATGTACATTTACAAATTCCTTTGCTTTCTGCTTAGATAGGAGTAAGAGGAAAGTTTAGCTTTAGCGTTGTCGGGGAAAACTTTCCGATAAGGGACCGTTCAAGCATTACGTCAGCACATTTCTGGCCATTTTATACTCTCCGTCCCTTCCCCTTGTAAGAAAAAATAAGCAAATGCCTGACCTCTTCCCCCTCATGCTTACGTAAGATTTTGGTTCTCTAATTGGTTGGTACAAGTTTTTGAAATAAGAATGCAACGTGTGATGCAAATTATAATACTTATTTACATTTTTACTCTAATATTGAGCATTTATTTATAAGTTTGTTATAATATTAAATGCTTATTTATAAATAGAGAGTAATCACAACAAATTATCGCGTTTAAAAAAAGTTTTACCACGCTGTTAATTGCTATTTTTTTGGCACAAGAAAGTATTTTGTTACATTTTTATTGTTAATATTTCTTACGTTGTAAGCAACTAGTGTAATATATAAGAAATGGATTTAATAAAATACATTTATTAAAAATAATATATTTATAATAATTTAAAAATATTAGGGGAAACGGGGAGCCTAGATGAGGGGGGGGGGGCTCCCGAGCGAAAAAATATGTTGAGAGCCACTGATTTAAATAATCAAATATTTAACAGTGATTACGTATATTTTATATTTTGTATCTTCTACTCGCTCTGTGTCATGCATTAAAGCATTGCGGTTCCATTAGGGCGATTGTCACTTTCTATGTGTTGGTTTTATTATTTTTTGTGTCTTACGTAAGTATGGTCTTAAGTAAGCATGTATCTACGTAAGCATGTCTTTATGTAAGCATGTGCAGACCCCCTCCCCGTTGTCAGCAAAAATAAGCAAATCTCTCCCCCTCCCCCAAAGATGCTTACGTAATACTGGAACGTTCCCTAAAGGAGGAGGAGTAACCAAACGCTTAAAATTACTATAACCCTTCAAGTCGGCATTTATTCTAGAAATTCACCGTTTTTGTGCATTTGCATATGTACATATGCATTTGCATGTAATCCGAGCTCTACTTACCACCGTTGCCTTCATTGCCATCCGACTGGCGTCGTATCCACTTTTGCCGAACAAGTCATATTTTGCCTAACGTTACTTTACCTCTTGAAATCCGACATCATGTTTTCAGTGCTTGATTTACGTGTAGGTCAATTTAATCCAGGCCAAGGGCTCTGCGATTTTGGGCCCTGCAGAGACCTGGTATTATTTGTTGAAACGATATTTTAATCCTAACGTTGGTCCTGAAATTGTGGCATATAGTTGAATACAATTATAACGAGTTCGGTTATAACGAAAACCTGGAAATATAATATTTGTTTGATGATATTCACAATATGTATAGAACGAAAACCCTCTATTGCGAGAAAATCCTGTTATAGCGAGTAATAATGCAGAGAATTTTCCCATTAATTTTCACATTGTAGGTATGTTGCAAGCAAATGTGTTATCTGTACCGATTTTGTTTTCAAAATTTTAAATTCCAGAATGGATTTAGCGAAAGATAGGATATAATGCGCTTTTGATTTCGTTTATCCTAAATTCATCGTTATATGCGGGTCCTACTGTAATTATACAGGCTTACGATGCACACTGCAAGGGGCCCGGAAAATTTTTGTCTAGGGCCCTATGGAATCTTAATCCGGCCCTGATCTGATCCGTGGTCAATCCCTAATTTCCCTTCAGAAATGAATTACATGAAAAGTTTGGGAACATAATACCAAATACTACCCTACAACAATGATGATGATGATGTGATTAATTTTTGTAGTCTCTGTAGTCAAGCGTCTCTGTATATATATCTCTATGTTATCTTTCATATATCTCTCTCTATGTATATCTCTCATATATCATCATTATCATCATCATATATCATCATTATCATCATATATCATCATTATCATCATCATATATCATCATCATCATCATCATATTCAACCATTATCTATCCACTGCTGGATGAAGGTCTCTCCAAATGCTTTCCACACAAGTCTATCCTGGGCCATTCGTTTCCACGTCACCCCAACCTCTTTTCTTATTTCATCCACCCATCTAGTTTGAGGACGTTTTCTAGGTCTTCGGTGGTCTCTTGGAATCCAGTTCAGAATTTCTGTTGTCCATCGTTGATCAGTTCTTCTTGCAATATGCCCAGCCCATCGCCATTTCAGCCCTTTTACTTTAACAATGATGTCCTCTACTCTAGTTTGCTCTCTCACCCAAGTGTTTCTTTTTCGATCTCTCCTAGTTATTCCAAGCATGCACCTCTCCATGCTCCTTTGCGTTGTCTGTAACTTTCGTATTGCTCCAACTGTTAGACTCCATGTCTCTGATCCATAAGAGAGGACTGGCAATACACACTGGTTGAAGACCTTTCTTTTTAGACACAAAGGCAATTTCCCCTTCAGGATAAAACTGTTTCTTCCAAATGCACTCCAGCCAAGTTTAATACGTCTGTTGAGTTCTTTCATAATGTTGCCATCCATTGAAATCAGCTGGCCAAGGTAAATATATGAATCAGCAATTTCTAGCTCAATGTTGTCAACTTGTATTTTTGTTTCCTCTACGAAATTATTGAACATGATCTTAGTTTTTTGTAGGTTCATCTTGAGTCCAACTTCTTTACTTCTAGTTGAGAGCTCCTGTACCATGTCTTGGAGTTCTGATGGGTTCGTTGAAAAAATAACAATGTCATCAGCAAACCGCAAATGATTTAAATATTCACCATTTACTTATTTATTTTTATTTTTTTTTATTTATTTATTTATTTTTATTTTTATTTCTCTTCTTTAATCTCTCATATACATCAAAAACTACCATTAGTGCCCAAACTCCACCAACCAGTAAGTACTTCGAGTAGCAATTCAAAATTCGCCACATTCCTTGCTATCAATCTATTTTGGATCAGCTATCTCTATCGAGAGTTTTATTGCTGTTGTGATGGATCTACCAAGCCGATAGAACAAAATACTTTCAGAGGAAGAGCTGACAATGACGAAGGGCATGTCAGTTACCATAACCAAGTTTAGTGTTTTGCGTCTAATATTATCTATATGGAGACATCTGGCAATTATCCAATTTATGTCGGTTTCGGTTGAAAACTGACAGTTGGTGGAAAAACTTCCGTTTTAGAAGTTTTGGAGAAAACAATCCGTTTTATTGTGGTTGCAATGTGTCCTAGATCTTCATAAAACTTCACTGCAAGGGATCTTATACAAATTTACTGAAGATTTGTGAGACTTCAGTACACTTACACATGGGATACATGCAGGCGGGCAGGTCAATAATTCCAGTTTTTGATTAAGTTCTAAACTGCTTTCCATCTATATTTGCTAATGAATAAGACTATAATTTAAGGACATTCTAATGTTTATAAAAATTTTCTACTTGTAGCGTTTGGATTGGGAGTCGTATTCAGGCTAATTGCATGACAGACGAGAGCGTTACCACCACATTCGTAGCGTGGTAGACCTATATTTTTCATAGCGGATCCGAATCTATTAAGGCCCAGTGAAACCAACCCCTCCCCCCACCCGAACTACAGTGAGAAGCTAGTCGGTAAACATCCCTTTAGGGACATCTCTGAGAGCTGAACTCAGATTAACGCGCGCCAATTGATATTAGCCAAGACAGGATGAACGGCTTTATGCTATTTTTGACAACAACACGTCTGCAACGCCCCCGTACCTACTCCAATCCTCTTCTAGAAGCCCTAGTGTTTCCAATGCTAACCACTAAACCATGTTTGTTGAAATAAAGTTTTAAAATAAGATTGTTCTTACTTATGTTGTTTCGCAGATAATTAAACTATTTTTGGCTGTAACTTAATCCAATTAAAAATGATGCTGTAACCTTACGATCTAAAGAAAATATTAATACATCGAAGGAGATAAAATTTTAAAACAAAACGAATTCCACGAATTTCTTATTTCAAATTATATTTAAGATTTAAGTAGCGGCTCTAAATCTTACAATAAAAAATTTAAATGATTAAATTAGAAGTAAATTAACCATGAGAAATTTTATTTTCCACAAATTTGGCGAAAAGTTGGCTAAATTTTTTGGCGAAGTTGGCGAGAGTATAACAAAAATATGCCAAAAAATGTTGTGAAAAAAAAACGCGGCGAATTTATGGGTTCAAGCTCAACAAAAACGTTTTCAACCCTAATGTATGCAGATGGATTTTCTTGCCAGGCAGTAATAATAATGATTGCTATTCTTTCCCAGTATATATGTTATCATTGTTTACTATTACTAGCCGGCTTTATGCAATAAAATAGTTTTCTAACCTAAAGGGTAATTGAAATAGAAGTCCAAAATTGTTTCGAAGAGTAGCCATTCTTGCGTAGAAATTTAACAAGTGCGAAACGCGGGAACGAAAAATCTTTTGCCACCATAAATTTTCCAATACAAGCCGGTCATTAAATCTCAGTGAATTGCTGTGAAATTTAAAACGGCGCTAAAGCTGCGGATGTGGAAACAAAATTCCAAATTGCATTTTCCCAGCTTAAAGTTCTCTGTTGAAATATAACCTTTATCTTATATATTTGACCCACTGCCTTTCTGTCGCAATGCTTTATTTAAAGATAGAGTTTATCAGAGATTGCGGTCGTTTGGAATATAATAAATACCAATTATTTGATCGGGTATAATATAATTAAAGCACATCGAATTAATTACATTATGAAATTGACAATTCACATACGTAACTTTAGTGTAAAAGCAATTATTTGCATCATTAAAATCACCGAAAATCATGTAAATTCAAAGCTATAATGAATCACATAGATTGATATTTATCTCTTCGTAGTCACAGGTTTAATTCTCGAGGAAAAATTTCGGTTGTAGTTTGTGTGTCAGATTAATTTACAGGTCCCCATTTAATAATCTTGGAATGTGAACTAAGTAAAAAGAGAATGGTCCAGACAACCACACTGTGTAAGAAATTAAAATTGAATAAAATTGAAACCGCAAATGTCACAGGTAAAATTTAATAAACTTGTAAACGTTGTTCGATGGCTTAAGTTTACTTTCTTTTTCAGCAAGGACAAATCATACTGCATGTGTGGTTTGTTTTTGACAAGCTTAGGCCATTGAAAAACGTTTGCAAGTTTATTAATTTTTACCTGTACCATTCGTAGTTTCAATTTCATTCAAGTTTAATTAAAAAAACACATTTTAATTTCGTCTTTATTTGAATTATGTTTTTTTTATAATGGGTGAAACCAAATAAAGATGCTAAGTTAATTTTCTAACTACAAGAGATATTATAATTTGTTATATAGAAGGTTCTGTATTCATATGTAGAACATATAAAGATAGGAATCCCCATAACTTCATTAAATAGAGGTTTCTTGAGATAGCATAGCCGATAGACAAAGAAACGAGAACAGCAAACTATTATGTGATGTTATTCGTTGTTACAATATAGCATCTACACCAAGAGCCGGAGAGAGGGGGGGTACAGCAGGGTCAGCAGCCAGGGGTCCAGATGAAGCCTACCTAGGGACCCTCTCTGGCCAGGACCAAACTGACAATGACTTCTATCTATGCTGTGGGGGGCCCGGCCTATGGAAGGGATGACGGAAGTAGGTAGAAGTAAGCTTATAGCGACGCGTTGGCTTTCTACGTCCTTGTCTACACCGCAGAAACTAAGAAAGTAGTTGATACGTAAAAGTAGTCACAGCATTTCTATGAAGTGAGTGTAAAGACGAATGGGCGTCTTTCACCATTTATTATACGTCAGAATTGAATCAAGAGAGAATCTAGATGATTTTAAAACACGCGTTCGTGTTGAAGTGAAGCTGGAGGTCGCGTCTGTGATCAGAAATCTGGAATTGAAACTGTTAGTCAAAGTATAGTCTAACGTTACGTCAGTCTGGCAGTTGACAGAAAAACTTCATTAACGATAAGCAGTAGTGGATAAAAACGTTTGATGCAAGAGAGAGACAGACCTACAGTGCGCTTTACTAAAAAAATGGGCGGCTCATTGCTGAGTAATTGTGTCAGAATTTTATCTCCAGTCTTAAAAAAAACATGTTAATTGAAATTGCGCTTCAGGAAGTAGGATTTCGTGTTCAGTTTTCCTAATACAAGTCCTTGATTACTCTCATCAGTATACGTTGTTGCATCCGTTGGTGCAAAGATCACAATCAGTAGACCAAATAATAGTGAAAATTGTCATATAGTTCGACGAATCCATGTTCACACTCTTTTAATTTAATTGACGAATACGTATGTTGGGTCCACCAATGGAAATTTATCTGTTCTAGTGTTGTCTCTAATTTTAAAAGGTTTTGGTGGTTGTGTAATGGTATGAGGCACGTTTTCATAATATAGGTGTGATATATTTGTTGCATTGGAAGGCAAGACGAATGTTGCACACTTGTTTTTCAAGCATACGTAAGTGATTTCTATCTTATAACGGCATGGTTTTTTTCTCCCACGCAGCAATCCATGTTTCATCAGGGCAATATTCCCATTCCTTGAGCCAGTGTGGTTACTCACTGGCTTTCAGAACAAGGCGATGAGGTGTTTGTCCTGTCTGCCATGGCAATTACATTCACCAGATTTAAAACCTATTGAATATATTTGGAGTGATCTCTAAGAAACACCCCTCACCTCCGAGAAACAATTGCGAATTAACTTAGTTTTTATTGGACGAATCAGGCAAAATCTTTTCAGTTCTAAACGCGGTTTTGATTTTTTTCTCTCTCGAAGAATACAGACCGCATTGATTGCTAACGGCAGAATAGAATTATATTGCTAAGAATTGCGAAAATTTCTATTTTTTTTGTCTATTGTATATATTGCCTCCTTCTATGCATAATACAAATAATTGCAAAGGGTTACCCATTCCTCGAGTATTTGAGGCGGTCCCATTGCTTTAACATTATGTCTGAAATATCCTTTTATCATCACGTTCTCCCCTTTTTGTTCACCTGGTATCCATTTTGTAATAACTGAAATTAAAACAAATGCCTTTTGACTAAAATAATATTTTCTAATAACTCATTTCCAAAGTCTATTATAATTTATTTTAATTTTAACGGTAAAATATTTCTTTTCACTGTACGATCAACATAAACCATTATTTTGCTTTCATTATTCACGACATTTAAATGCGACAAAACCCATCATTCATATTAACTATAAACATACATGATAACTGCATTTACTAGCATTTAAAATGCTTATCTACCTAATTTCTGTCTCCTCATTTACACGAAACATCATACTTAGAATAGATATGATCAAAGGAAATGATATCATAAAATGTGAACGTTTATTATTTGTAAAGCTAATAAACCTTTTGGAAATCAGTTGTGACGTTGGGCGGGATAATCATGCGTATCATTGATATTCGATCAGTATATTATATTTTAAAAATAATTTTAACCGTTTTTGCAACTTCGCTAAAAAATAGAAAAATATTGCCCTGAAATTTACATAACAAGTTAAGAAACAATCTATCTTAATAACTGGATGGCTCTAAGTCCCACGCGAAAGAGATACCGAAAGCGATCTTGCAAAAAATGACAACTTTTGCAAAAAACACTGACTTTTTCATTAGTCAATGGAATTCTAGGAGAAGGGAGGTCTTACCTTGAGAGGTGAACGACCTATTTGATAAATATGGACCCTTCACTCGGCGCATAAAATTGAATTTTGCTCTCGATTTTTCAATTGATGGCAATTTATCGATTTGTTGGAAATAAGCAGCAAAAATTTTCTTCGGATTTCAGTGCTCAGGAACAGCCCAAATTTCAATTTTCTTATTTTAAAAGGAAAAGTCGAAATTCATGAAAATTATTCCGTTCCTTTTCCAATTCATATTGCAAACTCTATTCTACACTTCAACTTCAATATTCTAGAATCAATTTTGCTGTGTACGTTCTAGAATTTTTACTCAAAAATTCTCCTATTCCTGAATATATATACATTACTGGCCATAAAATAAACAACACTAAAGAAGACAGTAGTAGTCTCCCATTCGGTTCTCAAATATAACTCAATTTTGTAATTGAATATTAGATCCTGGGCTTATAAATAAATTTGTATCGTATTGTAGAGATGAAAGCAGCAGTGCCGGATTTATAAATGGGCACGCTGGGCACTTGCCCAGGGCGCAAAATTTCTAGGGGCGCAAGAGGCTGGGGATTTTTTGTTTTTTTCTAATTTCATATTATATACCATAGAATTCTGTCGATCAGCTCTCCTCGAGAAGGCGCCCTCTACCCTTTTTTCTAAATCTGAAATTCTGAAAAACTGCGCAAGACAACCCTGCCCTACAAGGCCGGATCCAGGCAAGTGGCGTGCGCCCCCCTGAGAATAATAAGCTTACACTAAAAATAATTATTTTCAAGTAAAAAATACTTCAAACTAAACTTACAAGTGAAATTTTCAAGCTTTGCGCCCTCTCTGAAATTCTATTCTGCATCCGCCCTTTCCCCCTCCCATAATATAAAATAAAAAATTAATAAAAATCGTCGTCAAATAAACTAAATTTGTTTATAAAAATATCATTATTATATCTTATAATAATGCACATAAGGTAGGCTAACCATAAATGTCGCCCCTTCCCTATCGTCTGCGATTTTTCGTCGAATTTGAGGGGGCGGAAGGACAGAGTTTTATTTATTTCTGTAAGCACCGGGGTTATGGGCGTAACTAGCTTCGAAGTCTAGGGGGCTAAACCACATACCTCAATGCTTAGAAGAAATTTTCTAGAGGGGTTAGCCCCTATTTACGGCAGTGGATGGGGCGCTAAAAGTCGTTGTACCAGGGCACCTCGTATCCTAAATCCGGCCCTGGAAATCAGTATGTGCTGAATAAGTAGATCATGTTGCAAGATGGAAACATTACAAATAAAACTTGGTTAGACTCTTGTGATATTCAGTGGAAAGAATAATCACACAAACTTTATTTGGTGCAGTTACGTTAATAAAACTTAATTAACAATTGTTTCAATAGCATGTGGCTGTCATCATCAGAATATGAGGACTTCTGATTTTGTCCGTGATGTCATTTGGAGTAGCTATTGCACCGGTTAAAATTTTGTTTGGGTTGCCCAGAATTTCTTCGTATTGGGGGTGCCGTTTCTGATCGTAAGGCACATGAGGTTTTTATAAGTCGACACAGGGCCGGATTTAGAGTAAGAAGCGCCATGCGCACAACAATTTTTGGCGCCCCCTCCATTAGCTTAACTAGGGAAGGTTAACCCCCTAGAAAATTTCTGCTAAGCACTGAGGTATAAGGTTTAGTCCCCACTAGAAAATGGGTTAACCTTCTAAAGTTCGAAGCTAGTTACGCATATGCCCCCCCTCGCCA
>QLNU02015003.1:124459553-124477429 GCA_006491805.2 Dysdera silvatica | reverse complement strand
AATTATTTAATTTAATTTAATTAATTTAATTTAGTTAATCCATGTAATCTAGTTAATTAATTTAATTTAGTTAATTAATCTAATCTAGTAAATTAATTTAGTACAATTTAGTTAATTTAATTCAGTTAATTGATTAAATTGAAATTAAAATTTAGTTAATTAAATTTAATTAATAAATGTACAAATATATCAATTGCTACAAGAATTAACAGCCCTGCAAGTAGTATGGGAAATCGCTGTGAGATCAGTGCACTTGTCTAGAGTGATCATAGATCGCAGTTTATTTACACAGGAAATACTTTGTTTCGTGCTCTTCCTTCTCCCACCTAGGTAAAAATGTAATATACCTACAGTTACTTCGTGAACATCTCTATAATTGTAACTCCATGCTCCCAAGCCACAGATATTTTGCCTGCAAAACCAAACATGATGGTAACTTGGAAGAAAAATTAAATTAATTTTAAAAATAGGATGGAGGCTTTGAGAAAACAGTTAAGAGGTATTTTTCAAATTTTTTCGGCTATAACGCCAGAAAAGCACTGAAACTAGCGGTAAAATTTTGACCGGCCATAGTTTTTCCTTATTTAATTCTGAAAAAATGTAGAATTTTTGTTTTGGAATTTTTTTTTATTCCGAAGATTTGTCGGCGAGCCGGATTAATTCTGTTGGTGGGCCGGATTGTGGCCCACGGGCCGTATTGCCACACAAACCTGATACAGCAGAACGACCATTAATCACCCGAACTTCGCTTAACCGAAATCAGGGTTAATCGAAACGTTCGGCTAAAATATAATTTGAATTAAATGTTGAATTACTCGCAAAGAAAAGAAATGATTCATCGACCCCTGATGGGACACGAACCCAAAATATCTTGGTTTCCGGTCAAGTGCTTTACCAATAAGCTACAGGCTTCAGATATTCTTTCCCTTTCGAAAGTATATAAGGTAATACTATGGATAAGTTCGTAACTAATGGGACAGTGCATGTATTGTTTTTTAGAAAAAAGCGACAAGTCAAAGAAGTCAAACGTCCGACAGACGAGACTAGTACTGATATTTATTAAAGCAGAAAAAGTAGTCGTCTTAGCTGATGATGTGGTGTTATTAGATGATGAATTACTGACAAAGAAAAAAATGATTTATCAACCTTTGTAATTATTAACATTGTATATAATGGTTATAGTAATACAATAATTATTAATTTAACTCCTTATAATTATAAATTTATATATGTCCGATATCTACAACTTATTAGTCTCCTTCTTAAGATTGGAGTAGACAAGAAAACAAATATGAGCATTTTTGCAAAAAAAAAAGAGCGAAGTATCTATGATGACTGGCTGATGATTGGTATTAGATGATGGATTACTCACAGAAAAAACACATCATTCATCCATCACTGATGGAACACGAATTACGATCTCTTGATTTCCGTTCAAATGCTTACGATTATGTTACAGGCCTCAGACATTCTGCTCTTAAGAGTATATGTGCATCTCGTAAAGGAAAGAACATCGGATGAATATAGTTCAATGGTAAAGCACTTGATGCGACAAAGAAGTGTGGTTTATTGTCCCATCAGGAATTGGATGAATGATTTCTTTTCTCCGTGAGTAATCCATCAATATCTACACCACATCATCGGCTAAGATGAAAATTGTTCTACTTTAATAAATGTTTTTAATTATTTTCTTTAAATAGATACTCGCTTTTTGTTCGAAAACATGCTGCTTTATTTTTCCTGCCTCAGCTAGCAGAAGGGAGACCAATAGATGTAGATATCGAATATATATATATATATATAAATGTATTTTAATTATACACACTTTGTATACATCAGATATATGCAAAAATATCAGACTATTTCCAAATCAGTTTAATTTACACATTCCAATCAATCAACATAATTGTTTAGTTTAATTAAACGTGATTTTGGATAAATGTTGTCATTTCCACTGAAATTTAAATTTACGAATTATCCGTAATGTCGATTATCCCAAATCGGATCCGTCTACTTCATGTCGGATTATTGGGGTTATATAATACTTAAAAATTCTGGAATTACACAACAAACCTTTTTTATTCACAAGGTGGTATATAAGAAACGTCGTGTATAAAGCTTTCTTTTAAAGATCATCCTTACAATTTAAGCATCGGTGTACATGGCAATAGAAAAAATATTAATTAATAATAATAATCCAAGCGCATTATATCCGTTATGTGTTCATACGCTTTTCTAAGAAATTTAATCTAACTGAATTTTACCGCGGGTATCACGTTTTATGAATTGCTATTACAGACATTAACCCGGAAGCGTTTGCGCTATAAATTATACAATACTTTGAGAGAACGGGTAATAAAGGTAGTATAAAAATAATTTTACATTATTCATTATTACACGTCTGATCCATTCAAATGCTAAACGAATTCCAAATAACGTTCATGGGAGAGGCAGCGTTACTATCATGATTCGCAAACCAAATTATGTAGCGAAAAGGTTTTGAATCGTTATATTAGCAGATCCGTTGTCAGTCTGAAAACAGGGGTGGGGGATGAGTCCCATGGAAATGTAATTTATCCCCAAAAAATAGTGTTTTCAACACAAATTATTTTAGAATTTCCTTTTAAAATTTTTGTTTTGTATGAAATTATATACGACAATGGAAATTGCTTTTAACGTTAAAAGCATATTCGAATAAATAGAATAAATCGATTTCTACTGTACGTATTCTGTACATTATGTTTTTTTACAGAACTTTGAGTCTTTATCTACTTTACAATACGGATAAGGGAAAATTATATAATTTAGTATACCTCTAAAATTTACGTTAAGAAATTTATTCATTAATGTTAAATATATTAGTCTACTTAGATATTTAGTATTATTAAATATCTTATAACCAAATACATAAATAATTAATGACTTTTAAATTTCCTGTAGCTTTTTGAGCACCCCTAAAAGGAGCGTCCAGAAACGAGCCCGTATATTGGAGCAATTTTTGCAAGAGAAATTTTGAGAAATTACACAATATGTCTTACAAGGGAACCCCTTTCTCTGTTCACTGCATGTAGAGGTAAAACCTACAGGAGATGATAGCGCTTGACTTTGTAATCACGAATATGTAATCATTTGTCTGCAAAAATGACATGGCAATTTTTTATGAATATTTGAAGTCCAAAAATTACTTTTTTCGCCAGGTTTGATATTTTTTAATCGCACTGTATGTGAGCAAAAACAGGTTTGAAGTCTGTAAAATTATGAAGGATCATCGTATTTAACGGATAAACAAAAATTATGTCTCAACTAATCCAAACCGTGTAAAAAAATTAATATGAAAAATGAACTTTTAGCATAGAAATTTGGCGATAATTTTGAAAGCTGGGCCAGATTTTCGTTTGAAGTGGTTTCGTATTATCGCAGCCCATGTCAAGTTTCTTTTACATTTCTTTTTCCAAAATATTATCTCATAAGGAAAAGAAACACATGAATATATATATATATATATATACCATTTATTTTTATTCCCTTGTTATTCCAATTTATCTGCTGAAAAATCATCTGTAAAGCTGAAGTAAAAAGTTTTGGAGAAATGGTATCTCCCTGCCTCACACCTTTGCCAAGTTTGATAGTTTTGGTATCTTTATGTAACCGAAATTTTGCACTTGCATTTTTATACACACGTTTCACCATGTCAATGTACACATGTATTCATACTTATATATATAAAAGATGACATTGTTATTTTTCAACGGACCCATTAGAACTCCAAGACATGGTACAAGAGCTCTCAACTAGAAGTGAAGAAGTTGGACTCAAGATGAACCTACAAAAAACTAAGATCATGTTCAATAATTTTGTAGAGGAAACAAAAATACAAGTTGACAACACTGAGCTAGAAATTGCTGATTCATATATTTACCTTGGCCAGCTGATTTCAATGGATGGCAACATTATGAAAGAACTCAACAGACGTATTAAACTTGGCTGGAGTGCATTTGGAAGAAACAGTTTTATCCTGAAGGGGAAATTGCCTTTGTGTCTAAAAAGAAAGGTCTTCAACCAGTGTGTATTGCCAGTCCTCTCTTATGGATCAGAGACATGGAGTCTAACAGTTGGAGCAATACGAAAGTTACAGACAACGCAAAGGAGCATGGAGAGGTGCATGCTTGGAATAACTAGGAGAGATCGAAAAAGAAACACTTGGGTGAGAGAGCAAACTAGAGTAGAGGACATCATTGTTAAAGTAAAAGGACTGAAATGGCGATGGGCTGGGCATATTGCAAGAAGAACTGATCAACGATGGACAACAGAAATTCTGAACTGGATTCCAAGAGACCACCGAAGACCTAGAAAACGTCCTCAAACTAGATGGGTGGATGAAATAAGAAAACAGGTTGGGGTGACGTGGAAGCGAATTGCTCAGGATAGACTTGTGTGGAAAGCATTTGGAGAGACCTTCATCCAGCAGTGGATAGATAATGGTTGAATATGATGATGATATGTAAAATATAATTATAAGTATTTTAAAGACATTTTTTCTCGAAGTTTGGAAAATGTTTTCATAAAAAGATTCCTTAACCTGATACCGATTTTTTAATAATTGTATTCTTTCATAATGGATATTGAGTTATATATCTTTGTATAATGATAATTATTATAGTATGATATGCGATAATAAATAATAATTTACATAAATAATTTACTGTCTGAACTGATAAAAGGGAAACTATCAATGTCTTAACTACGCATATAACGATGTCGGAAATAGAAATAGATGTGTTTGGAACATGATAGAGTTTTACAGTTATCTCGGCTACAATTGTTGTATTCAATTTCAAAAGAAATTTCCTCAACATTTTTTAATTTTCCGGGATCATGATCGCTATAACAGCACCTAAACCAAGCATATTGTAATATAGGGCGATATTTTTTAGACTGTAATTGATTGTGAACCAAAGAATGCATTTTTATTATCTCATTTCGATGTCGTATGTCAATATCCATTTCATCGATTGCTATTTTATTGGTTATTTTTTTACAAATTTTTTATATTGTCGAAAGAAATAAACATCCAGCGGTTGTATGAGGGATGTTGCTTTGGGGGGTATTTGCAAGGATATACAATTTTCCGGAAAATCTTAATAAGTGTTTGGGTCTGTACTACCTGTCCATGAGTCTAGTAAAACACAGGAAGGAGGAGACATGATGGGTTTCATACAACATTCTACCCACTTTCTCATTTTGATTTTGTCCATTTTTCCCGACTTGGAGCATGTAATATATAAGTTTGGAGGTTGAAATAAATTCTTTTTGACATTCGGGCACAATTTTCCCGCAGCTTCTCTTAAACGAAGTAACATTTTCCCTGTCAGTTCCCCATTCATTGGTATTATTGTCATTATTGTATATGAATGTGTTCTGCCAAAATCAGACCCTATTAAAGAAAATGTCTGTTTTTCACCTTTATGCGATAGCTGCCTTTAATTTGGAAGAA
This sequence comes from Dysdera silvatica, assembly GCA_006491805.2. Lineage (NCBI taxonomy): Eukaryota > Metazoa > Arthropoda > Arachnida > Araneae > Dysderidae > Dysdera > Dysdera silvatica. The sequence continues at coordinate 124,471,935 of QLNU02015003.1, read as the reverse complement.
AATAATTAAAACCACTTTGATCAGAGTTAAAAATTTGTTGGGGATAATATTAGCAGTAACATTTCTCGTATGCAAAATAAATTCTATGGCACTATCTTCTATATTACCCATATTCTGGGTGTATATTTGAGTGATATATTTTGTTACTTTCCGCGCAACTATTTTGTTTTGGCTCTTAAAATTATCTATAAAATTATCGGAACATTTAAAATCCTCAAATCCTAACTCTTGGGATTTCAGGATCGCCCATCTTTTCAAATCTATATCATGAACAGGTAAATAATTTTCCCTAGCTTTTGTAAATCTGGCTAACATTTCATTTTTTATTATTTTATACTTTTCTATATTTGTGCCCATATTTGATATATATTTTCTAAACCTCGAAATATAAGTAGGGTATTTTACTGTTGGATATCTCCTGTTTGTTTTCTGGAATTTATTTTTTTGACAACTGTCAAAATACTGAACAATTGTTTGCATATTTTCTAAACTGAATTCATTTGCCAATTGATCGCCCTTTACAGTACAGTTATAATATTCGTCACCGACTATACTAATATCACTTTCTTCGTCGATACGGAAATCACAATTGTCTTCAAAATCTAAACTGATATTTTCACTGACATTGTTATTAAAAATTATGTTTTCGATTTTCGACAATACTTCCCGACTTTCCTTAAGTTCTTGATCAGTTATTAACGACGGAAGCGTGTCGTATTTATTAACGACCAAATTCAAAACGGATTGAATTATGTTCACTATATTTTTCATTTTCTCACAATCGGAAACTCGTACAACTATATTGACGTTACACTTGCGGACGAGTTTATATAGCTAGTGGAATGCGAAACTTAAATGTCCCGCCAACTCTTCAAAATTGTCGCCAAATTCGCCAAATATCTATGCTAAAAGTTCATTTTTCATATTAATTTTTTTATACTGTTTAAATTAGCTGAGACATAATTTTTTATTTTTATCCGTTAAATACGATGATCCTTCATAATCTTACCGACTTCAAACCTGTTTTTGCTCACATACAGTGCGATTAAAAAATATCAAACCTGGAGTAAAAGTGTCATTTTTGGACTTCAAATATTCATAAAAAATTGTCATATCATTTTAGCAGACAAATGATTACATACTTGTGATCAGGAAGTCAAGCACTATCATCTCCTATAGGTCTGATCTCAAAGTGCAGTGAACAGCGAAAGGGGTTCCCTTGTTAGGCAAAAAATGGGTACATAATCTGCTGACAACCTAACTCATAAATAATAAGATGGTCCACTTTGGTTGCGGGTCGAGATACTTTTCGTTCTCTGTACCTTTTGGTTGCTTTCTTTTAGAATATTTCAAAACACAAAACCTTTATCCAGAAAGTTTTGAGAATGAATGTTTTACGGACGATTACCTCGTGACGCGTTTTGGTATGGACCACTACCTTCTGAACTAATTCACAATAACATTATTCAAAACACTTCCGAAGGAAAGCGTTTCCTGGAAAAGGAGAGGGGAAAATGAATTGTTATTTATGCACAGTTTGAAAGAAGTGAAAGTAACAGCAAGCATACGATGATAAAGCATCCCCTGAATGTGTTTGTATCTTTTGGTGATATAAAGTGGTTCGTAAGAATCGGAGATATTGCCAGATTTATCCGTCTACCTGCTACTGCATATACTACGAGGTGCATTATGTTATAAACGACAAAATTGAAAGATTTTTTGCTGCTGTTCAACCCTTGGAACATCATTCGTATCGCACTTTAACGATTTTTACAAAGCTTCAGGCTTGTTCAAAACATGAGTGATGGTCGTAGAGATCCACATGAGAAGTGTGCTATAGGGAACTGAACGAATCAGAGAATGGTTCCGTCCGCCTACATTAGATTAAAAGATTCGTTCATTGATCTGATTAACAAAAGATTTCGTTCCTACATCATCTTCTGTTGTCTTAAGAAAGTCTATACGTTTCCTTGAAGGATGCACATGAAACAATACTTTACCACAGTATAAATGTTATGTGAAATTGTAATTTTTTCTGCTATTTTTCTGAAATTTACAAAAATTTAATGCACTTTGTTTGCTCTTTCATTGGGAAGATATACAGCTTTTCACATAAATGCGTTGATAACAGAATCACTGGTAGAAATATAAGGTGTGTGGATGATCGTTACTTGAAATGAACGAGCATCATGACTGGCTCACTTAAAAGATGATTCATTCTGATTCCGAAGTTTATTCCGTGAATGAGAATGGCTATTTCGTTCAGTAAAATATTAAAAGTCTATGAATGAACAATAATGATCTGTTTGTTAGACGAACTTAGGCGGTCACCTAGAAAGCAGAGATCTTAATAGAACATGAGAGAGTCAATATAGTTTAAAATTGTCTGTTTAGTTCGACAGGGCCTTCCACAATTTTGGGGGCCTAAATTTAAATCTTACTTGAAGCTTAAGTCTCGTCTGGTTCTCTCAAAATCCTCGTATTGACCAATGAAAGAATAATAAAGATTCGGAAAAACGGATTCTTAAATAAGAATAAATGAAGATAAAATAGAAATAAATGAGAATAACAGAGAAGAACACACTTACCAAACTGGAATATGTTTTTCGCCTCTAATTGGACCTACTGCAGAAAATAGTGGCATGCGCAATGCCAAATTTAGGTTTTTATGGGCTCTAGGCTAGAAAAATGGAATATGCCTCAAAGAATGTGCTCCTGGCGATATTCAGTCAATAATAAGTCATGTGGTGTCAGGCCTGTAGCCAACCAAGGGCCAGCAGAGGCATGGTCCCAGTTGCCCCATGGTTGCGTCTCAGTTGCCCCATCGATCCATTTACATATATATAGAACAATCCCCGGGTCTTGTGGCACATATACCCTTTGCCTTGCCCCAATTGTCCCTTCATCCTGTCCACAGGCCTGTGTGGTGTTTACGTAAAGATTATTTTCAGTATCCATACTCAGCAGTAATAAAATTCCTTCGAGGATTTGTAATTCAACCAGATTAAAATAACGCTTAAACACCAATAACGGCAGACCTTTTCAAGACCCCGCGTGGCCCCAAATTTTTGGGACCCAGATGTAAGGCTACTTAGATTATTCCTAAATCTGGCACGAAGAATTTGTCGAATTTTGCTATACGTAATAGAATTATCCACTTTTACAGCCACAGACCTAAAACCGGTCAGTTTTTACTGTGGAATGTCTTCAATAAATTCAGTTCCAAACCTTTTTTTTAAGAGAATAGGTTGTAGCAGATCATGGTTGAATCGTTAAAAAACATATTCAACCGTATCATCTCCTTCACTATAAATATCTAGGGTAATCGCCGAGGACCTAGATGACGTCATTATGATGTTATAATGCTGTGTGTTATGTTGATGTTTAGTGTTATTTAATCTTGATAGAACGATGTAATGGACACTCACAGACTCACTCTAACTCACACATTCACTAACTAACTAGGTATTAATGACTGGCAACGAGTAGTAGGGCAATTAGAGGCCGGAGAACAGCACAACGAAGTTGCGATTAGTTCATAGGGCCGTCATGTAGTATAGAAGCTATGTTGTTTTAGTTATAGTTAATTGTTAATTACCCAACGCCAATGGATGTGTTCGATTGAGGTTTAAGTGAAGCCAGTTACGTTAAGTTCCTGTATAAGAGGCTATGAATGCAGCGATTGACTGATAATAACAGTGGGCTGCAACTTGGGTTCAGGGATGGTGAATCAACTTACGCAGTGTTACCTGGAGTTGATTCATTCCTGCGTTGGAAGTCGAGTAGGTGTTGTGAGTGCATCCTTTCATCGAACAGTTACCGAACTTACCTCGTGAATTTATCGGATGCATAGTTGGCATGGATTTCTACTGGACGTTGGGCGATGTATCCGTAGTTTATTTAGTGTAAGTTAGGATTTCTGCGTATATCGTTTAGTTTAACTGAGTTATTGTTGTTAAGTATTGATAAGAATAGTGTTTAGAGTAATAGTAGAATTAGTTGAGTAAATTACAGTTGCGTATTTGGTAGGATTGATTATCGGAAACTTGTTAAGCTCGTTATATCTTAAGAGTTTAAACTGTTGTTACTAATCGTATCAATAGAAAAATATTACTGGATTTAGTCCTGGAAAGTCGTTAATGGCTTATGGTGGAAAGATAAGCTGTATTGACCAGTTAGTATAAGCGTGAAAGTGGTCCCACTGAGGAATATTACTTAATGTCAGGACTGTGGGTATATCGAGCTATTTGCAGATATCACTGGAACTCAGTGGATGAACTCCTATGGCGCAAGGATTGAGTACCGAGGTAGAGTCTGTCCAGGATTGAAATATCCAGGTTATGAATGATTGAACTAACTTTAATCTAATGCGTATTTATTGAACAGTAATATACTTAGTTGTTTCTTTTAGTAATTGGTTAAAATATTTTTAGTATACTCGAAACTGTCCCGATGTATTCCTGTCTTGAGATCGAGCGTATTGTTGACGTTGGTTCATGGAATCATTTGGCGAAAGATATTGGAACTATCACCTATGTCTTGTGTGTTAATAAACGTCTGAGTGGTAAATATTGTCTTTATTTGTAGCCTCCGACAAATATAACCCCACGGACAATAAATATAATGTAGTTATAATTAAAGTTGACCTATTTAGAGCATCCTAGAGCTTCGGCAGTTTAGCGGATTTTCACCAACATTGGTATATAGACTATTCAAAGGATACGAAAAAGGAAACTGCAAAAAAAATTTTTTTTACTTCAAAAACGTCAGCTAGGGGGCGCCTTTTAGCGCAATACTGCAAAAGCAACCCATGAAATGACTAACACGCAAGACAAATCACATTTTTAATGTTTACTAACATTTATTGCATCGAAACATTTTAAATGACCGTTGTGAGAGTAATAACTGCAAACCCGTATTGCAGGCGTACTATGGAAAAAAAAAAGATTTTCCACACACAGATATTATGTAAAGAAATGAAACAAGTAAACATCTCTTAATCGTGTACAGAATGATGCAATGGAGGTTGCTCAATGTGGTCACTATCATTCACTTGTAAAAGTTTATGGCCCTGTCAAATGTTCTGCAATGGCTCTTCGGTACCGTGAGTTGCTCCAGACGTTTGTTTTGCCGCAATTACAGAAACGACATCAACCATTTTCGTGCAAGATGGTGCGCACCCACATGTCGCACGATCCGTCAAAACTTTTTGCTCCAGCATCTCACTGATGGGCGTGTTATTAGTCGTTCGTTTACTAATCACTGGCACATGTTCGCCGGATCTCATTCTATTCATTGCTATGTTAGCAGAATCCAAGAATTCCATAACGCTGCATGTGTAAAGCATCACGGAGGATTAGTTGCGATGCGCTGTTGAACACATTCTGCATTGGCTTGAATTGTTACAAATAAATGATGACGGCCACATCGAGGAACACCCATTACATCGTCCTGTACACGATTAACAGCTGCTTAAATGTCATATTTCTTTACGCACTATCTGCATGTGCAAAATTACTTTTTTCCATTGTACGCCTGCAGTGCCGGCGTACTGTTATTGCTAGCACAACTTTCATTTTAAAATGTTTCGATGCACTAAGTGTTACTAAATGTTAAAAATGTCATTCCTGTTGTGTGTTGGTCATTTTAAAGGTTGCTTTTGCAGTATTGCACTAAAAAGCGCCCCATAGCGAACGTTTTTGAAGTAAATATTTTTGCAGATTCCTTTTCCGCATCCTTTGGATAGTCTATACACCAATTTTGATGAAAATCCGCTAAACGATTTTAGCTCCAAGGTGCTCTGAATAAGCCAAGTTTAATTATAACCAACCTGCATTTGTAACGTTAATAGAATTGCTGAAATACCTTTGAAAACTTAGCGTAAAGAAATTAAGTCTAGTAGACTGTAACGTAAGTTAAACAGAAATTGTTACACTAAAGATATTAAGATAGAATGTAGCAGTTTGTTACAAGGTTCAATGAAGTGTTTATCACTCTAAAAAAAAAACATATCAGCGTAAAAATTAATACGTTTTGTCCATTGGCTCACTTAAATTGTAACAAGAAATTGCGGGAAAATTTGGAGTCCAAGACATCATGTGATTCTTTAGCTTTTAATTTCATACTCACAGATTTAAAAATTTTGCCCGATTCTGTACTCTGTATAAATGGGGCAAAGCAGGGGCGGACTGGGTCCTCTCAAAGGGCGCATACCTTGGATTTTTGGAGGGCGTGAGTCCCATTGCCCATGAGGGTGCACCCGCCCAGCGGCCGAGTACGCCCCTGGGGCAAAGGCCCCTCTCGTTTATCATTGCCGCGGTAAAACGCGACAGTTCTCCCCACGTTTTGTAAAGAAAATATTGGCAACCACAATTTTTTCGTCACTATGTATCGATTCCTTTTCAGTGAAAGTGACATAGAAATATTTTTGTCGAAGGTAAGTTGTCTCACGTTCTTTTTCTAACATTTATTTCATTTTTTAAATTCTTCTTAAATTGTTTTTCATTGTTTCATTTTCAGACAACTAAGTCCTGTTAGTAAAAGTACGAAAGAAATGTGACGAATTCTTATTGATTCATTGCGATCGTATTTCGATATATATATTTATAACATTGCACAGTTCCCAAATTTTTATTGAAATTTATTTGCCTCATAATGGTTTAAGTTATTTTATTTCTCCATTACTAACGTACTTCGATGCAAAAACCAATACGCTTTATTATTTGCCCAATACTCCATTTCAAATCGTGTTTTTAAGCATATACCGATCAGATGTTTTTGACCAGGGTCTGTGCTGATGCAAAGTGTATATTGGAGATTAAAAAGATGCGCATTTTAAAAGGTTGTCATGGAAAGCTACACCATATTTTAATTTTTTAAAAATTCTAAATTTACTATCAGTTATTTTATTCAAATTTTCACAACGAAGGCTATAACTTAAGGATGAGCTTATGGACGTAAGTAAGAGATGACATATCGCTCTACATCAACTAAAAATACAAAGGAATTCAAAGTACGGTACATCGATGTGGAGAACTATAGACTTCCTCTCAAAACAGTAGCCAGGATTTAATTTTTGGGTGGGTTCATAAATTTTTACAGCATGTATCGATACAATTACAGCATGCAAGTCCGTAGCCAAGTCCCATTAAAAATTTAGTTTCAGAAGGGAACTGGACCCTAAGATCCCCCCCCCTCCGTATACGGGCATTCTCGCCTTGATCTTAAGGTTATCTGCCCCAATGGTGTGCCTGAAATATATGCAGAAATATCCATTTTGATTGTGTTTCGTTTTTTTTCCCAAAAGTTAATCTCGATTAATATCGATTATATTTGTATGTCAATATTAATTGATAATTAATTAATTAATCGAAGCTTGGTGTTGGAACGATCGCAAAAGAAATAATTGTTAAAAGATTATGCTATCGATATCAAATGGATAAAAAAAATAATTTTTTCATTTTTTAATATTATTTATATGACACTGACATGACTCTCAATATTTGGCGACAGTAACTTGTAAAGTGTTTTGATAAGGTAATTCTGATATTGCACATTACATGTTGTTGTCGCCAAGGTTTTGTTAAGGTAACACTAAGTTAGGTCAGTACACTCTAGTTATTTAACACTTACGGATTCACTTGGCCCTTCATTGGCGGTAATTAATTTCGAGAATTTAACCTTAAAAGAATGCTATTTGTTAAACGCTCCTGAAATTTATGGAAGCAAGATTATTGATAGGTTATGTGATATTTGTTTATTTCCATTTGAGTAATAGCTGCAATAGCGGGTTTCAATAGATATTGAACCCGCTATTGCTTTGATTTGTCTGTCTGTCTGTCTGCCTGCCTGCCTGTCTAAATGCAATAATGATGGCTATTGTTAACGTTGGAAACCTACCGAGTTACTTGAGAATTAGAGAGTTGCGGATTAGAGAAATGCGAATTAGAAAGTTGTGAATTAGAGAGTTGCGGATTAGAGAGTTTCGAATTAGACAGTTGCGAATTAGAGAGTTGCGAATTAATGTTAATTGAAACCCGCTAAATTTAAATATCGACCTTAGGCAATTTTCTTTCATTTGCTTGCATATGATTTTTTTATTTTACTTCCAAAAAAATATTAAATATTGTTTTGTTTCTAGAGCGGAAAAGGATTTTTGAGCGTCAATTTTTATATATGGATATATTTTTATCACAAAGAGTTTTTCGGTAAGATTTCTGATAACAAGGGTGGCAAAGGTCATGGTGCATCTGGGCTTCCCAGTTTTCCGAGGGAACCAAACCCCAGACAGCGGTGGAAACAAAAACGCCTTCAATTATACCATTGGGAGTTAATTGCAAGGTAGACGATTGCATAATCATCCTAGGACAGTGGACCTTCATCTTTTCGAGCAATCCTGATCTCCTAAGACCTAAGGAATTAACCACCTGAGGTTGGGTGAATTCACTGGCGTATACAGGGGAGGGTTGAAGGGGTTATAACCCCCATCGTAAATTTGTAACCCTCTCCTTATGAACTTTCCGCGTACGCCTATGGGTGAACTACACTGAACTTTACAATGATTAGTTAGTTGATAAGCAAGCTTCCCCCCCCCCCTTCACCGATATAAGAATTGAAGCCAGATTCTGACGCACGGCAGGTGAACGCATAACCACTGAGCCACCTCACGATAAGATCGTTTAAGAAATGAGAGACGAATGTTTGATAAAGCAAGTGAAAATAAATGGAATTAGGATTGTTGAGGTCAAACTTCTCAGAATTACGAAATGATTTTGTAAGAAAGCGAGTTGAAAATATGCTCGTAACGAAAGACAGAAAAACTGTGCCATTTAATGAAATGCATATTAGCAGATGCGAAATTTGGTTTCGTATTTACATGCATAATATCTAAAGGCAGAAATCCAAGAAAAGTATTCAAAAGAAGAAAAAAGAGAGAAAAAGGGAACAGAAGTAGAAAACATACTTAATAAAATTTGGCACCCTTTAGAAAAATGATGTTCTATTTTCAAAAAAACTATTTCAAATAACAGAAGTCATATTGCATTTCTTCCTAACATTTGCAGAAAACAAGCATGCTATCTTTTTATCAATTTAGTTTTATTCCAATTATTTTTAATGAGACATTTGCATCGATGCAATACCTTCTTTCCCTGCCTGCGCACTCAACGGTTCATAATCTATCCCTTGATATGGGATGATCCCCCACTGGGTAATATTATATAATAATAATCACTATACAATCATTTGTAATTAATAATCAACAATAAACGCGACATACTTTCGTAATGTGACAACATATATGACAGCAATTCACATATGACAACATATATGACAACAATTCACGTATGACAACAATAAACACAAACATACTTTCGTAAGGTCGAGAATGGATATGTTCAAAGATGGCGCGCCCATCTGCTTCCGATTTGTTCTCTGCGAGCACTTTTGTCAGCGCATTGGCGTAAATCATCACAGCGTCGTAAGCCAACCCAGCGTAGATAGGAACCTGGAAAGAGGAATTAAGCATTTATTAAATCTATTGTTACACAGCACGGTTAAAAATAATTATATGTATGTTCATGAGCATGTGGACTATAATGAATTGGGATGCTTTGACGACCCATGCTTTATGCTGAAGCTGGAAATCGTAGGACCCATCATCACGATATTTGGTGGGTCAAAAAGAAATGAGCACAGTTCTGTGTTGGCGGCTTCGAACCAGCGATTTCCTCGATGAAACAGCAGAATCGCGCCAATTGTGCCGCCCGAGTCCCAGGAGACGATGCCTTTATTTTCGTATTTATATTTTTACAATGTCATTTATATTTTTACAATGTCATTACCTTTCTCAGGGATAGCATAATTACAAAGTAATAATTTCGAAGTGGTTAACTCCAGGTTAGTGTTTTGTAATTTTCATGGTGGATTAATGGAATGGGATTTTTTGATAATAGGAAATATTTTGACAAAATATTTAACAGATACTTTGACAAAATATTTAATAGATATTTTGGCAATATAATCAATGAATATTTTTACAATACAATTAATGAATATTTTTAAAATACAATTAATGAATATTTTAACAATACAATTAATAGATATTTTGACAATACAATTAATAAATATTTTGAAAATACAATTAATAAATATTTTGACAATGTAATTAATAAATGTTTTGAAAATACAATTAATAAATATTTTGACAATGTAATTAATAAATGTTTTTGACAATACGATTAATACACATATTTTGACAACATGATTAATATTTACAATACAATTAATAAATGTTTTGACGGCCTAGTGTGAAATGTTTTGACAATAAAATTATTAAATATTTTGCCAATACAATTAATAAATATTTTGACAATGTAATTAATAAATATTTAGACAATAAAATTAATAAATGTTTGGATAATACAATTAATACATATTTCGACAACGTAATTAATAAATATTTAGACAATAAAATTAATAAATGTTTTGACAATACAATTAATAAATATTCTGACACTACAATTAATAAATATTCTGACAATACAATTAATAAATATTTTGACAATAAAATTTTATGCTCAAACTAGAGCTCACAAATCAGAGGCGGATTAAGCCTATTGGAGGCCCCTGGCGGTAAAAATTTCGAGGCCCTTAGGCCCAAGCCCAAACTAACAACAACAACAACAACAGATTTTGGCGCGGGCTCGCGGGGTTCTCTTATCATTTCTTCTTTCTTAACAACATATATCAATATTCTTTGCAAATGTTCTTGCAAACTTCCTTTATCATTTATAACTTTTTAATATCACTTGAGATATTATATCGGGCTTCCAAACATAAATTTTTTACCATCATTCATTTACATAATTATTATTTTTCATAACTTCTGCAAAAATAGAATAAACAGTACTTACGAGTCTATTGGACTGTTTACGTCCTAGTATGTATATACAAACGATAAATACTCCAATAATGATGATGCACCAACAATCTCATAGATAATTTGTCCAGTAATACGCAAAAACTTTCTTTCCTTTTTAAGTTTATTTATTCTATACCAAGGATTATTTCTTTGAAATAATAATAATAATATTTCAAGGGGAATTTTAGAAAAATTAATACAGTCGGAGCAGGACATAAACATCCTCTCCTCCTCGAAGATTTATCCAGAAGATCCGATTTTCGCGCGGAAATATTGTTTAAACAACGATGATTTTTTCTTCTCGTCCAATTTTCTTTTAGCATTCTCTCTCGCCTGCTATATATAAATTAATATATATATACGGGATATGCACTAAGGCTTGTGCCTACTAGATGTCAAATCAAAGTCGTTTTTCTCCTCAGCTTTTTATAAGAAAAATGGCGTTATTGAGAACGTTTCCGGCATTATAATTTAATTTTATTTAATTCTCATTTCGCTTGTTAATTTGTACATGACAGTTATGACAGTAGCATTTAATTGTTCTACACTAATTTTTGAATAATTATGATTTTTAATTAGCTATAATTCAATAAAAGAACGTTCTGTACTTATATACGTAGAATACGTGAATAATATTAAATATTGCATCTTTCGTTTTTTGTGTTGTGGTAGTTTTTAACTAGGAATCTCTAGAGCCCGAGGCCCTTGGCGGCCGTCAGGTCCGCCAACCGCTTACTCCGCTATTGTCACAAGTGCCACAATGCCCGACAGTAAAACAATGCCCTCGCATGTTATATATAATATAATAGTATATTGATAGGTATGGTTATTTACCAAGCCAAAATAACTGATAGAGGTGACATAGTTATGAGCCAAATTATTATGATATAGACTTCGCCGGAGACAGGAGTAAATTGGGGAGGGAAAATGCCCAGTTGTTCGGAGCGTGACTTTAATAATATGATAACCATGATTTGTCATTAAACATAACTGTTTGGGACCTGATCTCGTAAACTATTTGTGGGTCCATAAATTCCGTCCTTGGCCCTTGGTTTCGCCCATTATATTAGCCCCACTAGCCTGCAGAAAATATCCTAGGTATTTTGCACAAAATACCTGAGAATATAATATCTAGTTGATGATCGGAAGTTCGGTGACCGAGTGATGATACCTCAACCATTCTCCAGGCGCCTGATAAAATTATGGTAAAATGAAATCATATGACGGGAAAAACAGGGACACAAAATACTGTACAATTGGTTTATTCGTGAGCGCTGTTCTGTGGATTAAGTCCAGAATATCTTATGGGAAATACGAAAGCTCATACTTGGTCTAAAATACTATCTTTCACTTCTACCGATTGTGTAGTTATATCCGTACCTTTTATATATATTTAGCATGTATACCTTTATATATTTAGCATGTATACCTTTATATATTTAGCATGTATACCTTTATATA
>QLNU02015003.1:124400188-124451565 GCA_006491805.2 Dysdera silvatica | reverse complement strand
GAATAATAATTATAGCATTAAAACTTATGTCGACGGATTATGAGAAGGCAGCGGAGGCTTCGGTTCCACATCTGCGATCGGATCATCCTCATCAGAGAAAAAAAAACTGCTAGCTTCTTTCTCACAAGACACTCAGAGGTCGACCGCTCACGCTCACGGCGAAGTTCCAACTCCAACTCTAGCTCAACCAGAGTGAACATCTCTCCCAGCTCTTGCAATGTACCGATTCTCTCTTTCTCCTCAAAAATGTTCTGGAGAAGGTTTTGTCTTCCATATCATTTCCAGAGCCATATAATGGCCCTTTTTGGGTGGTCGCTCGTTATGTATTCAGCTGCGAAATCCTCTCTCCTTTCTTATGGCCGGACATCGATTTTCAGCATTCTTTGTGTCATGATCGTTCCGTTCCGCGGCAAAATCTTGGATGTGTATTCCCCACGGGTTACGTATGGCCGATACCGCCGTTAGCGTGTCACCGAGGTCAAATCTCTTCGTGGGAAGCCAAAATGGTACTTCGTCTTTGTCTACATATTTCCATCGAAAAATCTAGAAATGATAATGTTATGGAATTGCAGCTCGCTGTGATCATAACACTGGTATTTTTCTTGGGCCGTATGGAATTCATAGAGATTTATATGTAATTGAGGGTAAGATGATGACATTTTTTATTTAGAGCCAAGAAATGTTGATTGGTCAAAACTATACCAATTTTCCAGATTATATATATTATCAGTGATATAGGAGGGCTATTACTGAGAAAAAATATGTATTTTTCAAAATGTTTTACACCTTTATTTACTTCTATAATGTTCAATTTTTATTTTTTAATATATTTATGATTTTAACATACTTTTTTAAATATATTTATAATTATGCCTTGATGGTATGTACTGATGTAGTATACAATATACTTATTGGCGTACGCAGGGGGGTGTTGATGGGGGTTTTAACCCCCATTGCAATGAAATTTTGTATATTTAACATAGAAATATGTGAGTTGTAGCTCTGTAAACCCCCATTGAGCCTATAACTCCCCTTACTAACTTTCTGCGTACTCTTATGAGCATACTGTAATATTTAATGTATGTCATTTCTGATAATGTCTTGATATGAGCATATAATGTGTAGCATGTTTATGCCTTGATGATATGCATATACTCACGTAGTATATATACATATCCACATGCATGTCATGCATGTGGTATATGTGTGTGTGCATGGACATGAAAAGTGTATATACATATGCAAATGAAGCATCTAAAGTTTCATAAAATAAATAGCTTTGGAACGAGTATGGAGAATATAACTACATTCTGATGTTGAAATATTTGCCATTATTCAGTTCAAACGGAAACACAAAGCCTTGTCTAAAGTTTCATTTCAGAGGAATACAGCCTTTTTTCCCTTTTTCACTTTAACATTAAAGAAGTAAAATGCAAAATTTGCTTTTAAACAGTCTAAAAGAATAAAAAATATTGCGAGTTCTAAAAAAGGATTTGCTGATTCCTTCTTGGGTTCAGCGACCTCCATGCCTGGAAATAAGAAAAAATAAGGAAAGAAGTAAAGTAAAAGGAATAGTTGTGTAACAATGACTTTGAAATTTCAACTTAGATAAAAAAAGCAAAAGACCCAAGATCTAAAACCTTCAAAAACTGATATTTTAAATCAAGATATATGAGCGATGTCAGTTGTAAAAAACTACAAATATTCACATTTGCATTCGTCGGAAACTTCTTGAAATTTAAGAAATGGAAGGATTAAGAAAACGTTTTGCTTTCTATATCATCTAAGAAATGAACTAATATTTAAATTTTTTAAAGCTATAATTCAATATTTACGATCCACTTTTGATAGCGGTGACCAGAAAACAGTTTAAGACAGATGAAGTAGCTTTTAATATTTCATATCACTTAATAAACTTTTTGAAATATGAGTTCATGTTGCGCATTTATAATATTGTGTTAGCTTTCACTGAACATGAATATTTCAGTGTCAAACAGAAATATGGCTCATGTTCATTGGATAATAAAAATGATCTGGTGCATGAAATTAAATATTTTGCAATTTTTGTTATTAGTTAGGAGATCTGCACCAGTTGGCTTAGTAAAACTCCCCATTTTGAACTAAGAATACTCATATTCAAATCCCTTAAAAGCTCAATTTGAAATTCACTTAAGGGCAGGGCCAAGATTCTAAGTAGGCACATTGTAAGACAATTGCCAGGGCGCAAATTAAGGCCAAGGCACGAATAAGGCAATTACCAGGGCGCAAGGTAAGGCCAAGGCACACGTAAGGCAATTGCCTAGACGCTGCACCTGTGAATGTATGGGGCAGCAAAACGCTGGTAAATAAAAATTTTCAAACTTGATGATGTTAAAAAAGACGTTGTGCAGCACACGTTTTCTCAAATCAGTGGTCTGCAAAATGAGATCTCATGAACAGGGATTTTGATAATTATTCATTCAAGGTGTGAGAGTTCTTTTTCTCATCTTTTCACAATTTTTACATGTGCATACTTATACGTAATTTTTGCAGGCCTATTTTAAATTTAGTTTCGGGGGAGGAGGGGTCCTTAGGCTCTATCTAGACTCGAATGTGGTATACCACCTTACACCCCTACTACCTGACAGTGACTGATTCACCCCCCACCCCGAGTCCGCCAATCATCACGCACGTTCATGGTCATACTCGTCTACTGTCCAACATTTTGCTTCCCTGTTGTCATTACTAGAGTGCCCGGATAATATGCAAATGCATATGTGCATGTGCGATTGCATATTTTAGTTCTTCTTAGAGTTAATACATATAAATGAAAGAAAACGGTGAATTTTTAGAACAAATACATTTTTCAAGGGTTTCAGTAGTTTCAAGAATTTTATCATTCCCTTATCGGACATTTTTCATACAACGATAAAGTTCAACGTCTCTTTTACTCCTATATACGCAGAAAGAAAATGAACTGTTAAATATCCAAGTGTGTAATTATATTCCGAGGCGTCAAAAATGTAGTCATATTCTCGGCTAAGTTAATCGCTATCGTTAATAAGGAAACGGAAGAGTTTAGTTCTATTGTGCTAGACAGGTAGTTCACCCATGATTGGAATAAACACAACAACAAACACTTGCCTAGAGTGAAATTTAGCATCATTATCCGCCAATAATAATCGATGCTGATATCCTATTGCGGATAGACCAGGGTTGACCAAACTTTTCAGATAGCGGGCCATTTAAAATATTTGTACGGATCTCAAAGGCCAGCGATCTCTGGATTTTTCAGATATAAAAAAAACTTCCCTCAGGGTCTCGTTCAGTTGTTTGTTTGTCCATTTGAGATATGGAAAGGAATAACCCATGCTGTTCCCACGGTTTTTTTCCTATTTTTGAAAAAAAAGTTTAAAATTTGTTTTTATTTTTTTTATTCCAAACAGGAAGATCAGATAGGCCCACTTGATGATAGGGTAATCATATTTTCCTGGTACTGTGGCGACTATTACTTTCTCTTGTCATCTATTGAAGTAATCTTTAATTAATTTTTGTTTTTTTTTCTTTCCTTTTCTTTTTTTATTCTATAATGTATTTTTACTTTTATTTTATAATCTAAGAACTTATTGCGTTTCAACTGCATGGGATATGTTATCGCCGCGTAACTTAAGAAGAGATTTAATTTTTCTGAAAATACAATGAGAAAATATGGAATGTTTTGATCTTGTGGAAATAAAGTTCGTTACCTTATTTTGGTGACTTTTATAAAAACCTTCTGGTTTGACTAGGTTTGACTAAACCTTCTGGTTTGGTCAACACCGACCACCCCGCAGTGCCATATGTTTATCTCCCTCTGGAAATCCTACAGGTTCTGGTGCAGTATAATCCTGCTGCCATTACATCGTAAAAACATAGACATAATTTTAATTTTATGACTTTTATTTAGAATGTCATTGGCGTTCAAAAGTACGCAAAGTTTTTGTAAACACCTTGTATATATACACATGGGGTTAGAAATAAAGCATATTCTTCATTTAATTCGGAATTGGGTTAAGAGTGGCTCCTGTAAGCATTTGTAGCTCAGAATTTTGCTACGGATTCCATCCAAACTCACAAACTGCCGCACAAAAATGGGGTCAAGACGAAGGTATTTGTGCGAAATCATAGGAATCAAAAAGACATTATTGAGTGTTGCTGTCAAAACTGGATACTTTTTGAAAAATGGAGTTTAGCTTCCAAAGACTTCATACGAGTATATACAGTAAGCTACCACTGATATCCGCACTCGAAAAATTCACAAATTTAAGAAATGAGTGTGCTTGATTGTTCAAAATCACGTAATTGTGCACCACGTGAGCTTACTGACTGATGCCGATGCTGACCCACAGATTAGAAATACTGTGTATAAAAAATTTATAACGGTTTGGATTGATGACTTCATTTCTAACCGCAGTTTATTCACATGATTAAACTTCAAACAAACAGTTGAATTGATCCACAATTCTTCAACAAAGAATTGGGGATCTTAAACATGTGACGAAATGTTTTAACACACGGACAGGAGATCAAATGCCTTTCTACATAACATACAATAATCTGCTGGACATTTATCATCATCAAAAGCATTTATGAAAAGATTCTCCTTATCGCTGAGTGGATGATCGTTGCCGCTACGTCTGGACGAAAATTCTGACACGATAAAGATTTTTAAATACTTTGTTGTTCTACAACTTCAGGTTGTTTAATATAATGCAAAAGTATTTGAAGTCATTTTTCATAGTTTTTCGAAATTTCAATTTTTGTTCAGTGTTTCAATTAACATTTACAGGTTTTCGGATTATCTGATTTAATTTCGGATTTTTCGCATTTGTCGTGCCACTCACTACCGAAGGTAACTGAATGTTTACACTATTTATGTAGACAAAATCTGATTTTTTTTAAGATTCATGAATTGGGTTTTAAAACGGAAGCAGTTTGGAAATTCTTTACTGCCCTATAAAATTTAAATTTCACAAAACGTGATCGTTTTTTTTATTTTGAATAAGAAATAGCTCGGTTTTACATTTTTATTGAATTTCCTGGTGCTTCTTTGCTTTACTTGAATATACCATTTCCATTTCTTTGAATGAAACTTTTATATTTAATAGAATTTTCAAAAAAAAAAGCTTATATAACATTGAGTAGACAATAACTAGACGATTTGTTTTATACGCTTAAGTATTTCGACATAAGCTTCTCTACACATTATTTAAATTCTGCTTTAATTCTAATGAAATATATTCTGAAGTCTAAAAACCTTCATCTACACCTGGACATTTTTATACTGGTAGTAAAGCAGTGAGCCCAACATATTTTTGACCGTTTTCTACCTAAGGTTTCAAATTAGACTATCCCAACAAAACGCTTCAAATTAGACTATCCCAACAGAACGCCTCAAATTAGACTATTCCAATAAAACGCTTCAAATTAGACTATCCCAACAAAACGCTTCAAATTAGACTATCCCAACAAAACGCTTCAAATCACACTTTTCAGGACTTTGTTAAAAAATAAAGATTAGAAAATTAGAATAAGAGTCTTGTCGGTTTCATACATTTTCGTTAAAACTTGTAAATCTTCTTTTAGATAAACAACAGACCATAAATATAGAACAAAATGTAATTTCTCTAGTTAACAACTGCCATTGAAAACTAATTTGAAGTGTGACTAAACATTATCGACACTGAAGAAATTTGATATTGATTTTTAGCAGTGTTTATCATGTAGACTGGCGAGGTTTACTATAGATATGGGAGAAAATGGCTATTTAGATAAATGAGTATAATATTGTTGATTAGCTGAGGGAAAATTGCTATTGAAATGAATGAAAATTTCTTCTGAGCTATATGAAACTGTTTATTTCTTCTTTTTAATATAAAACAAGCGTGTAAGATAAAAACGTCATTTAATGTAAAAATGTGCATATAACATAAAAATATGCGTCATATTTAAAAAAAATTACACACTAGTCTTACGTGCTAAACTAAAAAAAAGGAAGCGAAAATCGTATTAATTATTATTGCTATGGTTATTATTAATACGCTCTGGAAGATAAAAGTATAATTGTAGTCTTGAATGTCTTGTTAATATTTCAAACTTTAAAACGTAACTTGAGCATAATATCAACACCTGATTATTAAACATCACAATCCTT
The DNA here is from genome assembly GCA_006491805.2 of Dysdera silvatica. Lineage (NCBI taxonomy): Eukaryota > Metazoa > Arthropoda > Arachnida > Araneae > Dysderidae > Dysdera > Dysdera silvatica. The sequence continues at coordinate 124,445,393 of QLNU02015003.1, read as the reverse complement.
GTTATTGCACCTGTAATCGATGTAGGCTAAAAGGGAATATACCTTTTCATTCAGGGAATATATCTTATATTTCAGGGAATATATCTCATTTTCTTCACTGCTTACCGTTCATGACTGCTTAAAAAATCATCACCCATCTTTACTAACTCTTTTATTTTCCACTCTAAGTTTATTAGTTCTACTTAGTTATTAAGAATAGGAAACTATATATTATTGATTCCCGATATGCATGTGTGGATAGAGATCAGTTTATTTCATTATTACGTCATTATATAGTTCAAATAATTATGTAATCCAAATATTTCCAAAAATTCGTCTGATTTTTAAGATATTACCCTTCTCAGGATTAGCAAAATTGCCAACCGGTCAACACACGTAGCCTTCGGGGCATGCTTTTGTAATTTTTTGTAAAAATTGAGATGGCTAATGCTTTTCGATAACAACATTTAAGCTCAAATTAGAGAGCCCCAGTAGTTTCATGTTTTGATTAGTTGCCAATAACCATTGTCAATAACCATCAGTTGCCAATAACCATTGTCAATAACCATCAGTTGCCAATAACCATTGTCAATAACCATCAGTTGCCAATAACCATTGTCAATAACCATCAGTTGCCAATAACCATTGTCAATAACCATCAGTTGCCAATAACTATTGTCAATAACCATCAGTTGCCAATAACCATTGTCAATAACCATCAGTTGCCAATAACCATTGTCAATAACCATCAGTTGCCAATAACTATTGTCAATAACCATCAGTTGCCAATAACCATTGTCAATAACCATCAGTTGCCAATAACCATTGTCAATAACCATCAATTGCCAACAACCATCAGTTGCCAACAACCATCAGTTGCCTACAACCATCAGTTGCCTACAACCATCAGTTGCCTATAACCATCAGTTGCCAACAACCATTGCCATGAAAAGACAAAAATGTCTTACAAACCTTAAATACAAATAAGAAGAACATCGTTCTTGTATTCTGGTGGCCGAGACGGTTAGGACACAACAGTTCTTACTGGGGGAACCCGGTTCAATTCCGGGATAGTACTTAATTTTTTTTAACTTACAAAAAAAGGCTCTAGTTTGAGCTCAAACGTGTGTCAAAAAAAATTATTAGCCCACGCTTCTGGCGGAAGAATGGATAGGTAAATGCATGACAGAGAATTGGCGGGAAAATTTCTTTGGCGACTAAAACTTAAAATTGGCGCGTCGTGCCTATTTCAGCTTGTAAGGTTATTATCATTTTTTTTTTTTAAAAAAAATCCGGACTGGCACAAGATGTCAAAACAATTAAAATTCCAGAAAAAATACCATCGAGAGTTATTATCAGCAAAATTTATCACAAAAAAAGAGAGACATCAAGCTTCAGTTTTATAGAGAAAGATTAATGTGTAGGTAATATTGTATCTAAACGTGCGAAAGGATAACAATTTATCTTATTCCGAAACTGACGAGAGAACAATAGAAAGCGATTAAGACTTGTCACTATAATAAGTCATCTTCAGGGCGTTGACCTGTTCCGGATAAGAAGGAGATGACTTTTTTGTTTAGTAGAAATTGATGAGATTCTCAACTAATACTGAGAAGAACGTAGATATGAGAAAAAATGTAATATATGTATATGAAGAGACGTATTAAACTCGGCTGGAATGCATTCAGAAGAAAGTTTTATCCTGAAGGGGGAAATTGCCTTTGTGTCTAAAAAAGAAAGGTATTCAACCAGTGTGTGTATTGCCAGTCCTCTCTTGTAGATCAGAGACATATAATTTAACAATTGCAGCAATACTGAAGTTACAGACGACCCAAAGGAGCCTGGAGAGGTGCATGCTTGGAATATCTAGGAGAGATTGAAAAAGAATCACTTGGGTGAAAGAGCAAAAAGGGGTAAAGGACATCATTGTTAAAGTGAAAAGGCTGAAATGGCGATGGGCTGGGCATATCGCAAGAAGAACTGATCAACGATGGGTAACTGAAATTCTCTACTGGATTCCAAGAGATCACCGAAGACCTAGAAAACGTCCTCAAACTAGATGGGTGGATAAAATAAGAAAACAGGTTGGGGTGACGTGGAAGCGAATTGCTCAGGATAGACTTGTGTGGAAAGCATTTGGAGAGACCTTCATCCAGCAGTGGATAGATAATGGTTGAATATGATGATGATGATGATATAAATAAGAAAGAAGAGGAATAACAGAAGTTTAAACTATACGTCCACGAAATACGTTGAATAAGATCAAAGGTATATTTAAGAACCAAGAATATGGAATGAACCTCAGTATATGTTATATTGATCAGGACAGTCACAGCAGAGATGTGCGACATCGTTCGCTAACCGATTCAATAAACGAATCTTCTCAACTGCAGTAGATGGGCAGAAACATTCACTGATTCGATCAGCCTACGACTACGTACATCTTTAATTCACATATCCCGGATCTAAATCAAGCTTGGAGTATACTGACATCCTTTTCGGTACTTATATGGCAAATTAAAGATAATTGCCAAATCAAATGGAATATCCAGCAAAAAATATTCCTAATATACATACAAAATATATATGTATTTTCTCAAGGAAATAATATTGGCTACTCTGTGGTATAGTGTTCCTTCAGAAGTGAAATCTCCAATTATTTACCTCGTCCCCACCCACTTCATCAAATGAAAAAGCCACAATTCATATATGTATCATGATGATATATACATAATGATAATGATGATATATACATAATGATAATGATGATATATACATAATGATAATGATGATATATACATAATGATAATTATTATTATTATTATTATTAAGATTATTAATATATACATAATAATAATAATAATAATAGTGTAATAATAATAATAATAATAATAATTGTGTAATAATAATAATAATAATAATAATAATAATAATAATAATAATAATAATAATAATAATAATAATATATACATAATAATAATATACATAATAATAGTATATTTTATAATAATAATAATATATACATAATAATAATAATATATACATAATAATAATAATATATACATAATGATAACATGGTATTTTAATATATATATATATGGTGTGACAATTTCATTCGTGGCAGGGATGGGATGTATAATTGGAGGGAGTTCCTACTGAGCCCTCTACGCCACTGCTATCTTGCATATAAATATGGGTGACAATATGAAAATAAAATCCTAGTATGATTTAGAATCGAGATTTTGAACTTTGAAGAAAAGGCTCGATTTCAGAAATTATTGTATTCAGTTGCTTTCAAATGCGAAACGAATTCCATCTCTAGTCACACCATTTAGAAAAGAAATGTGCAAATTTAATAAATTTTGGACCGTAAATTTCTTGCGCATGCTGAATCAACAATTTACGAATGAAATCCATTGTGACAGTAAAACAATCAGTTAAATTATATGTAAAATACGGAATGGAATATATATTACCTCTTTGGATATATTGTAGGTCTTTCTTTGGGTCATAGACCTCTTCCTCTTCCACGGAAATGATGATGTACTCGCCACTGTCTAATAAACCCTTTTCTTGCATGAACCGAACAAAATCCACCAGAGCATATGTGTCAGCCATCACAACATATACTACCGAGAATAAAGAAAAAGAAATACACATATCACCATTTTTCTCGCTTAAAAGAAATCATACTTTCGACAGCCAACAAATGATTCTTATAGTATTGTATGATAAATATTTTGTCATACACGAAACATTTAAAAATTCTACACGTGTCCCCTTCATTTTCATGAGTAGAGTTTTCAGCAACAAAATTGTAAACTAGCTTCATATTTAAAATATTTAGTCATGGATACGTCATTGAAAAAACTTACATAAATTGTGTTTTTTTTTCAACAACATTCAATGAATAAAATGTTTAGAATACGAACGAGAAGTTACGTTCAAAATATCGCTCGAAAATAGGCTTTCAAAAATATGATATCTTAGAATTTTTAAAATATTTTGTACATAACAGATTTTGCAACGTATTGGTATGTAATATGCATAGTGCAAAGAAAGTACATACTTTAAATCTGAAAGTAACATGTAAAACATAATATTTGTATATGATCAAATGTACTAAAGGGCATAAGAAGTATAAGGAAAGCATTTGTGAAACTTTTCAATCATCAAGACACACCACATATATTTAGTAGCTTGGGTTCTATTACTTGTGAACTAACTATAATCATTTAGTTATTTATCAATTAGTAATTCAATAATTTAATCTATCAGTGAACTGAAATCTAGCTCAGAACTAACTATAATTATTTAATTATTTATGAATTAGTTTATCCACGAACTAGAATGTAGCCGTAAACTAACTATTGTTATTTATGAATTATTTTACTAGAATTGATATGTTATGAATTAGTTTACTAGAATTGATATGTTATGAATTAGTTTACTAGAATTGATATGTTATGAATTAGTTTACTAGAATTGATATGTTATGAATTAGTTTACTAGAATTTATATGTTATGAATTAGTTTACTAGAATTTATATGTTATGAATTAGTTTACTAGAATTGATATGTTATGAATTAGTTTACTAGAATTGATATGTTATGAATTAGTTTACTAGAATTGATATGTTATGAATTAGTTTACTAGAATTGATATGTTATGAATTAGTTTACTAGAATTCATATGTTATGAATTAGTTTACTATTACTTTCTACTCTGAATTAAAATCTAGCTGTAAGCTTATCCAGCTATTTTCATTCGTAAAAAGGTTTAATTAAATGACTTTAAGATTTAACAGTATCAAAAATTTAAGGTAGTTGTCTAAAACTGGACTTCTCCAAAAAGTGAGGACCGAAGTTTTGCCAACATAATTCGAACTTCATGAAGGCTGTTCGAGTTTTTGGACCATACCAGATGGCCAAGCTATTAATAATAAATAATATAAACTAATGAACATTGATGACGATGTAGTGTTCAAAAGTATTCCAGGAATTGGTAATCCATCAATAAGACTTGAGTATGCTGCATACAAGGAGCTCGTGAAAGAATGTTCTGGTCATGATATAATCGAATTCTGGAATTCAATGGTAGTTCTACAAAGTTTTCCAGGCTTAACACGACAAGCGAGTTAAGTATTCTCGGTGTTACTTAATCCTGTAGATTGCAAAAGAGCAATACGGTGTTACGATCAAATATTTATAAAACAGAGTTTAAAGGAATTTTCAGCTGCTGGAATAGCATAGCTTTACTTTAATAAACTGCAATATTATCATCGCTGTGATAATCATTATGGAAGCATTTTATTACTGAAGTATTTTATACATTTAGTAATAATTGTTCGTTTGTAACAATAACAAGGAAGCAAATAAAGGGTTTCTGAACTGGATATAATGGTTAATACCGTAGTAGTAGGCGGGTTGTCCACATAAATTAAATAAATTGCTGTATCACTGCCGCATAATTTATAGGGCCTTGGTGATGACTAATTTATAAAATGTAGGCCTATATAATTCAGATGAATTAGTGATGACTTAATTATAGGCTGCTCAATTAATGATAAATTAGCAGTAAAATTATGGCCATGGGAATTAATCATCAATGAACGATGGCATTGGTCATAAATCATAGCACTTATGCATATAATAAATGGATAATAAAACTAATTATGAAATACTGATGGAATTACTTATAAAAGAACGATTAAATTCAATAACAATTATTGAGAGAATTGGTGATGTATTAAGCGACGGAGAAACTAAAATCCATGGTTTTAATACACACGTTTTATATTCTATCTATTAAAAAATATACTTCACATAAAACGTGTTCAATTTATCGCTGTAAATCAAAAATAGTTTTCGATTCCTTGACGCGCAATTAAACACTTAGCCGTTCCGTTAAAGTGTTAAATATAATTACTTTGCCCAAGAGATAATGTGCACTTTGCAATGCAAATGAGCTAATGTTTCCTAATGGCTATCCAGGTAGACGGTTATTGGCGGATAGGTGCCGGAAATTCTTATGCTGCCGTCTTCATTTTTGCTGCCTCCATGTTTTTTTGTTCGAAGTAAAATAGGTGGAAGTAAAAACGTGCTGAAGTTCATTAATTTGATTTTTTCTCCTTCCCTCTTCTTTTTATCTTTTGTCTCCCATAGTTGGAATAGTTTCAGCGCCATTATTTCCTGCTTGGTAGTTTATACCTCAATGGCTTCTGCAGGTTTCTTTTGTGGCGAATAATAGGTCGGTAGATAGCTTAAAAATTTTGCGTCCCAGAAAGAAGATGGCAGGTTTAATGATTTTTAAGATGCAAAGTTTAAACACATGCTATGGTTCAAAATCTGTAGAGCTTCATTTGAAAATAAATGTAGGTGATTATGAAAGTAGTTATTTTACCTGTATATACAAAAAGCAGTTTAAAAATCTTCTTCCTCCTCCTCTTCCTCTTCTTCCTCTTCTTCTCCTTCTTTTCCTCTTCCTCCTCCTGCCCCTCCTCTTCCTTCTCCTACCCCTCCTCTTCCCCCTCTTCTTATTATTATTATTATTATTATTATTATTATTATTATTATTATTATGTGTGCATTATGATGATTCAAAATTCACTGCCACTTTTTGACTTACTGGCTGCTCCTATATGTCTTACTGAGTTTCTACAGCGCGCAAATAACAGCTGGCTGCGGAATGCTCAAATCATTTCTTCAGTTGTCTAGCCAAATGCAAAGACTTGACTCTGCGGTTTCACGTAGGGCTTCAACATTGAACGTCGAAGGCCTTCAAGAATGTGTTTTGTTTTCAAGCAACTTTCTCACTGAAATATAAAAATTCTCATTCTTTTAAATCTAGTTCTTTTACATTTTATACAGCACGAATCTTCCTCGTTGAAAATGCAGCTGTAAATTGTTTTCAAGGAAAGTCCTCAGCAAAGCTTGGCTCGTATAGGTTTCATCCATAGCTTTCGCTAACAAAAAAATTGCTGATAAATCATGATAGCGTATATTCCTATTTACGTTAACAAGACCATGCATGTTTTAATATTATGAAATCATTGTCATTATCACGCATGCGTACAGAGTAACTGCTTGATACAGGGTTACTCTTTAAAACATCAGTAACCTTTGAATCACCCTAATTTTTATGAGCTTAGCATCATCGACTTCGAATTGAAATATTTAAATACATGTGTGTGAACCTCCTTTCTAAAGTGCTAATATGAGTTCCCCTCCATGCGTTTATGTCCTCTAGAAACATGCTGATAATTTAACATGAATCTTTAACGAATCCAAATATACATTACAATTAATAATTAGTTATTACAATTAATTAATAGCAAATTATCACAACTAATTTTTAAAGCGATTATTAGAATTGAGTAGAAATGTGACCTTAAGCACTAGGCCATTGTGGCATATGTGGGCAAAAGCGTTGAGAAAATATTTGATTTTCTGAGTTGATTTGGATTCTTAATTTTGAATTGTTACTTTCAGGGCCGTAAGTAAGCATTGGCAACCGGAGAGCTGCCATAGGCACCGCCTTGACAGCGAATAAAAAAGGCGCCAAATTCGCGAATACTTGCCAAAATCTGAATTTGAAATAACCGCCAGGGACATCACATTAAGAATTTAACAAACGCACCAAAATCTCTGTTACGCCTCTAGTTGCGTTTGATAAGATTAGGCGTCAAAATATCTCAGTCTATGGGCTGCAAAATCGCAACTCCGCCTCTGAAGAAGTACTGTATTTTTATAATTTACAAGTTCTGCAATTTATAGTAATTTATAGTACACTATATTTTATGAAATTTATAGTATTTACTTTATATATTTTCATGTAATTATAGTATTTACTATATTTCATATAATTTATAGTATTTACTATATTTTTCCATAGCAATTTACATAGTATTTACTATATTTTCATGTAATTATAGTATTTACTATATTTTCATGTAATTTATAGTATTTACTACAACATGTAATTTATATAGTATTTACTGTAATTTATAGTATTTACTATATTTTCATGTAGTATAGTATTTACTTCTTTTTATGTAATTTATAACAGTATTTACTGTAATTTATAGTATTTACTATATTTTCATGTAATTATAGTATTTACTATATTTTTATGTAATTTATAGTATTTACTATATTTTATGTAATTTATAGTATTTACTATATTTTTAACATAGCAATTTATAGTATTTACTATATTTTTATGTAATTTATAGTATTTACTATATTTTTATGTAACTTATAGTATTTACTGTAATTTATAGTACTGTGTTTTTATAATATTGCCTAACGAAAGGCGTTTTGAAAAGCTTTAAGTAAAGATACTATCTTAAATGGGGAAATCGGCATGGGACAAATAAAATGAAAAACAGTTTGAATAAAATAGGACGATCATAATGAAATCACAATGATTAAATAGGTTAAATGCTTGTTTAATATTCGGCCGAACACTGATTAAAATGTAAAAATATAAGTAGGACTCTTATGCTTTCAAAAATTGTAATACTTTTTAATTAATTCGGCTTCAAACGCCCCAATTTAAAGCTTGAATAACTCTCACAAGCCTTCGCTTTAACTGTTTTAATTATGCAAATTTCTATGAAATACATGAGCGTACATAATGAAAATCCCATATATACTTTTTATTCACACTTTGCGTATTTTTGCTGTGTTGTTTTGACCTTTAAAAGCTTTATTTATTAAAAGCTATTATTTATTTAAAGCATATATTATATATATTATATATATATATATAATATATGTATAATTAGCAAAAAAGTTTACAAATGAATAATAATAGTATAGGCGAGAGAAATAGGGTAAATAATTTAGTTAACTAGAAGTTTTTACTGAGCGATGACAACATAGAAAGACTGCTTGATTTTCTGATGGATGACGGACTATTTTTCAGCCGACATAATAGCTAACAGCTCATCATAGCTGCAGCTGTGTCTGATTGTAAATTTTTCATCTAAATGAAGAATTTGGAAGTTAGCGTTAAGTATAAACAGCTGATTAAAAAGCTACATTTACATTACAATACGTGATTGTTAAAAAAAGTTAAATAATGAACGCATTGAGTGAACTGAATAAAATGATGATTATTACGAATAAAATTATAATCCGCTCATATGAAATAGTAATCAGTGCAAATGAAACGTTTAATAAAGTGATGAATAATGAAGATGAATAATGAAGATGAATTAGTTAACGAAGGGAAGTTGATGAACATGATGGAGGTAACTTGATTAATGAAGGTGGATTGATTACGATTAAATAATGAAGAGTGTTTGAAGATTGATGAAGGATGAATATTGCAAGTCTACTTTAGAACATAAAAATATACAATTTTGCATGAAATATTTATTGCCTTCTTGAAAATTTTTGTGTTCTTTGGAAAAGCTAAAGCGCTTTATTCAAAATTTAAAGATTCCCTTCAAAACTCACGTCTTTCATGAAATTATAAATTGCTCAGTACATGGAATTTCGAGGAAACATCGTGTACTCTGATATTTTGTACAGATATTTTTTTAAGTTTCATATACTGATATTTCGAGGAAAATGTAAACAAAGAATTCACTTCTAAATAAATTAGTTAAAATGAATAGATCATGAAATATTTTCTTCATAACATACATTGCAACATATTTTAGATTTTTGAAAATGTAATTAGTTTTAATAATTCTGAGAGGAAAAGTCACCAATTGAAGAAAACCAACAGTGAAGAAGGAGCCGACGTGGTAGTCAGCCGTGAAGGGGACAGCGTCCCCCCTGGATGGCCGGTATAATAATGTAATCAAATATAATCACTGCTATCATTTGTGTTTTTAATAATTTTTATTCACACTCAAAAGAAAACAAACTTCAAAATTAAAAAAGGTAAAAAATTAAGTATTACAAATAACAAGAACATTGACCGACTGACATTCTTATAATGATAAGAAATGGAAAACTAGAAAAAGAAATATTTCACGCGACAATCTCGGGCTTTATATCAAGCGGACATCAAAGCATAATCATTGATATATTTGTATTTATTTGCCTGATCCACGGCAATTCGGTATTTTTGTTGGGTGTGTACTGTAGAATTGGAGAAACAAGTAGTACGTAAGAATTTAGTGGAATTATTTTATTCATTTTCCCGTAAGCTATATTCTTGTTAAGTAGACCTTTGATTTCTCTCTTGTCTTTTAGCTTCTTCAGAATGGTTGGTAAATCCTCTTTCCATTAGTGGTTTTTATAAGTGAATTGCTGATCCGTTGCGGTTTACCAAGATCTGTATTGGATCTGTTGTAATGTATCAGAATGATTTTTGGAAACGTCCATTGGAGTACGCAGGGGTTGTTGATGGTGGTTATGATCCCCCTATTGGATGAAATTTTGTATATACATGACTATATGGAGTCGTAGCTCTGTAACCCCCCTTTATTAACTTCCTACGTACGTCTATGCGTCGCTACCACAATTACTCTAATTAAAATATTTATTAAAATCTAATATAAAAATATATAGGACTAACGTGCAGTGAAATATATATGCGCAATATATATATAAGTCATTATCCCATAAAGAAATTCTAAGAAGGGTTCTGTCTAAAAAAATCATCATAATTAGAAATTATATAATAGTCAGTGTAACGCCGTTCCAGATGGGACTATAATCTAATTTTTGATGATAAATAATGATAATGAAAAATGATTTTTGATGATGAATGATGAGAGGTCCCTTGCGGATAGGGAGAGAAGAGTCGAATCCTCAAATCACTCTCAGGTTATCATGGTGTGTAACTTGAATAAAACAAACACGTAAATGATTATTATAATTATATCATGAAACGCGTGCACAATAAAGAAGAATACTGCATCCATCTTTGCCTTCCTAACGGTAGGTTCGCTTGGATCATGCGCGTATTATTTTGACAATCCATTGTCGAAAAATTATCGTACTGGCATCTCTTCCCAAGAAAGAAGATCGTCACAGAAATTTCGGAAAGGAAAAGAAGAAGAAAAAGAATTGAAAAGTGAGGTCAATATTTCGGAATTCTAAGAGTTTCCGCATTCGAAAACTTCGAAGAGCCATTGAAATCGAATAGCAGGAATACAAAAGTCGTTTAGCGGCATCGGCCCATCGCAAATGGCCACTTTGCTAGCCCTGTAGATGTGGAAAACGGGAGCATTTTTCCTTTTTCTGAATGGCCTGTGTCTATTTTATTTTTTTGTGGAAATTCCGGAGAGTCGTGGGGAGAGTAACGATAAAAATGAAATTGTAGTTTGAATTTGCTTATTCGAGGGGAGTTATTTTGAGCTTAAAGTACGTAAAACAAACTGACCAACGTTTCGCAAAGGTATTACTCAAGAAGAAAGAAAATATACGTACTTTTGCATCGACATACAAAGTGGTTAAAAAAACATCATTAGGCAATTCTATAAAAAGGCAACTCCCTCAAAGAAGGCAAAATTTGCAATGTTGGACATACAGTAGAACCTGCCTGAAGTGACCACCTTTGGGACTGGACTGCGATGGTCATCATAGTGGTCTTTATACGCGAAAGACTTTGGTACAGGTATGACTAAGCCCCTTTTAAAAAGTGGTCGTTTTATTAAGGTGGTCAATTTATAAAGGTGATCACTTTACCAGGTTCCACTGTATGTATTTTTAATAAGATATTAATAGTCTATTATTATTATTATATGGTTTTTATATATTTGTCATATGTATTTTTATATGATTTCATATTGTTTCTCATGTGTATTATTTTTCGTTATATGGTTTTTCGCAGGGCGTTTGGAATATTTAGGGAATAATGTCTAATTTGATTTTTGTGTTTGAAGTAAAGTTTTATTCGCGGCAATGAGAAGAATTATCATAATTTTAAATATTAAACAAGATAACAAAAATAGGTTTTTATAAGAATATTATTATATTAGAATTTTATTTCCTGTTGCTTTTCTATCATATTAATATTTCTATCTATGTTATCTATATTTTCTATCTATATTAATCTTTCTATCAGCAGAAACAAAAATTACAATCTTTGCAACAAAAAAATCTCTACTTAAAAGTATATATTTGCCATGGACACATAATCTTACTTTTGAAAATAGGCATACTTTTTATTTACAGAATCCTAAAATTCTTCTTATCCTGTTATAAAATTTAAAAAAAATTAAATTAAATTTCTTAATGGTCACGTATCTGTGAATTTCTATAAATCAGTTCAAAATTCTTCGTCAAAAATAGTAGTTTTGGTATTTATTTTATTTTTTATAATAAATAGTTTTGTTTTTTGTAATGAATATTTGTTTTTATAGTGAATATTTTTGTTTTTTTACGAATATGATTCTTTGGTAATTAATATTATGTCTTGTTAATTTATGTGATGTCTTGATAAAGAATACATGACGCTTTGCTAATGATTATGACAATCTATAAAGCAGTGATTCCCAACCTTTTTCAAGCCACGACCCCCTTTTATAATAACGAAGTAATCCGCGAAGTATCAAACCATATTTACTGGACAAATAATATAAGATATAGGAGTAAACTGATAGAAGTACAGCCCAGTGCGACTTGTGAAACACGAATAAATAAGTATTTTGTGTAGCTGCCATGGCTAGCACTAACCGTTACTAAATGCCTGGGTATTGAAAGAAAGGGACTTTGGATGTGTGCTTGGGGTATGTCAGTCCATTCTGCTTCCACAAATTGCCAAATTTTATCGGGCCTAGCCGCGAGTAGTGCATGCTGGGACACGCATTTCCGATCATGGACCAGACGTATTCGATGGGTGACAGATCGGGAGAACGGGAGGGCCAGGGCAGCAGTGAAACCAGGTGGGCAATGAAGAATTGTTGAAACTTACGCGCAATGTGCGGACGCACAGTGTCCTATTGAAACTTGGCGGCAGGCAAGCTTTGAAAGTAAGTGAGGACAACTAGTTAAATAATTTCAGAGATATAGAGCTGGCTGTTGATTATGCCGGAAATCCGTATTAGGCAGGCGCGGGAGTAAAATCCAATGGCACCTCAAACCACAACGCTAGGTGACGTACCGATATGACGATACATAATGCAAGATCCATGCAGTCTATCACTGCAGTGCCAACAGACATGGGTATGACTATCATGGTGTTGTAGGCAAAATCCAGATTCGGCTGAAAAGAAAATATTGTGCCATTTGTTTGTCTACGTCCGGTGTTCGATGCATCATTGCATCAGCATATGCCTGTGGTGTAAAGTCAAAGGTAATCACAGCAGTGAATATCTTGCAAAAATTCTCCTCTACTGCAAATGACGTTGAATGGTACGTGCTGATACAGATTGCAACAGACCCTAATTATTGCTCTAGGGCTCTTGATGTTGCAGTGGGATCCGTTATCGCCATGCACACAATATTCTCGTCCTTTTGATCGTCCCTCCTGTACCCACCGATTCCGTATGTGCATTATTATTTCTTGATTTGGTTCAACACGAGCGTAGATACCTCGGGAGGATAATCCGCATTCTCCGTGAGCCACAATTATTCCTCTGTCGAACTCAGAAACGTGCTCGAATGGCTTTTGTATTTTTCAGCGAAGCTTACAGAAGCTGCCCACGCAAAGGATCTGCAAGAAAACACAATTCCAATACTTGGAACCAGCCTGCTGTTTTTCCTAGTTATAGTATTTCCAGGTGGCGTTACTGGCGTACATGATCAACATATGCGCTGCAATTATAATCATTTGCATGTTCTATCGTGGTCTATATATGGTGCAAATTTCAAGCCTATCGGCAAGGACCGTGACAGAAACTGAACTGAAACCTTGGAACCTATTCCAGAATAAAGTTCCTGTCGGATTAGAAACAGAGCAGAAATTATCATAGAGAGTTTTCTATGCGAAAACTCAGACCTGAGTTTCTAGTCCGATTTCTGGTCCGGAGTGGAACTACCCTGTGCTTAGTTGCGTTTCTGTATGTAGAATGAAAGGACCGTGACAGAAACTGAACTGAAACCCCGGAACCTATTCAAGAATCAAATTTACATCGGATTAGAAAGTGGGCAGAAATCCTTAGAGTGTTTTCGCCGAAAACTTAGACGGGAGTTTCTAGTCCGATTTCTTGTCCGGAGTGGAACTATCCTGTGCTTAGGTGCGTTTCTGACTGTAGAAGGGAGGAAGGACCGTGACAGAAACTAAACTGAAACCTCGGAACCTATTCCAGAATCAAGTTTACGTCGCATTAGAAACTAGACAGAAATTATTAGAGTTTATTCCGTGAAAACTCAGACGTGAGTTTCTAGTCCGGTTTCTGGTCCGGAGTTCCACTCCTTGGGCCCCTTTTATATAAATTTTCCATGGGGTTGAAGAGGCGGAGGATCCTCACATTTGTTTCGGCTACGCATTGAGTTTGTTTCATCTGATGTAGACATTATAGTTAATGTAAACTACTCTCTGTATCCATTATTTGATTATTTTTTGAGGAGAAGAGTTCACAGTGTTATTATTTTTTCTTCTCTTTTTTTTGGTGGTGGGGGGGACGAGGTTGAGGTTCTGAAGTCCCCTCGTTGATAACATCGCCTATTAGAATCACTAGGTGACATAAAAAATGCAACACTTCCATGTTATTGCAATGGATATTCGATATGCCGGGCTTGCATCAGGATTAATAGAAGGAGAAAAGCTGTATTTTGTAAACGTCCTCCAAGTTTGCTTTTTTAAAGTATGAAAAAACTGACGTAAATGGAAATTCCTTGCATATAATATGCAGGCATTGCAGGAAACATTTGTGCTTTAAACGTTTCAGAGATTTTAACACTATAGACTGCAAAGCTACGAAATAAATTATTTAACGCAACATTTTTATATGCAATATGTCTGCATATATAATATACAATACGCAAGGTATAAGTGATACATTAATTACTTGTATACAACATGATCATCTTATGATAGGCAAAAGAAAATAAAATTCTTTCTTAATTCTTCTTTTACTATTTCTAAAAACGATCGATACAAGATGAAAAGTAATACATTATAACGCAGTGACGCACCCACGAGGGGGTAGAGGCTATGGGGCCAGGGAAAAACCGGGCTCCATCCGGCGGGGCTGACCAAACGAAAAAATTATTTTGATATTGCTCTTGAAAAGAAAAATGTGCAGAATACAACCGCTTTTTTAATTAATATGACATTTGAAAACATTTCCGTGTGAATTTATCAGCATTAACTCCCACCCACACACACACACATACGCACTCTTGAGAAAATTCTGTCACTACCCCCCTTGGAAAAATTGTAGTTGCGCCACTGTTCTGATGCAAGGTAGTTTTTGGGGTATTACGAATGCAAGTTATTGAACGAAGATTTTACTCTTCGTATGAAAAGACATTAAATGATTATAAACAATACATGCATGATATGTCCCGCGAAGAATAAGATCTTCGATCATTAATTTGTATCCTTAATGTGTGAATTTATATTTTAAGCTCCCTTTATACATATGTTTCATCCAGCGGTGTAGTCGAGGGGGGGACGCGGACGGATGCAGATCCCCACCTTTTTGTTCAATCTCAAGTGTGCCCCCGCTTTTTATTTTATCCCCATATTATTACATATGAGCGTCCCCCCATCTGTACCTTGCATACTCCACCCTTTTTTTTTACGACTGCACAACTGGTTTCGCATATTCAATAATACAAACACAAACAGACAGTTTTCTAAATACATCGCCAATGATTTTGCCAAATTGATAAGAAGTCTTTCCATAGATATCAGTAATAGTTTCATTTCGTTTGTTTGTGGTTTTACGGCTCAAAGACTACAATGGTCATGCTGCGCCGGGACCTACTGTTTTCCGAGGAATCCGAACCTCTTCAGTTTTCCGAGGAAACCTCTTAAGGCCTAGGGAACCAAACCCCGGACTACAGTGAGCAGTGCGATCTTTATGAGATCTCTGAGTAAGCGTTCTTTTTGCACTGCTGGGAGTCGAACCCGGATTAACGGCGTACTAGGAGAACGCGTTACCACACTGCGCCACCGCAGGGCCATATCAGTAATAGAGGCGATATTCAAAATTGCAAAATTACATTTAATAACGTTTTATCCGAAAAATCCTGAAACATATATTCTATCTATTTGAAAAATACACACAATGCATCAAAACTTAATTTTTAGCTCTAAATTTTAACCGAGATACAGCCGTTTGAAATCTTCAAAAATGCCCCAAATTTTGCCCTTCTTTGGCCCCTGACATCTATATTAAGGCCCATGCTGAAAAACGCTCCAATATATGCCTAACAATTTTTTGACAGCTTTCAAATGAGACCACTCCCATTAAAATTGGCGTCGTCCAGCTCGGGCCCTTCCCTTAAGAAGAACGAACAATGAAAGTGTTCCTTACCTCTAACCTAACTCCACAACCTTGCACAAGACAGATGGCTTTCAGTTACTCTTCCATTACTTTGAAGTAACTCCAAGTTGGATTAGTCCTTGGTCTCCCTCCGGAATGACTTCTTTTCATTTTCTACTGTTACTTGAAATTCACTTCCATGTATTACATTCCATGTAACCATAGTTCATATACATAACCACAGTTCATCTACATAACTACAGTTCATATACATAACATATTCCAGTATACATAACCACATACGACTCCAGCGATGCAACATTTATACTTCAACACCTCTTCTTATAATACCAGACTATGAGCGATTATGCTAATCTGCATTCGATTACGATTGCGATTGCTAGACGCTCTAAAAATTTAATTACGACTAAGGTATACCGCAGAGAAGGAATTCCAGTTGACGCCAACCCATAATACTCTCCAGATAATATCAGTTTCTATCAGATTAGCAATCCGGTTTGTTGGTCTATAAATCGGCATGAGAAACAGTCCAGCAAAGAATTGCGATTCGTAACTCGTAGCAAAATATAAAATTACTATTCCGATTAACTAAAACAAGTCCGGATTAAACGAAGCAGAAATCGGAGTGTATGCGTTGAGAGCGAAACCTTGGATTGGAACTACTATGGGATATTTCTAATTTTATTCAGAATTTCTAGTTCAGTTTCTGGCTGGGGTTCGGATGCGAAACTGGCGCTAGTAGTAAACGCATAGTAGTAAACGTATTGTTTCTATCTGGAGTAGAACTCGGAATAGAAACATGGTTTCCGCCACGATCATTGCTATTCCAATTAACCAAAACCCAAAACAAGTCCATCCTAAGCGAACCAGAAACTAGAGTGTATGAGTTGAGAGCAAAATCTTGGATTATAACTACTGTGGGATATTTCTACTTTTACTCAGAGTTTCTAATTCAGTTTCTGGCCGGGCGTGGTGCGGATGCGAAACTAACGCTGGGTGGGAAACCTTTTGTTTCTGTCCAGAAAAGAACTCGGAATAGAAACATAGTTTCTGTCGCAGCCCTTGCCTATCGGATGCTTCCTTCATTGTGGTGCATTTTGGATAGCCAGCATCGAAATGGATCTCTGATGTATCCCTTCGACGTATCGCATTCACTAGATTACATAGTTTGCCAATTTGTACTTAATAACGTATTATTGAAATCTTCCCAATCTCTTGTTTATGTAGCCAAATTTATAGGAAGACAACAATTTGAAGAATATCTGTGAAAAAAACAATATATTTGCTGCTCTTCATAAATTGAATACCTAAAATTATATCTTTGAATTTCATGAGATTTCCAATGTTTTTATAGCTTATTCTATAGATATGGGTATGGATATATTTATAATTCAGAGCAGGTTCTCTTCAGCTAATGTTGACTTATACTTTAGTGTTAGTCTTGACTTAATAATGCCTCCTAAATTTAGATTGTGATATCACCGTTATTATTATATGAATTCAGGCATAAATACTCTCTTATAAATACACATTAAAACTAACTAATAAATATTTATAATTCTTCATTCGTAGCTAGTTGTAAATAAATACTTTATCATGAATATTTATGAAATGAAACAAGATTTGGCTTTTCAATGTATGTCATGAATTTTTAGACGCACAATATACACGTCAATAAAAATTTCCCTTTTCAGCGCGAATTTGTCGATAAAGTACTCTCTCTTTTTCTGCTTCGCTCACATTTTGTCAGGAATTGTCGATTCTATTATTCTTGTCCTTTGAAACTGACGATAGCACGAAGCTTAATTCCGTGGAAAAACATTCATCATTTTAAAGACATTGCACCTTCGTCGTGAGACGTTGATCTCGGGCGTTTCACTGAAGGAGAATCTATTGTATGAAATACTCATTAATAGGAGAAAAGACTGTTTATGATTTACGAGTCTTCACGCATGTCTTCCTGCGATTTGGTCACAAATTCGTCTTCGGCGGACAAAAGACGAAATTACAAAGCAGTGAGGACGAATTCAAGGAAAGTCCTGTGGAGATGAGACGAAATATGATTTTAGTTCCGACTAACTTTACCTTGTCTATTTCAGGGGTCGGTCTAAAATCAAACGTTGGTATCTTTTAGATTCAGTTTATCAATATCAACCCTCAAATAATCCATAAAATTATGAGTATATACAACTATCGAAATCTATAAGAGCATCATTGGTCTCCAGAAGGTCTCCAGAGCATCTAGAAGGTCTCTAGTGCATCTAGAAGAACTAGGGGGCCTGACTTACCCATCCCATAAAAAATAGGCAATTACAAATTAATTCTATGTGCCGAAGATTGCATTGGAGCTAATATCTTCCACACAACTCTGTAACCGTCCTTAAAACTTTATACTCATCACGTCAATGGAGAATATGCAAAACTATCTAAATATATGAAATTATGCAAGCATCTAAAGTTAAAAGAATATGCAACCATCTAGATCTATCAGAATATGCAAGTACCTAAAGTTAAAGGAATATGCAACTATCTAAAGCTCTAAAACTGTACCAGTATTTAAAGTTGTAAGAATATACAACTATCTAAATTTATAGAAATATGCAGCTATCCAAATCTACAAGGATATGCAACTATCTAAATCTATAAGGATATACAAGTATCTAGAACTTTAAAAGTATGAAAGTGGTAAGTTATAAGAATATGCAACTTTCTTAACTTTTAAGCGCACAATTATACTTAATCGTCTAATCCGTGATTATGTTTCATGGGCCAATTAAAATGCCACGTTTACCCTTTAAATGTAACTGCAGTCGTCTATTTAACTGAATTTTTTCACTGAATCGAACCTATTCCTAAAATCAACTATTTTAACTTATTCGTTTTCGTGTCCTAGCAGTTTATTTATTAAACAGCTTTGGATTTAAACTCTTTGGTAATCTTCTGATTATTAGCAAACTTTGGGATTCATCTCGCGGTTTCTGTTAAAGATACTTTGCATTAAGCGTGCTAATGAGGTCGACTGCAAGGAACTTCAACTCTTTTGAACCCATGGGAGTTGCCTCCACAATTCTGCTCGAATGTAGGAAATATCGTGGTTTTTGCTTAGGCAATTTTGCTTAAATGTTGGAAATATCGTTTCTGCTCAGGCAATTCTGCTCGAATGTAGGAAATATCGTTCGATTACATATTTTATGCTACCAGAAGTGTGCTGCGTGTGATCCGGGAAGGGATCGTGGTCTAAGACAGGGGTCTTCAACCTTTTTCAGTCCAAGGGCCAATTTTGCGTATTCTTGTAGGCCCGCGGGCCGCATTATTGTATTAGCGATATTAGGACAGAACAAAGGCGACCGACTCGAGGGGTGCACCCCCCCATGGATCAGCCCCTGTTGATATGTTTTCCTTAAGTCTCTGTATCGGTTTTGCGTGGCCACCCAAAAATATTTGCTGTATCCACCTCTTGGACTAAATATACAGCGTGTCCATAAAAGAAGTATATGACTTACTACAACATATAGAAACTTAACTCTTTCTTTAAATTACGTGGGAACAGTCAAAGTTTTCTTCAGCATAGTTAAAATGTCTCCACGTGTCAAACAGTGCACGTGCGTTCATAGAACGTAAAATACACCGAAAACAAAAGAAATGGCATCAACACAGGAGAAGACTGCTTGTGCAATATGGTTTATGAAGACGAAATCACTAACACAAGTGCAACGGAATTTCAGAAACGTGTACAGGAGAACACCCCCAACAAGAAAGTGCATCGATCATTGAGTAAGGAAGTTCAAAACAACAGGAAGTATTTTGAAAGGTACGAGTACTAGTAGACCTTTTGTGTGTGATAAATGTTTGGAAGATGCGCAGGAGGCTTACGTTAAGAGTCCAAACAAATCAATCCAGTCGTGAACTCGACATACCTATCAACACCTATACCCATATAAAGTGCAGTTAGTGCACAACTTCAGTCTAATGACAAGCCACGTCGAAAAACATTTGTTGAAGACATGCTTAATCTCATTGAGACAGAACCCATATTCTTTTCAAGGCTTTATTTCAACGATGAGCCAACTTTTCACATTTCGTGTAAAGTTCACAAGCATAACTCTCAAATCCGGGGCATTGAAAATAATCCCCATGTGGTTATAGAACAAGAGAGAGAGATAGCTCGAAGGTTAACGTTTGGTGTGATATAATGATAAATAGACTTGTTGGACCCTTTTTCTCTGCTGAAAACACTGGCACAACGTATTTGGATATGTTGGAAAAATTTGTAATTCCATAACTCCAGGATATTCCAAACATCATTTTTCAGCAAGATGGTGCGCCTCCCCATCGATCTTTGGATGCTCGAGCTGTTTAGACAAACATTTCCCAGAGCGATGGATTGGTCGTGATGGCCCGACGAAATGGGTACCCTCGCTCTCCTGATATTACCCCGTGTGATTGCTTTCTTAAGGGATTTGTTAAGGGCATTGTGTGCAAAACAAATGTAACCTCTCTAGGTATGCTTAAAGAGCACATTAACGAAGACTTCCTCAATGTAACACCCAACATTTTGAAGCGAATGTGGATGGAACTAGACTTTGGTTTACGCTGTGTCTTAAGAAATAACGGAAAACACGTGGAGAAATTTTAATCATGCTGAAAAAGCTTTGACTGTTGCCACGTAATTTAAAAAAGAATTAAGTTTCTAGCTATTGTAGTTTCGATGCAAATAAAATTTGAAGTTGTATACTTCTTTTACGGACACACGATATATATTACAATGTAAAATACGTATGGAAGCAAAAAACATTTACAATACTTTTAGTTATTAATATGTAAAGCGAAATCAAACCTTTTAGCGAGATTTTTGGCACTGCTTATTTTTAACAATCCTGTCAATATCCGGTCTTATTTTTGATATTGCAATCCTAAGAGTGTTTCCAAGGTGGACGTCAGTTATTGTGATCCTAACTTTTCATTTTATCAACTTAAGTTTTGGAAACAGCTGTTTAGAGACGCATTGGCGTATTCAGGAGGGTTTGAGGGTTGTAATTCCCATTGCAAAGAAATTTTGTGTATGTATATACAGGGCCGCTCTTAAGTGAGCGGGGCTCATGACCAGGGCCCCGCAAAGATTAATTCTCAAATTTTTAATTTTTGTAATATTAAAAATTTCCCCAAAAATATTTTTGCTTTGGCTTTTGCATTTCGTGCCATCTGCTGGTCATACATTATTCCTTTTTTTTTTTTACTCGTATATGTATGGGCCCCCGAAATATGTTTTGCCTCGGGCCCCGCATTAACTAAGGACGGTCCTGTACATATATGAACATATAGAATTGTAGCCCTGTAACCCCCCAACACACACACTGAAAGACTGTTACCCCTCTTATGAACTTTCTGCGTCACCTATGAGCAGATGTAAGTTCTCCAGAACAGCAACATTTTCAGAGTACGCAGTCAAATGGTTGGAAATGTTCATATCAGCATATTTAGAATAGAATTTGATGAGTCCTAAGATGAATTTTTTTTTACTGTCACGCCGCTTACCTCTCACGCCTTTACACCGTCAAGTCCGATTACAGTGGTGCCGGGCTCGATCAACTTGGAACTGCGCTGACTGGGGACGTATAGTCTTTAGTGACGAGTCCCGTTTCCAACTGTGTCCTGACGACAACCGCAGACGTGTCTGGAGACGTCCAGGGCAGCGTGGGGATCCTGCCCTTACTATCGCACGCCACACATGCCCACAACAGGGCGTTATGGTCAGGGGGTGCCATCTCCTTTGATAGCCGGACCCCTTTGGTGGTCATTTCTGGCACACTTACAGCACAGCGGTACGTAGACGACATTCTACGACCGGTTGTGTTACCGTTCCTTTTGCGACACCCTGGACTTACGTTTCAACAAGACAATGTCCGGCCGCACACGGCACGTGTTGCTATGAATTGTCTTCAAGCTTGCCCAACACTTCCTTGGCAAGCTAGATCTCCTGATCTCTCTCCCATAGAGCACATTTGGGACGCTATGGGAAGGCGATTGCAACCATCCCGGAATGTTGACGATTTAGCCCGACAGTTGGAGACAATTTGGCAAGAAATTCCGCAGGACACCATCCGGGATCTTTATCAGTCTATGCCACGCCGGGTGACAGCTTGCATCCAGGCCAGAGGTGGACCAACGCCTTATTGACTTCCTCCCTTTGTAACGGTCAAACTCTGCAATAAATCATTCAATTGTTCTGAAATTTTAATCGTTTCTTTTTCTATGTATGTTCTTCAAATCCACCAATTTTTATCGCAATCGGACAACTCCTTCTTGGTGCGTCGATTTTTTTGTTATAGAGTGTATTTCAGACTTAGAGAGAGTAGGGATGTTATTTTTGTGTGAAACAATTTGTATTTTTTCATGAGCTGGCGGGCCACATAAAACATGTCGACGGGCCGCATGTGGGCTGCGGGTTGAAGACCCCTGGTCTAAGACGACCTCCAGATCACGATACGTTTATTCACATCCAAGTTTACAGGAAGACTAACCCAAATCCAGGATCCAGAAGGCAATAAATATAATGTGAGTGGTAGTTACTATTACATATGCTGTACGTTGCAAGTGCGTGGTAGCATGTATTCTGCGTTTTCTCACAAGGTAACTACTCCAATTGTCACCCCCAAATCGGTTTCATATTTGGTGAGTAGATAGCTAGTATGGTGATGAAATGTAAATAAAAATGAAATCTGCACCAATCGATCCCCAACCAGGGGTAGAAGCCATTGCAATTTAGCGAAATATTGGATTTTTCGACATATTTGGCGGTTTTTCATGAAATTTTATAAAATACGCATTGTTTCGCTAAAATCATCAATACTTGTGGTTGTGAAAACGCTGCATGTAACAAATAATAAAAAATGGAGAAATAATTTCATTCATATTATTTAATTTATTTTTAATGTTCAGCTTATTTTGTATTTGAGGTGATTTTTGTTGGAAGAAAAAGCAATGGTCAGTATATCAAATATTGGTAAATACTTAGTGCGTAAAATAGTGTATAAATACTTTTTTTTGACGTAATACAAAAGAAATATGGCAAAGCCAATAGCTTTGTGAATTATTCAGAAATTCATATTGGGAATGAAGTAATTCCCATTGCCGAAACATTGGTGCAAAGTCCAAATTTTGAAGAATTTACTTGCGATATTGACAATGAGAGAAATGTAGAAATTACTGAAAACATTAGTAAAGACGAGTTAAATTAATTTCTCCCTTATGATGGCATACGACATGATTTACCGTCCTACTCGCTTGCCTACGTGAAACAAGTCGTCGATTTTAAATGGACAGCATCAGACAAACCAAACCGGGTGCTTACAGTTCGATATTGTTTTCATAATCTCAATCTTAAATATAGACAAATTTATAAGATGAAAAAATACGTCACTAATATCGGAAATAAGATTGAAAATTTTCATTCAGTAAAGAAATATCTTTGAAAATTTCGAGATAGAATTGTTTTTTCCCGTGCATGATATTGATTTTCAAACTTAGACACACAAATATAGTACAGAAATTAATGATGAAAATTTCAAAGCACCTCCCACTTTTATAGCTCGCTTCAATGTGGCGTTTCTGGTAGAAAAATAACAAAATTTGTTAAAAAAGCAAAGCACAAAATTCAGAATATTCGAAAAACCAAGTTATTGAGTCTGTTCTTCACGTATCTGATATAATGTAAAGCTATTTATGGAGTCGGATTTGAAATACGGATCAAAGCAGTTTCATCAAAGAAATGACATCAAACAATTCAAAACAGGCAAGCATGTTCAGGGGACTATTCAATGGGCAAGTGCAGCTTCGCTTTCCTTCAAAATACAAGAAGTAATTTTTATGAATGCGACATTATTATCAACTTTTTTTCTCATACATCAAGAGCCGGACTGTACTTTCGGCCCTCGCGTTTGTGCAACTTTGTTTAACTTTCCAAATGTCGTTATTACATGCACAAAAATTGGGAAATCGTCAAAATACATACATATTGTTTTTTATTAGACAACATCATCATGCCCACTTTAACAATAAGTGAAAAAATGTTGATTCCATTGGATTGTTTAAGTAGTCAAAATGGTGAACAAACATATTGAGGAAACATTTTCTATTGGGAACACTAATGCTAATTTCAACATATTCCACCAGGCACAACTTCTTTAGTTCAACCTTGTGATGCTTGTTTTTTCCGATAATGGAAACATTTTGCAAAACAAATAAGGAACTTCATTATACTTCACTCATAAATGAAATACAATATCACGAAATTACACTGCTTAATTCAAAACTAATCATCCGCTTCTGCATTTAGTAACATGGTAAGATATGTCTGGTGGAAATCACCTTAAACTCATTCGAAAGGAGATGATTTTAAAAATGTTAAAAAAATTTGCATCACTTTTCAATGAAATCAATCACGCTATACAGAAAATTGCATAGAAAGTGCATTTCTTTGTTGTAGTCATTGCTCAAACTTCTTATCTTTTTCTCTTTTTTTTTATTGATTTTCACTCTTATTTGCAGTTTTTTGTAGTAAAACGAAGTATGCTTATACTTCTTATAAATCAAAAATTCTACATTATGTTCTATATAAAAAGGTATTCAACCTTTATCATCAATACAGAACTCTTTGTGTTAATTTCTTGTACATTTTTTACCATGCGTGATATTAGTGATGAGTAGCTCGAAGTCACCACATGTTAATACATCATTGTACATATTTATTCTTATATTTTATATAGTTCATCGTCATGTTGTGCATGGTTGTCAGAACTATAAAATACGCTCTTAGGTGGTATGAAATTATAACTGACACAAATGATGCGAATTTTTATGCAAATTAGCTTGCTCTTATTTTTGACACTGGAATGCTTTTTCTGCAGACCAAACCTGGTAAGTAAATATTTTGCAATAGCACTTTAATACATTAATCTATTAGATATAGTGTGTGTTTCTTCAACAACAAGTATTGATGATTTCAGCGAAACAACGGACTTTTTTTACTTAATAATTTTCGACACCCAAGTAGAAATAAGTTCAAACTAGAGCTGTTTTTTGTTTAGGAGAAAAAGAGACGCCGTCCTCATCCCAGATTCGAACTAGGGTCCCTCCGTTTAGCGGGGAGTGTTTTGACTTCTTAGAAAAACGAGGACAAGAACAACGGCCTTTTTCTCCAAGTTAAAAGGGGGACCCTGGTTCGAATCCGGGATGAGGACGGCGTCTCTTTTTCTCCCAAACAAAAATAGCTCTAGTTTGAGTGGGTGTTGAAAATTATTAAGTAAAAAAATAAATCCCCAAACATGAAAACTTACAAAAACTCGCTTGGGTGGCTTTGTGTGTTGGCCATTGTATGGCAATTGTGTTACCCCTGTGAAGGGTAATAATATCTTACAATGGATATTTTATCAAATTTCATGAAAAGTCGCCAAATGAGGATAAAACTCCAACTGTTTGCCAAATTTCGATGACTTCTACCATTGTTTGGGGATCGATTGGGGCAGATTTTATTTTTGTATATATGTTTTAACATTGTACTAGCTATCTACTGACCAAATATCAAACCAATCGGGGGATTCACTTGGAATAGTCCCTTCGTTAGTGCTAATATATCACGGCTACGTGAGGTCGTCACTCGTGTTAACTAAACTTTGGCGTTGTGAAGTGAACAGACTATTCCCAAGTAATAAGTCGGACTAATTCAATAAAGGACTAATTTATTTATTCAACCCATTGTATTTGTATTACCGTAACTGCATATGTGATGTCGGCTTCATTTCACACGTTGTCTTCCACGGCCGGGTAAGAGTAAAGCGATCCAGAACCTTGTGCTTGCGGCCTCTCACCACCAGTATTAGGCCGGGAATCCTCTTTTACCTCCAAAAATTACCCTCTCTTTAGCCATTTCCACTTTCTATTCCAGACCGGATCCCTTTCCTGGCCTCGGACGAATTCATTTTTGGGAACGACACTCGGCATTATGATGGTTATAATCATTATATCACAGATACACTTACAAAACATTAAAAAAGTATCATGATTAGGCTAACCTATCTATATAAAAACGGAAGGAAAGAAGGAAATGAAAAATAATAACTCGGAAACTATAAGAAAGAGAGAACAGAGGGATATGAGGCCTTGAAAACAACAATAGTACAAGTCCAGTTTTGCTTTAGTTTAGTTTCGTTTTAGCCAGAAATAACCTGGTGTTATCCTCTAGCAATTAATTACAATATGGACATATATATAAATACAAGTGTTGCAGGCAACAAGGCAACCCCAGAGGGTACTTCCATGGACTTAACTCAAAAAATTAATTTTTGGGACTTATACAACTGTTGTTTTCAACAATTCATACAATAGAAATGAAAGAACAAAAAAGATAAAAGGATGAAATATAAATTAAATACACATACAAATAATAGTATATTAATGTAAATATCGTTAGGATAAAAACAGAATTGGCAAAATAATTTAATTTTGAAAAGTTTCACGACGTTATGAGGACAATAATTTTGTTCACCCAAGTCACTCCGTATAAGTGCGATTTCGTCTAGTATATTCTAGAATTCAAAGTTCATGAGGTTTTAGTTAAAAGTAATTGTTCAAACATTTTTGAGAGCACAGTGTACATAACATTTGTGAATTTTTCCTTTACGTTGGAAAACAAATATTATCTGTATTTTAATGATTTTAAAATATCTTGAATCAAGCATAACTGCATTTGTCCTCGACTCTTATTTATTGCCACCGAAAGAAACCAATGCACATTTCATCCCAGATATCATTATCTCTTATATCGATAAATCAATTTGCTTTTCTCAATTGAAAAGGGATATAATTTCTTTCTGTCATCCGAGTTCACATTTGAAAGAAAACTTTAGAAAATTATTGGATTTCTTTTAAATATTTTTTTTTTAATTCTTAAATCATTTACAAACTGACATTCTGAGCATTACCTGCGTGTGGGAGACTAGGAGTTCAGGAATACAATCCGGATTTTTTCAATTTACGCGAAAATGTCAAAGCATCTGAATTAAAAAAAATCTTCAAAAGTCAATACAGAATTCCCTTTTTATATAATTTTATAAAGATGAATTAATATACTTTAAATTTCATTTATGTTTGGATTTAATGCAAAACACACAGTTCAACAAATCCACGAATTACACATTTCATGGAGTATTTGTAGAGATGAGATGCTCCAGTGGGACTAACTCACACACAAGGGTTCTAGTGCGGATGAACTGCTTTATTATAATTCTATCTATTAGGAACTGCTAATCTAGTGATAATCATAATCCAATCTAATCTGGTCATAAGGAATCTTCATGTAAAGACGCTGCTTCAGTAGAACTTAGTGCAACTATAACTCTTGTTAGGTTCTTGTAGAGACGGGCTGCTTCAGTGCAACTATACCTCTTGTTAGGTTCTTGTAGAGACGGGCTGCTTCAGTGCAACTATACCTCTTGTTAGGTTCTTGTAGAGACGGGCTGCTTCAGTGCAACTGTAACTCTTGTTAGGTTCTTGTAGAGACGGGCTGCTTCAGTGAAGATAACCCGCAGATAAAAATTCTTATTTTGGCGGACTGTTTTAGCAGAGGTATAACTCTTACCGTTTTCTTTTACAAACCGGCTGCTCCAGTGAAATCAACCCGCACATTAAGATTTTTCTGTGGACGCTCCACTGAAGTACAAATTTACCGCTCATGGAGTTCTTGTAGAGATGGGCTGCTCCAGTGAAGCTAATCCAAACATAACAAGTTTTACATGAACGGGCTACTTTTGTAGAGTTATATCCTTTATGAACTACTCCAGCAAAGCTAACTCGCTGATGAGGATTCTCATGTAGATGGGCTATAATATTAAAATTGTACCTTTTGTGGTAATCTTGTAAAATCGAGTTGCTTCCATGGAGTTATGTCTCTTATGAGAACTTTTGTCGGCAATATACTAATCCGGTGGTAACGCCGTATTCATGCAAGTGGCATAAAGGTTTAACTTTATATAATTTAATATAAATTCAATAAAAGTTTTATATAATTTAATATAAATTTAATGTAGAAAAATAGATTAAAGTGTAAAATATATGGAAATATGGATTTAAAGGTTATATGAATCCATGCGCTAGGCAGAGTATTTATTTTCACTGTGTATGTATTGCATAGCTTCGCTACAAATATTAAAGACCACCAGAAAAAGCGTCTGATATCGCAGAAATTCTGTAGTCTATATAATTCCATATGAGGTCATATCTTCAGTGGAATGAAAAATATAGCCAATTTCATTATGCAATAAACCAGCAATTTATAATTACACGATATACGTAAATGACAGTATATTAAATCGAGATCTGTATATTTAATTGTAGTTTATGATGAAGCAGGGAGTTTGGTTTTTCATGATTTATTTTGTCAAAATTTCGGTCATAAACTTACCCGCAAAATCGAATTCCAAGGACGTTTTCCAACGTTTAAATGAATTAAGGGAAATTTGGACCGGCGCCTGTATTAGACCACCATTGTAACTCGACCTGTACATGCAAATTGGTCTATAGAATATGCAAAACAGGTTGCCTTGACATAATGTGGGCTGACCCAATCACTTTTATATTAGAGCGCCTCGTGGTTGTATTTTGTAAGCTAAGATTATATTTTAACAGTTAAAGATTAAATATTTCAACCATGGCAGAAAGCTTCTAGGATATCCGAAACTAAGCAGAAAAATGTGTCATTGTATTTTCAAAAATTACACTTATTTGGTTATAATTTACGACAATAATTTTAAAAATTTAGTCAACGGTTTGGGTTAGGTATAATGTTTATGGTTATTTTCCAAAGTTGCCTGATTTGGACCACAAGCAGTTGCCTAGTTTGAATCACAAGCAATTGTCTATATTGGACTGGCCCAATTTAGACAGCGGTCAAATTTTATGAAAATTCTTCCGGAATGAGCGTATCTAGTAACGCGATCGCGAAGATGTTTTTGGTCTATCATAGTAATATTCGAAATCAAACAAGATCGTATACCATAGCATGTATGTTGACAAATGTCGAAATGTTTTATAATGTTTCACAGTTGTCAGTTATCTTTTTTTCAATACATCTATTTCATATGTTTGGTTTTTTTCACATGTGTGCATTAGCACCTTTATCATTATACTAATAGGATCGCAGCCCAAGGTGCTATATTTTTATAAGTTTTTTTTTTGTATTTCTATGAGTTAAATATCTCTTTACCCATATTTATAAAACCTTTATTTTGTGATTATATACACGTAACTACAGCACAAGCATTATTTTATTATAAATGAGAATTAATGTTGTTTTATACACACTTCGTATACCTCTTACTCCCAACCTTCATTGATTAGAATAATGGGTTTGAGTGTCATAAATTTCATGAATTTTATGGGTAGAAAGCAACTACTTTCTTGGCGTAAATAGTTGATCTCAACAATAAACGAGTTGATAAACCCTGTTCTATAATTTTTGCAATAAAATTTTAAATTGCCTTTCAAGTTGATCTGGCAAAGAGAGGACATTATGGGCGATGGTCTCAAAATGATTTATTAATGGCTTTCGGAGAAGAATGGTGATAGCAGTCTGAATGAATGCAGCCTTATTTATGAAGTATCAAAAGGAACTATTAAGAAACACGCTGATAATAAAAACTCCTTTATGAATGGAGTAACGACATCGGGCAAACAAGCCACCTTTTCTCCGAACGAGAGAAAAATTTTGCGCAAGCATATCCTTGAATGCCTTTTCAGTTGAACCATGAAGGAAATCCAAAAATTAGCTTTCTTTGTTGTAGTAAAGCACTCGCTTCCACATTTCTGCAATAGAAGTAAAAGAGTTTCAGGTAAAATGTGGTTTTATGATTTTGTAAGCGTCGAAATCCCTATCTTGCACTTGGTAAACTTGAAGGAACCTCAATAGCAAGGGCACATGTCTTCAATAGAGAGAGAACGTAAATAAGTTTTTGGATTTTCTAGAAAAAATTATTGATGAGTATCAAATCACAACTGAAGCTTTATTTAATGTCGATGAATCGGGTTTTAGAAGCGTGAAGAAAGACCCACAAAGGTGGTTGCTCACAAAGGTAAACACCACTTAGGGACTATCACAAGTGGTGAGCGTGGTGCAACTATGGTATGTGCGGTCAGTGATGCTGGATTTTATTTTCCACAGATGATAATTTTTAAAAGAACAAAATGCAACATGGATCTTAAAACTGAAGCACCTGCAGCAAGCATTGTTACGATTTCAGACAAGGGATACATAAACTATGAATTGCTTGGTGAGTAGTTTAAACATTTCTACAGTCACGTGAACTGCAACAAAGATAAAAAAGGTGCTTCAACTACTTGATTGACATCCGGCACACAACAAAAACTTGGAGGCCTGTGAATTTTCTCAAGAGAATGCAATTGTATTACTGCAGTTACCTGGTCACACATCCCGTTGCTCGCAATCTCCAAATGTTGCCTTTTTTGGTACCAAAAAGACTTACTTTACTCAAGCGTAAAAAACATACTTTTGATAATATAAAGGAAAAACAATCTCCCAAACACAAATTTCTGAATTGTTGAATGAAGCGTAAGGTAGATCTATCAACGTAGGCATAGCGGAGGGTACCTTCCTTGCCTCTGGTATTTGGCCCATAAACAGACATATCTTTAAAGACTACCAATTTGCACCCTTCAATAGTTTTCTATGTTCTGAAAGCCCAATTGAAATTGCGAAAACCACCAATAGGTTTCAGAGGCCAATGTCTACGTCTTCTTGTGACAATGAAAGCGGCAGTAGTGATGGCATAATTGATTATGTACCTCAGGAGAAAAAAATAAATAATTCAAGAAATATCTCTTCCAAATATCACCTTCACCAAAACAAAATCTGTAGGTAAGCCCAAAATTTTTCTGAAGACGTGGATTAGCCCCAATCGCAATAACAAGTAATATCTATAAATAAAAACTCGCAATAACAAGTAATATCTATAAATAAAAACTGCAAAAAGCTAACGAAAAAAAAATGCAGACCGCAAAATCACAAAATTTTGGAAAAAAAGAAGGAAAAAAGATTGCATGATTTCGTATTTTATGTGAAGGCACCAACGAACAAATATGATACAATGTATAAAGTGTCGTACCTGGATCAATACACAATATGCTAGAGTAAATGTAAAGATAATAAAGTGTTTTTTCTTAAACTGTTCTAAAGAAAACTGGTAGGTTTAAAAATTAAACCTATGGTACATTCTAAGAAACCAGTGACCCAGCCCAAGCAATCAGTTTCTCTGATTAAACTCGTGACTCAATTTTAATTTACTGCCTTTTGTGCCATTCTAAATTACATTTCTAAAAAATTAAATTAAATCATTTTGAAGACTTAAATAGTGACATTTATTTCCTGTACTTCTTTTATTTTTAATATATCCCGTTTTCAGTATAAATAAAACAGATATTCAAGTGGTTTAAATTCGACAACTCTCTTATATGCTTTTGTTAGGAATTTCAAAGCTTTTTCTTATCATTGCAAATAAAATATTTTTATAATTACAGAAAATCCATAAAGAAAATTGACAACCCTCTCATGAATATAAATAATAAGGTACTTCCTCACCTATTGTTATATTATTTTTACGCATAATTTCAAATCGAACTTTTTGAGTTGAATATGTAGGTTGTTTTATTCGTATATTATATATATGTATTTATATACTATGTTTGATTTCCATAACATATAGTTTGTTGTAGTTTACAAACTTAAGTATACTTCGCCTGTCCTATAGAGAGTAAATACTGGCATATCAATAAGTCTGCTACGCTAAGAGAAATCACAGTCATTATAAATTAAACAAAAAAGTATACATGCATTTTTGTATTTACTATTTTGATTAAATTTTACATCAATATTTATCTTCAAATTTCCATAAACTTTTCATCGAATTTCTACAAAATTTGTATCGAATTTCAATAAAGTTTTCATTAAATTTCAACAAATGTTTCATCAGATTTCATATTCGAATATTAAACATGGTGTTCAAATATTTTAGGTAGCATAGTATTTAAGGAAGGGTGGAAAGTTTTAAACTTTTAAATTTTAAACTTTAAATTTTGAACTTTTAAAAGTTTTGAGATCGAATCTATTTAAGTCTGCTTTTGGTAACAAACTGCTATACATTAGAATTTCAATGGAGACAAGTCGCGGTTTAATTAAAACTTCTGCCTAAGAGTGAACTGACCTTTGAAACTTCAAATTCGGAACTTTTTCAGAACTCTTCTTCCAGAGCATGCATACGTCTGAATTAAATCTCAGTCCATCTAACGAACTTCTTTATAAATCCCAGTACCAGTCAGAAGTTTAAAGAAAATGGAAATACATTCAATCAAATACGCAAAATGGAAAATTTATTTCTTCTTACTTATTTCGTATCCACATTGGTTGTCGTCAAAGCTTCAATGTCAAGAAAAACAAGTGATATTAGTGATACCAGAACCATATGTTCTGCATACACAGCTTATATAAGAAAGTTGACAAAGTAAAAAATATAATTCGGTTAGGCTTGCAGAAGGCGAATTCATCGTTTATGGGCTTATCCATCTAAAAATCTTGAAATTTTGGAGTTCTTTTTGATATTTCACTTTCAAAGAAACGGTAAAAGAAATTAAGGGAAATGTATATATAAAGTAGGAAACCTTATAAAATTAATGCGATTTAATTTAAAAGAAAAATACAAGAATTTCCAGCAATTTCGTTAGTAAGTTTTTTAAATGAAACTGCTTGAAAAAGAACACAGTCCTTATCTTTTAATTTAAAAGCAAATTTCCAAAAAATTGTAAACATGTTATTCAAAAAGGATAAAATTTCCCTTTTTACTTTCAAAACAAATTAGTTAAACCTCCGTTCACAGGACAACTTATTCCACTCGATAAAAAAATTTTGAAAACAATTTCATTTTCATTTACGAAACAGAATCTAGGCAATTATTTGTTGTGCTTAAAGAGTCACAAAATTAATGAATATTTTAATATCCCCTTAAAATCTTTATGAGAATTTACGCAACCTCGTTAAAATTTTTACTTTATTTCTAAAATTAATGTTTTCCTTCCGGAGCAGTCGCAAAAAATATTCATTATTTTAATATTTTTAAGGGTTTCGGTTTTCATGTGGGAACACAAAATTTTATTATTATTTTTTCTTAATTCTAGTTAATTTTCACTAATTATTGCTTTATTCTTTAGAATGCTTTTAACATTCTATTAATACTTTAAACAACTGATCCGCATAAGTACTTTGTTTTTAATCTTTCTCTGTCGTGTTCATTTCAAAAAAAGTTTGGCGCTTTTGTTGACTACGTTTGGCGACTTCAAGACTCATTATTGGCGAACTTTGTAGTACTGATAATGACTTCTATAGGCCACAAATTTACTGCTTTGTATCTTGAAAGAAAGATTTTGTTTTTAAACATTTATTATTATGTCACTTTAAAGCACAATTGAAGGGTTTGCAACTCTGAAGGACTGGTAACAACGTTCTCGCCTCAAAATTATTGTTTTGTATCTTGAAAGAAAGTTTTTTTAAGCATTTATGATTATGTCACCTTAAAGCATAATCAAATGGTTTGTAACTTTGTAGTACTAATAACTTTTTCGCCTTAAAGTTACCTTTTTATGTCTTGAAAGAAAAAATTTATGTTCAAACATTTCGGATTTTTTCACTTTAAATCACAATTGAATGGGTTACTCACTGATTTTTAAAGCGTATTAATCCTTTGCACTCCAGGCTATTGAGCCAAAGGAATTCAAAGCCATATACTGAATGTCGCTCCAGCGGAGCCAGTGGAGTGCAAAGGTTTAATGAACAGTTGAAGAAACAGTGAAAAGTTTCTTCTTTGCTGGGACTAATTGCTGTTTGCAATAACAAAAACTTCCGAAACTTACTTTCATAGCAGTTACATCAACCGCTCTCTCAAACCAGATTTCTTTTTCCAAACTTGACAAAAATAAAGCCAACGGGAAAGCTAGATAATTGGATACTAAAAGCGGCCTTCTTGAGTAATTAAAGATGATGTCAAAGCATTTGAACAGCAATTCACGGATTATTGATTCCATTATAACCTGAGTACCAGAAAATTTTTATTTTCTATGGGTATTATTCGGCAAATAGAAGTTCTAGTAGAAATTTTGTGTCAAATCATTTTAGTAGTTAGTTCAACACTGAAACATTGCGTCAAATCACCAGCAATTTCATTGAAACAACAGAATGCGGAGGCCTGAGGGTGGGAAGTGGGGTTGAAATATCTATGGTGAACTCTCAAACCATAGGTGTAGACTTATAGGCTCCCTTGGGGTCCGAGCCCCCCCCCCCGCTCCCAATAATTTTGAAATCCTAATATTGATGCTCAAAACTGAAAATTTTCCCATATCCCCTCTAGCTGGATCCAAACTCTATACAACAAGGTGATCAAAAGTCTCGCATTTATTACGTTTCGTAATCTTTCTCACTTTTTTTGAACACTTGTCTTTTTTCTCTCTTCAAAGTTTATTTAACGTTAAATTTTAACATTATTTGGTAATCGCTTCTTTACAAAAAATTAAACTTCAAAGACACTGAATCAGGTTTGCTTCAATAAATCTTGGAGAGATTTAGTGGAATATAATTGATGTGAATCAGAACTAAGCTTTAATTATGTGAAATTAAAGCTATTTTGCGCACAATATCGTCGATGTATCACAACAGCGTTTGGTGCTAAATTGGACGAAATCCTAGAGGCAGTTCTATGTCAAAACTAGTAAAAACCAGTAGCCCTTAGTTTGCATTTCGAATTTAATTTTACCTGGCCCCTCATCTTGACCAGGTCATCTCGATCACGTTGACATGACATATGGGTTCATCAAAAAACTACAGGCGAATCTGAAACTAAGGGAATACATTGGTGTTAACGGTCAAAACTAGTGACCAACACTATTAATCGCATATTGCACATGCCGTTAAAAGTATGGTATTATTATTATTATTATTTACGCATCATTCAGTTTAATTTCACCATTCTCACACATAGGAAATACCATTTGTCCGGTACACTGCAGTAGCAGTTGATTGGATTCAGATGAAACTAAAACGCCTCGACAACAACACCAGGAAAATAATGAAGGGCAAGCGAGCATTACAATCTTGAAGCGATGCATATTGCATATGCCGTTAAAAGTATGGTATTATTATTTGCACATCATTCAGTTTAATTTCAGTATTTCACACATAGGAAATACCATTTGTCCGGTACACTGCAGTAGCAGTTGATTGGATTCAGATGAAACTAAAACGCCTCGACAACAACACCAGGAAAATAATGAAGGGCAAGCGAGCATTACAATCTTGAAGCGATGCATATTGCATATGCCGTTAAAAGTATGGTATTATTATTTGCACATCGTTCAATTTAATTTCAGTATCTTCACACATGGGAAGTACCACTTGTCCAGTACACTGCTGGAATAATTGATTGGATTCAGATGAAACTAAAATACCTCAACAACAGCACCAGGAAAATCATGAAGGGCAAGCGAGCATTACAATTTCGAAGCTACATAGATAGAGTCTGAATATTATAACATATGAAAAGAGACAAGGACTACAACAAGTTTTCCAATTTATACGGGATGTTTAATTGTTTGACTTTGCTAAAATTCTTTTTTTAAACGCATCCGTACGTTAATTGTATGCCGACATTGAGAATTAAAGACATTAGTGGAGTAAACTTTGACGTTTTCACGTCAACGTTATTGATTTTGCGTTAACTTAATAAATGCTAAAAAAATTGACGTCTTAAGTTTCAGCAGACATTTTTTCGGACCACTTGGGGAAATACTAATGTATTGACAAATTCC
This sequence comes from Dysdera silvatica, assembly GCA_006491805.2. Lineage (NCBI taxonomy): Eukaryota > Metazoa > Arthropoda > Arachnida > Araneae > Dysderidae > Dysdera > Dysdera silvatica. The sequence continues at coordinate 124,409,136 of QLNU02015003.1, read as the reverse complement.
AGGATCCCTGCAGCAGTATATAACCACTGCTGATAGTTGCGATCATTGTAAATTTGAGTCATTATAAAAATGATAAAAATGTTTTGAACCACTTCTCTTTTTTAAAAGTTTTAAATTTGAATAATTTTTTTTATTTCTTTTCCTTGCTTATTTATTCTCTTTTCTTTTTTTTTTAGCTTAGACGAAAGAAATTTCAGAAATCGAACGTCGTACATTAGTTGAAAAGTTAGGCTAAGTTCAATTTATGGTTGTCATTTGCATGACATGTAAATAAAATTTTTATTTATTAATTGAAATTAACTAATTTCAGTAATAATGAACTTTAGAAATGGGAATTAACATTAAATGAAGTATAATTATTAATCAATAATTATTATCTATATCAATAACATAGGCAATTCGAAGAATAATCTATTAATTGTCTTTAATTAATATTTATAAATCCTGGAACATATGTTCATTAATAGAGAATTTATTGGAGAATTTCAAAATTTCCTCGGTGGTTAAATAGTTACAGGAACTTAACTACCAAGATACATTGGTTAAGTGGTTGAAACTACAACTTTGAATATAAATTTTGTATTTGAATTAAAGCAACTTTTATCATAAGCTTATATAATATTATAAAGGAAAACATGCAAATATATTATGCATTATTATAATGTAAGATATTATTACCCGTCATAGCGGTAACACAATTGCCAAATATGGTCAACACAGAAAAGCCTCCGTGGCGAGTTTTTTGTGAGTTTTCGTGGGGGAATTTATTATACAATAATTTTGTGCCACCCACGTTTATGTAGCTCAAACTAGAGCTTTTTATTTATATTTGGAGAAAAATTATTGTATAATAAATTCCCCCACGAAAAACTCACAAAAATCTCGCCCCGGAGGCTTTTCTGTGTTGACCATTATTTGGCAATTGTGTTATCCCTGTGAAGGGTAATAATATCTTACATCCTAATATACGGAGAAAAATGCGTTTGTTCTTGTCCTCATTCGTCTAGTAGGTCAAGACACCGCGGGCTAAACGTGGGGACCCTGGTTCGAATCCAGGATGAGGACGGCGTCTCTTTTTCTCCAAAAACAACAAGTTCTAGTTTGAGCTACATACACGTGAGTGGCAAAAAAATTATTGCATAACATTATTATAATGTTTGATTATTTATAGTTTTGTTGGTGATGTTTCAAAAATTGCGTCGAGTCGTCTTCCTCGTCACACAATTACGTGACTTTTCATCATGGCATATAAACAAAAGTCTTTCAATTTGACCGGCAAGAATAAACTAAATAAAAAAAAGTCGTATATACAAACAAAATTATATATTTTTGTTTTACGGCACAAGGACAGTTAAGCTCTGGCTGAACCGGAACCTATAATTTCATATGAAGTCAGAACTCACCCCAGAAAATTATGACTACACTGGGAAGGAAAATGCCAGGCATTCTACGATACTTTTGGAAACATATCTGGTTTATGATATCCGGTGATAAGATGTCAGCAACATATTCACAGATATCAGGTACGATATTCGCTCGATATCGGGCACGATATCAAGTATATATCAGGTATGATATTCAAGTATATATCGCGGGTACGATATTCAAGTATATATTATATATATATCAGGCACGATATTCAAGTATATATATCACATATATCAGATACGATATTCGCCAGATATTAATGATATTCGCTATATATCAGGTACGATATTCATGCAGATATCAGGTAAATGCAGGAAGCGGTAACGGGCGCTGGACTTCTACGTCACCCGAGTCACTTGAAAGTATTTATTCTCCGCCGAATGCACAATAACACGATATGTTTGTTTGTATCTTCACGCCTTCAAGAACAAATGCATTGTAAAGCACCGATATAAATACAATATATAAAATAATATATTAATTAATAAAATATAAAACATAAGATTAAAATAATATAAATATGATAATATATAATAGTACTCAAAGTACGATGCACTATGCAAGCCTGGCAACATACTTTGTTATTAGAGACGAATTTATTGACTGGACAGGCTTCAGTGAATTGCTCTTGCTCCTTTTTGGATTATACCATGTAATAGAGAATAAGTTAATACACGTTATGACATCTTTCTCTGAGATAGATCGTAACATCCGCAAATTCCATGTAATCTCGTCGATCTATCGGAATTTCCCGTCACTTTCCTGAGGTCCTTGACCCTTTCTCTCGGTGGTGATTTAAGGTCCTAAGCTTAAATCATAGATATCAATGCATTATCTTCAATGGCAATTCTCTTTTTTTTTTTTTTACTAACGGTTTACTATTTTAAAGCTCTTATACAGAACTGCGGGTTTAAAAGTATTCGATGTGCTGAATATATATATATATATATTGCCGATACCATGCGCTTAAATCAAAGGGCTAATTAACTAAAATAAAATAATTCTTGTAAGTACAGTGTATTACACTCACAGAGTGAAGGGAGGGAGAGAGAGAGAGAGAGAAATTAGGGAATATGTATATTAAATTTTAATATTCAACTTTCTCTATAAGAATAAATTAAATAATTGGTGTATCAGCAAAGAGGTAATATGAATTCCAAAGTTCTTAAAAAAATTAATTGTTTAATTAAATTAAAGGTAAATTAACATTGAAAATAAGTATTTTAAAATTGGCGAAATTTGGCATATAACAGTGGGACGAAAACAATTTCACGAAGTTGACGTTTTTTACGGGTGTTAATAAAAACGTTTTCAACGTTGAACACTTACGTTCTTTAAAAGTTCGCACAAAATTTAAATTCATTATCAATTACGCTCTATGAAAAATGAAATACAGCCAAACTCTGCCTATGAGAATATTAATTATAATAATATTTCCTGCGGTCGCGACTGCAAGTTACAGACCGTAACAGGTTCGATCTTGTTGTGGTCGATTAAGACTGCTGCACCTACCGGCTTAGAGCAATCATGCTCATGGCTGGGGATGGTGTGTAGATGATGGAACCAGTGACTTCCGCGAGTGTAACTCGTCCCGTAAATTTGTATTTTGAGGCGTTTGAATGGGCGTCACTCAACCGGAGTGCGTAGAAGTGTGTGCAGAATTACACAATCATGAAAATACACTCCATTAGTTACCTCCGGAAACAAAACAAAAAAAATATTTTCAATGGCATCAACGGACGTCTCTGCTCCGAAAGCGAGGAACAAAATATCCGATCATGGAGGAATACACGTCCATTGGAAAAAAAAACAACTTTCACTTCAAAAGCGAGCGGTCGGGAACCGACATTGGACGAGGACACAAGGACAGGTGATTATCTCACTGCCTCCTCCTTCGCCCTTCCCTTCTGCACAGAGACGTAGCTAGGGGGGACGTTTTGGGATTGTAACCCCCCCATCGCAATGAAATTTTGTATAATTAACATAGGAATTTATGAGTTGTAGCTCCGTAACTACTCCCATTAAGCCTATAACCCCCCCTTATGAACTTTCTGCCTACGCCACTGCTTCTGCATCCCTGAAAATTCCTGCTCTCTAGTCTCCCCCTTCTCTTAGGAGTCCGTAAAAGGATCTGGATTTTCTCTCATTGACACACATGAGGGACTGACTATCTGTTTTGGGGTGTATGACGTCACATCACACTTGTCTATAACGAAATCTTTCCCCATTTCTCTAGACAGATTTCACTGCAGGTTTAAAAATTAATGTGCATTAAAAAAGTGAAATAAAGTTTATTACAAATTAAGGAAAAAACAAATATTTTCTACCATTTCTTTTGGGTGCATTTTCGAATCCTAATCGCTTGTAAAAATAAATGCGAGTAAATATTAAATAAGTATAACGAGGTTCCATAGTCAATTCCAGTTACCATCTGACTACGATTAGATGAAAGTCGTTTTAAACGTTTTCAAACGTCTGTCCAAAAAATTTCAGTGCTGCGATGAAAACGCGCTCACCCAGCTTGTTGTTGATCCGGGATCGACACTTTTAACGTTACCGAACAAAAATAAATGAAAAAAAATAAAAAAAGGACGCTATCCGGCTGACTGTTTACTGCGGTCCAGTGGTTTGCTTCCAAGCAAATTCCAATTCGTATCCTTGGAAAAAATGTAGATTCACTACGTTAAGTCTTCGCACTCATCTTAACAAATTCTACCGTTGCGCCATTAAACTGGATTTGACTCTCAGTGGCGTAGAAACTTAGAACATGTGACCTTTTTCTGCTTATCGTAGACCGGGTTTGGTTCTTAGCAAAAGAGGTTCGGATTCCTCAGAAAATTGTAGGCCCCAATGCAGCTTAACAGTTGCTATCCTTGCGCCATAAAGACCTAGGCAAAAATGTTTCTTAGTAATCATTTCACGCTATTCTTGCGTATTTCCCTATTTCATCCATCAATTTTGCCTTTGAACGTTTCCCTAAACATCGATGATCTCTTGATATTTAGTTTAATGTTTTTCGGATTGTTTCTTATTGGTTAGTCCTCGGGACGGTGAAGAAACCCGACAGCGTTTTTGCAATATTGTAAGTCAATGGTTCTAAAACTTTTCATTCTACGGAATCCTTATCTAATTATATTGCTAATCATTTAAAATTCCGCTATAAATATTATATTATTAATTAACATTTTATTATAAATTAATATTATTTAAGGGATATCTGAAAGCTATTATTCATCACTTTATATTAGACATAAACATAAAAATAAGCAATATATTAGTATAAAAGGGTAGGTAATAACTTTTTCTATGTTTAGAGGATATTACTTAAGCTCCGTTAAGGGGCAATTTTCGGCCATGTTTGATAAATTGCTTTCGAAACCCATGTAAGATGGTTACGGAAACCTATATAGGGTTGTTACGGAACCCCAAGGGTCCGCTAAATACACTTTCAGAAATATTGTTCTAAAGAAAACTATTATTCCATCTGTTTTTAGCTCATGACACATATTAACGGATTATTTAAGACAAGATAATGGTCTTAACGTAACACACAGTTAATATTGTTCCATGAAATTAATTTGATTATACTCAAAATCAAATCTACAAATATTTGGATCAAAAATTAAGTAGATGTTAAACATTAAGAAATTTTAATGCATTCGCATTAGATTTTAGTAAGTTTCGATCAAATTCTATGTATATTCGCATCAAATCTGCCATTATTTGGATAAAATCTAATTGAAATCTAAATATTTCTGCAATGAGACAGAAGAATATAAAATTAATTGAAATATTTTCAAAAGATATATTTTACAATAACTATAAAGAACATGCCAAATTCATGTCAGTTTTTATTGTTGTGTTATATTAAAGCATTTTGAGGATTTGGCTAAAATCTTTGCCCATGCATGCTAACGTCGAAAAGCACGTTCCTGGTTGTGAGCTATGTTCTGAAAAAGTAATCGCATTACTTAAGAACATTAATTGAGATCATTTTTCCCACTAAAACAATTATATCCTCTCCCTTCTGACACTCGACATTGCTATGTTTATTTCATTGTTTTACTTTACTTCTGCTTTTACAAAGTGTTACATCTATATGTTACATAATAAAGAATTGGACAAACGCAACTAAAATGTAGAAAGTTTCATGGGAGAATTGAAATATTCTCTTATATTATAGAGTATTATACAGTGGTACCTTGAGATACGAGTGCCCTAACATACGAGTTATTTGAGATACGAGCTGTCGAGCGAGCGAAGTTTTGTTTTGAAATACGAGCGACATTTGAGATACGAGGAACGGCCAGCTGCGACGCTGCACACGGTCCACCAGTTTACTGCGCCTGCGCCTCGTGCATTATTCCACGTATTCCCCCAGTGTGCTTGTTTACCTCGCTGTCGAAGCATCTTTGCTAAGTTTTTCTAGGGCTTTGCGCTTTTTGTGCATTTACATACTTTATCACATTTCTTTTTATAACCATGGTTCCGAAGAAAGTGAGTGGAAAGGTCAGTGCTCAGAAGAAGATGATGTCTATTGAATTAAAGCGTGAAATCATAGAAAAAAATGAGCAAGGTGTGCGAGTAGCTGACTTGGCGAGGCAGTACGGGCGTAGTACTTCAACGATATGCACTGTGCTTAAACAGGAGTCGATAAAGGGTATAACGCCAGCTAAGGGCGTTACAATAATTTCTAAGCTCCGGAACTCTCTCCATGAAAAGATGGAGAAACTGCTGATGGTTTGGGTGACGGAGAAGCAGCTTAAAGGCGATACCTTAACACAGGGCATCATATGCGAGAAGGCACGAGCGATTTACGGTGATTTGCTGAATCAGACCCCGCGCACTTCCACGGACGAGGCATCGGAAGACTCGTTTAAAGCCAGTCGAGGCTGGTTTGACAACTTTAGAAAAAGGACCGGCATGCACTCCGTTGCCAGGCATGGTGAGGCAGCAAGTTCGGATGTGAAGGCAGCTGAGGATTATCTCAAAACTTTTTCCGAACGGATAGAAGCCAATGGATACATCCCCCAGCAAGTCTTCAACTGTGACGAAACAGGGCTTTTCTGGAAGAAGATGCCGAATAGGACTTACATAACGGCAGAGGAGAAGATAATGCCAGGCCACAAACCCATGAAGGATAGACTAACTCTCGCACTGTGCGCCAATGCGAGTGGCGACTGCAAGATAAAGCCTCTGCTTGTATACCATTCGAAAAACCCCAGAGCCTTTAAGTCACATAAGATTTTAAAAGAAAAACTGCAAGTTATGTGGAGGGCAAACCCGAAGGCATGGGTCACTAGGCAGTCTTTGTGCAGTGGGTAAACCTGGTTTTTGGCCCTTCTGTTAAGAAATATCTACAGGAAAACAACCTACCCATGCAAGCCCTTCTCGTCCTCGACAATGCTCCTGCTCACCCACCGAACCTCGAAGATGACATCCTCGAAGGGTTCAAGTTTATAAAGGTTCTCTATCTACCACCTAACACCACTCCTATCCTGCAGCCCATGGATCAGCAGGTGATTTCTAATTTTAAAAAGCTGTACACTAAGCACCCGTTCCGGCGCTGCTTTGAGGTGACAGAGAACACAAACCTCACCCTTCGAGAGTACTGGAAGGACCACTTTAACATCGTGATATGCCTCAAAATTATTGATCAGGCCTGGCTGAGTGTTACAACGAGGACCTTGACCTCTGCATGGAAGAAGCTGTGGCCTGAGTCTGTAGCCGAAAGGACCTTCGAAGGATTCGAACCCGAAGTGCCAGTGGAGGACGAGATTGTGTCTTTGGGAAAATCCATGGGTCTGGTGATGGATGAGAGAGACGTGAACGAGCTCGTCGGGGAGCACTCTCAGGAACTGACGACCGAGGAATTACAAGAGTTACAGTCGCAGCAGCATTCGGGGTTCTGCAAGAAATTGGTTTTGAGGAAGAGCCAGAGGTGGAGGAGGTTATCTCTACAAGTGAGATAAAAGAGATCTTGGGAATGTGGGAGAGAGTTTCACAGTTCGTGGAAAAGAAACACCCCGAAAAAGTTGCAACGGGTCGTGCATCGGAGCTATTTAATGACACTTGCCTAACTCATTTCCGCAGCATTCTGAAAGGGAGGAAGAAACAAACCTCCTTGGACAATTTTTTTTGAATCCGGCGAAAAAGGCAAAGACCAGTGAAGAGAAAAGCAGTGACTAAAATTAAGCATACAGTAGCATTTAAGTTGTGTGTAAGTTGCATTTAAGTGACCAAAATACAAATATGTGTGTACACTTTATAAAACCATTTTGTTTTGCTTTACATTCTCTTTTATTATATTTTTATACTATATTTGTCATTTATAAATACATTTTTCTTATTCAAAAACACGTAACAAAAACAATTGGGGGTAGCATTTTTGGGGCTGGAACGGATTAATGGCATTTCAATTAATTTCAATGGGGAAAATTGCTTTGAGATACGAGCAAATTGACATACGAGCAAGGTTACGGAACGAATTAAACTCGTATCTCGAGGTATCACTGTATATTCATTGCGTCATGTGTATATGTTAGACTTATCGAAAATATGAAGGGTAATTCAAAGGACGGTAGAAGATATGTACTTTCAAATTGATGATTTTTTCCATAATATAGAAAATACATTCTACATGTTTTCACTTCACAACACTATTTCGAAATCTTTGTTATTTTCAAAATTTTGCACTCCATGAAAATATTTACACAATACTACATAAAAATTATTTGAACTTCTTAAAGTATATATTTCAAAATCATTTTAAGTGTTTTTTAAAACAAATCATAGAATTTTTTGCTTCTTAAAAATTTTTCTAATCACAATTAAATTTTCCTTCTCTGAAATATTTTAGGATTACTTATGTTAAGAAATATGCTGAAAATAAAATAAAATAAAAATAAACAAATTTCAATATTTTTTCTTGTCCTTTTCAACCTCTACAGTAATTAAATTTCCCCCTATAATTTTTGAGTTCCATATTAGCTGACCAATTAATTTCATTTTTCTATTTCAGGACCATTTTTCAAAACAATAATTTTAGTAAAATCGCGAATATTTTCCAAATAAATGTGGCAATACTATATGCTCAGTTAATCGTAAGAATATTTTTTCATAATAATAATAATAATATGGACATAGTAATATTCTCAGTGGCAGTGATATATACAGCATACATACATCCATAAAACACATTTGTGTATCAAACAACAGTATTAATCAACGTTTATTGGCGTAGTGATACCAGCGCCAATGTTATAGCGTGATCAGATGATGAAACGTTCGAGAGAAAATAAATATTTCTGCATTTGGTGGTACCTGAACCTACGATTTAATTTGACTTAATTACACCTATTGATTTAATCTGCGTAGTGTTCGATTTATATAAATACATATGCTGCACAGAAATATTTATTTTCTTTCGAACGTTTCACCATCTGATCACGCTATAACATCAGCCCTGGTATCACTACTCCAATAAACGTTGATTTATACTGTTGTTTGATTTAATCTGC
>QLNU02015003.1:124373465-124400088 GCA_006491805.2 Dysdera silvatica | reverse complement strand
TACAGTGGTACTTCGAGATACGAGTACCCTAACATACGAGTTATTTGAGATACGAGCTGTCGAGCGAGCGAAGTTTTGTTTTGAAATACGAGCGACATTTGAGATACGAGGAACGGCCAGCTGCGACGCTGCACACGGCCCACCAGTTTACTGCGCCTCGTGCATTATCCCACGTATTCCCCTAGTGTGCTTGTTTACCTCGCTGTCGAAGCATCTTTGCTAAGTTTTTCTAGGGCTTTGCGCTTTTTGTGCATTTACATACTTTATCACATTTCTTTTTATAACCATGGGTCCGAAGAAAGTGAGTGGAAAGGTCAGTGCTCAGAAGAAGATGATGTCTATTGAATTAAAGCGTGAAATCATAGAAAAAAATGAGCAAGGTGTGCGAGTAGCTGACTTGGCGAGGCAGTACGGGCGTAGTACTTCAACGATATGCACTGTGCTTAAACAGAAGGAGTCGATAAAGGGTATAACGCCAGCTAAGGGCGTTACAATAATTTCTAAGCTCCGGAGTTCTCTCCATGAAAAGATGGAGAAACTGCTGATGGTTTGGGTGACGGAGAAGCAGCTTAAAGGCGATACCTTAACACAGGGCATCATATGCGAGAAGGCACGAGCGATTTACGGTGATTTGCTGAATCAGACCCCGCGCACTTCCACGGACGAGGCATCGGAAGACTCGTTTAAAGCCAGTCGAGGCTGGTTTGACAACTTTAGGAAAAGGACCGGCATGCACTCCTTTGTCAGGCATGGTGAGGCAGCAAGTTCGGATGTGAAGGCAGCTGAGGATTATCTCAAAACTTTTTTCGAACTGATAGAAGCCAATGGATACATCCCCCAGCAAGTCTTCAACTGTGACGAAACAGGGCTTTTCTGGAAGAAGATGCCGAATAGGACTTACATAACGGCAGAGGAGAAGATAATGCCAGGCCACAAACCCATGAAGGATAGACTAACTCGCGCACTGTGCGCCAATGCGAGTGGCGACTGCAAGATAAAGCCTCTGCTTGTATACCATTCGGAAAACCCCAGAGCCTTTAAGTCACATAAGATTTTAAAAGAAAAACTGCAAGTTATGTGGAGGGCAAACCCGAAGGCATGGGTCACTAGGAAGTTCTTTGAGCAGTGGGTAAACCTGGTTTTTGGCCCTTCTGTTAAGAAATATCTACAGGAAAACAACCTACCCATGTAAGCCCTTCTCGTCCTCGACAATGCTCCTGCTCACCCACCGAACCTCGAAGATGACATCCTCGAAGAGTTCAAGTTTATAAAGGTTCTCTATCTACCACCTAACACCACTCCTATCCTGCAGCCCATGGATCAGCAGGTGATTTCTAATTTTAAAAAGCTGTACACTAAGCATCTGTTCCGGCGCTGCTTTGAGGTGACAGAGAACACAAACCTCACCCTTCGAGAGTACTGGAAGGACCACTTTAACATCGTGATATGCCTCAGAATTATTGATCAGGCCTGGCTGAGTGTTACAACAAGGACCTTAACTCTGAATGGAAGAAGCTGTGGCCTGAGTCTGTAGCTGAAAGGACCTTCGAAGGATTCGAACCCGAAGTGCCAGTGGAGGAGGAGATTGTGTCTTTGGGAAAATCCATGGGCCTGGTGATGGATGAGAGAGACGTGAACGAGCTCGTCGAGGAGCACCCTCAGGAACTGACGACCGAGGAATTACAAGAGTTACAGTCGCAGCAGCATTCGGGGGTTCTGCAAGAAATTGGTTTTGAGGAAGAGCCAGAGGTGGAGGAGGTTATCTCTACAAGTGAGATAAAAGAGATCTTGGGAATGTGGGAGAGAGTTTCACAGTTCGTGGAAAAGAAACACCCCGAAAAAGTTACAACTGGTCATGCATCGGAGCTATTTAATGACACTTGCCTAACTCATTTCCGCAGCATTCTGAAAGGGAGGAAGAAACAAACCCCCTTGGACAGTTTTTTTTTTTAATCCGGCGAAAAAGGCAAAGACCAGTGAAGAGAAAAGCAGTGACTAAAATTAAGCATACAGTAGCATTTAAGTTGTATGTAAGTTGCATTTAAGTGACCAAAATACAAATATGTATGTACACTTTATAAAACCAGTTTTTTTTGCTTTACATTCTCTTTTATTATATTTTTATACTATATTTGTCATTTATAAATACATTTTTCTTATTCAAAAACACGTAACAAAAACAATTGGGGGTAGCATTTTTGGGCTGGAACGGATTAATGGCATTTCAATTAATTTCAATGGGGAAAATTGCTTTGAGATACGAGCAAATTGACATACGAGCAAGGTTACGGAACGAATTAAACTCGTATCTCGAGGTATCACTGTATATTCATTGCGTCATGTGTATATGTTAGACTTATCGAAAATATGAAGGGTAATTCAAAGGACGGTAGAAGATATGTACTTTCAAATTGATGATTTTTTCCATAATATAGAAAATACATTCTACATGTTTTCACTTCACAACACTATTTCGAAATCTTTGTTATTTTCAAAATTTTGCACTCCATGAAAATATTTACACAATACTACATAAAAATTATTTGAACTTCTTAAAGTATATATTTCAAAATCATTTTAAGTGTTTTTTAAAACAAATCATAGAATTTTTTGCTTCTTAAAAATTTTTCTAATCACAATTAAATTTTCCTTCTCTGAAATATTTTAGGATTACTTATGTTAAGAAATATGCTGAAAATAAAATAAAATAAAAATAAACAAATTTCAATATTTTTTCTTGTCCTTTTCAACCTCTACAGTAATTAAATTTCCCCCTATAATTTTTGAGTTCCATATTAGCTGACCAATTAATTTCATTTTTCTATTTCAGGACCATTTTTCAAAACAATAATTTTAGTAAAATCGCGAATATTTTCCAAATAAATGTGGCAATACTATATGCTCAGTTAATCGTAAGAATATTTTTTCATAATAATAATAATAATATGGACATAGTAATATTCTCAGTGGCAGTGATATATACAGCATACATACATCCATAAAACACATTTGTGTATCAAACAACAATATAAATCAACGTTTATTGGCGTAGTGATACCAGCGCCGATGTTATGGAGTGATTAGATAGTAAAACGTTCGAAAGAAAATAAATATTTCTGCATTTGGTGGTACCTGAACCTACGATTTAATTTGACTTAATTACACCTATTGATTTAATCTGCGTAGTGTTCGATTTATATAAATACATATGCTGCACAGAAATATTTATTTTCTTTCGAACGTTTCACCATCTAATCACGCCATAACATCGGCGCTGGTATCACTACGCCAATAAACGTTGATTAATATTATTGTTTGATTTAATCTGCGTAGTGTTCGATTTATATAAATACATTTGTGTATGTATTAATTTTATATTATAGATTACGCCGTTGTTGTACTCATCGTTGAGATGAGACAAAGTTTACTAAAGATACATATTTTTTTCACAAAGCTTCTTCCTATAAACTTTGCGAAAGTTTAATGCATTATTTTCTTAATGTTTTTAGATCCTTTGATAAATCTGGTCTCTTTGTTTTTAGTTTTATTCTGCTGCTGTTTAAAGTTTTTTTAAGTAAAATCATTAAATACTTTGTTGTTAGTCCATGTAAAGGGTAATTATATACAGTTATTGTAAAAAAGAAAAGTGAAAATCTCCAAATTAGTAGAGCTGGCCTTGATGCGTAAGAAAAATAAAACTTTTTCAAAGCTTTGTTTACACTTTCAGACGTAATAGGGATGCTAAAAAAATGTTTGCATGTTATTTTTTTATTATTATTTGATCCATGATTCCATGTAGAACGTTGGGCAACGACTTTTTCTTCTAGCAGCAGCTGAACGGATGTAGAGCCCTCTCTACGTAACGAGAAAACAGGAGGATAAGAAGTTTCATTGTTTTTATTTCTCTACTTGAAACTTAATAGAATGTTTACTTTTTTCGTTAATCCGTCTTATTTACATTTACGTAAATTACATTTATTTAAATGTCTTTATTTAGATATGTGAATATACACTGTAATCAAAATCAAAGGATACGCTTCCAATTCATTCACAAGTCACATTACACAAAAAAATAATAATATCATACTATTTAGTTCATATGCGCAAGTATATCAATCAACTACTGCTGTGGCTTTTGTGAATTGATCATTTCTGGGCCAACGATAGTGAATTCGTGTGTTTTACTTGACACTGCTTAATGTTGCGTTATTTCACTACTCTAACAATTGATATACGTGGCAGAAATAAAGTTTAAATGCTATAAATAAATAATATTTCATTTATAAATTACGAGGGTGATTCAATAATAAGTAATGCAATAAGACCTTTCATTGCATAAATGTATATAATTGATACGTATATTTATAAATAATGGGAAGACCTTTATACAAATTGTTTGTCCACATCATCTCTATAGTTATCTAAACATTTGTTTCAATGTACTTCAAAGTATCTTTGCCAGCATACAAGAAAACAGAAACCAAGCTACTGAGAGCCACGCCATTACGGCTTTCTGAACGTATGTGTTGGTTATGAATAGCCTACTACCCAGATTGCTTTTCCACAGTACGAGTAAATGAAAATCTCTGGGTTAAATGAAGGGTCTATTGGGAGGATGGCCCAATACCTCCCACAGGTAGCGCCGTAATAAGTTACGAGTGGTATTGCCAAACAGAGCTTGGTGTTGTCATGCAGCATCATGGCGTCTGTTCGTAGCAACCTAGACCAACGATGAATTTCAGCAGATGATGTGCCATTTAAGCCAGAAATCAACTGACAGTGAGTATTTAAATATTTAACTACGTTTCCATAAGCGCAGCCATCGTAAAACTTGCGTAAGGAGAACACAACTGACATGAGTTGCCATTTATCGTTGCAGCACCAAAGTAGTGGCCATACTGCTCCGATCTTGCAGAAATTATAATGCTGTAGGAATTATTACATCCTATATGAATCTCCTATATATGTTGGGCTTTGCAGCACTAATGGTCGTGTCACCACTAGAAATAAGAAATGTTAAGCTCTGTTTATTTTAGGACGAATAAAAATGTAACTATAAATATACTTGAATTTATTCGATGCATTGCGAAGGAATTATATATTGTGTAGTCACAACACATTATCGCAATTGAAAATCCTTGTATAACAATGGCTACTTGACAACGAACATTTACATTCGTGATATCATTAGATAATAATAATAATAATAATGGTTATAAAATCCTTCTATCATTGACGTGATGTTAAAGAAACAAAGCCCAAACTGGCTATTATACTCTCTAAAATTTCTTCATCTTGGCATAACACCGTTTGCTTCTCCTTTCTGTCGAACATTTCAACTAAGACTTCTTCTATTTCCCATAAATTTAATTTTCACGTAATTTTGAACACAATCAATGAATTCTAGTTTCCAAATTCAAAGATATCATTCCGAACTTTGGCAGTGGAGGAATATGTAACGTCCTGTGCCAATATGATATATGATAATGTATGCATTGGTCAAATACGTAAATCATGTAAGGTTGAAGAATATGAAACATATATGATTGAAGCAGGAATTCCATAAATCTACTTTGGCTAAGCATTCATGGGAAGCTGCCCACAATTTTTTATTATCCAAAACGCAATTAATCGAAATTTGTTTCAACAGTAGACCAACTTTTTCTAGGTCTTTCAGTTCCTTTTCAATGCTGATTTCCTAGTTGATGACCAGTTACTAGTCACTACTATTTCATCTGTTTGAAACTAACTTTCTTGACTCTACAAACAGAAACGCCGCCACAACTCACATATTTCGTCTATTTTCCAACCAACTAATTTGTGATTAACGAAATGGCAACATTGACCGGCATCTTGTGCAAATAGAGTTAGTAGGGTTCTGATGGTGCTGACAGATGACCATCGAAATAGCTATTATTATAGCTATACGATATAGCTAACGTATTTAATAATTTAACTGTGATAATTCGTTATAAATACTCTCTCTCTATATATAGTGTAAATATAGTTCCCTTAAGTGTATTTTAATCGCTAGAATTAGCCATGGTTTCCCAGTTTCAATTAGTCCTCTTACCAAGTAATTTATCATCGTAAATTGTAGATTTAGAATACCCATTATCAATTTACAGTTTGCGTTTATTAAAATGTCATTATCTTGTCCAGCTGAATGAAAGTTACGCGGCCGATGTAAATTTAATTTGATTTACGACGAAAAGGACCACTTGGGATGTAGCAACCAATTGCACTAGTTGAAGCCAAAGAATAGAACACCTGTATTAGACTATATGTATGTCCTATCTTCCTTTTAAAGGTATGTGGGTTTTTTCATTCCCACTTAAACAGTTCCTTGAGCGGAAATTAAATGTAAAGTACTTACATTTTTGTTGGATGTACAGCATCGTAAATAACTACATGTTGATAAGATTCGTGGTATCCATTGTAAGTTGAGAAGAATATGCGCTTTTAAACACCAACAATTTATTCACGTAAATTAAAGATATTACAGATATTTCTTTTTAACACGTAAGAGGTCATTTCGAGCTATGCCCGGCCGCGCTTACATTCGGTTCCAGACAAGATTCAAAGGCATTCTCCTTGAGTTTGCTGTATGTTTCTCATTTATAGTTTTGATACATCCGAAACTTTATCCAATGGGACTATTGGAATTTTAACCAATGGGAAGAGATGTTACGGGAGCCAATGAAATCTTTTATAGATCCATATGGACCATGTACGCCATAAGTTCAATGCTTTGGTTATTACATATTGAGCGCGTGTACAAGACTTTCAAGCTAGCTGCTATTATATATTTAAATACATTGGAAAAACGAAATATTTAATACTATTGGATCTTAATTAATTTAATTTGGTTTAAGGGCTTTAACTTTTATTTAAAGGCATAACAATGTATATCTGTATGCAATAGGCTATAGACTAGGGCGGCAAAATTTTGTGTATTGAGTCTAATATAACAAAATGGATACCTGTATGATGATATAATCAGATGTTTTGCCGAGAAGAAAGCTAGACGTCATGCTTTCCATTTAAATACCAGTGTTCGATAGGCCCTTGTATTTTTGTTAAAATTAAAATTTATTTCAATAAAATTGAATTTGATTTATTATATACCAAGAAGAGATAATACTTCAATATAAGTTAATATTGTTTAATGTTTATGTTTCAATTTATGAGTTTGCTTTTCAATATTTTTACTGTCAATACAAAATTTTTTGGCGTATATTGAATGAATGTAACAACTTTAGTTCCTAGCACTGATTGGGGGGAAGGCGGACAAGTAGGAAGGTGTGGCAAAAAGTAGATTTGGAGCGGCAAAAAGTAACCTAGGGGAGGCAAAAAGTAATCTAAGGACGGCAAAAAATGTAGTTTAGAGGCGGCAAAATATTAAATCCGCCCATGTCTGTTCGTAGGAATCCTCAAACCAGATCAGCCCGTTATCACTTCATATTTCGTCTACCTTTTTTTAGCGCATGTATCTATCTACTTATGTCAATATTTCATATATCTGCTTATGTCAATATTTCATATATCTGCTTATGTCAATATTTCATGTACCTGCTTATATCAATATTTCATGTATCTGTTTATGTCAATATTTCATGTAACTGCTTATGTTAATATTTCACGTATTTGCTTATGTCAATATTTCATGTATCTGCATATATCAATATTTCATATATCTGCTTATGTTAATATTTCACTTATCCGCTTATGTCAATATTTCACTTATCCGCTTATGTCAATATTTCACTTATCCGCTTATGTCAATATTTCATGTATCTGCTTATGTCAATGTTTCAAACATTCGCTTGAAGTCAAAGGATTATAATAAATTAAATCTTTATTCTACAATTTGTTAATCAAATTTTTTTATTCAGAAATTTTATTTTAGAATTTAAAATTTTCATTTTAGAATTAGATTTTTATTTTAGAATTAACTTTTTATTTTAGAATTTAACTCCTTGTAATACATAACATATTGCATATAAAAAGACAACGGAGTACGTATTTGCTGCGATTGAAAAACAATATTTAAATTTAATATTATGTTTTAAATAAAACTCTTCTACCATTGTGTATCACATGTGGTTCAGATACATCTATGTTTACTGTGTTATGTAACCTTTTATTTTTATGTCATTTAAAAAAAAATGACATTCAAAATGAAGGATATATATAGCTAAGCATGTTCGTATTGATGGTCTATAATATAATTAATATAATTTTGTAATGAATTATTTAACTTAATAATGAACTAAACACAAGATGTCATAAACACCTCCTCCCCGTTATGAAAATTTTCATTTCGTATACTCTTTTATGAAAATAAAATGGAAATGTGTAAAATGAAACATAAATTTTATTGAATGTTGTCCACAGTGACGCTTCACATTCGCTCTTAGAGAGGACTTTGAACGATGCCTGTAGCTAAACGGGACAGAACACTTCATTGGCTATCAAGAGTTTGTGGGTTCTGTTCTCACCATGCACCAGTAAATCATTATTTTATTTGCGAGCAATGTATCATTTAATAAATTTCATTTTCGCAAAAATTCATCTTTGTTGGAACGAAGTTAAAGTTCCCGTTTTAAACGTGTAAAAGAATCGATATAAAATTTTATTGCAAATAAAAGTATTATAATGAATAAACTAAATGAAATTATGACAAGGTGCCAATTTCCATATTTCGGTTAAAATGCAGTTACCCTTTCGGCCCCGGCAAATTTTCGTGTTTGCGCCAAATCGATGGCAAACTGAGCCAAAGTTTGGCGCTCTTACTCTGCTTTCGTAGATAAAATTTCCATGCACTTTTCATGAATAAAATATGCCATATTTATAAATTATATAACTATATTAAATATATTATATCTAATAAATCCGTATGAATTATACCATACTTAGTGACTCCCTGTACTGTAATTTTAAAACATGCAGCTCAACAAAAAAAATTTATTGAAATTATTTCGTGTCAACAAATGAACAATTGTAAAGATAAACTGATACACACAAACACACAACTTTCTCACGAGGTCATGAACCTTTTCTTTTATTACTCGTAATAGACAAGATAATACTGTAATTTATCTTGTAATCCGCGCTGATGCATCTATTGGTGGTATTCATGAATTCCACAGGGAAAATGATGATCGTATGAAAACAAGAACGATGATGCAATTGCTTCAACGTCGAGAAAATTGCATCAGATAGCACCAACGTTATTAGTTGCAGCCCTCTTCTCTCTTTAATCCGATAAAAGAACATTTTTACATTAAAAGACAATCTATCTATCATAACGAAACAAAATATCACGAAAAGTAGATTAAAGAAACGAGAACGATTTCCTTACTTTTATATATTTATTGGTATTTGGTTTAATAGGTTTATTGCTACATTACGCAATTTTCTATTAAATTAATCGGACTTTCATAAATAGGACGAATTCCCCTCCTCTTTTCGTTTTTTTCCTGTCCTCTTCTTTTTTATTCCTTTTATACATTCTCGCATCCATCTGTCCTCCTATTTATCACTCAGCATTAACTAAAGAAAAGTACAACGACTTCCATTTCATAAATTCATGAATTTCATGAACTATTCTCTTCATTGATTTAACTTTTGCATTGTTAGTCTTGTTATTTATACAAATCGAACACTACGCAGATTAAATTAAGAAACAATTTTTATCAACATTTTTTAGGCGTAGTAATAGTAACGCCGATGTTATGGCATGGTTAGATGGTGAAACGTTCGTAAAGAAAAGAAATATTCTCAGCGTCTAGTGGGGCACTCTCCTACAACCTTCAACAATCCAAACAAGTGCTCTTACCAACTGAGCTACAGACGACGAAACAATCCAGTCCCTACGAACGTATTTAAAGCGCATTTTTTTAAAACCGATTTTTCCACATTATATTTATTAAAAAAAATACGCTTTAAATACGTTCGTAGGGAATTGATTGTTTGGTCGTCTGTAGCTCAGTTAGTGATAGCACCTTCCCGGATTGTAGAAGGTCGTGGAATCGTTACCCACCAGAAAACGATTTTCTTTTTTACGAACGTTTCACCATCTAACCATAACAAATATCGGCGTTAATATTACTACGCCTAAAAAAAAGTTTATAAAATTGTTTTCAACCTTAGTATTATTTTATTCATTTCATTTTATAATATTCAATTGTTGATTATGCACAATTGCGCATTTTGTTTTTTTTAGAATCTCAAAGTAAGATCAGTAAAGTAATATTCATTTTTGAGCTTAGATCTAATTTCTTCAAGCTCTTTTGCAATAATAGTTAGTTAAATAATTTTAGTGTATTAATAGTTAATTTAATAGTATGTACTATAGAGAACCAAAGTAAAAACAAGAAGTAACTGAAGAGTGGTTGGAGAAATTCCTGGGTATTTCTGATAACTACATTTAGTAATATATCTTTCTAATTAATCAACGATGTATTTTTATCTTCAATTACTGACTAAATTAAGTTAAACGTGTTTTTTATTATATTTTATGTATAATAATAATGCTCATGTTTAATTTATGAAGATTTTAATTTTTTTTATAAAAGTAAATATAAAATAAAATAATTAATTTGAGTTATATTTTATGAACGCTGTATAACTCTAGAAATTTGCATTTAAAATAATATTAATGACCAGATGGAGCTAGTTCATAATATTAAATATGGCGCAACTTCTAATCATTTGCATAGCAGGTGCATCAAATCGTTCACTAAACTAACCAATGATCGATCTTGCTCATCTATCATAAATAGACTCGTTTGGTGATTTGTTCTTTTCACAATTTGGCAAGCACTAATGAAAAGAAGTAGTTACATTAGTTAAAAAAACTGATTCATTATATAAAATATATTAAAAAATATGAAGTCTAGCTTCACAAATAAAAGATGACATTTACATGTTAAAATTTATGAATTTAAATTGAGTTCAAAATTCGATTTCAGTATCTACTTTTTGTACGCCAACTACCAGTTTTTTTTTACATATAGTTGTTTTTGACATCAGTAAATAAACGTCTTGAAAATAATTATAATTATTAAATTGTTTTGTTCCAAGTTCATTTCTTTAAGCATTTTTTCCCATATTATTTCTTATTAAAATATTCATGCAAAATATTATACTCTATTTCATACAAGTGATCATAAGGCCACTACTCAAAATATAATTTATGTTCTCAAACTAAAGGTAACAACGGTAATTGATAATTTTTTAATTTCTGTCCAAATTCTTATTCGTTTATCATTTCCAAATGGGATGATTTACTTATAAATAATATTGTTAATTGTGAGTTGCATTTTATTTGATAAAAAATTCTTTCTTGCAATGAGAGTATCTGTCTTCTTTAGCGGTCCTTGTTCCTTTTACAAATCCCTTTATTTAATTCCAGTTCATCTCTACCCGATCTGTATCCGAAATTTCATTCCGTCTCAGACAGCTGCAGCTGTCAATATTTTTTTTTACTTCATTTTCTAGAAACTTTGGTTGTTTCAAGAATCTATTTCAAACTTTCGGGAAATCTCTTCTCTTCTTTTCTTGAAATCATTGCTAAATAGTTTAATAATAAAGGTTAGACAAATTCCAAGATCAAAATAGTCGTCTCTTTTACCATGTAACGGTGTAAAAACTACAGAAGCGTATAATTAGAATTTTTATTTATTAATTATTATATTTATAATCTAATTAATTTATTTGTTTCGAGACCCACTATGGTCTTTTAAGTCTGTATGTTTAAGGAATGGCACATGCTTCTGCTGACAACCTAGACTTTAAATCAAACAACAATATCAATCAACGTTTATTGGCGTAGTGATACCAGCGCCGATGTTATGGCGTGATTAGATGGTGAAACGTTCGAAAGAAAATAAATATTTCTGCCTTCGGTGGGACCTGAACCCACGACCTTCCACTTGCCGGGCGGAGGCTCTACCCACTGAGCTACGAAGGACAATATATAATCTCTTTACGAACGTATATATATTGTTGCCAGTTATTTCGCAGAATGGTGTAGTACATAGACTACTATTTAAACCAAATTGCAAAGAGACTGGTATTAAATTGATCGAAATGCACGTTGCAGCATATGTACTCAGTAGGTAGAGACTCCGCCCGGCAAGTGGAAGGTCTGCGTAGTGTTCGATTTATATAAATACATATGCTGCAACGGGCATTTCGATCAATTTAATACCGGTATCTTTGCAATTTGGTTTAAAAAGTAGTCAATGTACTACCCCATGTTGCGAAATAACCGGCATCAGTAAATAGTCTTTATATACGTTCGTAAAGAGATTAGATATTGTCGTTCGTAGCTCAGTGGGTAGAGCCTCCGCCCGGCAAGTGGAAGGTCGTGGGTTCAGGTCCCACCGAAGGCAGAAATATTTATTTTCTTTCGAACGTTTCACCATCTAATCACGCCATACCATCGGCGTTGGTATCACTACGCCAATAAACGTTGATTGATTGACATTGTTGTTTGATTTAATCTGCGTAGTGTTCGATTTATATAAATAAACCTTGACTTTGTTAACGAACTATTCTAAATTATCGGCTAAAGTTTGCAGTATGATTAATTATTATATATATATGAGATTAGAGTAATTGTGGTGTGGCTAGAAGGTACATCAGAAAATTCTTATCCCTCCAAAAAAAACGAAAATTGCAAATAAATGCTCTATATGAAGCATTGGATTATGGGCTGTATCCTGTGATAAATTTCGAATCTTGATAAGCCAATGCCCATACATATTCAGACATTTTATTCCCTAATATATGTTGATATTGTAGGGTTACCAATTGCAGTTTCTACATTTATAGATTTGGTTATCGTTCTATGACGGATTGCAGAACGATGGAGCGGTGATAGGCTCCATAATATCACCGATAGATTATAAGTTATATCAGAAGGGTTTTAGCTCCTGCGACAACTCACGTGGATTGTTACCCTGGAACCTTATCGAAATTAAGTCAGGGATACCAAGATACAGATGAACTATTTAGACAGCATGTCTCTACGTTACACAAATTATTTACAATCACATAGCAAAATAACTTAAATTGTTACGATTAGGAATTGACATTATTATTATAAGACATTATGAATGTCCATCATGGATAGCGTGACCATGTGGCTTGGAGTCCTACCGAAAGAGTGTATTTTCTTGGTGTTCACCTCATCGTCTCTACACTCGCAATGATCTTATTGGCTGTTCACCCTTTTCATACGCAAATGTTCATTGGTTACCCCTTTAACACTAATTGATGATTTGCTGTTCCACTCAAGGGTTCGTGGTGTCACACTCGGAGGGTCGTAATTGGCCAACAGGGGTACTTATAAGCAGGAAATGTCTGTCAAGGAGTTTGAAGAAATACAATTAAGTTATTTTTGCGTCGTACCGTGTTGTACACTAAACTCAATCGTCGCCTGCAGCTAATATCTTTTCCGTCGCCGGAAACAGAGAGAACCGCTGATGAGTCGGTCCATCTGGATTCTGGATGGGAAAAGCGTATGTGCGGGGAAACAAAATTGTGAACATTAAATCATGATTAAACCTTTTGGAAATGTGGGTTCCTGTATCAATTATCGTTGATTAATGAGTCCCTACATTAAAGCCCCTGAAGAAATTGATGTATATACTTCATTTTTTAACCATCACTTCCACAGGGTTTATTATGCAACGTATTGCATCGTTCTGGTTGCACGCTGCTATGCGGGTTTAAATGTTCCGGTTTGCGTTTGTTTATTTTTGTGCTCCCATCCGGGTGTCAACTAGCTTTCCACTCCGCGCAGAACAAGTTTCTCTTTTGAACGGCGCTCGTAGTCAAGCGTCAGGCTGTATGCTGAAACCTGTCTGCAAAATGTACAGTTCTTTTGCTCCTTCTAGGCAGAGGAGTTTGATTGTTGTCCGGTAACTGGTTTGCTGTACCGTCGGCGGCGTCTGTTGTCATGGGAATGTCGATGTCCTTTCTCTTTTCGTCTGTGGTTTCAGTTTTTGTGCCTTGTTCGTCTGCTATGTCCTCTGTTGACATATAACACGGCTTAAGGCGGTCGATTGAAACGTTTTCCTTCTTGCCTTTCACTAACAGTGTGAAATATTTAGGTATTCTGACGATTATTTCGAAATGTTATTGCAGCGTTTTTACGTATTGGCCTGCATTAATATCCTCCCTGCTGCTAGTAAAGAATTCCCCCAGTAGCGTTAGATTTTTACCATACATAAGTTGGGCTGGAGACGCCCCCAAATCTAGTTTAATTACAGTTCTTAAACTAAGCATTATTGCGGGAAGGGTTGCAGTTCAATTTTCGTTTTTATAAGCGCGCAATGCTGATTTGAGAGAGCGGTGCGATCGCTCAATGGAACCTTGGCATTGTGGTCGGTAGCTACACGTTCTCTTTTTGTGCATGCCTAAAAGATTTTGTTGAGATAAAACTTAATATTTAAAAAAAATTATCTTTTAAGTAAATAAAAACAACAACAAAAATTTTTCACCGGCACTCGACACGTCTCATTTTTATTACTATTTTTATATTAATGTGTTTAAATTCAATGTTACTGTCTAGATTTATTTTTATCCCCCAGAAAAAGTCCAAGAAGCGATACTTTTTAAAACTGGAATATCTAATCCATTTCAAGTAAAACTACACCTAGAACACCAGTGTCAACAACTTGCAAGTTATTTTATTCATGGACATTAGGCATACATTTCTTTTGGACATTGATATTTTTTATATATGAGTGAAGATTGTACTATTTGGGAAATTACGAAGATTGTTGATTATTTTTTGATTTTTTTGTAATGAATTTTTGATAATTGTGACGACACACGATTGTGTTCACGATAATTAATACATATTTTTTACATGATAGCATGTTATTATTTTGAAATGTAGGTCGGTATTAATACTTCTCTCGCTTGTTAATGTGTTATAATTTTCAATTTAATTAACTTCATATAATCTTATAAACTTTAATTAATTTCTACCCTTCTTTTGGCATTATCAGTTTACTATCTTTATTCTGGAATCTTTTCTTCCACTTCAAACTAAAAACACCCTCATGGCAATGTGGATCCTATATCTGAAACTTATCTATCTATACCCTTTGCCATTAAAATCTCTTCAAGCTTATTCTCTTCTCACCTTCTAAGTATTTTGCCATACATCCACCAAGAAACGTCGTAAAAATGCTAGTGCCATTTCGGCCTATCTTAATAGTAGTACCCTATGGGGAAATACAACCATCATCGGCTACCACTTATGGCCTAAGTTTATGAGAAAATATGAGAAGGCCACACCAGATGAACACATGAAATGAACATGTGCGGGATTGGCGGGTGAGAAGGAATGAATTATCCGCCAAATGGAACCAAAGAAGATATCGGTGTTGTAGGGCACATTGCCCATGTTATCGAATGGCCTGTGGATAGACCCTTGACTAGATTTTTGGCTCCATTTAGTTCTCGAGTGGCCAAAATACTTTTTTTGAAAACTTGGAAGTTTGAGAGATCTGGCAGACACATCGACCACCTAAAAATATGAAAATGTAATCTTTTAAGGGGGCTATGCCCCATGGTAAATATATATTTTTCCTTTCTTCTCTTCCTGTGCGCCTTTAAGCTTGAAAAGTTTAATTTTTTTTAGCAACTGAACATATAATATTCTGTACGATTTTCTTCTTTTAAAATGATTATTTTGTGCGGGCCAGGTCCCTTAAAAAGTAAAGTTGATGGGATTAATAATTTGACGTGGAAATTCTTCCCAATTATATAAAAATTGAATGAAACTCATACTGCTGATGTTAACAATTTAATGTTTAAACATTTTGATAACTATTATTATTAGTTATAATTAAAAATGTTTCTTGAAAAAATATTATCTTATGGTATGCTCAATTAAATTTTTACTTGTATTATTGAATGTTACACGCTTTATTAAAAAGTAATTATCTAAACAATTTGATGCAAAAATGTTTTAGAATGTTAAAAAAATCATATTATTGCTAATTATAATTAAAGATTTATCTTTTTATTATTTTAATTATTATATAATGAAAGACTATATCACTTGTAATGAAATCTTGTGTTTTATTAAAATCAGTTCTATTAATTTGAGTAATTAATTTTGTTTGTAATATTTCTTTTAAAATTTTAAGTCATGCTTAAGTAGTGAATGACTAAGTTTTTTATTCAAAATTATTTATAATGACATAAAAATTAATTAAATTATAATTATAATTATAAATCAAAAATATTTTAAATGGTTTGTTGTAATACTCGTATCACTTAAATTAAAAATTGTTTAATTGTTCGGCTTACCCTGATGCATTATTCTTGGGGGTTTGGGGGTTAATAATCCAATGCTTCTATCCACTAAAATTCGACACGAGCCTTTATAAATTATTAAATTTTATTCTTTTAACATGGATGTTTTAATGTAAGTAGGAATTAACTTCCTAAGTTCAATTTAGGAAATCAAACCTTTGTAGATTTTCATGGGAGTGAACTAGATATTCAATTTACGAGAATTGAAGCTGGTAATAATGGATGTTTGTAAAAATATTATGTGGTGTAATAATCTCTTGCCAAGTTGGCGACTTAATAATCTAAATAACAAACTATATCTCAAATAATTCTATTACTTATTCAATATAATCAACACTATTGTAATTGGTTAACCATAAACCAATGTATTAATAAATAAATAAAAATAATAAAAAATTTAATTAAATTATATCATTATTTTAAAATCGCTCTCACAATTTGCTAATGCTTTAAACAGTGATGATTCAAAGTTTTTTCCTCTATCGGAAGTAATGGATTTGGGTATGTCATACCTAGTGATCTATTCTGAATATAGTGCTCTAACAATAGTTTCGGATTCTTGGTCAATTAGTGGGATTGCTTCATGCCATCTAGTAAACCTATCTATGACGCTTAGGCAATAGAGATAACCTTTGCTAGTGCCTAGTGGACCTATTATATCCACATGAATATCGCTAAAGCGTTCATCAGGGAGCTCGTACGTTCCTATTGGGCTGTGCGTGTGTTTAGATATTTTACTGTGTGGGCAGTCAATGCATTATTTTGACCATTGTCTCACATGTTTGGGTAATTCGGGCCATACAAATCTATCCGAATTTAGTTTTACCGAAGAGCGTGCTTTTAGCTCGTGCGTCAACTCACGTGGATTGTTACCCTAGAACCTTATCTCAATTGAGTCAGGAATTCCAAGATACTGAAGAACCATGTAGACAGCAGGTCTCTGAGTTAAACAATTTATTTACAATCGCATAGCAAAATAAGTTAAATTGTTACGATTAAGAATTGACATTATTATTGTAAGACATTATGAATGTCCATCATGGGCAGCGTGACCATCTCGCTAAGAGTCCTACCGAAAGAATGTCTTTTATTGGTGTTCGCCTCATCGTCTCTACACTCGCAATCACTCTTATTGGCTGTTCACTCTTTTCATACCCAAATGTTCCTTGGTTACCCCTTTAATACTAATCGACGATTTGTTGTTCTAGTCACGGTTTCGTAACATCTTACTCGGAGGGTCGTAATCACCATGTCCAGCAGGGGTATTTATAAGCAGGAAATGCTTGTCAAAGAGTCTGACGAAATGCGATTATGTTATCATTGAGTCCCACCGTATTATAAACTAGACTCAATCGCCGCCTGCAGCCAATGTCTTTTCTATTGCTGGGAACAGAGCGAACTGCTGATTAGTCGGGCCATCTGGATTCTGGATGAGAAAAGCGTATGTACGGGGAAACAAAATGGTGAACATTAAATCATGATAAAACCTTTTGGAAATGTGGGTTCATGTACCAATGATCATTGATTCATGAGTCCCTACAATATATTTTTCCTACGCTATTTGGTCGACGAAGTAGCCATAAGGTAGTTTTCTTCATTTAATCGACAGAAAAATTAAGGAGGTATGGCTGTGGATGAGTTATCCATGATCTAGAAGCTTCTTTATGCTTATAAAGTTGATTATAACTCAGTTAGCTGACTGCAATTCGTATATTTGTTTCTAACGCTTACATCTACTGCAGTTACTGCGCCTACTCGGCTAAGTTTTCATCACCAAAATCACGTAAACCTTTTCTTGATTAGTATTTATATTCTTTCGTAAAAGAACCTTGTCCTATGTAGAGATATGTCCGGATTAAAAAAAGCCACTTCTCGTCCTTAATAATCTTGTTTAAATGTCTTAAATTGATATTCAACCACCCGCCCCCCACATCGTGTCGAAAATACGGGACGGAACAATTGTCAATTCGTTTATATAATCACGTCAATTCTTGACCACCCATACGAGTACTATTTCTAGTGGGAGCTGAGAAAAATTAACGAGTACATTTCTAAGGAGGATTGAGAAATATTATTACCTCCTTCTCAAAGCTGTCAAGAATTTTAGTGAATGTACAAGATACCAAAACGCTACAAAAATAATTGATACTGCTTGACAATTAGTAATGAGCTAAAAAGTACCTTATTTTAAAATGTGACTGTAAAACTTTTGAAAGTAAATGCATAGCAGGTTCGGGCAAATCAAATTTTTAAACGGCTAGAGGGGCTCGAGCCTCTTCTGCCCCTATATGGGCGTCCATGGTTCGAATGGCAGTACATTTTACGATATTGATTTAGCCTAGAATTTAACGATTATTGATGATTTGTCATCATTATATAAATAAAATTTTATTTATCAACAAAGAGTGCAAAATTATCATACAAAATTGATTGTTCGATTTGTCTAAAAATTGGTATAGCACGAACATCATGGTGGTATATGTCAGCAACAGATTCAGGGCAGTGAGAGAACTTCCGTCGCACAGAGTGCAAAGCTGAAGGTGGGCACTAATTGACCTAACGATCACAACGTGTGCATAGGTCCAGATAAAATTTGATCACCTAATCACTCATTATCAAATTGGTTTCAATAAATCATATTAATGTTATGTAAGTTCTGAGAATGTAAAAATTAAGCTAAGGACATGTTTGCTATCAAAAATAGCAAATGACCAGTTATCTACTATAATTATTACTTCCATTGAAAATGATATTGCACACGAATAATGAATTATTATAAGTGAATAATTGATTTCCGTTTGCAAACGTTGTTAAAATTGCTTGTTTATAACACAATTAAAAACACGTTTTTAACCCCTTTCATTTAAACCCGTAATTATCGAGATTTTTTTTAGAATACATATATGTAGTGAATCCGTTTTTTAAGGGGACACTCTCAAATAGAAGATACCAGTATTTAACAGATATTTTTCCAATTCCTGTTCAACATCCCTTACCTTTCCCCAATAGCGTGTATATACTTGGGGTCCTGAGGTGTCCGCTATTCAGAAGTTTTACTGTATGATGAAAACATCTCTTCATTCATCATATAAATGCACCGTAACGTATCCATTGCCCATATTGAAATTAAAATTTCAAATTCATTCTCGGCTATCATGTGATCATCATTTCGAAATGATCTCATTGTTTACATTTAAATTCAGCTCATTCTTGCCAGTTTCCAACAGTGCCTCCGATTTCGTGAAAGACAGCAAGCAATTATTCACTTAAGTATGAACTAAAAGGTATTGTTAAAAATTTATGAAATATCTCTCTTTCAGCGCAGAATTGTTACTCTTTACTCTTGTGAAATTACAGTGAAAAAAACACTCACTTTTAACAGGGGCTAAATCCAGACGTGACTGTACATTGAGGCAGAATGGATAAATGAAACGTGCTAACCTTGCAAAGAATAAGGATAAAAGGTTTTTCAGTCCCAAAATATTTAAATAAGGATAGAGAAAATTGCATGATAGCTAAAGTAATGGACGAAGGGTAAATCTCTTAAAACAAATTGTGCATAATTGATTAAGTTTCTACAAACAAAAACTTTCTTTATAAAAGTAGTGTCTCGCTATTTTTCATTTGAAATTTTATTCATGAATATTTACATTGCTCTTGTTGTTTGGCAGAAAATTAAAAAAAAATGGCTCACCACTTTCGAAGAATAACAATAATAAGTAAATTTATTCAATCAATATACAGTTGTTGTTGATACGTCTGTTTCAAGATCGTTCTAATATTACCATTGAAATTTTTGAAATTTAGATATTATTGATATGATTACGTTAAAAATGGAGGACAGCAGAAAGGAAAAGCTTGTTTCAAGACTCTTCCCCAGTTACATACGTAAATCAATAATTTTTTTGTAAATCAATACGTAAATTAATAATTTCCGTTACATAAATCAATAATTTCCGTTACATAAATTAATAATTTCCTTGATTTAGATTACTTTGATTCACACTATTTTCATCAGATTAACCAAATAGGAGAAAAAGTAAATTTTTTATTTTTAGGGTATATATCTAATTCCACTAGAGAATAAAATATTGTTTTATGTAGATTTATGGCCTCAATTGAGAAACTGTGCTATGGAGCAGGATGAAGCATGCATTTCCCTTAGAGAGGTCCGCTGGAGTCTGGGTACGAAACTTTAATTAATTTTTTGTGAAACAATTTTTGTGTTTTATAGTAGGTTAATGTCCGTTAGATTTAGACCATGTCATCTATCGTCGTGAGTAGAAAAGAGAAAAAGATATATCGGGAGGATGGAGGGGATAGCCACATCCTGTAAATATATCTCAGTTTTTGTCTAGAGAAAAAAACGCATTTGCAGATAGTGCAAAACTTTTTTTTGTGATTGGCTATATCTATGTCTCTGATATTTCAAGATATATGGAAAAAATTTCATAGATAGCCATAGATAGATTCGCTGAAAAAGCTCCATTTTGCCAGATTCTTCTTTAGGGCGTTGTTGAATGTTAATTATTTGGAGTTCGAAAGAATAGAAAATATTCGACGTATAATGACTCGACTGATGCGAATCAGTTTGTAAAAATTATTTATTTTCGTTCTGCTGTCTTCTGCAGAGCCACGTTTCCTCGTCTTACCGAAAGTGGGGAGCTATATACAATGTGCTTGAATAGACCTTCTGGGCAGGTGGAGCTTCATATTATATAGAGATGACCTCCAATTCTTTTGCATAGGGGGGATCATAAACCTTGTTGAGAGACAACTTAAATTGGCTCTAAACAAAATAATAGAATCGACACATAATAACGGATTTAATTTCTCAGCACAAAAAACCGTTTGCCTATATTTTTGCCGCAAACCTGGTTTACATTTAAATCCAGAGCTCCGAATGTGAAACAATGATGCTCAAGAGCTTCAGGAGACAAAATTACTTGGGGTTATCTTTGACCATTCTCTAACGTTTCGATCTCACATCAGACATTTGCGGGACAAACATTTTAAAGCCAATACTATCATCAGACTTCTGTTATACATTCTGAGGAGCACACCGATGCTTGTTGAGGAATTATATAAATCATTGATCCGAAAACGTTAGACTATCATTAAAATTCAAGTATGAATGATCTAACTGCTGCTCAGCATGCAAGCCGTTATTAAAACAGCTTGATCCCGTCTATCATGAGAGTCTATACCAGTGTAATGCAGTCCTTTGGACTTTCTGCAGTCACTAATCTGTATATCGAAACCATGGAACTTTTCTTAGTCATACGTCATCAACGATTGTCTCTCAAAGATCATCCTTCATCGCCATTATTTCATCAACCTCGTTTCATTTCTCATTTCAGTGCTCCTCTGTCATGTACTCCAATCTTTGGCATAAGAATGGAAAATGCGGTTAGAGAAATGGGCATTGAAAACAATCATGATAGCAGAATTAATGACGCATATATTTCGCCCCTGGTTTGATATTGGCAGAGACATTTGTTTTGACTTATCCGTATATCTCAAAGACAAATACCTCAGACATTGCCTACCAACATCCATTCGCTGATTTATCTAGTAGGTACAAAGGCTAATCTTTCATTGGTGCGGATGGATAGAAAAGGGATGGATACTTTGTGGCGGCATTTTTTTGTGGAATTTTACACAGAATCAACAACCGCCTGTCCAGTTTTCACGTCGGAAATCCATGTCATATGGTTAGCACTGGAATATGTTTTGGATAATCCGTTAAATCCAATTATCATCTGTATTGATTCACTCAGAGGTCTGCAGAGTCCGGCTTCATTCAAAACCTCGCATTACTCTTGAATCCGCAGAGTTCATAAACAACTAGTGGGTATAAAAAACTCACAGTATATTGTGAAATTCTTTTGGGTTCCGGACTATGTTGGCATTTTTGGGAAAGAACAGACGAACATTGCTCCAAAAACAGCAACTGCACATAGTTGCTGATTATATGCCAATTCGCTCCAGAGTTTATAACTCATGTCTCATTTCATACATACAAAAAATGGCGATTGGAGTGAAACGAGCAAGTTTCTAATAAAATGTACTCTATCAAACCACTAATCGAAATGTGGCAGTCTAGCTACAGGAGTAACCTGTTCCCATTATTAATTTTGTAAATTAAAAAATTAGTAAATTAAAAAATAAGTTAATTAAAGTAAATAAATAAATAAATACAGAGGTGACGTCGAAAAGAGGTCGTCCTTATCACGTCGAACACCCGCTTCTTCCATCATTGATATGATTACGGTTTATATATTACATATATTATATTATTATATACATGTCCAAATAAAGGTGATAAAGCCGACGTTGTAGCTATAACAATTCTAATAAAAAGAAGATTCAGACAGAATTTAGTTATTCTTCGTCTAGAATTTGTTTCATTTTGGATCGTATGTATCAATGTTCGTCTCAAAAGTACGTTGTAACCTTCTCTTTATTAAAATTACTAGTCGTACAAAGTTCGGTTTATGATTTTTAGTTAATATATATATAATATTTATGATAGAAGAAAATAAAATGATAGAATAGAAATTAGAAATACCAAGGAAAAATTTTACATACAAAATAATAAACACCGATAAATGAAAATAAGCAAATAAACGAACGAATTAAATCATTCGAACTTTCTGACGCAGCAACAATAGCCTCTCATCAGGTATCCGCCTAATGAAGGATTACTGCTGATATGCTTGGGGATGAACTATTTAATTTATTATTTTATTAGTATTTAACATTTTGTGTTTAATGATAAAATATACTAAATTATCAGGTACATAAAACTATTGCCGTACGCAGGTGGTTGATTAGCGTTATAACCCCCAGTGAAATGAAATTTTGTAAGTATACATATCGCACCCTTGCGACGAAAGTGTTACAACTCAAAATTCGGTGAAAATGATCTATTGTTACAACTAGGTGTAGAAAAGAGTTCTGTATCTTCCTGTGAAAAACGTTAGGCCATAAGTTATTCGGGTTTCCGCTATTTTGCCTCTTGGCAATAGATGAACACAACATCCCTCAGTTCAGCCAGTTTGGCGCAGTATAGCCCAGATGCTCTTGCGCCATAAAAAATCCAAACAAACAAACAATTAGTTCAGCCAGAAAGAGCTTTTTGCTTTTTCTGAAGATTGGGATTTTTTGAGTTGTAACACTTTCGTTGCAATGGTTCGATATGATATGGAGTTGTAGCTCTGTAGCCCTCTTATTAGCCCCTTATAAGCCTGCACCCCCTGTATCTTTTGCGTGTGCTAATGTATAAAACGCTTATTGCAAAAAATGGTTTAACCGTCTATGTATATTGTAATTGAAACCACATTTACTAGGAGCTACCAAAATAGCTAGTATATTAGTAGTACTAATATATTAGCTAATATACGAGTAGTACTAATTTACTAGATTAATATACGTGTGCTGCTGCTGGTTTAATATTAAAAAAGACTCAGGAAATTTTACTTTTTTATTTCGGGAAATTGGTGTTATCTTTCGTATATGTAAATTAATGATAAAATTCTTCCGAAGTTCAGGTTATGTATTTAGTTAAATATTTAATTATATTTTATGTATATTAATTAGAATAATTTAGATTACTAGATTATAGTTCTTCACAAGTACTTTCTCAATACATTATTTTTCTTTTCACGAATTGCATCGTGAGAGCTTTTCTTTTCTCTTATTGTAAATTATTCATTATGGGGAAAACCGAGATCAAAATTGTTTTTTGCGGATATTTTCTATTTCTTCTAGTTTTTGTTTTCAGTCATCCCTTTTGCTCAAATCAGATGACATGGAACGAACATCAAAAATAGCGGGAGCTGCACGGCAATTTGGGAGCCGTTTCCATTAAAACTTGAAGACGAAGAAGAGAAAGAAGAAGAGAAGTCCCTTTTTCATCATAAAAACATTAAAACAATGGAAATTTCTACCCGAATTCTCTGCGATATATAAAAAAAATGCGAAAGATTTAGCCATCTCACTTTCTAGATTGCTTCCTTTGTTTACTTATAGGTGAACTGTTTAACAAACTGTCCTAAAACAGAAATAGACTACGTAGTATTTTAATACCAAAGATCGTATTATTTTGACTCGTTGAGAACAACAATTAACCAAATATGGTACTCGTATTATTGGTATATCTCTTAATTTGATATCCACGTTTTCAGAATCGGGATTTTGGGGAACAAGATTGGGAACTATAAATTATAGAGTACTCGTAAGTGATTCGTTCAACTTTTGCCATTGAATCAATTTGAGCAAGTAAATTCTTGGGGAGGAGTTGTGGTTTACTTAAAGATTTACAACTTGAGAATAACTGAGACGCCCTGCAATCCGTCAAGTATGGGCCCTTTTGCATGGCGGATAAAGTGTTGGCAGGCTTCAGTGCGTGTTAAATGAAGAAAATAATATATCAGGGCGTGCGGTACTTCCGTTGCTGCATATGATTGACTTATCACTCCCTCATTTCTTCCTAACTTGCCTATGGTAGTTGTTTGCGCATATTGTGCGTCCCGTCAGGAAATACAGCGAGGCCTTCGGCGGCCGCCCTTCCAAACTTTCCGGTCCTGTCAAATCGAGTTATGTTTTGCAAAAAAAGTGATTAAAAATACTACAAAAAATACTACGAAATTTATTAGTTTAAACCCAGTAAAAACGTTCTCAACGTCAAAATATAATAAGATTCAAACTTATTTTAATGCATCCACAACCTTAAATCGTTCAGGTTTTAATTTGGTTAGCGTAGTTTAAATACCTTTTTCATTTCAAAAGTTCATGACAAGGAACTTGAGTGCAAGACTAAAGAGTCGCTTGTAAAGTTGCTGTTGCTTGTTTTTTGCGTTTAGTAATTTTGTACTTGCAAAGAGAATTTATGATGAGTGTCCCGCCGATTTTGATGATTTTTTTCCTTTTTTTGATGAAAGTGGAGTCAGAATCAAGAAATGCGTGTTTCGGCATTCGTTCTAATGAGACTTATTTTCGGAGATATGAATTTTTAAAGATTTTGCATACTATATATGAGCTTGAAACATCCTCTGCAAGACAATTGGTAGCTCGGTAGTTAAGTTGCCGTCATTGCGCGGTTGCGCTCCATGTTTTGGGGTTCGATTCTCACGGACATTGATCGCCTTTTTTTTTTAAACGTATCTTTTTTACTTATTTATTTATTAATGCATTCTTATTAATAAAAATACTTTGCTTATAATCGGACTTTGCTTATAAACTTACTTTTATAAAATTCCTATTTATGTAGTTATAATATAAAATAAAACACATAATCACAGTTTAAATTAATAAAGGGGTTTATAGCTATTTCGGAAGCGCGTTTAGGCTTCCTTCTTCAGAACCCTAGTTACACTAATGTGACACACGTGCTAGAAAAACTATCGATGCCAGATTGCTAGTCCAAAATTAGTTCGGGTAAACCAGTTGTGGGTACGTAGCCGCGTCTTTTGCTATGGGACGAATGAAGTTTCTCCAAATAGGCATAGAACAAAAATTACATCTTGAAGCATTATAAATTCTTCGAGATTGTGACTATGGAAAGTGGCAGTGATAGTGCTTCAACGGCATATCCTAGCATAAACATTTCGGACTTCGTAACCTCATATGAGCCGCAAGGCATCGCAAATGCTCTAAAAATTTGCAATGAAATTTTAAAAGAC
The DNA here is from genome assembly GCA_006491805.2 of Dysdera silvatica. NCBI lineage: Eukaryota > Metazoa > Arthropoda > Arachnida > Araneae > Dysderidae > Dysdera > Dysdera silvatica. The sequence goes on along the minus strand of QLNU02015003.1, from coordinate 124,374,055 downwards.
TTGAATGATCTGTAAAGTAACGAAACAGGCCATGTATCTGACAAAGCAGCGTTGATGGGCAAATCTATGGCTGAAGCCATTATTGACGTGCTGAAGAACTTTGAAATGATGAATACGGAGGACCTGTTTCTACGTAAGGAATCATTACCAGAGACACTGAATATGTCCGGAGAATCAACATCAGAAATGATACCAGAGGAAAATTTCTCTTCCACATCTTCGAATCCAGAAAGTACAGATAAATATGAACCGGAGATTAAAAATCCAAAAAAAGGTCCGCTTCGCTTGATACGAAAATTAAAATCGTACAACTTTCGAAAGAGCATTCGAAATAGAGTTTAAAATCCATACATCGACATGGATGTACTGCTTTGTAGTGGAAGGGATATCTGAAAAAAGGGAAGCAAGAAATTGAAAAGGCGTAAAAGAAAAATGTCACAAGATCAACAAATATGTCTTCGATCGATTTCGCGAAGAAAGAGTTAAGAAACAGCCGGTAGCTATCCGAATGATACAGCAATAGGCTTCTTCTGTAGCAGTGCGACATTAATCCAGCAATTTTTCTTTTACACCATCACAAAGGCGGATGG
>QLNU02015003.1:124355185-124373365 GCA_006491805.2 Dysdera silvatica | reverse complement strand
GCCTATAGATCAAGCTTTACGTGCTAAGATATTCCGGCTTTATATTTTATGCCACCAGATTGGGCATGCTTAGCAATTAATTTTAATTTTGCTAAGTGCACTTTCTTCCTGCATGCTTTAAAAGCTTCCTGTATTTTTACTTGAGATTTTCTTCGTCGCTCTAGTTTTTGCCAAAATTAATAGACAAACGACCTGCCTTACAGTTTGAGCAATCTGTTTTGCTGAATAAGTTCGAAAATTGTTTCACTTGAATAATTATATGATCATCGTTTACATCTCTTACTGGCTTAACAGGCGAAAAATCATCTTGAAAATATTCAATCCGTTTTGAGGTAGTAAGTAAGTTTGTAAGTAGTTTTTGTCTTTTGGATTTCATTTGCATTGATTTACTTGCAACTGATTTTCTTTCTCTACTCATCACAAAATTATTTGTTTACAAGGGATGCTAAGTTAACATTTATATAAAAATATTATATACAACAATCAAATAATATATATATACAAATAAAAGAATATTTTCGAACGTTTTCAAAAAAAACAAACAGCTCAGACTGACGCTTGAAAAAACAAAACAAGTAATTACACTGTAAATAAAAATAATACGTGAGTAAAGTTATTTACTTCCATTTGATGTCACGTTACTTCTCTTCACTTCACTGCATTAAAACAAATTATAAAAAACTCAATCAAAACAGTAAAAATGTTGCAGAAATTAATGTTATCATTTACTTATTAAATGTTTTTTTCATGAAGCCCTTTAAACGGCCACGCCCCCTTTTGTTCATGTTTTCTCATGACGTAATTTTTAAAGTTCTAATTGGGAGAGGATGAAACTGTCTTCACTGAAACACTTCTAAAGATTTGAATTTTTTTTAAGATAAGAAAATGCAATTTTTGAAAATTATTCTCTCCCAGACTCCCTTAAACGGTATTCATTTTCTAGATGGCATTAGACGAAGAAAATGTAGTTGTTTGAACAATTTATTTAGAAAATGCTTCCGTTGTAGAAAATATTTATGTTTTCATTGTTTTTATGGTAATAATTTTCTAAAATTTTGTGTACCAGTATACAATTCCGACACCTCCGATAGTGATACACAAAATATGTTCACGTCAGTCAGTTTTAAGATAAAATTGATTGCATTTTATAAAATAAAATGTTTCTGTATAAATAAAATGCATATAAATAAAATGCACGTAAATAAAATGTTTACATGTTGTAAAAAAATGATGTCTATATGTTGTAAAATAAAATGTTGCTTATATGTTATATAAGCAACATTTATCATATATAAAATAAAATATTACATACTAAAAATACATTTTTCAATAGATAAATATATTTAAAAAAATATTAGGCGTAATAGATGCTAATAGTGGAAGACTGAAAAGGCTAATAATGATAAAATAAGACGAATTAACGCAGTTTTCTTTTTTATTTAATGGAATTGTTAAACGTTTTCAGAAAAAATCTTTCCATCCTTAAATAAAACAAAACTGCATTATTGGTGTAATTTCATCCCTTCACAGGTTGACAATGAGTACGCAAATTTTATAAAAGTTATATTCACATAAAAACTTACAGCTAACTCCTAAACTTTTTGTACCTTTACAACTCTTCAATTAAAAATTAAAATTCGTGTAAAAATTATAACTGCGAAAAATAGTATCACAGAATTAAATATGTAAATATGAATTTTATTAAAGTCAGTTTATGAGCAAAATCCGATTGTAAGCAAAGTATTTTTACTAATAAAAATACATAAATAAATACATAAAAAGGATACATTAAAAAAACAAAAGGTGACACATGTCCGTGGGAATCGAACCCCAAAATGCGCAGAACAGCCGTGCTATGACAACCGAGCTACCGAGCTACCGATTGGCTTGTAGAGGGCGTTGTGTTTTAAGCTCATATATAAGATGAAAAATCTTTAAAAATTTAATCTCTAAAAATAAACCGCATTGGCATGAATGCGGAGACACGTATTTCTTATTTTTGCTCTACTTTTATAAAAACAAAGTTTATCGAAATAGGTGGGGCACCCACTGTAAGTTCTCCTTGTTCATAATCTTACATTTGGTAATATTACACTTAGTAATTTTACACATTAAGCGAAAAACTTATTGAAAATAGAAATGAATTAACTTATGAGCAAAGAGGAAACCCTTAATAAGTAAAGAATGGTGTAGAAGGATTATTCAAATAAGATTAAGCTTTTAACTTGCTCAGCGGTCAAGGCATTACTACCGTAATTCAAAAATTGCTGACCCAACTCCCACCTAAGCACGCGATTTGTTTTTTTTTTCTTTTCCTAAAAAAAACACAGATTCTAGTATCAACCATGTAAAAATGGAGTGAAAAAGTTAATTGTATTACACTTAAATTTTTACCAAAACCTATACACATGAATACAGATATGAAATGAGCTATTACTGTATCTGCTATCTGGAATTAAGGATCTATTAGGTTTCAATTTCGAAACGAAGTGGTGTGGCATGCTGTTAAATCAAATAGACTATTGTTAGATACTCCGTAAGCCATAACATGGTGGTCAATTAAACCTGTCTCTTCATCCTGATGAGAGCACTTCACCATTTCCCCAATGTTTAGAATATAAGGCCATCTATTCTGCATCTGGATTGTGAGCTTTGTAATTGTATGTGATTTCCATATTCTGTGAAGCAGTGAAGAGGCGTGGCAATGTGTAGAAGTGGCTCTTTGTCAGATGTGCTGGTTTCAAAAGACAGTTGCCAGCCACCTCTCTGATAGAACAATAAAAGCAAGGACTGTACAGTTTATTCCATATACTGAGCAATTTTGTTACTTCTGTGTCAATTATAATTTTTAGAATTGTATCGAATCAGCTATTCGAGTGTGTACAAAACAATGCTAAACTCTTTAAGAAGATATCTTCTGTACTCATTTACAACGGTTAAACTTCACCTGCTTTGAGCATGGGTGCAATAAAAAATTCATTTTGTTCCCGATGGATTAACTAAATACTACAAAGCCGCAAAGTTTGATGCGGTAGAGATCATTCCGGTATTTCAGATTCAGTTTTCATAACTTCCAGTAAATTTCGAATTCTCTAAACTCACTTATTAGTTAAGCAGTCTTACGTTCCAGAAGTCTTCGTGTTAACTAAGATGTGACTGCAAAATCCCACCTAACTTCCTAAGGTTTTGGTAAGGATTTGGCTTTTGTGCAGATCGAATCTTATGTTACAGGAAAGCAAACTTCAAACTACGAGGTGTAAAAGAAGCAACAGGTGTTCCACTGCACAATATTGGGAAAAAACTAAGGAAATTGGGCGTAATAAAGAACCTCTTTACTACCACACTACGACAAGTAGCGAAGAGGTTCTGTACTGCGGCAACATTTCGGATTTGTAGTTTCCCATATACAGGATCAGATCTTCAGGAAAACCATGTTTTGACGCAACTTAGCGTTTTCACCATAAAACCAAAGCGAACAAGCAGACGATAATCAAGGAATATTTCCAGTACAACTGTTTAGTCAAATGATAAAAGAAATGAATCAGTCAAAAAATTGAATCTTTTGGAAAATGTTGTAGAGGTGTCTGTGTGAAAGAGTGGAACAGTAGTTCTATATTACCAAGAGTAGAACTACCGTATACATGGGGTTTTCATATATCGAAAATCTCTATATGTCAAATAATTCTCATACCCAGTTATCATTACATAATAGAATGATTCTGTATATCAAAACATAATCACTAAATTGAATTTTTTCAAGAAAAATTGGAAGTTTTCACTCTTTCTAATCGGTGATGTATCCGCGATGTTAAAGAACATCCCTCAATATTGTAAAAGAGAAGGCGGAGTTATTGGAGAATGTGGGCATTTGAATGCGCAAAATAGCATTGTCTTTAGACTTGATGTTCTTCCAAATGTGGTATCTATAATAAGAAATCGGGAGTACGTACTGAAAACCTTTTAAGATGTCGCACCTGTCAAGAAAAATTCTAAAACATTGTGGGGTTTCAACACACCGAAAATATTCCTGACGAAACGTTTCATGTACGTAATAGAGGGGCTGTCCTGAAGAAAATTGTTGAGAGTATGCAGTGTTGTCTTAATTAAGGAGTATTGAAATTGCGGGGTAACTCTGGACTTGGTGACCTCACAGCGCCGAGCTGACTGTCATTTGACTGGTCGTCTATTGTCTATCCAAGCCCAAGGTTTCAGTTGCCACTTTCATCAGTTTTTCATTCCTCTCCTGGTCGTAAGCAGGATATTATTTTGAGGCTTGGGGGGTTCAGGGGTTTTCCTTATTTCCTCATTTGTTTCCATTCAAGTTTGTAAATGACTAGAAAAAAAAGGCTGAACTTTGTTGAAAGTTGTCCAAAAACCAGCAAATACAAAAACTTTTTTGAGACCTTGAGAGCACGCGCCGCGTACTCCGTATTTTTCAAAATTTCTTGAGAGTACGCGGCGCGTACGCTGTGTTTTTCGCAATTTCTTGAGAGTACACGGCTCGTACTCTGTGTGTGTTTCGCAACTTCTTGAGAGTATGCGGCTAGTACTCTGTGTTTTTTGCAATTTCTTGAGAGTACGCGGCGCACACAGCGCGTACCCTTTAGGGACAGCCCTGTCTAATAGGCATACATATTTATGGTGAACCATCATCGAAATCTGTGGTGCAGCAGAATATTAAAAAAAATTATTGCATAATCATTCATACTATAAAATATTATGTTCTTCAAGGTACGTTCATCACATTTTTCTCACATTGATCTTTATTTTTAATTATATGTATCTATAAAATTTGTACATATAATTCACTTTCACTTATTAAAAAAGAAGGGTGCGTGCGTTCATTGGGAAATATGTCTCTAATTATACAATATACTATACATGTGTGCGAAAAAGATCGCTTCTACATATCGAAGACTTTCATGAGGCCTTCCACTTCAATACAAATTAAATTCAAGTTTCCACAATACTTGTATTCAATTGAAACTGAACACAACTGCTCTTTCTTTAAGAGAAATTACAAATTACTTACAAGTATCGGAAAGCTTGTTATAGAAAGATGTTGCGGAAACGAATACTCAGCAAAACAGATAAATTTGTAATCGAGTTTGTTAAAACTTCCCTGGAGCGAGCGAACACAATGACCCAACCAATTTGCATACGACAGTATTTTGCAAAACCCTAATCTTTTCTAGTAGACGCAAAGAAGCTTTTAATGAACGTCAGTTGCGTCTAATTACCACTCCGTAATTTTATTTAAAAGCGAAAGCAACATCTTCCAAGGGGTCTCCTCAACAGCGCATTGGTACCTTTGCTTGGATATTAATTTTGTAGCAAACTGTCTCTTTAATGTGATCGTTATGAAATGATTCCATTCTGCGACGATTTGGTTCATTAATAGAACGGAGTTTTAGAAAACATCGTTGTTGCTTCTTCCCCTTTTGAACAACAAGGTACATTAGCTTATCATTTATTGTTAAATAACAAGAAAAATGTTAAATAATAAGAAGAAAGTGCTTGTGTAACAGTAATTAGTTGTAAAACATCGTCAACTTTCTCCATATTTTTATTTTTGCATTGACATTTGAATCAATGACCGTTTAGTATAGCTTCAACGAAGCGTTCTGTGCTTCTAATGAGGCAATTACAGAATTTTTTTTACGTAACTTTGGTGAAAGGAATTTTGGATATTAAATTATGATACAGTAAAACCTCTTAAAATGAACGCCCTTAACATGAATTACTCTTAACGTATTGTTTACTGAAACTCCATTAAATGTGGTAATAAATTGGCATTCCTATAATGGCGAATGATAATTCAATAATGGATAAGCAAACATAGAAATATACGAAAGTTGTTTCAAACCCAAATTAAGATTAAAATAACGCTTGAATTTAAGTAACCTCAGACCCTTGGTGTTCCCAGAATCGTGGAAATCTAGACCCAGGCCTGCTTGTAAATCCTGAACTGTTGTCCACTGTCCTACGGTGGGGTCGTGGTAACGCATTCGTCTATCGTACCATTAACTCGTGTTCGACTCCCAGTAGTATCGCGGAACCCTTCTGCCCACCGTAGTCTAGAGTTTTGTTCCCTTGGCATCAGTGGTTCGGATGCCTTAGAAAAATGGAGTTTATGTCGCAGCCAGATGTTGATTTACGATTTTGCCGCCAGTAAGATGACATATTTTGCCGCTTAATCTTACCAAACGTAACTAGAGGTACAACAGAAATTTTGTCACTTTTGCTTAATTTGACACCCCTAGAGGTCATTTCGAATTCGCAAATATTCGCAAATTTAGCGCTCTTTGAACCTTCCTCATGAAGACTCTCCATTTGCTACTGTCTGCTAACGTGACATTTCAAAATTAATAATTGAATTGACGGCCATAAAATTCAGCCCCGCTTTTACAAAGTTCTTGGCGGCAAATTTTTCGTCGAAAATTTGCCTCCGCAGTCTACTTACCTTATTCGTATATCCGCCAGTGGGCGTCACATGTCCCTTTCTGCTCTTTCACTGTGAAATCACAGACAAACATTACGTCGAACAACAATATTAATCAACGTTTATTGGCGTAGTGATACTAGAGCCGATGTTATGGCGTAGATGGTGAAACGTTCGAAAGAAAAGAAATATTTTTGCGTTCGGGGGGACCTGAACCCACGACCTTCCACTGGGTTCAGGTCCTACTGAACGCAAAAATATTTATTTTCTTCCGAACGTTTCACTATCTAATCACACCATACCATCGGCGCTGGTATCACTACGCCAATAAACGTTGATTTATATTGTTGTTTAATTTAATCTGCGTAGTGTTCGATTTATTTAAAAAGGTGAAGCCATGGTATTCAAAATCTTACAGAAGGACGAAGAACATTCATGGTTAATGTTTTTTACAATTTCAAAATATTAAACTGAATTGTTTTTCGTAAGTCATTTTAAGAAAAGGGCCTAATACTACTTTTAACTGAAATGGTATGAAAATTTTCCTGCGGTATAAAAAAATGCACTTTGAAAAATGCGTGTCGTTACGGAAGGACAGAAAAAACATGAAATGATGTCCTTCCGTAACGGAGTTTTCAATGTTTTTTTCAATTTCGGTACAGTTAATTAAATAATACAACGCATTATTTTGAAAAGACTTGCAAGATTAAAATGATATAATTTATTAGTTTTAATATGATATATAAAACATCATGCTTTTACAAATTTTAAACATGTCCCAAAATACCATGGCTTTACCAAAAGAACATTAAGTTGTTATTGATAGAAATGGATCAAGAGGAGCATGATCTTGAACATGAAATGCCCCAATTAGTGCTATTGTGGTTCAGTATCAGGTGAAGAGGCTAAAAGCGCTTTCCATGAAGCTAAAATATGCGCACAGGCTAATTTACAAAACGTGCTTTTACGTAATTACAGAATTCAATGAGTCGAACAGAGTAAGTACTTTGTACTCTAAATACAGAGGAAATGGCGAGGTACTATCACCAGAACGGGAATACAAATGATGTGTACCATTAAGTTAAGTAAGGATCTTGAAGGAGACCGACAAGAAGCCATTGAATTTAACAACTTGCCAAGCCATTTCCTCCAGACTTTCTGCATTACATCCCTGATTGATTCTAAACTCTAGATAACATATCCGGAAAATCTAAATCGTTCAAGTCCGTATGTAAATAATCTGGAAATTCGGGAACATTTCCGCCATTTTTATTATTCCCAAGACGGTCGTCTGGGTTACAGAATTATCGGAAGTAAAAATAAATAACGACTCTTTGAAGGTTTGCACTAATTGGATTATTAATTATGATTAAATTATTAATTGATCACTTTATTTTGAAGCACACTTCAGAATCAGTAAATTATTCCAAACCCAGCTGTGGCTGATTTCAGACTCGTATATAGAAACCTAATTCTATTAAATTGAGGAATAAAAGCAATATAAAAAAATGTGTGTGCGCCTTTTACGTAAATGAGTATTTCTTGGATTTAAATTAGTAAGTTCCGTATATTTGTTCAACTTCAATCTATGGTACATGAAAGCAGAAATTCTATAAAGTATTAAGTTTTCTAAACGTTAATATGTTTATTTAGCTAATTGCACATGAACATTTTTTAAATATTAAAAATATTTTAAAACAACGTTAAAACCGTATCTACAATGATTTATTGACAAACATCAACGCGTTTCGAGTAAACAAATCAGTCGCCCTTCTTCGGGAATATACGATACTAAAATGTCAGCAATCAAGAGTGGTGTTTCCATTCCCATAGTTGCAGAGTTACCACTTGCTTTATACCTGAAAAGTATATATTTCGGATATTTTCACCACTAGGTGGCATTCGATCATTTCATGTGGTTGCGAGAATCGCAAAACCAACTTTAGAGTATTAGTAAAAAATGAAAAACAAAAGGCTAACGTAAGTCGTAAACCAAACAACTTATTAAATAATTTGAAAGCATTTTTTTCAGCCCATTAATTCTATTAACATTTGATTTAGCAGTGTTGGCCCAAAATGGCAAACAGTAGATAAGACATGACTGTATCTAAGAATAATAAATAGATTTAAAAATTTTTGAAGTAAGAAAAGTATGAATTATTCCAATAATACAAATATTACAACCAATTTTATTACATATATAATTAACGTGAACATCCCAACTTGTTTATTATTAACTGCACGTAATTTGTTGACTATTTTGAATTAAAATACGAATGATTTTTACTACATGATTAGAGTCAGTAATTTTAACTAATTATGTGATCACTAAATATTATCACTAATTCTGTTATCACTTAATGTTATCACTAATTATGTGAGGCAAGGAAGAAACATGTCTTGTTTAATTGTACTTAATTTAAACTTGTATTTAAATTTGATTTGGAAGTTTAGATAGAAAAATAATGAAAACCAGTTTAAAAATTAAAATTATTTGAATAAACCAGGATCATTATAAAATGCTTTGTACCTCACTGACATTTCTTAAATAATAATTTCTTGCTTTCATACTAATTTAATAATTGTCTCGGTAATTTAATACTTTATGTTTGAATATCATACCTTCTGTTATTTAAATTTAAAAAAAAAATAGTAAGACGTTTAATAATTACTGTGTAAATGTCCTACGTAGTAGAACCCCCTATTATTCGAAATAAAGGGGAGGACGGGCCCAATTTTGGATAAGCCAAACTTCGGATAATAATCCAGAAATTCACTTTCAGGTTCAACAAGACGACGACATTTACCAGAAAACACGGTCCATTATATACTATTAAGCCCGTGACCAGGATTTAATTTTGAGGGGTCAACAATTTTTTTCAGCATGTACCCTTGCAATCATAGCATGCAAGGTCGTAGCCAAGTCCCATTAAAAATTTAGTTTCGGAGGGGACCGGTCCCTAAGATTCCCCCCCCCACCTCTGGATACGATCATGCATGTCACTACACCACTACTCCTCTGATAAACAACATAAGGTTTACATGCACTATATCAATTAAGGCAATCATGACCGTAGCCAGGATTTAATTTCAAGGGGGGGTTCAAAAATTTTTACCGCATGTATCGATACAATCACAGTACGCAAGGCTGTAGCCAAGTCCCATTAAAAACTTAGTTTTGAGAGGGGGACCGGTCCCTAATGAGGCCTCCCCTCTGGATATGGGCATGAAGATAGTTGTAGAAGTTAGAAACTATTGTCAGAATCTCAGAAGCACTTTATGATGGATTATACATCCATCCATGCATGCATCCATCCATCCATCCACACACACACACACACACACACACATACATACATACATACATACATACATACATACATACATACATACGTATGTCAACTGTATGCCATACTGTATAATCCCTTTCTCTTATTCAGGCCCAAGTACACTAGGAAGCAAATGATTTTTTTTTGCTGTTGAAAATTTGGGAGGAGTGTCTACTACAAAAATAAAATTAATGTAGCAATCCATTTCGTTTAATACGTATTTTGGTTAAGCGTAAGTAATCAAAGTTCTACTGTATTTTGCACAAATAGACGAAAGGTGGGTGATTTGTTTTTACATTTGCAGCCGAACAACGTTGTTAAAACTCTATGATTTTGACTCAGTTTATGTTTTTGGGACGTTTTCCCTCGAATATGCCGTTAAACGGTTGTTCTCGTCTTAACAACATTAAGCAATACCAAAACGTAGATCTTTAAACCTATCATAATAAGAGTACAGCAATCTCTTCGCTTAAACTGGTTCTCTACAGACGATGACTTGATGATTTGTCGTATTGTTTTTAGTGTTTCCCGATTCTATTCTCTTCCAAAATTGCAATTCCGGAAACGTTTATACTAAGCCACATGATATATCAGAAATACTACACTCGGATAAACGTCCTTTTTTACGAGCCCAAATACGATCCGTGGTATTAAAAAGACTACGCAGTCGATTTCGGTTTTAGGACAGTTCTGTTGAAATACTCTCATGAAGATAATCAAAAGAAGCAATTTCGGAAGCCGGATAGCTGAATTCGTCGTAAACGCTTTTATAAGTCGAAGGGTATGCTACGGAAATTTCCCCTTCTTTTAGTGCTTTTCGGAGAAAAGAGGACTTTTTCCCATTCCATAAGTTTTAATAAACACGGTTTGTAAATTTAGTTTGGAAGTTGCTTCTATTTATAAAGCAGAGGGAGTGATGGAGATTCAGTGCACTTGATTTATGCGAAAGCGACGGCCAAAAACTAAAGCCGCAAAAATACAAAATTACCGTAAACAACAATTTTGGCCTTGGCTTTCTTCAACGAGTATTTCTTGTCCTGAAAACTTCCGTGATCCAATTCACGAACAGGAACAGGAGGAAATCACTGAGGAAGCCTACAGTGCGCTCCAAGAGTATGGAAATCCTTAGTCACCATGCAAATAAATGTATAGTTCAAAACGTAGGATATTTTATTATTGTTACATGTAACAAGTGACCTTTCCAAATTCCAGAATTAACAATGCATTATAAAATGAGAAAAGATTGTATTCCTGTTTAACTCACATTCTGTGTACTGAATAAGCATTAATGAAAACGTGTAAGCTTTCAATCTCTGCCGGTCCATATTCTGGAATATTAGGCGTAAAGTTATATAGTCCCATGGGGTCCCAGCCTACACCCCAATAATTTAAAATAAATTTCAATTCTACATATACTACAATATATAAATGTACAAAACATGTGCTTGCAGCCCCCCAAAAAAAAAATTTCTTTTGAAAACTCTACGTTGGTATTCTGAAATGAAATAAATAAAGATGATAAAGTAAAACTTCATTATTTGATTCATATTAACCATTAAACAGTATATATTGGTAACATATTCGTATAATATAAAATGCGTTGAAATTTGTGTGTGTGTGTCCCACTCACGCATATGTAGTATATGCATGTGCATGTTCACTATGATAAAATTCGGAATATGCTTTCTCCGAAGAAAATGTCCGGTCTCATTGGAAACAAATTATTTGGATTTAAAGAAGTTAATATAGTAATAGTTGTTCACCCTACAAAAACAAATTATTTGGATTTAAAGTAGTTAATAATTGGTAATAAATTTTTAGCCCAGCATGGCCTTTGTTGTCCTTGTGCCATAAAAATCATTTAATTACTCTCAACTATGAGATAAAATATGTTTAGTTACTGTCAACTATGAGATAAAATTCGTTTAATTACTGTCTACTATGAGATAATATTCGTTAAATTACTGTCAACTATGAGAACTCCTCATAGAACTAAACTCATTTCCTATAGGGCATGTTCCGAGGTGAAGCAATTTCTCCAAGCCTTCCCTATTCAAAATGGACTAAGTCCTCTGTCACTCTCTTTATGGCAAGTTCTTGTAGTAGACAAACCTAACTAAAAGCTGAAACTTCGACTGGAGAAAGTAGTTCAGAATATGCAAGCAGAGCCGGATTTATGGGTCCCTAGAAAGTTCAGTAGATCTGGCCCCAACTAATTATGTTTAATAAAAAATTATATCTGTTTGGCTATTAAAGTTTCACACCGGGCCCCCTTGACCCTGCGTATTTGCCCTCCTTTTCCCCCTTAGCCCCATCCCTGTTTACAAGGGCAAAGGGGACAGTTATCCATCAATAAAAACAAATTAGATCTATGTATGTATAATGGAATTTATATATTATTCTCTATTAGTAGGGAATAATTATTGCCGAAACGACTAGAAAAGTATTGCCATTATTATTACCATTTATTCTTCAAAAAATATTTCATTACCTTATAGATGTTACTTTTTGAGTGAGTTGATGCAGGTATCTATATTAACCAAGATCTCAGACAAGGTGCAAACAGATAGTGGGGCAACTCATATCTATGCTAATCTGTGCTATCTATTATTCCCATTTATCATAACATAAAATCATTAAAAGAATGCAGAGTCAATCAGACTGGCTTCTGTAATATACTAATATATTTTCGAAACAACCACCCCGAAATACAAGGAACTTAGTTTAGCTTTGGTCGTTCGAAAGGAATTTTATTTGAAACGAAACAGGAACTATTTCTTGTAAAATGAACCAACAACAAAAGAGTTTTCTTTTGTTCAACTGCGTGTAGACGGGCTTAAATAAGATCAATGCGCAAACCATAAAAACACTTCGGCAAGAATGAAGCGCTGCATTTGCTATCGCATATCAATCGATACGCGCTCGATGTAACTCATCGATAACATTCATTCAATAAAACGATTTTCCATTTCATGTCGGCTCCATACGTCCTCCCTTCGAAGACCACCTCTTCATTAAGGAATATCTCTTAATTAAAGCTCCTCTCAACAAAAAAAGGACATCTTTCAATTATGTACAAAGGGATTTACTTCTTCTGATTAAACATGTTTTAAGTATTTCTTTTCTGGCCGATAAAACAAGGTGTCGTGCGTAATTCGACCATTGCACTTTACTCATGTGTTTACAATTTTCAAACTAGAGCTTCTTAGGGCACAAAGCGAACATGTGGGGAGGAAATATCTAAGAAAATTGAGGACCATGAAACTTGAGTTTCAGTATTTAATTTCCATGTTTATATATGTTGTTCTTGTCCTAAATAACATTTCATAAAACATTAAAATGAAACATTCTGTTAGATAAATCGAAACATAGGTGAAAATTCTGAAAGTCTAATTTCAAATCGTTGTTAACAATGTGGACGCGCAAGTTTGAGCTCAAACAAGAGCTTTTGGGTAGAGGAGAAAAAGAAGTAGCGTCCCCGGCCTTGAGTTCCTCTGTTGTGCACGGAAAGCCTTAACCTCTAGGCCACCGGGGATCACAAAAAAAAACTGTCCGCATTGGCATTGTGCGCTGACCATTATTTGGCAATTGTGTTATCCCTGAGAAGGGTAATAATATCTTACAACTTAATATACGGAGAAAGGGAGCGTTGTTCCTATCCCTTGTGGTCTAGCTGTTTAGGCACCCCGAGTCAAACAGAGGGACTCTAGTTCGAATTTAGGACGGAAAAGATGTCTCTTTTTCTCCTATACCCAAAACGGCTCTAATCTGAGCTTAAAAACCTGGGTGTCAATTTATCATAATGGAAATCCCCCATGAAAAAATCACAAAAAATCGCCCGGTGGCTTTGTGTGTTGACCATTATTTGACATGTGTTTGCCCTGAGAAGGACGACAATATCTTACAGATAAATAATCGTAAACAATGAAAGTTTTTGTAAGCTTTTGTGGAGCAAGGACCACAGAGTTCATATGGCGCTGGGACCTGAAGTTTTCTGCGGAATTTGGACCTCTGTTGCCAATGAGACCTAACCCCGGACAACAATGGGATGACAAGTGTTCTGCGACAACATAGGTTGTCGAATAATACCGGATTAACAACACGCTAGGTGAAGGCGCTCCCACTGCAATATCTAGGGACCTAATTAATAAAAGATTGCTTCGGATTTTATTGCTACGTAACTCCTTATTATAATATAGGTGGAGGTCTTTATAAGCGCTTTCATGCAGAGAAAAAATCAATAATGCTGTTTAACAGAGTATCGATGTGTGTATCGAAGTGAAGTATCGATGAAATTAGAGACACACTCACTTTGTGATACACTTAATAAACAATACACTAACAAATATAACTGTGTCAATTGTGTTTATTAGTGTATTATTTATGAAGAATGATGTATTTTAGCAATCAAAGAGCGTTACACCAACAACAAAATTTGATTTTGCAATAGGCAGTAGTATAAGGGCATGTTTAGGCAGCTCAAGCTCCTCCCATTAGATATCAAGACATACCTCCCTTCTTTTCAACGCCGAATCACGTTATCTTTTTAAGGCCATTTGAGCCCCTCCCATGATTTTTGAATTGTTACGTGCTCGTTCCATAGTATTTCCACTTGAGTTGACGGGTTGGTTGATTATATTTTATTTGGCAAGGACAACAATGGTCATTCTTCGCCGAAAAAGATTTCCACATAAGGTGCTCTTTTATAAGGTTCTGCAGAAAATTCACCTATGAGACTTTATAGTAAAATTCACATATGAGACTTCATAGTAAAATTCACATGTGAGACTTTATAGTAAAATTAGTTACTTAGCTCTGGCTTTCGTAGAAGAAATATAATTTTTTAAGGATAGTAAAGAATGTAATAAAAAATATAATTAAACTAGTAGAATTAAAGCAAACGCTTGAAAGTGAAATAATGAATAGAACAACAGTATAGATTACAAATCTTTTTTTTTTAGACTATCCAAAATATTAAGTGCATATTAAATATTGTGACACTGATGTTTTTAAACTGAACGCATACATTGAATATCTATATATTAGGTAGAATATGTGTGTACATATTATAACGTTTTACACTTTTAAGATCCACATTTTTTTCAAAAACTTGAATTTAGATACATAAAATGTTTCTTCTCAATAAAAACATCCAAGGGCTGGAACATTTCGTCCCTTAAACATAGGTGCCCCTTCTAAGGAGGTGTATGTGTCCCTATTTATAGGGATTGCAGACCAAAGGAATCATCCCTTAAATAAAAGTATCCCTTATTCGAAGGTGTCCCGTACGGCAAGTAATATTGTATATAATACATATGTATGTATAGTAATATATACATATATATATATATATATACATATACATACACATATATATATATATATATATTATATATATATATATTATTATATATATATATATATATATATATATATATATATATATATATATATATATATATATACATATATATATATATATATATATATATAATACATATGTATATATAGTAATATATAATGTAATGAGTATATACTAACGTTAAATACAATATAGAATACAGTCTAAAAATAGAGTATAAAATAAAAAAATACCCAAATTTTTAAAAATTTTCTGAAGGCATAAGTATTCATGAATAACGTTAAGACCGATAAAAGATTGCGAAGTTGTCTTTTGTAAAGAAACATTTTTTTAAAGACACCTCATCAATTATTTACTTTCTCTTTGAAAAGATTTTTTACATGTTATTTTTATCTTTCATGCATTTTTTTCAGTTTACGCTTCGATGTTTAATCCTTACTTAATTCTTTTAATCCCTGCTTAATTAATTTAGTACCAGAAACCTAGTTTTCTCGCTCTTTTATAATTATCACATATTTTACTGGAACTTTGTCTTGATTTTTACAGAATCTTCTTAACATTTTAGAATTCTAACACCTGATTCGCTTTCTTTCAACAATGTAGAGTTTTCAAAATTATTGGGGATCTCAAGCACGTATTTGCAATAGCACATATTATATTATACAAGCATATATTTAACATTACGCTATATGTAAAATTCGATTTATTTTAAATTATTTAATGTTGGGGGGGGGCACGGCGAATATTACTCTACGGCTATGTTCTCTCTCTTTGCAAATAAATCATTATACAGTAAAACACCAATTATCTGAATTTCTCTTGGTCGAAATCCGAATTCACTGAGTTGATTGGCTATACAAATTTTGATTATTATTTAGTAAACACTCCTTCAATACGTTGGATAAAATTGCTCGTCTTTTTCAAGTTTATTCCAGCCTTGAGAGATAATGGGGCAGTACGTGGACTGCTACATTCCGCGAAATATCTAGTTTTGGAAAATAGTCTTTAAATACGTTCGTAAGTGATTGAATGTTCGTCGGTCGTAGCTCAGTTGGTAGAGCTCCCGGCCGGACTACGGAAGGTCATTGGGTCGTCGTGCCCCCTTTGCGAAAGTTTCACCATCTAACCACGCCATAACATCGACGTTAATATTATTACTCCTAAAATGCGTTGATAAAAATTTTCGCTTAACTTTCTTTGTATTGAAAGAGCATAGTAAGGGTTTGTACTTGGATTATGTTCGGTGTCATGGATTTGTTTTTTGTCGAGCTGTAATTGGAAAATACTCACACAGGGTAAATGATCAGTACTTTTGTATCTTTATATTTTATATTATCATACCGTTCTATGTATCGCATGCTCTCATCGCTCTGCTATGTGGAACTTTCTGTACGATTGAAATAAAAAACTGTATTATGAATATTTACTTGTCTTTCTCTATGATTAGACATTTCAACTGTTGATTTAAGGATTAAAGTTTTCACTCTGTATTTATAACAAAATACAAAACAATGTCTTGTAGTTATTTCCATTGCGAATCAGAAAGTCTTTGCCCCTATTTTTTATTAGCCAAAATAAGGTACATACAGGTAATTACAAATATACGTACTATTCTTGGCTTCATCGTTGCACGTGAATCGCTGTCCTGCCAGGAACTTCTTCAGCGGACCGAAAACGTGGAAATCACTAGGGGCGAGGTCCGGACTGTATGCAATCAGAACCGCCGACAAGCTCCGGTCATTTCACTGGGAGAGTCTGGACCACCCACCATACAGTCCGGACCTCGCCCCTAGTGATTTCCACGTTTTCGGTCCGCTGAAGAAGTTCCTGGCAGGACAGCGATTCACGTGCAACGATGAAGCCAAGACAGCAGTCCGACGGTGGTTCCACAGTCAGCCGGACGAATTCTACCACAGGGGCATCTCAAATTTAGTGCTGCGATGGGACAAATGTCTGAACCGGTGTGGGGACTATGTGGAAAAATAGTGTAAGGTACGTAGAATAGTACGTATATTTGTAATTACCTGTATGTACCTTATTTTGGTTAATAAAAAATAGGGGCAAAGACTTTCTGATTCGCCCTCGTAGAACAGGCACATATACCTACTTTACCGCAACGCATGTATCTACTTTCGTTCTGTTTCAGTGCATAGGCAGATGTGAAGAGCCCAAGGCATAGTACTCAGTATAATTATAATTAGCAAACTTCCAACAAAGCCGTGTTCCCATATGTACTTAAACGTATTTGTGGATAAATTCAAGTACTTTTCCCTAAAGATTGAATTTCCGAATTCAGTCTTTCCCTTTATTTTGGGTAATTTGGGTATTTTGGGATCTATTGTATTAAAATTTCTTAAAAAGAGTTTATGATGGTTCTGAAAACTGTACCTTCCTCTGGTTTCAAAATTATTCACCGAGTTTACATTTTTGCCAACTGATATTTTCCCCTCTGTCTTTACAAACTGCAGAATGTCCTGAAAAATGAATCTTAATCTTCCTAAATTAAAAGGAAGAAGTAAATGTAATTTCTTCCGAGATGGAAATGACGTGAGATTTCTTTCAGTGTTTAAATTTCAGTTATAAAAATAATTTAAAGGAAACTTTATTTCATATTTGTCCTTTACGCTTTGTACAGATTGAACATGTGTCTGCTTCTCTCGCATTTTCTTATATTTTACTTCATTCCTGCCAAAGAATTCTTTGAAGTATTGATGTGTTTTACTTTTAATTCATTTTACCATTATTGACTTTATGCAAACAACGACAAACAAATGACTAAGCAAATATTCATTATACAAAGGCAAACAGATAAACGAGAAATGTTAAAAGTGAAGTATTTAAGCATTCAGCGATATTTC
Organism: Dysdera silvatica; assembly: GCA_006491805.2. NCBI lineage: Eukaryota > Metazoa > Arthropoda > Arachnida > Araneae > Dysderidae > Dysdera > Dysdera silvatica. The sequence goes on along the minus strand of QLNU02015003.1, from coordinate 124,355,374 downwards.
TTTAACTGCACCTTTTATCAAACGAACAAGAACATTGCCAATGTTTCATTGGCCAATAACAAAATCCAACATCCTTGAAATAAAAAAAAGGAATTGATAAATTTAAAGCTGGAATAAAATTTTAATTTATGAGAATCTATTTGTATAGTTTTATTTTAAAGATTGTGTTTGGAGTATTCTATATAAGCT
>QLNU02015003.1:124286639-124340740 GCA_006491805.2 Dysdera silvatica | reverse complement strand
GACAAAATAACTAGCTACGCTACTGGGAAAAACTAGTAATGAAAGCAAAGATAAGAAAAGAAAGAAATAGACAGGAAAATAAAGATAGAGAAAAGATTTTTTTGGGATGAGAAACTGTGAGTTACGAAATTGCTAACTAAAATTTTTATTAAACTAAAACAATTTTGATGTTAATGTTTTGCACTTTGCATATGTGAAAGACAATCGTCAACATGTCTGCAATTAGAGAGCAGCATTTTGAAATGTATGAATAAATTGAATACTAGACCTAATATTGTATAAATTTTACACAATTCTTACTGTAGTAATTGAAGGTTCAATTAAACTTATCAAAATAAAACGAAATCACATAAATCGCATTTGTGAAAATGTGGAATTTGACAACTTCCTATAAATATTTAAACGGCGATTGGAATTAAGAAATGTACACTTGTTTCATCAATATCAGTCTATCGGCTAAGAAACAGCAATGGGTGCTCCTCTTCCTACGAATGGTAAAATGTAAATTTCACTGATATCCTAACCGCTTAGAAAAAGAAGAAATAGATTGAAGACGACGGTTTGCAAAAAAGCACAGAATCGCCGATTTAACGCACAAGTGCTTTACAGATTGAGTTGCTTTCACTCGGAAGATCCAGAACCGTTTATCTCCTACGCTTCCGGAGAACGATCACGAGGAACACAGACTTTATTTGTGAGCTATGGAAATGTGGAACGCTTCCACAAATTATCACAATTTAATTTTTTGTGAAGCCACTCTCAAAAATTTTGAGAAAGATATTCTCCTACAAAATTATGTGAAATCGCCATAAAATATAATTTATATAAGAAAATATATTTATAATACATGAAAATATATTTATAATACAAGAAATGACATTTAACACAAGAAATATATTTTATAATAAGCAAGTCATATTTATATGTATTTTCTAACGATATGTATGCCTCAGAACAGATTTTGCATTATCTACTGACGGTTTACTAATGCTAACGGTTTACTTTGCTAATGGTTTATATTAATTTACTTTAATAGTTTATATGCATTTACTAATGATTTATATGCATTTACTAATGGTTTATATTTGCTATCGGTTTATGCATGTACTAATGGTTTACATGCATTCACTAATGGTTTATATGTATTTACTAATGATTTATATGCATTTACTACTTATGACCTAAGTATCAGTAGAGTATTTATTAATGCCAACAATCCTCACTGTAGCCAGTTATGTGGTAATATTGGATAATAAATTACTCGCAAAGGAAAGAATGATTTTTCTACGTCTGGTAGGACCTGAACCCTCAACCTCTTGATAACCAGCTAAGTGCTCTTACCCGTACATGTAATTCATCATTCTATCAATGGAGTACTGTCATATTTTTTTTAGTACACCCAAATTTCTCATATATGGGATTTGAAAATAAAATTTCTTTTTTCTTAAAAAAAAAAGGACAATTTCTTTCCAAATAGTACTACTTAACAATTTTCAGCTGTTGTTGTTATTAATGTTTATTGCGATTTTACGAAACACAAGATATCAAAGTAACTTAAATTGCGCCACTTTGAATCTTTCGTTTTCCAATATTATTTGAAAAGAAGCTCAGATAGCAAAAATCGTCCCTGGGACGTCCTGAGGACGTCCCTAGCACGATCTTTGCTATCTGGGAAAAGGCAAAATGGCGGCTTTAAAAAAAAAAAAACTTAAATAGCAATAGGATGGGAATATAGCAAGAGCATTAATCACCAGTGAGTAGCCGATTCTCTATTGATTTAAAAAAAATAAAGACTGCAGATATTAAATACGTTGTGTAAATAAGAAAACAGGCTGGAAAAAACGTGAAGTCGAATTGACAAAAGGAATGTGCGTAGCGGACATTTGGAGGGACAGGTATGTAACCATAACGATGGTGTACACATAGACGAAGATTTAACAAACTTTGAGTTATTGATATTTTTGATAATTAACTTCTTTAGCTTGATATTATTTTTTTAAGAAAACTCTATAATCTATAATTAATTATAAAAAAATGGCACAAAAAATAATAGGATCGTCAATATACTTCTCGATAAATAAATGTTTATTTATTTCTTTAATCATTTAGCAAAATTTGCTTGTTTATGTTTATGTTTTTGCTACACAAGGATAACAAATATCAGGCTACATCGGGACATGTTCTCGAATTTTTTGAAGCTTAAGAGACCAATCTCAGGACTACGTTGTTTAACAAAATTTATTAAAATTTTATTTAATTTACAAGTAAATTGGATACAAAATTTATGATAAAATTTTAAAATCAGTTGCAACATTTTTACATTCATATACATTTACATTTATTACACAATAAATTGAAAACGAGTCCAAAGGATTTTGAAATTCTCAGGTTCGCTTTAAAAGACTTCACATTGAAAAATCTGAACTATTTCGCTGTTAGAAAAATTGGACCCGAAACGGAACTTAAAACGAATAAAATACGACTATGTGCTGTCGTTTTCTACTTCCGGGATTTTAAATTTTAATCCAAGCAAATATTTTTTCCTTGTAGTTCAAGACGGTACATTTTAATATTAAATCAACCCAAGGTACTTCAAAAACTTTTAAGGGAACGAACAATTTAAAATTTGAATTATTTAAACTTCTTCGTCCATAAATAATAGAACAGTTTGAAAAAAATGATAAATACAGGTGTGTGTTATCATCTTCTTTTGAGTGGAAGCAATTTCAGAGAATATCGAAAAGAAATTTGTGGTAATATACGAATTGGAATGCAAAGCTATATAAGGTCATTAAGTATTAGGGAATAAATTTAGAAGGCTTAAATTCAATATTCAAAATTAAATCTTTCAATCTTACTACCTTTCTTCAGAATGTTTTGTTCTTATGTCATATGTATCTTTCAACCAAATCTATTATCGTACAAAAGAATCATGTAATAACATTCATATGTGACGAAAAATGAATGTTGTAAGGAAAATATTAATATAGGAAAATTTTATTATATAATGCTTTGTCATATTGTACGCAAGTTGAACACTGTACTTGTACTTTATTTCATGTAATATTAGTGCGATAAAAATTACCATATTCTCCTCATTATATTTTGTGCTGTAGATTTTGTATTGGGCAGTTATTTTTGACTTTCACAAACTCCTAAAATTTTATATAAATATTGTTTTTTTCTAAAACATTTGATTTAAAAAAATCTAAGACTGTTTTTCCCAAATTTTGATAGACCACGGATCAAACGAAGAAGTTGAAAAGTATGCTTTTACTATTTATAATGAAAAACATCAGCTGTGTAAATCTGACAAAGTATAGGAGCAAAGAGAATTAAATATGTCAGATACATTGATCCAGCTCGTATTCTTGTTGACATGGTGGTTAAGAGTGAACGCATAAGAAGCATTTAAAACATTGAAATACCTTTAAATTTCAACGCGTGAAAATATTCCCAAATGCTTTCTATATCTAAAACATTATTGTAATACGCTTTATATTGTAAAGCAGAGGACAAGTCTACAGTTTTAGCAAGTTATGATAACTTTTCCCAGATTCAGCTTAAAATGGCGTTGTAGATTTTAGGTTATGTTATAGAATTCGCTATCGCTTCCTGACAGACGTTTTCTTAGACCCATTCTCTTGAAAATGGGAGAAGAAAGTCCACAATATTTGAGGATACCAAAATTTAAATGTTACTTTTTGGCAACAACGTCTGACATATTGCATTTAAAATGGCAGAATTGTACAACGCTACGCTCAGTTTTTCGATAGCTATTCAGTAAAAGTGTTGCATATTTCCTAGTTTTTAGGTATTATGTCGTAGCGCTACTGCGTTACAAATTGCTTTTAGTATTGCTGCGCTTTTCTTTCATTTATGACAAAAGCTTTCCCCTTGGAAAAATAGCCATATCTTTATAGGGTAAAAATCGGTTTTGTTTCTAAGGCGACAACGCTAGCTTCAGCCCAAAATATTTGCAATATACCAGCTGAACTGTCAAACAAACTTCAGCCGTAAAAGCTAAAACAAACGTATGTTTCCCTCTGTTTGAACTGGCATGACAGTTAAAATTGTTATTTTTCAAAACAAACTGAAAACGACAATTTATTGACATAAAATACCGAATATTTAAATGCGGAAGTAATATTTACTCAAATTTTATTTTGATATACACCATAAAATACGCCAAATAGCCATAAACTGCATGTGTAGTGCAGTTTTTGAAAAGTTGCATTAAAAAGGCATATCAGTAATAACTTGCATGTCAAGGACCATTCCAGGTAATACTTTGATTGCATTTCAAGGACTGTTCCAGGTAATACTTTGATTGCGTTTCAAGGATTATTTGCGACATTACTTTCACTGCGTTTCGAGAATCTCAAAAAGTATATTTCAAGCATTAGTTTAAATAGTAATTTTGCCGTATTTAAAGAATTTCAAATATATACTTCAAGAATTCAGCGACAGATAATAATTTTGCTGATTTTAAAGGCAAAATTATAAAAAAAATTAAGGACAAATTTCAAGACTTTGGAAAATTAATTTAAACAATTATCTAAAACCGTTTCAAGAAATTTAGCGATGTGTTTACAGAATTTCAAAAATTAGCCTTGACGATAATTTTTATATATCCTAAGGATTTCAAAGGTTTTATTTCGAGAAACGTTTAAAGTCATGTCTTAGTTGCGTACCAAACATTATTTCTTTAAATAATAGCCTTACTGCATTTCAACCATTTCTCTCCTGCAAGGTGCTTACAGCACCCTGCAAGGGACTTATACTTACAGCAAGAAATTCATCCGCCCACTCATAGGCGTAGCCGGGGGGGAGTTTTGGGGGTTGTAACCCCCATTGCAATGAAATTTTGTATATTTAACATAGGAATGTATGAGTTGTAGCTCTGTAACCCCACCTCATTGAGCCTATAACCCCCTTATGAACTTTCTGCCTACGCCTATGAGCCCACCACTCCTGAATTTTCACTGACGTATGAGTGGTTGAATAAACATTCTACGGACCAGTCCCCCGAGGTCACCCGACCTCAGCGCATCTGGGATGCTATCAAGAGGAATGTATGCACCTTGAATCTTGCTGCGAGCGTTTTCAAGTCATTGTGAGGAGCTATGAAGCCATCAAAGGTAAGTATGGCTCCCGAACACTTCTACTGCTTTGTAGAGTCCATACCACGCCGCATTACCGTTGTAAACAAGGCAAAAGGAGGTTCTTTATGTTACTAGGCAGTTATTTTTAATTCAACCGCTCATAAGTGTACATTATTAACTGAGTATATCATAAAAAAATCTAAAATGATGACATTATAATATAAAGTGCATTTATTAATAAGTTTAAACGGCATTGGGTGTTTTTAAAGGTCAATTTAAGACAGTTGGTAAGATTTCTAAGTGATGCATAAGCATTTAAAATTACGTTTATTACAATTCATGTTTTTAGAATACTTCTTATGCTTCAGCAAATTTTCACATATAAAAACTATGTTGAAAGTATTTAAATTTTTATATAAATTAATTATATAATAAAAATTAATACAGCAAAATAAAAATAATAAAATTGCATAAAAGTTTATTTGAACAATACAACGTAACATATTTACGAACTAATTTATTAGAAAATTCCATAAAGAAAACTAAATTCTGATTAATTAGTATAACTTGACGTCGTAAAATTATAGTATTTCACAGAAATGTACTTAAACGAACAGGAATGAACTGCTAAGGATTATAATACAAAGAGTAGTCTTATGATACATTAAAAACTCTGCAAAATTTATTCATATGACAATTTTTACATACAAAATTGAAATATTTTTTTTTCTATTTGATAATGCATTCAGACAACCCCTTTGCAAAAAAAGTCACTTTCAAATTTCCCTTATCAATTTTAAGTCCCTTTCACAGTTAAGTACACTTCTTTATATAAAATTAAGTTTAAAAACATTTTTTGAAACGATGCTTTATTTTTGTTCAAGTGTAATCATCTTAAAAATATCTTTCGTTCATGAATTTCCCACGGGAATATTCTAGTCACTTTTGAAATTTATATATTTATATTTCCTAAGAGTATAAAAAAGGATTTAAAAACTTAAAATGTTTTTTTTTCACTTGATGGAAAAAATTACATTGAACTACTGTCGTCGCATTTTTAGTCTGAATTTCCAAAAACTAAAATTTGTGTTCCCATTACCCTTCCACCCTCACTTCTTTTAAGAAAAGAACCTTGGAAAAATGACCATGATATCTGGGCTTTAGAAAGCAATAGCTTTTATACAGACGCATTATTCGCCGCCTATATATATATACATTTATTTCTTTAGAATATTTTTTAATTAAAATAAAGGTTACGAAATCTTTAGAATACCGCAACAGCGTTGTGGTGCTTTAATTATTACACTCCTGCTTTGACATTTGCGGTTGGATTCTGTTGAAAAAAATGATTCTCATTGCTCGGAGATCACGCTAATGTTTGTGTCTCATATCATGTTTCTGGTATTTAATTCTGGTATTTTTTAATATTTTTTCATTTATTTATTATTTACGTTAAATGAGAATAACTTCTATGATATGCATTTAAGCAAGTACATGTACATAAATTTAATCCATTATTTTGAGGAAGTAGCTTGTTCTCATGTATTATTTTTTCTGAAAATTATGGTGTAAATTCACTCATTAGAAATAGAATAGAATATGTTAATATCACATACACACATATATGCATTCAAATATATATAAAATTAAAAAGAGTTCGTTTATCTTGAGAAAAAAAGAAAATAAGGTGTAAAACCAAGAGAGGGGGGGGGGAGAGACAAAATGCAATATCCAACGTACATCGGATTTAGAGATTCTTTCCACTAAAGGTGTAGCCAAAGATCTCAGCTGGGGGGGAAAAAGAGGCTAAGATTCATTCACTAGTTTATTTTCACAAGATATGGGGCGAAATACTTCTTAAAATAGTCCATAAAATTATTCGTGCATACCTAATCGTGAATAACACCCACCCCGGCTGGCTACATCATTTTCATACGTAGGGGGTGTTGATGGGTATTGTAACTCCCAGTGCGATGGAATTTTCTATATTTAACACAGGAATACGTGAGTTATAACTATGTAACCTCCTCCCCCTCCAACCATTGAGCCTATAATCCCCAACTTAAGAACTTTCTGCTTACGCCTATGGGCTACATTAATTACTTCTACCCACCACATCTTTCCCGATAGTCAGATACTTATCCGCTGTAAGTGTTATGTTCAGTGTTTGTCACTTAGAACTTGGCTGAGTTTTTAATTTTTTCTTGTTTCTTTCTAACGATTCATGTTTATAATTATTGTTTTATATAATTTCGCATGTGTGTCTTCATATTAGCAGTTAATACTGAAAAAATTTGCGTGTCAACAGTAACAACGGATCCAGCTTAATGTTACGTCAATACATCATTATAGGTTAGTGGTAACTATGTTTTCTCAAATTCATTGAGTTACTCATTTTCCTCCTCCTTCTTGCTCTTCATCTTCTTCCACTTCCTCCTCCTCCATTTCATCATCTTCCACTTCTTCCTCTACATCTTCCTTCGCTTCTTTCTCCTTCATCCTTTTCGTCTCCTTTTTCTACTTCTTCCTCTCCCTCTTCGTCATCTTCCTCCTTCTTCCTATTCATCTTCTTCCACGTCTTTCTCCTTCTTCTTATTCATATTCCTCCACTTCTTTCTCTTTCTTTCTCTTCATCTTATATTTCTTCTTCCTCCTTCAGCAGTTCGGAAAGACTGGAAGTCAACATGGACCACGGTTCTCTATCTCTGTTCGAATGAATAATTCCTTCTGTGATTAGTTCAGTCCAAGTTTTTAGATCATCTATCCTCTTCTTTTCTGCTTCGAGGTCACTTCACCCATGATGATTCCTCTCCTGTGCCAACTGAGCTGAAGTTTGTATTTTTCATCTCTCATTCCCTTATCATTGCTTTTAAAATATGAAGCAATTTGAAGTAGCTTTAAATTACTATACCCGGAGATAAAAGAAACTAATGGTAGAATATGTATGTGGAATAACACGCACGAAACATCCCAAAACTACATTTTACATCTAACGTAGCTGGAATCACCTAGTGCAAGTGTGAACATAATAAAAGCACCCGTAAAATGTGAAAAAATGGAACCAAGTATTAATGTAAATGCTAAAGAGGCTTGTGAGAAATAATTAAAATTTTAATGTTGCTAATAGTTATCAATTTTTGTCTTTGTTATATGACGAACCTTGACGAATGCACTTGATCAAAAATGTCAAATGAAGGTTATTAGCTTTTGGAGAGGGAGACGAAGAGAATGGCAACTATTTAGTATATATGTAACCGCGAAAATTTAATTCCCTTTGACACTTAGTAATAAAACTGGGTGTTTTGCGTCAAAATTAAAAAAAAAAATAGAAACGCCAAATTTGATAAAATATTGGTCTCAGGCCATTTATTCTTTAGAAAAAACTAGCGTCTTTTCACTTTCTCGCAAATGTCAGTACCTTATTTCTTGGTTAAGTTTCTTCTTAGTTTTCTTTTTTTTTCTTTAACTTATTCATTTTTTCAACCACGTGGAAAGTTATTGGACTCCCGAGCTTATTTTCTTGGTGACGATGGCATAATTTTAAGTCTGGGATCTCAATTTACGCTTACATTGAGCTTTTGAAAAATTTTATAACTGAAGTGGTCGGATACATTTTGCAGTGTATGATGAATTTTAAATAATGTTGAGGGGAAAAGGGCTATTCTTTTTGAAGAGGATACTTTTGATAGATGGTGAGAATGAACAAATTATTCATGCATGTTTTAAAAACATATAATATGCAACTTTTAAAAAATAACTTATTAAGTTATGTAGTCTTCTTTCAATTGTTAGTTAAAAATCATTTAAATGGTAAAGACGTTTTAATTAATAAATTATATTAACTAATACTTGTAAGACGACTATATAACTTAATAAGTCATTTCTTTTAAACCTGCACGTTTTAGCACGTGAATGCGAAAAGGTCAGTTAAAATAAAACAGGGTGAAAAATAAAACTGAAATAAACGGAAAAAAGCAAAATTAATGATTACTTGGCGGGAACAATTTCTTGAAGTGATCTTGGAGAAACAAGCTTTCATCCGGATCATTCATGGCGTATTTACTTTGATAGAAATATATATTATATTTGATAGAAAATATTTGATATTTCATTATATTTGAGAGAAAATATTTGATATTTCATTATATTTGAGAGAAAATAGTTGATATTTCATTATATTTGATAGAAAATAGTTGATATTTCATTATATTTGAGAGAAAATATTTGATAGAAAATATTTGATATTTCATAATATTTGATAGAAAATATTTGATATTTCATTATATTTGATCGAAAATTGATGAAGATTTGATAGACATCTATGAAATAAGTAAATATGCCATGAATGATACGCATGAAAGCGTGTTTTTCCCGGTGCATTACAAGAAATTTCTCCCACTAATTAACCATTAATTTTGCTTGCTCCGTTTATTTCAGTTTTATTTTTCAACCTGTTTTACTTTAACTGCCTTTTTTGTTCCATGGACTTCTCGTGTTTGCCGATTCCGCAATAGAAGACGTCGCCATTGTATGTTAATTTTATTTTTTCATCTTTTACAGGTTATGTTTTACAATATGGCAACGTTTCAATAGCAACATTAACCAACGTCTTAGTTGTATCGTTTTGACGAAAATAGCCACGTGCTATTGAAACAGCTGTCAATATTTTCAAAATTAAACTGCGTTAATTTATCTCTTTATATTTATTTATTTGTTTTGCGCAGTGTAGCACTAGTTGACTAATATATTCATATCTGAAAGATACGTAACGTCTGACAGATAAAAAACTTATTTAAGCGTGATTTATGTTTTAAAATCCATTACTTTGAGGTCACATCGTTTCTATAATCACACTACGTCATTTTTCCCAATATTATTACAACATCAAATCTCCTAAGTTTTACCAACATATCGCGTCAATTCTACGATTATATCTCGTAACTTTCAAAATTATATCTCATCAGTGCTACAAATATACCTTTTCAGTTTTATAATTATACCGAATTTATATCTCATCGTTTTTACAATCAGATCTTAACAGTTGATCAATCTTATTTTATTGATTTCTCTTTTTATACTAGTGGCCCGTAAATTGCTATAAAATAATCTATAATATATCTTAATGTCATTTCTAGTTTAAAATCTACCATTTTAATATTACATCGATTCCATAACCACACCTCCTCCTTTATTCAATTACATTATAAAATAATGTATCATCATTTTTGCAATTATACGTCATCAGCTTCACGTTTATATCTCATCAACATCCCATTTAATTTATATTTCGTCAATTTCCATTTTTATACCTCATCACTTTCCCGTTTATATCTCACCAATTTCCCATTCATATCATGTCATATTCTCTCAATCAACAAAAATACTACACCGTCACATCACAAACAAGAATAGTAGACTCTTCTTAGAATCTTGGGAAACTTACAAACTACATGGGAAAGCCATTAATACATCACAACCACTTCCAGAAACTTATAAACAACTCTTACTCTGAAATGTATGGGACTTCCCCAACATTAGGTAACCCGCAGTGTGGGTTTCTCATTGGTTCCCATTGGGTTTTTCCATGATTCTATTGGAGGCCTCCCATTGGTTCCCACTGGGTTTTTCCATTCTGCGGGACTACTCTGATGAAGGGTTTTCCAGAAATTTCAAGTATAAAAAAGAGACAGAAACATAACATCGTCATTACTCCTGATGAAGGACTGCTGCTGATGCGTCCGAAAGCTTGAGTGATCTTTTTCATTGCTATTTTACCAGTGTTTAACCTTTTTATGTAAATTTCTTCCCTGGTACTTTGTATCTTATTTCTATTCCCATTCATATCTCACGATTTCCATATTAATATCTAATCAGTTTCAGAACTTATATCTCACTAATTTCAAATTAAAATGCTATCCGTTTCGTTGTCGACACAGGGGATATCTCACAGGGACGGACTGGGCCGCCGGCCAACCCGATAATCCAAGGTATGCGCCCTTTGAGAAGACCCAGTCCGCCCCTGTTATCTCATCAATTTCCCAATCGTATCTCATCAATTTCCCAATCGCATCTCCACAGTTTCGTAATTGTATCTCATCGCTCATATCAAATAATTTTCAAACATATGTCATCAATTTTACAATCCTATACCTTCGATTCCATGATCGTGTCTCATCCTTTTCATAACATTGGTCCGTAAATTAGACATTCGGATCCGTTGTATCACGGTAAAAGCTACCAAGATATAGTATTTATTAATGATGGACAAATTATAAGTGTTCATAGGTATCCCAATAGCTTGCAAGGATTTTAACAAATGCGAAATCATGAATAAATAGATCACCATATTCATGGTCTACACGTTCTCAACTTATTTAAGGACTGTGTAAATCAGAGTTATAATTATCATCATCATCATTGAAAGTGGAAATTTAAAAAATTCAAAGCAACTGAAGGGTAAACTGGGTCCCTCCATACCACGACCGTAATTTTGACGTTTAATGAAGGTGAAAGTGACGTCTATGTTTGTCATGTAATTAGCAATAAGGAGAATTCTGGACATATGGAAATAGGCAACAAATTGGTATTTGCAATCTGTTTCGCTCGTAAGTAAGTTATCAACTGCAGAGATAAGAAAGGAATTGCGAAGAGATCAGCGGGGAATATACACATACACATAAATGCGTATCTCAAGGTCATTCGATCAGTTTCCTCCGTCTTCAGCGGTATATAAATAGACAAGACAAAAGCCTTAGTATTCTATGATAGATCTAAGCTATATGTATTCGCTAAGTATGAAACATTCGGAGTGGACAATGGTCAATGTACCATTTATACTCTGACAAGACACTCATTTTCGGTCACGTGGTTCAATTTATTACATGGTGTGTGCCGTTCAAGGTGATTACATTAAAAGAACAAGAGAAACAAGGTTTCTAGGCGAAGTGATTACCTTTACCTTGTACTACGTCCGAATGGATGTCATGTTTTCATTCTTTAACTTATTACGCCTCTTTCTTTAATTTATTACATCTCTTTCTTTATATATAAAATCTTAGTTCTATTTCCTTAACAACTTAACTCTCTCCCTTCAATCCTTTATTTTTATTGCCCAAGCCGATTAACTCTATTTCTTTAATATATTTAACTCTATTTTTTAATATTCTATATTTATTCAGCTTTTCAGTTCTATTTCTAGCCTTTAAACTTCATTTTTTCACGCGTTTATTTCTAATTCATTAATATTTTAACTTTATTTATTTAAGCTTTTATTTCCATCTCCTTAACCTTCAAAGTTCCTTTTTTAACCTCTTAATTTTTTAACAGATTTAGCTCTATTTTTCTAACAGAGTTTTATAATTAATTTGGATAAATAAAATAAACACTTTAATTGATTTGAATTTAGTTGATGACTTTTTTCAATTTTTAAATCCTAAAAATTATTTATTCTTTTTAGTTCTGTTAGTAAAGAAACATTTCTTTTTTTATCTGCTTCACTTTTATATTTTAATCCCATGTCTTAATAGTTCGTTTTGTTTTTAACATGTTTATGTCTGTAGATTTGACAAGTTATTTAGATTCCTCTGTCTTTTAATTTTTTTAACATTTAAATCCTTATTTTTTTTACTTTTATATCTTTATGATTTTAACATTTTAAATTTATTTTAATCATAGATCCTTGACTGCTACTTTCAATCGCTATTTCTATATTGATCAATATTTTTCGATCAGTTTGGATTACTACTTTCGATCTCAGATTTCGATTTCTGTTTCTCATTCATTCCTCGATCACCGATACCTCCCTGCTATTTTTTAATCAGTACTGTTGCGGATTGCTTTTCGTTATCTTATTTCGATTCTATAAAAATATCAAATAATCTGCCCGTATATTTCCTATGAATAACAATGTAAACCATGTCCGACACATTTATTGGCTTATATACAATAAGAAGGGCCTGCAAAAGGGTTGCTGGTATCTAACTGGAAGGAGACCCACACGCTGAACGTATGTGACGATGTGTGGAACCGGCCAGGCCAGTAACCTAGTGTCCTACCCCGCCTTCAAGTGGTGCAGGCTGAGCTTTCTATTTATGTGGCAAATTAATATTTGCTGCACGGATAGAAAGGCGGAAGGGGAGGGCTAATTCACCAACCCGTCTAGCCAGCGTGGTGAAATTATGGCTAATTCCTCCATTATGTTGACACACCAGAAACCATGGCCCCTAGTCTCCAGGTGCTGGAGTGCTCCTGATCAAGGCAGCGGTCAGTGTGGCATGAAAGCAGGGGGTGCTAAGAATCACTGGAATGGCCCAGGCTGCCGTTTGTTATTGACCTTGGCTACGTTTAATGGACGATCCCTTGCTTCTGAAGCAAAACTTCAGGAATTGGAAGAGGAACTAGACAAGATCAAATGGGACATTGTAGGACTCAGTGAAGTTAGAAGAAAAGGTGAAGAGTTGGTGGAACTTAAAAGTGGACATTTGTTTTATTATAGAGGAACGGAAACTGGAAGAACAAGTGGTGTTGGCTTCTTAATCAACAAAAGAATTAAAGACTGTCTTCTGGAAGTTGAAAGTACATCAGATCGAGCAGCGAGGCTTGTTGTTCAACTAACCCAGCGATACCAACTTCAAATAGTACAGGTATATGCACCAACATCAAGCCATACCGACGAAGAGGTTGAAGTAAGGACATTATTGTTAAAGTAAAAGGACTGAAATGGCGATGGGCTGGGCATATTGCAAGAAGAACTGATCAACGATGGACAACAGAAATTCTGAACTGGATTCCAAGAGACCACCGAAGACCTAGAAAACGTCCTCAAACTAGATGGGTGGATGAAATAAGAAAAGAGGTTGGGGTGACGTGGAAACGAATGGCCCAGGATAGACTTGTGTGGAAAGCATTTGGAGAGACCTTCATCCAGCAGTGGATAGATAATGGTTGAATATGATGATGATGATGATACAATAAGAAGAGTAGAAAAATAGAATAATTACAAATTACATTATTGAGGGTTATTTAATATCACAATATTAATAAAAAAATTCGTTTAATATATTGCAAAACGTTCTTATGTTTTCTGACCACTATTTTAATAATAATTACTAAATTGCAAATGTTGTTATTTTTAAGTTTTGTTTACTTTTATTCTGTTTACAAGAGACAGCCACAGGTGTTCGGTATGATATTGAACTTATTAATTATCGTATAAAAGTTCTGTTATAAAAAGTTATAAAGCCCGTTCTGTTATAAAAAGTTATAAAGCCCGTTCTGTTAAATAAATAAATATATATAAAGTAATTATATATATATAACGATAGTGCCTAGTTGTTAATAAATTCACAAGTTAATTAAATCAGCCGCTTAATGTAATCAAATTAATAAAAACGGATTCAAATCTAGATTATAGCATTGCAAAGTCGCCGGTTAATAAAATTAATACTGCTTTTTCTAAAAAAAAGCAAAGGTATTCTATAATAACGTTGGGTAACATAGAAACTCTGAGCACAGAATCAAAGTCAAAAGTATATCACTCATTTTTTGGAATTTCTTACGCTCATTCTGTTAAGTATGCTAACGACCCCAAACCCGGGGAAAGACCCGGATGGAAATTCATTTTTTTTTTTTACTTTCTTGGTGACTATTCTGTTAAGAAGTTTATTGCAAACGACCCTAAAACAGATAAGAGACTCGCATGGAGGTTCATTTTATGGAATTTCTTTGAGATTATTCAGTTAAGTATTCTATTGCAAATGACCCCAAATCCGGAGAAAGGCCTGATAGGGTCCATCTTCGTATCTTTCTGTCTTTCGTAAATTTTTTTATAAAAAGTAGTTTTTTAATAAAAGTAGAGTGATGAAGATCGTTACAAAGAATATGGAGAGGACTGACAGAAAATGGCGGCCAATTTTACTCTTGAGAGACTCATTAAAGACTATGCCAAACAAACTATAATAAAACCATTTTTAGGAAAATTTGATGTTAGTACGTAAATTTTACTGATGTGATGAATATGGTTGTACTGGTGTGATGAATGTATGTACTGATGTGATGATTGTATGTACTGATGTGATGAATGTATATATATATATATATATATATACTGATATGATGAATGCATGTTAAACAGCAATATAAATCAACGTTCACTGGCGTAAATAACCGGTTCAAGAAATAGTCTTTATATACGTTCGTAAAGAGATTATATATTGTCCTTCGTAGCTCAGTGGGTAGAGCCTCCGCCCGGCAAGTGGAAGGTCGTGGGTTCAGGTCCCACCGAAGGCAGAAATATTTATTTTCTTTCGAACGTTTCACCATCTAATCACGCCATACCATCGGCGTTGGTATCACTACGCCAATAAACGTTGATTTATATTGTTGTTTAATTTAATCTGCGTAGTGTTCGATTTATATAAATGAATGTATGTACTGATGTGATGAATGTATTTATAAATCAATCTACGGTCTCCCAAATTTCATAATTAGCTAACAATAATTGTACAGCACACCTGGAAATTAAATACCTCTAATTACTTTAACTTTACTTGCGGTATATTAAATTTATTAATAGTAAATGGGTGATAAATTATTAAGTATTAGTTATAGATTACTATTTAGTTATTATTTAATTGTAATTAGTAATTAGCTATTATTAATTAGTTTTACTGCACTTATTTAGTTATTATTTCGGTTAGTTAATAATTTAGTCTCGTGAAAAGTCTAAATTTTGAATCGCAAGTTATAAAAGTAATCCGCTTAATAAGATCGACTTTATTGCAACAGAAGCAATTTTCGACAGCGGGCCTCGAATATGCAAAATTTCACTTTAACGACAATTCAGTACCAAGAACTTTTTTTAATAAATCAATTCATCATCAATTAATCATCATTATAATAATCAGCGCTTAAAAAATTCAACAAGTAAACTTAGAGGACACAGTTTTGAAAATAAAACTCAAAATGGCTTTCTGTTTAGGCACAATGTTACCAACAATAGGAAACTATTATATCCTTTAAACATTTTAATGAAAAAATTCATTTGGCTCGATTCCGCCTTAAATACTGAGTACAATGTCGAGTTCAAATCTCCTTTTTTACGTTATGACCCATCCTTTTATAGCAACTATTCAAACAATTTCCCCAATCATTATCCGCATTACAAGAAGGTCGTTGGTCATTTCAGTTACTAAGCTATTTTGGAAAAATAGAAAAGAGGAGGGGATTGGCCAAAGTGGGGAGCAATAACTCAAAAAAGCTCTAATAGCAATATATTTATCTTCAACTCGCATGAAGTTATTTGCCCCAGAAAGAAAAAAAAAAAACAGTTGATGAAGCATATGAGTGGTCAACAGAATCTCATATAGATTAAATATAATATATCGTCGCAATTCCAAATGACTAACTTTTATAGAAAATGAATAAACAAAATCAATTTCTCTGCAAAATTTGTCTTTTCTGTTTAAACATTACTTTTTTCTGGGGCCTTTCTCTGATATTCAATCATGAAATGCTAAGCATTTAATCAAAAACTATATCAACCAAAAAAAATATTAATCCCAAAAACACCTCAATGTGGAGTTAAGAGGTTTTATAATTAAGAAGACGATATATTATTTTAAATATACTCTGAAAAGTGAATTTCGTTAGAAAAAAGTAAGAATTTCTGATAATTATTAGTATTTTAGTAGTATTATTATTATTAGTAGTAGTATTAGTGTAACGACTAGAATCGCCTTCCTATACTATAAAAAGTGCATACGAATATCTACTAAATATTTTTATAATCGAAAGTTCAGAACAACAAAAGAATATTTTTTTCAAAAGTAACGAATAATATTTATACGTATTTCCGCCACTTTTCATGATATTTTCCATAGAAAAATACATTTTTGCACGAGTATTCAAATTGAGCATTCAACCAATTAGACATCTTTCCAAGAAAAACAGTTTGACACAAAATTAATTACATTTTGGTCAAAAAGGTGCATTTCCAATTACAATCCAACGTGTATTGTTAAAAAAACTTCTCACAGGAGAACTCATTTCATGTTTAAGTAATTAGCTTCGAAATGATAAAAATTTAATAAACATGGTATAAAAAGGGTTATTATTTATATATATAATGGTTATATAATGATAAAAAGAAATTACAATTATAATTATTTTTAAAAATAACAAATAGTAATGAGGAATTAATTATCTAACTCACTAATTTAAAGAGTCCATTATTGTGAATTTCGCTAAAAATTCGTCCCTGTCTAGTAAACTATTGGATATCCGACATTTGTATAATTAAAATTTTGATGATTCCTAATATCCAAAAATGGACTAAATTGTATTTATTTTAGCGACTGAAAGTCGCCAGTTTTGGTCTATTTGCGCTAAATAAAATTGAAACGGCAACACCCAGAAAAAGTTGGGACTATTCGCCTAAAACTTGTGGACGAAACTTCTTAGGCAATAAATGAGACATAATATTTTCAGAGCAAAATAATATATTTATTTTGTAACAAAATATTTACGAGGCAAACCTAGTACGCTGTGGTGCCTTTTTTGTTAGCGATGCATTTCTTTCTTTTTTTTTCTTTCTTTTTGGTTTTACGGCTCAAAGACTACAGTGGTCATGCTGCGCCGGGACCTACTGTTTTCCGAGGAATCCGAACCTCTTAAGGCCTAGGGAACCAAACCCCGGACTACAGTGAGCAGTGCGATCTTTATGAGATCTCTGAGTAAGCGTTCTTTTTGCACTGCTGGGAGTCGAACCCGGATTAGCCGCGCAATAGGAGAACGCGTTACCACACTGCGCCACCGCAGGGCCGCAATGCATTTCACTGTGCCTCACTGCATGGAATTATGCTGATTTCGTACAGAGTTAGGATACTGCTCGCGTTGCTTGCTTAACCTTCTTCGGTGGTTATGTCTGAACCTATATGTGACGTCCCATGATATTTCAGACGTTTTCTATTAGGGGTAATTTGAGGGCTTGGCAAGTCGGCACATAGCATGTTAGCGTCTCTTAGATGTTTCCGTATGATATTTTCCTAATAAAAATAGGCGTTATGGTGCAGTAGTAAAGCATTGCCAAGCCAGTTATATAGTTGCAAGTTCCAAGGTGTACTTGCTTACAATTCAGAGTAGACTGGACCGGCAATCATAGCTAATTGATTTCTGGACTACAACGACCTATACACAAATTTTGTGGCATTCAACGCAGTTGGCTCGAGAGTCTCGTTCACCACAGCGCTATCATATGCGTGTTGTTATAACTTAAACAAAGGTGAGATTCGCCACTCAAGAGAGTTTGATGTCATTCGAAATCGCAGCTCACTCAGAAATGGTACCAATTCAAGCACGATCAACGATAAGTTGAGATTACTGGTAAGCAGTGCAATGGAAATGTTGATGCGCATACGTCTCTACTTCAGCAAGACGATTGCCATTTGGTTGATGGAGTGACGGATGGCAAGTATTACCGCTTGTATAACAGCCCATTGAGGGGCTATAGAAGTAGCTAGGAGTTATTGACGACTAAGACCATAAGCTCCAAACAATTTGGTTAAGTCAGCTTTCGTACCTTAATCCTGACTTTATAGGTATAAGTGCCATCAGTCACTCAATCCTTTATTGATATATTGTTAGAATTATTTATTTTTAATTTTAGTAGTTTATTGTTTTAGACCAACTTAGATATACCTTACGACCTACTTTTGACTACCTACTCTTTGACGCAAGTGTACGCGATGCTTCATGTTCAAGATCCAATCCCGTGAAGACAAATTATGCGTCCTCTTCCCTTCTATATTCCTTATGAGCATAGATTCTAAGCATTGTAAACAATTTAATCATCTTTTAGGAAGAAGTTTCTACGATGAAGACGTCTACGATGTTACGTCGCAATGCGCTGTAACATCGTAGACGTCTCCTTTTGACGGACTTCGGGTAGAGTGGTGGTCAAAGCACGGAAGCAATGTCACAGCTTACAAATTCAAACAAATTTACAAAATTATTACTGGGTTACATATTACACGTTCTCGCTCAATATTTGGGAGTACAACAATGCCTGAGCCATGAATGGGTTAACTGCAACTCCCAAAACCCACCGATTGTCGGGAGACCTGCTGCTCAGATTTAAATTCACACTTCTGTTAATCCAAACATTCAATAACCTAGAGAGTCATCATCAAAACCAACAACTCCAGATGAACTAAATTAACTATTTTATAGTTTTCCATTCACGTTCAACTTTTTGAAGCACGAGTCTGGAAATATCAATTGTCGTTACATAATAAAAAAAATTATAGAGATTGAATTCATCACGTATTGTGGAGTTTATAATAGCAATGTACTAGATGGCAACTTCAGTTCCATGCACCGATATCGGTGACGTCACAGCGCATAATTTTTTTCTTACGTCAACTATATTATGCACGTAATTGCTTTAAAAGTTTTGTCAGTTGCACGTATCGCAGTAACTCCCTCATGTGCAAATTTTCAGACAAAGCAAAGAAGCTCTTCTATATGTTGCAATTTTCGTTTTAGTCGGTATATTTCCTTGGAAAT
The DNA here is from genome assembly GCA_006491805.2 of Dysdera silvatica. NCBI lineage: Eukaryota > Metazoa > Arthropoda > Arachnida > Araneae > Dysderidae > Dysdera > Dysdera silvatica. Next base: position 124,321,073 of record QLNU02015003.1, on the reverse strand, counting down.
TATATAATTAGATTCCCCTGTAAGCGTTCTAATGCTGTTATTTTGACACTAGTGTAAGGTTTAAAAACACACTTTTTGATTTGGTGAAAATCCTCCTACTTAATGAAGCCACGATATAGGTTTGGTATTATACCCAAATGAACTTAAAAAAACATGATACTTTCATTTTCTCAGAAATCTAAATATTTTTGAGAGTGCATTTAATTAAATTAAAAATATATATTACCCTTTTAGAAAATAGTAAATGATAGATTAAATTTAAAACAAATTAACATTAAAAAATTCAGTTTACTTTTTAACGTTTAGATAGAAAAATGGCGAGGAAATTTGGCGAGTTTTGCAGAGAAATTTGGCAAGAAAACACAATGATGAAACGTTAGAAAAGACATGGCGAATGTTATACGTTTAAGCTCAGTTAAAACGCTTTCAACGTTATAATTATTTCATGAATATATTTAGTTATTTCAAAAAAGTTGAAGACTTTCACTATAGCTGTAAACGAAGAACTAGCATATGATTACAGAAATGTAAGCAGCAGTTGCGCCATCTATAAACAAATCAGTTGCAAGATAGTATAAGGTATTCATATCAGTCCATACTAGACAGTATTTCTCTTTGTTTTCTTTGGCGCAGTATAGCCCAGATGCTCTTGCGCCATAAAAAATCCAAACAAACAAACAATCTTCGTTTTCAAGGCAGGAATGTCCCTATAAGTTATTAAAAGGAACTTTAAATTATATCGTTATTTCGTAATAAGTTGCCCATTTGGTACAATAACTCGCAGAAAGAAAGGGGTTTTTCGGAAACCTAATGAAGAACGATCACATGTCTCTTGCTGGCCGGACAAGAATCGTGGGATCGTACTCCAGGTTTCCGAAAATTCTCTCTGCGGGTCCTTGTGCCATAATTTCCATACATTCGTGGTCAGGATGAAAGAAAAAGTTTCTAAAAGTTGTCCATTTACCTCTGATCCTGTAATCGCAATTACCATCGCGCACACGAAGAGAGTTTTATTCAATTTCAACGCCAGTTTCTTGTAGCGAGAATTTTTTGCTATGAAGTGTATTATGTATTAAAACACGTGTACGCTTCGTTATACGTTAGATGTCATTTAATAAGACATTTTAAACATACCCCGAAAAATAAAATGCACATGTCTTCCAAATTATTAAATTTTTCTAAATAAACAATTTTTACACATTTCTTATTTTCAAAAAAAAATTCTAAATTAATATAAGTTTTCAATTTATTTACTGGAGCTTATTTTCTTTTGTTATATCAATAATTAGGAAGAAAATAATTTAGGATAAGAATGTGCATCAGGTTAGAAAATTTGAATTAGAATGTCAACTTTATTCTCTATATTACCTCCCGGCAGAAACTTCTATATCCTAGTATACTAGAACATCCATGTCTTGAAGTCCAAGATTCCATTAAAAAAGATCAGACATATAGAAATTTTGATAAGGAGAGACAATTTTTCTATGTATTGAACGGGACTTGAACTCATAGGAGTTCACCAAAACTTGGATGTATAGAGAACTTCGATTTGCGGAAGTTTGGTAGATGGAGATTTTACTGTACATATAAAGGTCATTGTGTGTGACGAAGAACTGTTTGTTAGCTAATGGTGTTATATAACATGAAGGTGAACCTTCGACCTCATCTTAGGATCGAGAAAAATATTTTTGTTATCGTAAATTCAATCCCCTGGCGAGTGACTGCCAATAAATATTAAGCGGTGCATTATAAACGATGGAAAGTCATTGGCTGAAGTTATCAAAGTTTTGGAAATTAAAATATGAAGAAATATCTTTTTTGCAACAGATACAAATATATTTTTATTTGCTTGTTTGATCTATCCAATAATATGTTTTTGTTTTTATTATTTATTTACATGCGAATTCGAACACTCTGAGTCTTAATATTTATACTTTTGCTGGGCAATTTGGGAAAGAGTTCCACGTATTCGAATTTTCCTTGGGATTTCCAAAATTTTTCTATATCTGGGTCGCCATTTGCCAATGCCAGAATTGCAACAGATGAGTAAACATGTCAGTTTGAAAGTGACACTCTAATCTCGTCGAATGTGAGCTTCTGGAAAGACGTATATTGTAATCGACAAGAAAAATCACGACAGAAAATAAAAGTATATTAAACTGCGGGGTAGACGTCTTTGACAAACGATGTTCCGTTGATCAGGAAACTGTCAATAATTCCTCCGTCATTTTTCAAACAATATGTGGAAAATTACTCACATGTAAGCTTCTTATTTTTTACAAAAGTATTTGTTTTCACAATAGCAAATAACAAACTAATGTTAATTTTAGTAGGCGTAGGCTTTCCATATACATCTCAAATTTGAAATAAGTGACAAATTACTCCCGTCATGATAATTATTCCTATTCAAACCTAACCTTACAAATTGAAATTTGCAAGCTAAAACAAATGGGAGTGAAATTTCAGTACCGAAATTTCACTCCCATTTGTTTCATATAACGAAAAGTTGTGAAAATTATTCCCTTAAAATTTCGAAAATTCGAAAGTGAAAGTACTACAAAACCTAAAATCTGTTCCTTAAAATTCCAAAAATCTGGAATGTTAGAGGATATATTTATTCCAGATTTTGATGCAGTGCTTTTTAAAATGCAATTTAAGATAGGGTAAAGTAGAAAGGAACAGGCAAAATTTGTTAGTTTATTCTTCAGCAATGAAGATTGCTTCTATTTTCAAAGTGAGTAGATGCTTCTCACAACAGTGTTCGCCTTGTTACTTTACACATGTAGTAATCTCACGTACAAGTGTTTCCGCTCACAGACACCTGAAAATTTTCAAAAGTTTTCATTTTAAAAAAGTCCGGATTTTTCTGGTTTACACATTTTTTTAGACTTTTATTGGATTATAAGAAGCCAAAATGTATATTACCTCAAAGGCATAACCAGGAGCTTCATCAGCCGTAGATGTTCCTAACATTGATTCAGTAATTTAGTATCATAACTGAGGCTAAATTCTTGTTAGAATAGATTTTCTTATGAGACTATATCCTTCATAGCCTCCCCACTCCCCGGCTGCATGCTTGTATTACAGCCATCGGACTATATTTAGGTCTTACGAAAACAAAATCTTACCTCTTGTAATCATGTACGTGCTGTCGATGATACTACGGAGCGTATCGTTGTACTTTGTGAGATAATCACCCGGTAAATAAAAGGTTTCCGTAATTCGAACGTTGTCATCATCAGCAGCTAAAGCGATTAACGCATCCGCTGTTTGCCGATCGGATGGATTATCAGCTACCAGCAAAACTACCCAATCCCACTGGAAATGTTTCAGCAAAGACATAACGGACTTGGATACTTTGGAGCTTGGAGGAAGTGTGCGAGCAAATGTGGAGAAGGCTGCCTTATTCAAGACCTTCCTATCCGAGCATTTCTATAAAAGAAAATTGAATAGTCATCAGTGTCTCTGTGACAAATATTTCCTCTATACAAAAAATATTAAAACAGATTAACTTAATAGCTATATGGTATAATTCTTGAAAGCACAGTGGTATATAGTCATTACGAACGGAACAATAAATTGTACTACAAATAAAATATATACAAAAACACTCCAAATGTTTCCATTATCAATTCAATAATTACAAATTTACAAAAAATGAAAAAGAATAATCATTAAATTTGAAATATTGTAATAAATAGAAGTACCTAATCATTAAAAGTGACATACAAACACTATAGAAGAAGTGTCATTATAAATATCATAATTAAATGTATAATAATGTATGCCACCCACGTAGATTATAGCTCAAACTAGAGCTTTTTCGTTTTGGAGAAAAAGAGACGCTTTCCCCATCCTGGATTCGAACCAGGGTCCCTCCGTTAGCCCGGAGTGTCTTGGACTGCTAGACGAATGAGGACAGGCGCTTCTTTCTCCGCATGGAAGATGTTATTATTTCGAGGGATCACAATGTTGTCAACACAGAAAAGCCTCCGTGGCGAGAATTTTGTGAGTTTTGCGTGGGGGAATTTATTATACAATGATTTCTGCACCTACGTATAGATTATAGCTGAAACTATAACAGATATAAGACACTCCGGGCTAAACGGAGGGACCCTGGTTCGAATCCAGGATGGGGAAAGCGTCTCTTTTTCTCCAAAATTACATAAGCTCTAGTTTGAGCTGTAATTAATACGTGGGTGGCAAAAATTATTGTATAATAAATTCCCCCACGAAAACTCACAAAAATCTCGCCCCGGAGGCTTTCTTGTGTTGACCATATTTGGCAATTGTGTTATCCCTGTGAAGGGTAATAATATCTTACAAAATTAAAAGTGCACAAACTTTTTAAATTGCATTATTTATAAAACCATTGTAAAAAAACGTAATCATTAAAATGTCATAGTCTGTTATAATTATCACAAATAGGATTTAGAAGTACGATTTTTAACATATATTATTCAAATCTAGCAAACATGATACTTTCCATTCGACAGAAAAGTACATAACTTCTAAAATTAGCAATGTCTTCTTTCTTTCCAATGAAATCTAATTCAATCTTTGATTTTTAGATACGATTGAATTTAGCTTTCAATATACATTTTGACAGAATCCGTTACATATCCAGATATTAATTATATCAATATAGATTTAAATATTTTGCGCTAAAGCACTTAAAATTTAAATTAATTTTTAATTAATATTCTTCGAGCAAATATTAAATGAGTTAGAAGTCTTGTTTTCTAAAAACGATTTTCAATCCGAAATTTAAGCATTCCATCCTTTTAACGTGTTTGACATTAAGTTTAAATCAACGTGTGCTAAAAGTACATTAATAAAATTTACGTACTATAATATATATCTCGCTTGAAGATATAATTTACGCTGTGGTTCATTTATGGCGTTTATGAAGCTCTCAGCACTGATATATTCTCTATTTACAAAATTACAAAAACCTCGTTTATTTTAAAGGTTTACGTTTTTGGCTACTAAATAGGTTAAGTAGATAATGTATTTTTGTCGCGTGCTGAAAACCCTTCTTTTCAGCACATAATTTCTCTGTTTCGTAAATAGTTCTTCGTTGCCTGCTGTTTGTTCTCGCGACGTGAAAGGATTTTTTACTTTGGTAGAATACCTTAAAATTGCTCGTTCCTAGAGATAGTAGAAAGAGTTTGATTCTTTTGCAGGATTCATGCCTAGAATTTGCAGACTTTTTATCGTAAATGGCTTTATATTATTTGGAATTTTTTAAAGCTATTTGTGTTTGTCCGTCTGTCTTTCTGATTGATTCGATGATGATAAGTTATTAATGACATAAGAATGCTGAACGATTAAATGCGTGGGCTTCCACAATAGGAATACTACGTGCTTGCTTTGCAGACTTTCTTAAGTGTTTCCACTTAGAATAGCAAAAAACGCAATCTTGATAATAACAGTTTCTAAAATTGGCAACATGCCAAATCGTTTAATTACATTTCGTGTTTTCCAAACGTTGTACATAATTCCACTTTTCGTATCTGGCAACATATATTGTATAATTATAATTTCACTTTTCTATTTGGAAACGGGATGTATAATTGTGTTTCCAATCTAATCACTCTTCAACTTACCATCGAAGTGTGCACACGTAATTTTCGGAGGCTCCGCTAAAAAGGCGTACTAAATTCTTTTAACGTTGTATTTAATTATATTTACCTTTTGGCTAATTATTGAATTAATCTAAACATTTAAAGTATAGATTGGTAAGTGACGTAATAATTTAGAGTATACCAAATATTTTGATAATATAACCTATCCTACTTGTATAATAGCCAGCCTAAACGTGCTCTACTTCACCGAATTTAAGAGCATCAACTTTAGGTTTTAAAGGCTGAATTTAATAAATCCTCCATCGCAGTTTACTGCTGGGACAAAAAAAAGCAAAAATTTAACTTTCAAGACGCTTCAATCGTCCGTCAACCGAGATCACCAGCCGAATTGGATTTTTCGGAAGCCTTCTTTATAAACCTTCACCCAGAAAATATCATTAATTATCACAAGATGACTCCGAGTTTCAGTGAAGCGTGGAAGCACGCAATTTCTATCTTCCAAATATGAAATTTCTCAACTTCTTCTAGTTTCTTTTTATCACTAACAGATGGAGCTAGTATCGCGCAAAACGACCTGTGAACACGGCAACACTTCAGCGCTGTTCAGATCAGTTTGGATCACGTGAGTTCCTGACGAGGGATGGCGATCGCCCTTCCGAAACTTACGTCGATTAATGGTCTTAATTTGTTTTACTACGCTTAAAACTTTGTTCTTCTTAAATTTATTTAAAGTATTAATAAAATGTTATTTCAACTGGGTGGAATTACTTCATTTCTTCAATGCTTGTACCTTCAGCTAAATATCTGAGTAAATGATTTGGAGTTCAATATTTCGATGCCTAAATAACTTGGACGTACACACAAAATTCATATAAGAAGCAGAGAATAACCATACACTCTCACTTCTTTGCATTCACATAAAGACTCCCCGAAATCTTTTTTCCAACTTTAATCTACCCTAACCCTACTCATATGAAGTACTATCTCAATTTTAACTTGGCGCAGTATAGCCCAGATGCTTTTGCGCCATAAAAAATCCAAATAAACGAACAAACAATGTTAACTCACGCCTTCCACCGTACCATACCAAAATGCTTCAGTTGCCAAGATCTGAAGTCTTGAAACCAGTTTCTGTTGTAGCAACGAAGCCTTTTCCAACATTGAAACTAAGTACATAAAGCATTTTACAGTAATGGATATCACAGATAATTTATTCTCAGAGACTGTAGATACAATAGCGCAAGATTAAATGATACAGCCTATGTTCGAAGCTCTATCCTTTATATGCACGCCATATACAAATCAATCTCTTTCATACTCAAGGAAGCAAATATCATTACTCCCCAACCAAAACTTCTCAAACAACTCACAAAATTTGAAAGCACACCTTATATGACCTAGCGGCACCATATGCCCAATTCAATACAAAACCGCAAGAAACATTGAAGAGAATAAACAAAAAGAATGATCAAAACTGAAAAAAAAGAGGTCAAACACACACACTAACAAGAGGAGACATCGCTTCACGTCGAGCAAAGTATGCATTACAAGATGTGAACAGACTCGCATAAAACTCAACGAAAATGTTATATCGAAATATCACCAATGAAAATATGCAACTTTTCCTAGAATCCTTAAAATCTTACAAATTACACTGAAAAGTTTATTATCAATATATATATATATATATAATATAAACGTTTCGCAAACACTTTCAGAAGTATACAAATAACAAGCTATGGATAAATTATACAACAGATATGTGAGGACGCAGCTTGAAAGGAACTTTATATGGTTAGTGAAAAAATAAGCACGTTGATGATAATGGTGATGGTTGTGATTCTAATGATGAGAAGTTGCGTTTCAGTGTGATATAATGCATTATGTATATATATGGTATGTTAATGATGAAAGTTATATGCGATTAATGATGAAAAAATATGTGTGATTAATAACGAAAAGTTATTTGTGATTAATAGTAAAATTTTTGATATATATATATATATAAACAAATCCTTATTGCACATAACATTATCCTTATTGCGAAGGAATTATATATCATATCTTGATTAAAAAAGGCTTAAATGTGTAAGAAATATAACTTGGGAAATTTTTAAAAAGGAAAATCTGCAAATATCGCTGGTAAAACACTTTAGAACAAAACTAAAACTAAACTCTCGACATAAAGAATAATTCTAATAATTCATTTACTTCAAAACATAATTTAATGAAATCTGTAAATCTTTAGAATGAAATTCGCGAACGTCTATTTACTTCAAATTTCATAACTTGCTAAAATTTTATTATTTTACACCTCGTATTTGTCATTAGAATTTCCAAGAAAATAAACGAGCAGTTTCTCTTATTGAATATTTTTTAAAGAAAAGGGTGTATCTGAAAATTCGGATGAAATTAAATGTTATAGTTTAGCAATTTTTTTTTTAAAATTTAAATCGTACATCAAAGGGCTAAAGTTATATTCGAAGTTTCAGGCCCGGACAAGCTCTGGCTCAAATTTACACAAAGTATTTCGGGCTTGAGTGCTCGGGCTTCAAAAAATGAGAACGAACTCATCTCTGATACCTATACCAAATATGTCGTATATAGGGGCTACCTGTTTATGGTGACCATTGCAATTCAGTCCGAAAGGTGGTCACTTTTGGCAAGTTTTACTGTATCTGTATAAATGATATTGCTCTTTCTCTTATATATTGAAAGTTCTAGTGTGGGCTCAAGTGGGGTGTTAAAATTAATATTTATTAATTATCCATGTGTTATTTCTTATAGTTAACTCCATCTAAGTGATTGTCATGTGGGGGGGGGATTTCAGATTTTCCAGTAATTATGGACGATGCTTTACAAATTGTTTGGAAAATCCCTGAAGGGTTCTAGCTATGCATTTGTGTTCCACGAAAATACATTGAGAAATATTGTTCTAAGCATTTATTCATAAAACAGCAAAGATTTTAATGCTAATACGCTTTAATATTGATAATCTTCAGACGTAATAATTGTTCTATCTATCGAATAAATATTTTTATGACGAACGAAAACCACATGAAATTGTATTCCCTCTTATAGGTAAAAATATTCCCGTATTTCTGAGTCTCGTCTAACTGATTTTGAATTGATATTTTTGGCACGAAAAAACCGGCCCCAAAAAAAAGCACTTCCTGAATCGCATGTGTAACGAAATGTCTTCAACATCCATTTTCTCTTTAAAACTTTCGTCAAAACTGAAAGAGTGAAAATAGCGAGAGAGACACAAGTGGAGAGAATTATTTTCAAACATCCAATCTTTTCGGTCTAAAGAAACATAAAAGATAGCTTGTATGACTGAATATATAAATTCGACAATTTTTTAACTTAAATCGTTTATCTTCTAATGTTCTAATAATTTGTGTACTATTAATATATATATATATATAGTAAAATTTATTTGAACACGAAAAATAGCTTGCATCCATGTTCGACCACATAAACACCCCATAACTAACAAATTTGTAGATTAAATTTCTTTTATAGGTAACGTCTCTTTTGTATATTATAAATTCCTCATCTCTTTTGTAACTAGTGTCATTTGTTCAAAAATTAACTCTTTTGTGTGTGGCTTATATCTTTCGGCGATAACTTTTCTACTTTGTAGAAAATTATGCACTAAGTTATTTCCTCTTAATTGAGAATACATTCTTTCATTTGTTCAGAAAGCTTAATACGAATTGTTCTCTACAAAAACTCTAGGGTCATGGAAAAAACTACAAAAATGTTTTGAAACTTTTAGTTTCAAAATAAACCATAAATCTAAACCTTTCGAAATGGCTCATTTTTGTTTCTTCAGCAAAAAAAAAATATATTTTATTTTTATTTCTCAGACGAGCATTTTTACTGTAATGTTTATTGTTTTCTGCTTTCATTTCTTCAGTTTCTTCATGTCCTTGCAATTGTTTAAATATTATGCAAACGCTTTGTCAAAATTAAAATGGTATTTGCATGTTGGTGCTAATATAAAGATTATTTAAAACTTATGTCTACATGCTGTATTCCCATATGGTAACTGCATATCCTCCTGTTGTAGCATTGTAGCTCTTCTATTTGTTGGTGCGACATTTTACATTGCAATTTGTTAACTTTACTCCTTAGTATACTGTCGCCCGGAAGTCATTCATTTATAGTTCTTTTTACAGTTCTTAATAACTTTTAAACTGTAATTTTAAACATTAATAACTGTAGAAGTTGACAGAATTATAATATGTACATACCTAGCTGCAGCAAAGATATCACATCCAGAGGCACTCAGATCCTAACTTGTTCACTAAACATTAACTAGTGCCCAATATTTTGTTATTCAGACTGCACCACACACACACCAAAGACACGTAACGCATAATGCGCTAAAATAGTTTAACTAAAATATAAATCGCATGAAATAGAGTTATTTGATAAATTTATGTCCCAAATAAATTAATAACGAGTTGTATAGAATCCACTACAAATCATACAGTTTCTTTTATATATTTAATAAAATTTGATAAAAAAATGTATTTAAGTTTTTGCAATTAAATTTATCATTTTCAAAGAATTGGTTTTATAAATGTAATATGCGTATATATAAGTTTAATTTTATAAAATTAATTTTACCACCTTGCATCATCTTTGTCAAAATCTTATACTCGATTAACATTTACCTTTCTGCCCCCAATAATATTCGGTGATAAAACACAAAAACTTCGTTTGGAATTTTGTTTCAAGTACTATCACCGATATTTTAGTTATTCATCTGAAATTACTATTTGAGGAATTCTAAAAAAGTTTCGGGCAATTGTCAAGTGTTATGCTTTCATGAAAAAAATATTCAATAAAAATATTACCTGAATAAAAATACCACTTATAAAAATATCACCTGAAAGCTGATCGAAAAACAAGGACATTTTGAAGAATTAGTTTATTACTAATAAATAATCTTAAGGAAAAACTCAAAAATTTCAATGACATACAAGTAGTTGGAAATAAATGTTTAAATCTACAGAAAAAAAATTCTGTCAAAAACAAACACTGCTTTATTTCAACTGCTCAAAGTATTTCCTTTTACTGGGAATAGGAAATGATAAAGCAAGGAAGAGTGAAAAGCCAACGTGAAATTTGTTCCAAAATTATTCCCTTTTCCCAGGGCAATTTCCCAATAACAAACAAAATGTGCGTGTTATTTACTTCTAAAGAATACCATAGCGAAAAATATCCGGTTTACAGTTAGTTACCTCTCTGCAAGAAAAAAATTCCTACGATTATTCCGAAACTCTGGGAAAATTGGAAAATTGCCATTACAATTTTTTTACTATTTATCAATTGAACAAATTAGGCATTACTTCCTCCTAAATAAAATCTCCTTCTCTTAGAATTAAGGAGTAAAACAAATGAAATACGTATAGCATTTTATAGTATGTATAGTAATACAATGTATAGCATTTTATAGAAATAAAATACAGGGTACCAGGGAGGAAATTACATAAAAAGGTTAAACACTGGTAAAATAGCAATGAAAAAGATCACCCAAGCTTTAGGAGTTATCATCATCAGGAGTAATGATTACTTCTGATGAAGGACTGCGTCCTAATAATGCGTCCGAAAACTTGAGTGATCTTTTTCATTGCTATTTTACCAGCGTTTAATCTTTGTATGTATAGAATTTTAATTATCTAATTTATTTGACTAGTTTATTTATGTTAGTTTAATCGGTAATTAAATTATGTAATTTTAGTTCATAACGCACAATCATGAATCATAGCACAAGTCAATTAAAATCAATAACAGCGGATTAAATTCATAAAAATTACAAATGAGACAAAGAAACTGATAATTAATGAAAAAAAATCATATTATAATGAAAATTTTAAAGAAAAAGATCCAAGAAAGAAATGGAAAATAAAAGAAAATAGATAAAACAAACGGAACAGTTAGAAACAGAAAATAATAGAAAATAGGATAGAAAGTTTGCCATGAAATGGGACAGAAACAAATGGGAAAATAATAGAAAATGGGATAGAAACAAATGGAAAATAATAGAAATATATAGAAACAACAGGAAAATAACAGAAAAGCCAGTATAGAAACAAATGAAAATAATAGAAAAGTTAGGATAGAAAATAAAATGGAAAATAACAGAAAATAGATGAAAACAAATGGCACACAGTACACAGAGGAAAGTCAAAGGTGGAAAATAATAGAAAAGAGGATAGAAAACAAATGTAATAATAATAGAGTGCCTCAAGGATACATATTAGGCCCCTGCTCTTTATATTAGCATTAAACGACACTCACATTATAGATAAAAATTTATTGAATTACGCTGATGATAATTGCTGGATAGAAAGTGGCAAAAACCTGGACAATCTATATAAAAAATAAATAATAGATTAAAAGTAACGGAGGTTTGGTTTAAAAACAATAATTTTAGTGTAAACATAAACAAAACCAAATATTTATTATTCAAGCGTAAAAACAAAAAAAATGAAATAAAAAAAATAGTCACAAATTATGGTTAGAAAATCAAGAAATAGAACAAAATGGAAATATAAAATTTCTAGTAATAAATCTTAAGGATAACCTCAGCTGGAACGAACATATAGATGAAGTAATGAAAAAAATAAGAAGAGGTTCGGGAGTAATGCATAGACTAGCAACAATATTAACACCAGAGATAATGCTAAACTTATATTTTACATTAATAGAATGCCGTATTAACTGTGGTAATGTTGTTTGGGGAAAACTTAATAAAACAAATGAAAATAAAATAAATAAAATTATATAAAAAGTAATAAAGAAAATAACATTAACAATAGATGAACCAATTTCAGCATACAAAAAAAGAAAAAATTACATGCACAGGAAATATATGCCATAAAATAACTTAAAATAATATATGAAAATGTAAAACGTCAAAAATATGAAAATATAATAGAACTCAACAAAAAAATTAACTATAGTTATCGAAATATCAATAAATACATACCAAAAAAATAAAACTAAAAAAGATCAAAAAAATATTAACTACATAGGGATAAAAAAAGTGGAATGAAATTCCAGAATATAAAAAAACAGCAAACAATACATAAATTTACTTAGAAATTAAAAGAATACTATTTGCTACAAAATCAATAGCGGTAGGGATTCATATGGAGAAATCTAAATAAAATTCGTGCATAATTAAACTTACGCACAAAATTATCAATTTATAAAATGATAAATGCCAATAAAATCTATTGCATATTATCTATTTTCCACTTTGTGAATCATATTCCGACCCAAATATATAATTTAATTTATTGGATTAATTACATATATTAATTTGGACAATTACTTATATTAATTTTGGAGTAATTACTTATATTAATTTTAGTCAATTTCTTTAAATATTTTTTTTACAATTTTTGATTTGTTTTTTGCTATTTTTGAATAATTTTGTTTACTAATTTTGATTAATTACTTTTACTAATCATATTGACTAATTTTTAGAAATTACTTTAATTACATTTACTGATGTCGAGAACAATTACATGAACTAATTACATTTATTGATCTTAAATAGTTTAATTAACAAACGATATTTAACTTTTTTCATTAAAAATCACGTTGCATATTTGCATTGGATATAGAATTGATAATTTTTTATCCATAAAAGATGCATAAATTCAATTTTGATGAATAAAAATCATTCGATTTTAATCAATATAACCAAATTTAATAACTTAATTAGCGATTATCAGCTTTGGAAAACGAAAATACAATTAAACTTCTTTATTCAAAATTCTCTGTTTGTTGATATAAATCAAATGAACTAAAGGCTATTTTCCGCAATATTAAATTTAAATACAAATAAAATCTTCCATAAAAAATATTAAATATATTAAAAAAATATTCCTTAGTGATATTTTTGAATTGATTTGGTATTTTTTCCCATCCACAAAAGACTTAAAAATTCTACATGATAACCGGAACAGAAAGCACCAGGTAAGAATCAACCCGAGTTTAAAACATAAAAACTCCCATTTCAAGTTCTAAGCTTGCCGGAAGTGGAACGAGAGTCGTGTTTGCAAAATTTTTTGCTGGCAAATAGAATTAAAGTTTTAATCTTACAGCTAAATGAGTAAGCTTTCCTGCTGGATATTTTTTTCCTTCAGTATCTGGAGATTTTTCTAGCAATATAACTGTCGTAAAAGGTTCTCGAACTTTCCACTATTTCTTTCTTAATTCTCCGTAAAGCCTCTAAGATTACTCCAGGCTCTTGACTCTGCAAATATATATCCAGTGAAAGACGGTTTTCCGAAAATATTGTGAAAGTGGCCTTTAATTTCTGAAATTCCAATCTCCGAAAGCGACATAATAAAGATTCGAAATCTGGACTTCAGGAAAAGCACCTGATGTTCAGTGATAAAAATTAAAACTTGTGGTAAACAATTAGCGATAAGCGCTGTAAAATTGACGGTTTTAAAACGCAGCTAAAACCTCCTACTGTAAACCTTTCCTTTGATGACCACAGGTTAAGAGCGACTAAAATGTTGGTTTCTAAATCAATTTCCCCCTTTTTTATATTTTTTTAATTTATTTCCATTTGTAGAAATTAAATAAATTTTCTCTAACAGATGAAATTGATTCGGTTAGCGTCAAATCAAGTCACTGAAATATGATGTAATCACGTGACCCTTGAGAAGATTTGAATTGCCAGTTTAAAAATACACTGATTCGGACAAAATGCTCAAACTCTTAGAAAGATTACAATGCCTTTTATTTTACAATTCAACGAATTCAAATGCTAATTAGAAAAGAGAGTTGCCGCCCCAAGCTTAGATAGAAATCATACCTATGAGAGTTAGTTAGTTTGTTTGTTTGTTTATTTGTTTGTCTACCTATCTACCTACCCCTCTCTCTCTCTCTGTCTGTCTGTCTGTCTGTTTATTTATTTCATTTTTTCCAGGCCATCAGTAAATACATATCATTCTATAATATTCAAAATAATAACACATATTAAGCATTATGAATTAAAGCTGTGGCCCAGGGGCCCATTGGAAAAAGACGCTATGAAAACCATCTGACAATCCCAAAGAACCTTGGGTTTTACAAATTAGAGTATGGTAATAACAATAGGAAATTATTGCGAAAGGAAAAAAAATTAAACACAATTATAAAGCCCGTGTAAATAATCAGAATTCAACAAAAAGTAAAGAACTGTTAGTTCAACATTATTATCAGTGATTATGAAGGAATTAAATTTATGAGACCAAAAAAAAAATTAAAAGGGAAATGCAAGAAGAAAATCTGTTAGGCATATTTTAAATAATTCCATGGAACGCAATTGTTTCAAATTGTCAGGCAAGGCATTCCACAATTCAACTCCCATGCAGTTAATATTTCGACGTATGTAATTTAATCTAGCATATTCCACGATAAGATTATTTCTTTAACTCAGGTGATAATCATGGAATTGGCAACACGGCATTATGGTGTCATAAAGTTCCACGTGATTTAATCGCCGATAATAAAGTAAAAGAATTTTATATTTTATAACAGCATCAAAATACATAATGCCTGACCAATACGTTTTCATTCCATGTGGAATTTCGGTCCAAAAGAGATACCAATCTCCGCTGGAAAATTTTTATTTTACGTACATTGTAATTAGTTGTTATTTCCCAAGTTGTAACGCAATAAGTAAGGTGTGAAAATACAAGTGCATAGTATAGGATAAGATTAACCCTTATAGGAAGTATATGAGCAAACCTCGTAATTACTCCTACATTCCTACTTACCTTAAGTGTAATGATATTTGTAATGTGTTCATTCCAAAGGAGATTGCTCTAGACCATGACACCCAAGAAAGAAATTTTTTTTACAAGTTCTATTTTCCTTTCAGCAATTTTTATTTCCATATAAAAATTTTCTCTATTTATATTTACGTCCCCATTTCAAAAACCAAACAAAATACCGTGAGTTTTATTAATGTTTAAATGTAAGTAATTTGCGCATAGCCAGGAATAGTATAAATCCATTTTATTGTTAATTTTTAAAACCAGACTTTCTAAATTATTGTCCCTAAAAATAATAATTGTGACGTATGCATATTGAACAGTATCAGTATGGTTATCTATATATATATGTTATGTCATTAAAATAAATTAAAAAGAGCCAAGGACCCAACAGAGAACCTTGAGGTACTCCGTAGTGAGAAAGAAGCAAATCTGATCTTTGATCCTCTACTTGAACAAGCTGTTCCCTATTTTTAAAATAATCATTTAAAATATTATAAATGGAACTTCTAAAACTGTAATAAGAAAGCTCAGATGATAATATATTTCTATCCAAGGTATCAAAACGAGTCGATATTTTTTTTAGTACTTTAAGTACTACGCAATCTGGTTTGTATTCTCTATCTAATGGCATTGATTCGCACTTGATCAAATCGTCGCTGAGTTTGTAAAATTACATAAATAATTTTTTATATATATGAAAATGGATAGAAAATTAAGACATCTCCAGTGGCAAAAATCACGTAATCGAAAATAATGGCCGGTGTTTAAAAATTTAGAATAAAAAATAATTTATTATGGCTTTTGCTATGAAATTCTGAGAAGTTTCTGACTCCTCTCTTAAAGCTTCCTTTTCTTCAGCTTCCGTGATTTGACATCTTCAACAAGGATATATAACAAAGCTTCATTATTGATTTAAAGCACCTAGAAAGAAAACTTTGCGATGCTTCGGAAGCACAAGGATATATTTTATAAGAATTATTTTTTTTACAAAAAATACTCTTCGAAAAAAAGAAAAAATTTCCCTTCTTTCTATACAATGAAATTGAAAACCCTTAAAAACAACGCGTTCGGTTCTTCTTTTTTTCGTGAAACTCCCATAACCACAAAATAGTTCCGGGATGAAAAAGAAGTAAACTTTTATGATGAGTACTCACACCATAACTTAGTCTCTGTTTTTTCTAAAACCACTAAGATTCCGCCATAAAAAGTCATTTCAGTGATGTGGTAGGACGATTTTGCTTACTGTAGTTTCTTGAATCCTATTGAACGACGACTATTCATGGATATTTATAGTCGTGGATTCATTTATAGTCGTGGTATTCATGGATATTCCGAAATTTAGAAAACAAAATTATCTTTGGATCTTAAATTACTTTGTAACTAATCTGAAATTAATAATTTTAAATGAACTCTCATTGAATTTGATATCAGGTATATTTTAAAATGCTTTGACAATTTATAATTTTTAAATATATTTATACTCGAAAATTCTGCCACATTTCGCCATGATGTAGAATTTAGTAAATAGACAATAATAGGATGAAAAAGCATGAAGTCCCAAAGTAAATGAAAATGATCCAAAACGACAATATTGATCGAAAGCAAAAGACGAATTTTATTAAGCTTCTGAAAAAAAGAATGTAAACTCTATTTTTATAAATAATGTAATATTCAATTTGAAGTCGAGCAAGAATAAACGTGAAAATCTTAAAATAAAACTTTAGGATAAAAAATATTTGAAAGGTATCTTCATCCATATATCTCGAACAGAAGAGAAGGAATGAGGTATAAAATATTGAAACGTGGAGAATTTTCAATTCCTTTCGGCAGTGAAAATCAGGCTTTGAAAAAAACAAGGAAACGTGAAGTAAAAAACCCATAGCATACTGAAATCTCCCAATTCTACAAATATATTTTGTTTTCACGTATATATTCTTTTTGTTATAAACGTTTTGTTGTCTTTGTTTTGTTTTTATTGAAGTTATTTCTCTGTGTTGTCATAAATGTTTTATGAGAGGCATATTTAGTCAAACGTTATTTTAACGTTTGGTACATTTTCAGGTTTAGTTCCTTCTTTCAAAAATACGTTTATGAAAGTACTTTAAGTTTTTTTTTCTGTTCCACTCAGTACTCTCGATTCAAACCTTATTTGTGTTTCCAAAACCTAAAGTATTATGAAATTTAGATAACCCTAAAAATATTCCCTTGAATGTTTAAAGAAAAAAGCCATTTAAATTTGAATAAAAAAAACAAAATTATGAAACCCTTACGTTAGGAGTTTTCAACCTTTTTCAGTCGAAGTGCCAGTTTTGCTTATTCTTGTAGGCCCATGGGCCGCACTACTGTATCAGCAATATTAGGACTAAACAAAGGCGGGGTCGAGGGTGCTCCCTCCCTCCCCCCCGGATTAACCCTTTGTTGATATTTTAGTCTCTATATTAATTTTGTGAACCTACCCAAAAATATTTTCTGTATCCGCCTTTGGGACTCAATATATATATATTACAATGTAAAATTACTCATGGAAGCAAAATACATTTACAATTCGTTTAGGTATTAATATGTAAAGCGAAATCAAACCTTTTAGCGAGATTTTTGGCACTGCTTATTTTTAACAGTCCAATCAATATCCGGTCTTATTTTTGATATTACAATCCTAAGAATGCTTCCAAGGTGGACGTCAGTTATTCTGGTCCTAACTTTTCATTTTATCAACTTCATTTTTGGAAACAGTTGTTTACAGATGCATTGGCGTACGCAGGAAAGGGGGTTGATGGGGGTTTGTAATTCCCACTTAAACGAAATTCTGTATATATACGTATGGATCTGTAGCTCTGTAACGTAACCCCCCATTGTAAGCCTTATGACCCCCCCCTTAATGGAACTTTCTATGTCATTCCTATGAGCAGATGTAACTGCTCCAGAACAGTAATGTTTTCAAAGCACGGACCAAATATTTGGGAAGTAGTGGCGGATTATGCGGCTAGAGGAAATGGCGGCCACCAGGGGGCCCTCGAGCTTGAGAGATTCCCCGTTAAAAAATACCACAACACAAAAAGCGAAAGATGAAATACTTAATATTATTCGCTTATTTTACGTATATAAGTAGAGAAAGTTCATTTATTAAACTGAAGCTAATTAAAAGTCCTATTTGTTTAAAACAGAGTTCAGAGATATTAAATGCTACTGTCATAACTATAGCCCAGATTATATGCAACTGAATATATATATATATGCAATTGCATATTTTAGCTGTTTTTAGTGTTTTTGAATATAAATGCATAAAAACGATGAATTTCCAGAATAAATGCATATTTTAAGGGTTTTAGTAATTTTAAGAATTTTATTATTCTCTCATCTGAAAAATTTCACCACAATACTAAAGTTAAACTTTCCTCTTACTTCTTATCTGAGTGGAAAGGCAATGGAATTTGTAAATGTACACGTTTAATTACGTCCTAGGACGCCAAAATGTTGTCGTAGCTGAATTATAGCCACCATCCATGTTAGGAAAACCAAAGGTGAGTTTTACTGTGCTTGGCTGGCAATTGATTGAAAGTCAAATTAAAACAAACACTTATTCTAAATTTCCACACCATTTTCCTTCAGTGATAGACATCGTTCTATCATCGATAAACTATTCGTAATAGATAACTCGCAAAAATTTATGTGCTGTTTAATATCTTTGTAGCTCTGAAAAGGGCTGCCCTGCGGTGGCGCAATGTGGTAACGCGAAGTCAATGGGAGCCGCATTCCAATTTATTATATATATATTATAAAGTACCACACCATAGTTACATAGTATTAAATACACAAATTTAATTAATATGGTTACATATTGTACCAAAGTCTTAAGTGCTATGTAAATTATACATATGAGAAAATATAATTAAGAGAAAGAAAATACAAAATAATTATTTCAAAATTTAATAATAACTCCTAGATGGACCTATCGATGCAACCGAAGGTCTACTTTTGAAGCGATTACGTACAACTTCTATTCTTCATTAACCGATTCACTTTCTTAGTCAATTTAACAAGATTCGTAAAAAAATTCTGAAATGAAAGGGAGGATTTAAATTTTCGACGAGAGCCTCACTTAACGAAGAGCCGCATTTGAATACCCCTGGTCTAGTGTGTCAGTAATCCGGGTTCGACTCCCAACCGTGCAAAGAATGCTTAGAGATCTCATAAAGATCGCACTGCTTACTGTAGTCTGGGGTTTGGTTCAGTAGGTAAGAGGTTCGGATTCCTCGGAAAACAGTAGATCCCGGTGCAGTATGACCATTGTAGTCCTTGAACCGTAAAACCACAAACAAACAAATCTACAAAGGACCCGTTTGGCCATAAAAATGCCATGCATTATATGACAAAAGATAAAGCTTAATTGTTTCGAATAACGGGAGACACATTGTGATATATAAAACATATGATTTAATGTATATCGAGTTTTTCTACTTGGCTGTTAATAATACACTCTGCAAAAAAATCGACGCAACAAGAAGGAATTGTCAGGCGTTCAAAATGGCCTAGACATATATTTACTGATTTAGTGCATATATATATATATATGTGGATATTTTGAGGTTCTTTAGTGCATATTATCATGATATTTTGCTAGTTTTTAGTGTGTATATAATCCGGGTTCTAATCATAACTGTAGTTTCACCATGTATAATTAAATAAATGGAATGAGAATTAAATGAAATGAAATTATAATGGCGGAAACCCTCAATAACGCTATTTTTCTAATAAAAAGCTAGGGAGAAGAACGACTTTGATTTGACATGAGGCACGCGTTTTAATACTTATTCCCTGTGTATATATGCAGCCAAACTTCCATAAGTCGAACCTTCATGGAATTGATAAAACTTCGAGTTATAGAATAATTAATCCATTACTACACATGAATTCAATAATACGTTTTAAAATCATACAAAGTACTGTAATTGCTATAAACTCTAATTAAAAGAAAATTTAACGCGTATATATGTTTAAAAATGATATTTTATTAAAAAAAATTTTAATTTTTCCTTGCCGTTGCGATGCAAAAATTTCACTTAGAACGTGAGTCTCTAAATCAACAATAGTCTTAAAAATGTTTTCAGACATTGATTTGCAGGATTCATCAAAGGATCTTAATATTTCGATTGCAGAAAAGGTGTCCTTAAAAGTAAGAACAGGACGTGAATTCTCTACTTCCTCATGATCATCAATAGATGTCTCCTGAACATAATATGGCCAATGTATATATATATATATGTATACATTAGCCATATTATACATAGAACAAGAAATTTTGGACGAAATAGATACGGCAAAAATAATTAATGAATTTTCCAAAAAAAAACCAAGACACAAATTTATATGGAAAACATTTTTCAAGAACTTATTTAAATTACAATTACATTTTTCGAATAAATATCTGATTTTTTTGAAACGTTGAGCTTATTTATTAGCTACATATTGCCGGTTTAAGCAACCCACTAAAAATCATAAAAATCTTTATGAAAAAGTCCCCAGTTCCTTACATATTTTTGTTTTGTTTCTTGGAGGTTGGGTCTCAGGGCCTGGAAATTTTCACCGCCAGGAGCCCCCAATAAGCTTAATCCGCCTATGTTGGGAAGATGTTCTTATTAGCATATTTAGAATAGAATTTGATGAGTCCTAAGATGAATTTTTTTTAAATCACTGTTGCACTGCAAATGAATAAAACTAAACCTGATTCCCATATACGCTAGAAAACTAAAGTAAAACACGATCGAGGGGAAACCTCGAGTTACTTTGGTTCTATAGTGTTTTAAGATATTTATTATGAAATATGAAAATGACAACAGAATAAAATATATAGATTTCAGACTCAAAGGGAGCAGGGACGCTAATTTTATGTGAAACAATTTGTATTTTTTCATGAGCTGGCGGGCCGCAGGGTGAAGACCCCTGCCTTGTGTTATGTATCGTCTATCCAAATTTTTTGACTTTGTTTACAAGAAAAAGCATACTTTTATTTTCGTTATGCTTATATATAAAAAGAACCTCACATTGTTAACACACACACACATATATATATATATTTATAAGAAAAGAGCCATGTATTTGTTGCAATTAGGAGCGGAAAACAAGTTCTAACATAAAGCGTGAAAAAGTGGAGCATCAAACTTAACCATAGCGTTTATATTTGTATTGAAGCACTCCACGGTTTTAAACTAAAGGAAAAATGTGAGTATAACTATTATTATTTTCACAGGTATCATCACATTTTTACTGTAATTTTAAAACCGGAGTATGTGACACAGAATATTTTCAATTACTTTTAACATAAGATTTTATTCTCAAACTTTGAAAACATGTTGTTTACTTTTCAATTTCTTTTTTTCACTAGCGCGTACTAGAGTACCTAGTTGTTTACTTTAAATTTTTGTGCAAAAATGTTGAATGAAGCGTTTTTGCACAAAATTTTAGTCTCCATAAAAAAATGTTTTTAAATTTAAATTACATAGAATGTGAAAATTAGATTATTTTAAGGCACTCATAGAACTTTTTAATTTTATATTATAAATTTTAGATATATATTACAGAAACTATTTTAAATATGTATTATAGAACTTTGAATATATACAGGGTGTTTGCAATTAATGTTTCCCTGTTTAGAACTCTCTGAAGTTTGAACTAATAAGAGGAATGACACCAAATTTTGTGTACACACTAATTAAGGGATATGAGAGAGAAGTTTCCGTAAAATTTAATTCAAATATTCGCCAATGGGTGAAAATGTGGCGCTCCTGAAGCTCAAAATTATTAAAAAAAAATAAAAATGAGTAACTAAGACAAATCTAAAATTATATTTTTTAAGTTCACTTGCTGTAAGAACTTAAAGAAACTTATATAAATTGTCACAGAAAACTGTTTATGCAAATTTTACGCTGACTTAGGTGTATAATTTTCATTTTATTTTAAAATGAAAATATATAGCGGCCATTTATGTAAGTTTCCTTTAATTTTATAACGAGTCAACTTAAAGATTGAAAATATAATTTATATAATCTAGATGTGTCTTAGTTATTCATTTTTGTTCTTTTTCCATGTTTTCCCTGACATATTTCCCCTCCCCATCGGCGAATTTGGAACATCCTTCTCCCCATCACTTGGATAGTATGTGTACAATATACAATACTATGTGTGTGGGGGGGGTTGTGTGCGTGCATATATATAGAGAGAGGGAAAGAGAAAAACCTCCCAATTACGGTCACCCACGGGACTCTGCAAAGATGTCCGTCCTTCGGAGGTGGCTGCTATTTTAAGGTTCAGTATAAAAATAATCAAAATTAAAAAATTAACAATAAAAAAAATCAGTAATTTCAAATACATTATTCATCATCTATTTTGGTTTACATTGAAAAATCCGTGATTTGTACTTGTTTTGCTTTTTTTTATGACAAATATTCTTTTCTAAAGGAATAATTTTTGTAGTCTTTTATATAACTCGTTATCATTTTTGTTTAGTGCAAAGTTTTAGATCTCCCAAAACGTCAGAATATGTTTTTATGTTAGAATTCTCTGGCAGTTCCACACTCTCTTCCGCGTCCATTTCCTCATCACTTTCTTTCCCTTCCATCATATTTTCTAACAATTCCTGAATAGTATTCAACGTAGCAGAAGCTTCTAAATTCCTCGTCTAAGCAAACAAACTCCCTGGCTTTAATATTTGTCATTCCTGCCACTCCGAAGATGTCATTCAACCCTTCCCCCATCATAGCCTCTGTCTATATTTACACCAAGCGGGGAAAAATTCCTCAATCGAAATATTTTTAATTATTGGTAAGATATTCCAAAAAATAGTAGTCAACCTTCCCGAAATTGGAAAAAAAATACATATTGTCAAAGAAAAAATGGTATAACTGATTCTATGAATTTTTTGAAGTAGTTTCTTCTAGTTTCTTGCATCATTATAATATTGGAAATCAATTTAAGAATTTCAAGCGGTTCTATTGTAAACTTTTTCAGTTATCACGTTTAGCGTTACCGTCACGCAAATCTCGAAAAATTCAATTCTTCAGAAATCGCATTTGAAGTTTTAAACTAACCTTTATTTTCGTTTAACTGCCTATTGCAAAATCCGTAATATCTCGGCTTCTAATCAACATATCGAGGTTAAAAAAACTGCTGCTGATAGTTTAAGGTAAGGACATTGAAAAGGCAAAAAAATAAAATGTAAAAATGCAATTTTTGGGCAAAATATATCATTTAAAACAGGTCAGTCACCTTATTTCATTATACCACTAATCCTCATTCAAGCATGTTTTTCACTTAAACCTTGTCAGCGGTTAATTATTTCGGTTGGAAAGATAATTAAGCTATGCTGTATTCTCAAACCAACTGAGTACAGCGGCGTCTCCAAACGCACCAGGAAAGTATTTCAAAATATTTAGATACCGACTGTTTCGAGAGAATGAGCTGATTTGCATACAGTAAAACAATGTGCTAATTATACGCACCGGAATCTTCTTCAGCTCGCGAATTCTTAAAAGGTTATTTCAGAAACTACGATTCTCAATTCTCCACGTTAATGGATCGCCAGGCGTGCAAAGGAGCTTAATTTCGAAATACAAGCACAAGAAAGTTTCAGTTTGAAACAAATACACAGGATTCTCGCTTAAATGGCTTAGAATCTTCCGTTCTTAGATACGGAAAAAGCATTTCTTTTTTAGTGTCCGGAATAATTAGTTTTGTGCAAGAGAATCACAGACAAGTAATTGTATAAAGATACAACGAAGTTCTCTAGCTGTAGTTGTATGTTTTCAGCTATAAATTATAGCTTGGAAGTGAAAATGTAACGTAAGTGCAAAAAGAAATTAAGTCGCACTCCACACGTAAGTCTCTTTTTAAGTATATTCCTAAAAATCAAGTTTTAAATTTGACAAATCCATAAATGATTAAGATTTAGATATTCTATAATTTATATGGTGCATGCCTGTGATTTATGTTGAGAAAAGGAAACGGGACGGGCACCAGGGCTGGTATCGTACCAGCTATCTATCCGTTACCGGTGCCTTGACTTCTGGGTCACTGTGTGCATATATATAAGTGTCTCTTTTCTCTCGTATGTGCATGTTAACCAAAGGGAAATTCCTTAAGGATTAGAGGAGGACGTGGAGACAGGATTAGAGGAGGACGTGGAGACAGTCTTCAATACATTTGACGTTCCACCTTATTATTTTTTTCATTACCTAATAAACGAGTTCCAACATAAAACATGTAAATAAGTGGAGTGTTAAATGCTTAAACTTATTTACTAATTTCTCTCTACACCTTTTGATTCTTAAGACCTTTACCCTTTGTTCAATATTGAACATCGTAAGAAATCGTATTTTTCACTTAAAATTCATTATTATTACACTTTCACAATTCTCACTTTGTTTCTATTCCCTCATTAATTTAGAATTTCTATATTTGATAATGTATTTTCACCTCTTTTACAATTTATATCCACTTACTTGACAATTTATGTCCGCCTGTTTAACAATTTATATTCACCATTTAACAATTTATATTCACCATTTAACAATTTATATTTACTTATTTAACAATTTATACCCATGTTTGTAAAAATTGCAACGCTATGAAGGACTCTTCTGAGCTGAATGAAATGTAATGTACAAACGACCTGTGTTGATACAAAAAATAAATAAACGATTAAAATTACAAAGCAAAAATACAATACTACATATCGAAAATCAGTATTTGGTGAAGCCACCACGCGCTGCAATAAGTGATGCTATACGACGTGGTGTGGAATCAAACAGATGTTGAATGTATGCCTGAGGAAGAGCATTCCAGATTGCTTGTATGCGAAGTCAAAGTTTATCTGTAGTAGCTATGGGACGAGGATCACGAGCGAGACGCCGACCAACGAAATCCCACACATGTTCAATCGGCGACATATCCGGCGAATAGGCAGGCCAAGGAAGAAGCTGTATCTGTTGTGATGAAAAGAAGTCTTGAACATTCCTGGCAATATGTGGGCGGGCATTGTCCTGTTGAAATACAGCTCCGGGAATGCCTTGAAGGAAGGGAACAACTTCGGGCTCCAGAACTTCATTGATGTACCGGTTGCTGTTAAGATTACCCACAATTCGTAGCAGCTGAGATCGTCCATGATACGCAATCGCACCCCAGACCATAACGCTGGGGGTTCGTCCACTATGACGTTGGATAATGCACTCCGGAAGGTGGCGTTCACCGGTATAGCGTCTAACACGGATGCGGCCATCACTGTACCCCAAATTAAAGCGGGATTCATCAGAAAACACCACTTGTTGCCAATCAGCACGCCAGTCTCTATGTCCATGAGCCCATTGTAGCCGCAGGCGCCGATGGTTTTGCGTCAGGAGGATCCTGTATAAAGGAACTCTTGCACGCAGTCCACGGTGCAGTAGACGCCGACGAATTGATGAAGCACACAATGATACACTTGCATCACTGTGCTACACTGTGGAGAGTGATCTCCGTTATCCAACATCAAACCAAACACCACACGTACATGACATAATCAAGGCAAAACAGTGTCAATCTTCACACTGACATTTAGTGACTTGATTGTTGATCATCTGTTTTTTTGTTTTGTTTTGTTTCTTTCACCAATTGCTTTATTTGAAATTTGTTCTTTTCGTGGACCATTTCATTAATTGTGTGGAATATCATGTACTGGTATAAAAGTAATGTTCGTTAAAAATAAGAAATTATAGTTATTATATAGGCTTATAGTGGTGGTGGGGCATGGGGCCTTACCATATCTCCAAAGTGGAGCGCCAACTGGAAAAGGATGAGAACCACTGAACTAGAGGAATGACCTGGATAAGCTGCTACAGTTCAACGAGTAATCAAAACTTGGAGCCGCAGTTCGCAGCCTGAATGACCCACCAGAAAACCAAACATGCTCAAAGTTACTTAATTTTGGTTGTCGGACAAGACCCGACGTTTCCATATTGGCACTGCCATTGAAAAAATCACTGTACACCATAATTTCTATTCCATCAATTCATAAATTATTATTCGATGTTTTGAAATATCCCTGTGTTTTATCATTTTATGCTCTTGAATTTTAAACACTTTTCATTAATTTTTATCAATTGTTTAGTTCATTTTCGAATTTGCACTCCTACCTCTTTCAAGTAGCGCTTCGAAACTCTACATTCGCACACTTCACTGCTTAAATAAATTTCACTCACGTTTGCATTTCTTAACTTATATTTCATTAACTGACGTTCTTGCATTTCACTATATCTACTGGAGATGAGCAAAATCCTTTATTAACCTAATCATTTAACAATTCTGCACATCTCTAAGAAACAGTCAAAATCGTCACACTTCCCAGATAGCACAGACCATCCTTGTGACGTCCCTACGACGATCTTTGCAATCTGGATTGTAGTAGTCATCATGTTGATTTGTAATTACGTATACTCACGATGCTTATACCGCGTGATAGCAGCGCCACCTAGTGCTAAAGTACGGACCATAGCATGCCTTGCACTCATAGCTCTTGCGTTGCTCGCGGTCATAGCTACTTGTAACTAGTCTTCACCAAGGTCCGTGCAAGTTGCTTCTCCGCCTCGTGTACTACTTCATTAGTTCTGTTATGTACTTACGTTTAGGTAATTTCATGTTTTGTTGTCAAATAAATGTTGAAGTTTGATCCAGAAATGGCTCCGGTGGTTCTATACTTACAAATCCGCTTGCAGATATAAATATCACTTTTACTTTTTATATTTGGCAATAGTTTGTGCAATATTTCTCCGAATTCTCAAATCAAATCAATCTTCAATTTACCATCTACGTGTGAACACGTATAACGAAGACTCCGCCAAAAAGCGTATTAAACTTCTAACATTGTTTTTAATTATTTATCTAGTGTTTGAATTAATTATTCTGAATATTTAAAGAATTAATACACATTATTTCAACTGGATGAAACTGATGCATTTCTTCAATATTCATATAATAATAATGCAACCACTTACGACATGAATAGATTTAATCCCTGAAAATGACCTTGCGCCATAAAATTCTACACATACTGATTCGGTTAGTCACCGATTTTACACATCTCTGTTATCTATACTTTAATAATTTAAACTCTAACATCCTGTGTGATTCACATACAAAGAGCTATGCACATGTAAAATAGCAATGAAAGACATCACAGTTTTCGGAAGCGTCAACAGCATTTCTTCATCAGGAGTAAGGTTATTTACTTGAATGTTTATGACGCAAAGACAACAAAGGTCATTCTGCGACAAAGAAAAACAAATTATGCATAGGTTTGTATGAAGAGGGGCACTGAACCGTACACAAATGTAAAACGTGCATTAAATACACTAAGAACGAACGATGCAATATAGTCAGATAAGAGTATACAAACCTCAATTTCAGATAAAAATATGCTTTGATAAAAGATGCTTATGACTTGTCCTGCAGCTTGTTGTACTACTGAATCATTACTCCTGATGAAGGACTGCTGCTGATGCGTCCGAAAGCTTGAGTGATCTTTTTCATTGCTATTTTACCAGTGTTTAACCTTTTTATGTAATTTCCTCCCTGGTACCCTGTATTTTATTTCTATAAATACAAAATAGTTATTCGTTTAAAAATAACCTCTTTTACTATGTATTGGAATTTTTTAAATTTAATTAAATCCGTACGAAATATTCCATGCTTTGAAAGAAACTACGGAATAGTTAAATATCATATATTGAAGGAATATATTGTCATATTACCTAACTCTGATAGTCAACATCGAAACATCAATATGTCGCATACATGTCGCCAATACTCTACTTCTCTTCCTCCTCTTCGTGGTGACTATAAAAAGATAGTGTACATCGATATATTTTGCAATACTTAGAGAGCTGTAACCCTGAACCAAAGTAATGGTTCGGATCCATTAAATTATAAGTAGATAGCCAACACGCGCGCGAAATGAAGCGGCAGCCGAACTCGTAGGATTTTCTTCGTGAGACCAACACACGTGCGTACCAAGATTACATGAATTTCGGCAAAATTTGCAACCGTTTTAAGAGAAAAAAATGGAGCACTACCCTGTTAACTGATTATTTATACTAATATTATTTGTATACAGTTATATGTATATTGTTATTATATGTATGTTAATTTAATTTTTCTTAAGAATCAAGAGCAGGATTCTTATTCACAAGATAAGGTATGCTTGTAAAATATTACTTGCTAGGTAATATTTTACGTAATAATAACAAAGTTTAATAATAACTTTAATAAAGAAACATTTTAATAATAACTTTAATAAAGAAACATTTTAATAATTTAATAATAAACATTTAATACAATTTAATAAAGCAACATATTTAATAATAACTACGTTAAACATTTTACGACAACTTAATAAAGGAACATTTTAATAATAACCTTTTAATAAAGAAAACATTTTAATAATAACTTTTAATAAAGAAACATTTTAATAATAACTTTTAATAAAGAAACATTTTTAATAGCTAACTTTAATAGTGCCAAAACACTTTAATAATAACTTTAATAAAGAAACATTTTAATAATAAACTTTAATAAAGAATATTTTAATAATAACTTTAATAAAGAAACATTTTAATAATAACTTTAATAAAGAAACATTTTAATAATAACTTTAATAAAGAAACATTTTAATAATAACTTTAATTTGGATGTAAGCCACAGCAACAAATGGTTATTTTCAGTCATTGATTTAGTTAATTTGCATTATTAATATGGTGTTTTATTATGAACATATTGTTTTGTTATTAAAGTAGCGTTTCGTTTTGTCAGTACATTATTAAGTTGGTGTTTTCATATCATCACATTCCGTTGTTCGATAAAAGCATGATATAGTTAACTTTTATCGTCCCATTCGTGCCTTTCTAACGAGGTTACTGCACTATACAGATGATATCTAAGTACAATTGGAATTCTACTTCACAAAAACATGATTCGGACCCTTGAACAAATATTGCAAAATATTTTTTCTTGTAAGATCTACTTGCATTCTGATAAAAGGATTACAAATAGTAATAAGTTCAACCTCATTGCTTTCAAAATTTTTTCCAAAAATGCCAGGATCAACTGCCCAAGAAATTTTTTTGCTGCACTTTCAAATACCTTAGGTTAGAGTGCAGCTCAGCAAATTTTCTACAGTGTTGATAGGCAAGACGTGGGTAGTCAAGCTCTTGCCGCTCCTCTCAATCGAAGAAGAAGATATTGCAATAACATTTTCTTCCAAGTTTCCCATCTGAAGTAGGAGTTTCTGAAAAATATATTTATTGCATTTTTCCGATTAAACGTATGTGAGCAACACTTACGTTTTTGTCACAACGTTTTATAATCCTGCAATTCCAATATCGAAGCCAAAAAATACATTTCTGTTTAATAGTATCTCAATGAGCAGTTTATTCTTTAATAATACCTCAATGAGCAGTTTTTATTTCCAATGAGCAGTCATTTTCCATCTTCCTTCCTTTCTCTCTCTCTCTCTCTTCGCTGTATATCTACGCGTTGCTCCTTCCTTCTATAAATATTCGAAAAATTTTGGAAATTTTACTTTGATCCTAATAAAGAAAATATCCAACAACAATCTCATTGATGTGAATTAAATGTACAAAATAAATTCAGACCAATATCTGAAGAGAAAGCTTGCCGGATTTTCATTCATAAATTCACAAATGCGAAGTCATTCAAATTCTGTGTTACGATGACAATGTATCATTATTTTTCCATAGTTAACGACTAAAACACAGCCCGGTCGATTACATAATTGAAAATGCACGCATGCGCAGTCTTCCGTGTTGACGTTTCGTCATCAATGTGCATGCACGTTCATAACGGGAAAGAAATTAATGCACTGTATAGTGGAAACAGTGAGAACTTAAATACATTTAAATGCCCTGTAACTGGATGATGTATTGACAAGTACATGATCCGTCGAAACGATAGTTGAACCATGCAATAAAATTATGAAATGAAACGAATATGGAACACTATGTAAATCGATTAAAAGAATTTGTACCTTTCATATAACACTTTGTACTTTTCACACAACCTTTCACATAGCGTCATTGCATACTAATACTGAAAGAAAGCCAATTAGAATAAAAAGAGCTGCCCGCATTTTCGACTATGAAGTCGATCCAGTTGCGTTTTAATTAAATCTTAATGTGTTTTAATTAAATCTTAATGTGTTTTAATGAAATCTTAATGTGTTTTAATTAAATCTTAATGTGTTTTAATTAAATCTTAATGTGTTTTAATGAAATCTTAATGTGTTTTAATTAAATCTTAATGTGTTTTAATTAAATCTTAATGTGTTTAAATTTCCGTTAGTAATGGAAAAATTGTAATTTTACCGCCACGCACAATGCAATAGATAACTTCAAATCAGAAAATTTGCGAATAAAAACCATAGGGTTACGCTTCAGATATTGACCTGAACGTATTTTTGTACATTTCAAGCAAATCGGTGAGATCATTTTCAGACACAGTCCCTTATAATATGCGTGAGGACAGTCTATATGTTGACTCTTGTTATATAGCGACAACTTTAGACAAACAATACCTTGAAACCTTGAAAGTGGAACAAATAAAAGTGTCAGAATTATATAATATTTTTAAATTGTTTGGCGTTCGAATTTTGCCGTAAAAGTAAAAAGTTTTGGAAAGTAGATATAAATGACAGATTACTGTGATATATGACATAAAATGCTTTAGATGTGTGATTTAAATTGTCACAAATATCAATTATTTTTAATTGGGATTATAATATACAACTTTGCATTGTTTTTTGAATAATATTTAGGGAAATGTGAGACATAATAGGGATCCTCACCTTCTCTCTTCTCAGACCCATTGATTTGTAGCCTTAAAATATAAAAGTCCAAATTAATATTTATGTTCAATATTTATATTAAACATAAATTAATATTTATGTTCAATATAATATTATTATAATCATGACAGTAAACCTCCAACTCAAAGATGATAAACTTTATCGAATCTTCAAGAATCTTAAGAACATACTTTCTTTTTTGGGATGTTGTTTTATCGATAATTCAGCATTGAAATATCATTTAATTTACTAATCAATACGCTTATAAAATTGTTTTAAAGTTCCAATTTTCGATGTCTTTGGTACCAACGACGCTGACAACCAGTAAATAGCGGTTAACAGTTCATTGCACTCCTTTTCCCCTGCTGTCAATTAATAAGAATTATCTTTAACAAATTGGATTAGGAAAAGATAATCTGCCTTAGCTTTAATTAATCGAATGCAAATAACGCTCATGAAGTGTCTCGGAAATTAATTATGTCGATCTCGAAGTGCAACAGTCTTTAATAATTAATTTTAAGACGAGAACATCTTTTGTTTATGAATATACATACACTTCCCAAAGCGCAATGCTTACGATACGTACAGTGTGTTCCGAAAATATCGTATCAAAAACATATAACTATAATTCTTGCGCAAAATGGGTCATAATGGCCCTGTACAAGGGGTCGGAAATGAATATCCACGGAGTTATGACTAGAAACAAATAGCAAAGCATGATTGGATAAAAAAGGAAAGTTACACCTACAATGAATGTATTTCTCCAATTGACTGCATCTGAGATGTATTATCAAAAAACAGGTTTCTTATTCGCCATGCATCTGTGGCATGTGGGAGTTAACAATTTCCAGCCAATGAAAATTGTATTTGAAAGTTTGGCTTGTCTCTTTTTAATTTAGTTTCTTAAATTTCGCCGCGCATATCTTGAATTTTCGGAGGGCGCGAGTCCTATCGTCCAAGAGGGCGCACCGGACTGAGGGCCGGTTGGCCGGCGGCCCAGTTCGCCCCTGACTTTCCTTTACTGTTCTTTCCTAAGTTAAAATAATGTGACTGCACAAAATTTAAGTTTTAAATATATTTTTCATACAGTAAGTTGTTAAACATTTAAGGAAATTACGTTAACGTCTTAAAAAAATCTACATATCGAGGAAAAACTATTTGGTTCTAGTTTGAGGTTTTAATAAAATTGAATTTGTCAGATAAAAAAATACTTTCTTTCCTAAAATTTTCTACGAAAATATGTACAATTCACACTCCCAAGAAAATTGTTACAAAGCAAACATGAGCATCTCAGAGACATACAGCAAAATAACAAACTGTTCACATTTATCCCAGCATGCTTTAGCAGAAAAACATACTCCACGCTGGCATAATACACAAGTTTTACGACAAAACATTACAAATCTTACAAGCAGACTTTTCTTAGAAAGCTGGGGAACATTCTCACAAGAAAATCATTCACACACTTTCCCTCAATACATTCAATCAGATAAGAAAATCTTTACTTTCCTATATTTTTCTACGAAAATATGTGCAACGCATACTTCCAAGAAAATTGTTCCACATTTTAAGATGATTAGTTAGTTAAGACTTTCTCCTAAGGTTAAGAAAATATTTTAACCAAGCAAAATTTTTACCTATATAAAAATGTCTTAAAAAGTTTCAATTATAGATTTTCTTTACTATTCATTCTTTAGTTGATATACTTTTTTTTACACAAAATTTAAGTCTTAAATATATTTTTTCTTAAAACTTTTTTTTTACATTTTACATTTTTCTTAAAGAACTTTTCTTTTCATACAGTAAATTGTTAAAGATTTAAAAAATTTCGCTACCAGCTTAAACAATCTACGAGTCGAAAGAAAAAATATGAAGAAGCAAGTCTTGGTAAATATTTTCAAGATGTAAAGATATATATGGCCATGCTTCATCGGTATCTACAGTTTTCTGATAAAATCCGAAACTCTATTTATCCAGGAAACCAATATAAATCAAACTTTGGTATTTTTCCTGTACATTTGTTAAAGGCGTTACCATTACATAACTTCAACGACATCGACTACAAGATAAAAAAAAAATTATAAAAATTTACTGTTGTCCATAATAAGATATCTACCATGTTGAAATTTTGCAAAATTTTCAAAGCCACGGGTAAGAAAATCCGAGTATAACAATCATTTGTATGTTTTCCGGAGATTACTGAAACTTTCAGAAAATGCGATAGAGAGAATTTTTTCACACTTGTGAATAAAAAGAATAAAAACATTTTCATCGACGTGATAGAGATGAAAATGAATAAAAAAGAAGAATGGGAAAAAACGAAACATCATCAGGAAGATGTAATGTTAATCAAAATTAATTACAAAACTTTTTTCTACATCTATCTATGAAAGAAAAGAAAAATGTATGGAAGAGAAAACCCTTTCGAGGCCGATGCTCTCTCAAGATTATAATTTTCATTGTTCAGACCATTTGGAGGGCCCAGACGACTGATTCTGCTGATCTTTACCCTACATGTAACAGACTTCTTTTTATATCGGATGAAAAGATCTCACTTTTGGAAACCATATTATCGTCGAGCGTGTAGGAAATTAGTCCATGCCGTATATAATTTTGTGGTAATACCCATGTCATTGACCAAACTAACCTTGTTTTGGTGAATGATGAAAGTTTCGAAAAAATTTAAATCAGCCGGAGTAGGTTGGTTTAAAGATTATTTTTGCATGATCAAAATTGAATTTATGGCAATACACCCAACAATGATCAGCTACGGATGATTTTGTTTTTTATTCTTTGACGTACGCTTCATGTTCTTTAATCCTGAACTTAAGCGCACGACGGGTTTGACCAATATAAGATTTATAGCAGGAAAAAAGGATTTCATAAATTCCCCATAAATTATGGTCCGGAATGATATCTTTTAATGTAGATATGCAAATTTTATTGATTGGGGAGAAAGTAACTTTAAAATTAAACCTAGAAAGGATGAAGGCGATTTTTAAACTAACGTTAGGGGTGTGTGGCAGGCAAATAGTCTGTAAAAAGGTTCTGTGATTGGAGAGAGGCAAGTGTCAGGTTTTTTGATAGAAAGTTTTCTAACAGCTCGATCAACAATAATTGGATTAAAACACCTGAAAATGGCGATATTTCTGATATGATGAAG
>QLNU02015003.1:124275498-124286539 GCA_006491805.2 Dysdera silvatica | reverse complement strand
TTATATGTATATAGTTATATGTATATTGTTATTATATGTATGTTAATTTAATTTTTCTTAAGAATCAAGAGCAGGATTCTTATTCACAAGATAAGGTATGCTTGTAAAATATTACTTGCTAGGTAATATTTTACGTAATAATAACAAAGTTTAATAATAACTTTAATAAAGAAACATTTTAATAATAACTTTAATAAAGAAACATTTTAATAATAACTTTTAATAAAGAAACATTTTAATAATAACTTTAATAAAGAAACATTTTAATAATAACTTTAATAAAGAAACATTTTAATAATAACTTTAATAAGGAACATTTTAATAACTTTTAATAAAGAAACATTTTGAATAATAACTTACTGAAAGAAACATTTTAATAATAACTTTTAATAAAGAATACTTTAATAATAATCCTATTAAAGAAACATTTCATAAATAACTTTAATAAAGAAACATTTTAATAATAACTTTATTAAAGAAACATTTTAATAATAACTTTAATAAAGAAACATTTTAATAATAACTTTAATAAAGAAACATTTTAATAATAACTTTAATTTGGATGTAAGCCACAGCAACAAATGGTTATTTTCAGTCATTGATTTAGTTAATTTGCATTATTAATATGGTGTTTTATTATGAACATATTGTTTTGTTATTAAAGTAGCGTTTCGTTTTGTCAGTACATTATTAAGTTGGTGTTTTCATATCATCACATTCCGTTGTTCGATAAAAGCATGATATAGTTAACTTTTATCGTCCCATTCGTGCCTTTCTAACGAGGTTACTGCACTATACAGATGATATCTAAGTACAATTGGAATTCTACTTCACAAAAACATGATTCGGACCCTTGAACAAATATTGCAAAATATTTTTTCTTGTAAGATCTACTTGCATTCTGATAAAAGGATTACAAATAGTAATAAGTTCAACCTCATTGCTTTCAAAATTTTTTCCAAAAATGCCAGGATCAACTGCCCAAGAAATTTTTTTGCTGCACTTTCAAATACCTTAGGTTAGAGTGCAGCTCAACAAATTTTTCTGATGTTGATAGGCAAGACGTGGGTAGTCAAGCTCTTGCCGCTCCTCTCAATCGAAGAAGAAGATATTGCAATAACATTTTCTTCCAAGTTTCCCATCTGAAGTAGGAGTTTCTGAAAAATATATTTATTGCATTTTTCCGATTAAACGTATGTGAGCAACACTTACGTTTTTGTCACAACGTTTTATAATCCTGCAATTCCAATATCGAAGCCAAAAAATACATTTCTGTTTAATAGTATCTCAATGAGCAGTTTATTCTTTAATAATACCTCAATGAGCAGTTTTTATTTCCAATGAGCAGTCATTTTCCATCTTCCTTCCTTTCTCTCTTTCTCTCTCTCTTCGCTGTATATCTGCGCGTTGCTCCTTCCTTCTATAAATATTCGAAAAATTTTGGAAATTTTACTTTGATCCTAATAAAGAAAATATCCAACAACAATCTCATTGATGTGAATTAAATGTACAAAATAAATTCAGACCAATATCTGAAGAGAAAGCTTGCCGGATTTTCATTCATAAATTCACAAATGCGAAGTCATTCAAATTCTGTGTTACGATGACAATGTATCATTATTTTTCCATAGTTAACGACTAAAACACAGCCCGGTCGATTACATAATTGAAAATGCACGCATGCGCAGTCTTCCGTGTTGACGTTTCGTCATCAATGTGCATGCACGTTCATAACGGGAAAGAAATTAATGCACTGTATAGTGGAAACAGTGAGAACTTAAATACATTTAAATGCCCTGTAACTGGATGATGTATTGACAAGTACATGATCCGTCGAAACGATAGTTGAACCATGCAATAAAATTATGAAATGAAACGAATATGGAACACTATGTAAATCGATTAAAAGAATTTGTACCTTTCACATAGCACTTTGTACTTTTCACACAACCTTTCACATAGCGTCATTGCATACTAATACTGAAAGAAAGCCAATTAGAATAAAAAGAGCTGCCCGCATTTTCGACTATGAAGTCGATCCAGTTGCGTTTTAATTAAATCTTAATGTGTTTTAATTAAATCTTAATGTGTTTTAATGAAATCTTAATGTGTTTTAATTAAATCTTAATGTGTTTTAATTAAATCTTAATGTGTTTAAATTTCCGTTAGTAATGGAAAAATTGTAATTTTACCGCCACGCACAATGCAATAGATAACTTCAAATCAGAAAATTTGCGAATAAAAACCATAGGGTTACGCTTCAGATATTGACCTGAACGTATTTTTGTACATTTCAAGCAAATCGGTGAGATCATTTTCAGACACAGTCCCTTATAATATGCGTGAGGACAGTCTATATGTTGACTCTTGTTATATAGCGACAACTTTAGACAAACAATACCTTGAAACCTTGAAAGTGGAACAAATAAAAGTGTCAGAATTATATAATATTTTTAAATTGTTTGGCGTTCGAATTTTGCCGTAAAAGTAAAAAGTTTTGGAAAGTAGATATAAATGACAGATTACTGTGATATATGACATAAAATGCTTTAGATGTGTGATTTAAATTGTCACAAATATCAATTATTTTTAATTGGGATTATAATATACAACTTTGCATTGTTTTTTGAATAATATTTAGGGAAATGTGAGACATAATAGGGATCCTCACCTTCTCTCTTCTCAGACCCATTGATTTGTAGCCTTAAAATATAAAAGTCCAAATTAATATTTATGTTCAATATTTATATTAAACATAAATTAATATTTATGTTCAATATAATATTATTATAATCATGACAGTAAACCTCCAACTCAAAGATGATAAACTTTATCGAATCTTCAAGAATCTTAAGAACATACTTTCTTTTTTGGGATGTTGTTTTATCGATAATTCAGCATTGAAATATCATTTAATTTACTAATCAATACGCTTATAAAATTGTTTTAAAGTTCCAATTTTCGATGTCTTTGGTACCAACGACGCTGACAACCAGTAAATAGCGGTTAACAGTTCATTGCACTCCTTTTCCCCTGCTGTCAATTAATAAGAATTATCTTTAACAAATTGGATTAGGAAAAGATAATCTGCCTTAGCTTTAATTAATCGAATGCAAATAACGCTCATGAAGTGTCTCGGAAATTAATTATGTCGATCTCGAAGTGCAACAGTCTTTAATAATTAATTTTAAGACGAGAACATCTTTTGTTTATGAATATACATACACTTCCCAAAGCGCAATGCTTACGATACGTACAGTGTGTTCCGAAAATATCGTATCAAAAACATATAACTATAATTCTTGCGCAAAATGGGTCATAATGGCCCTGTACAAGGGGTCGGAAATAAATAACCACGGAGTTATGGCTATAAACAAATAACAAAGCATGATTGGATAAAAAAGGAAAGTTACACCTACAATGAATGTATTTCTCCAATTGACTGCATCTGAGCTCTATTATCCAAAAACAGGTTTCTTTTTCTCCGTTTGTCTCTGGAATGTGGGAGTTAACGATTTCGAGCCAATGAAAATTGTATTTGAAAGTTTGGCTCGCCTCTTGAATTTAGTTTCCTAAATTTCGCCGCGCATACCTTGGATTTTCGGAGGGCGCGAGTCCTATCGCCCATGAGGGCGCACCGGACTGAGGGCCGGTTGGCCGGCGGCCCAGTTCGCCCCTGACTTTCCTTTACTCGTTCTTTCCTAAGTTGAAATAATATTTGTTTGCACAAAATTTAAGTTTTAAATATATTTTTTT
Source organism: Dysdera silvatica (assembly GCA_006491805.2). NCBI lineage: Eukaryota > Metazoa > Arthropoda > Arachnida > Araneae > Dysderidae > Dysdera > Dysdera silvatica. The sequence goes on along the minus strand of QLNU02015003.1, from coordinate 124,282,783 downwards.
CATACCGTAAGTTTTTAAACATTTAAATAAATTTCTGTAACATCTTAGAAAATCTACAAGTCGATGGAAAAATTATTTATTTCTTGTTTGACATTTTAATAAAATTGAATCTGTCAGATAAGAAAATCCTTACTTTCCTAAAATTTTCTACGAAAATATGTACAATTCACACTCCCAAGAAAATTGTTACAAAGCAAACATGAGCATCTCAGAGACATACAGCAAAATAACAAACTGTTCACATTTATTCCAGCATGCTTTAGCAGAAAAACATACTCCACGCTGGCATAATACACAAGTTTTACGCCAAAACATTACAAATCTTACAAGCAGACTTTTCTTAGAAAGCTGGGGAACATTTTCACAAGAAAATCATTCACACACTTTCCTTCAATACATTCAATCAGATAAGAAAATCTTTACTTTCCTATATTTTTCTACGAAAATATACTTCCAAGAAAATTGTTCCACATTTTAAGATGATTAGTTACTTAAGACTTTCTCCTAAGGTTAAGAAAATATTTTAACTAAGCAAAATTTTTACCTATATAAAAATGTCTTAAAAAGTTTCAATTATAGATTTTCTTTACTATTCATTCTTTAGTTGATATACTTTTTTTTACACAAAATTTAAGTCTTAAATATATTTTTTCTTAAAACTTTTTTTTTACATTTTACATTTTCCTTAAAGAACTTTTCTTTTCATACAGTAAGTTGTTAAACATTTAAAAAATTTCGCTACCAGCTTAAAAAATCTTACAAGTCGAAAGAAAAAAATATGAAGAAGTAAGTCTTGGTAAATATTTTCAAGATGTAAAGATATATATGGATATGTATCAAGATGTAAAGATATATATGGATATGTATCAAGATGTAAAGATATATATGGATATGTATCAAGATGTAAAAGATATATATGGATATGTATCAAGATGTAAAGATATATATGGATATGTATCAAGATAAAGATATATATGGATATGTATCAAGATGTAAAGATATATATGGATATGTATCAAGATGTAAAGATATGTTGGATATGCATCAAGATGCAAGATATATGGATATGCATCAAGATGTAAAGATATATATGGATATGTATCAAGATGTAAAGATATATATGGATACAACAGATAAAGATATATATGGCCATGCTTCATCGGTATCTACAGTTTTCTGATAAAATCCGAAACTCTATTTATCCAGGAAACCAATATAAATCAAACTTTGGTATTTTTCCTGTACATTTGTTAAAGGCGTTACCATTACATAACTTCAACGACATCGACTACAAGATAAAAAAAAAATTATAAAAATTTACTGTTGTCCATAATAAGATATCTACCATGTTGAAATTTTGCAAAATTTTCAAAGCCACGGGTAAGAAAATCCGAGTATAACAATCATTTGTATGTTTTCCGGAGATTACTGAAACTTTCAGAAAATGCGATAGAGAGAATTTTTTCACACTTGTGAATAAAAAGAATAAAAACATTTTCATCGACGTGATAGAGATGAAAATGAATAAAAAAGAAGAATGGGAAAAAACGAAACATCATCAGGAAGATGTAATGTTAATCAAAATTAATTACAAAACTTTTTTCTACATCTATCTATGAAAGAAAAGAAAAATGTATGGAAGAGAAAACCCTTTCGAGGCCGATGCTCTCTCAAGATTATAATTTTCATTGTTCAGACCATTTGGAGGGCCCAGACGACTGATTCTGCTGATCTTTACCCTACATGTAACAGACTTCTTTTTATATCGGATGAAAAGATCTCACTTTTGGAAACCATATTATCGTCGAGCGTGTAGGAAATTAGTCCATGCCGGATGTAATTTTGTGGTAATAGCCATGTCATTGACCAAATTATTATTGTTTTGGTGAATAATAAAAGTTTTGAAAAAATTTAAATCAGCTGGAGTAGGGGATTTAAAGATTATTTTTACATGATCAAAATTGAATTTATGGTCATAAGACCAACAATGATCAGCTACGGATGATTTTGAAAATTCTTGTTTTTCGAAGTACGCTTCATGTTCTTTAATCCTGAACTTAAGCGCACGACGGGTTTGACCAGTATAAGATTTAGAGTAGGAAAAAGGGATTTCATAAATTCCCCATAAATTGTGGTCCGGAATGATATCTTTTAATTTAAGTATTCCAATTCTATTGATTGGGGAGAAAGTAACTTTAAAATTAAACCTAGAAAGGATGAAGGCGATTTTTAAACTAACGTTAGGGATGTGTGGCAGGCAAACAGTCTGTAAAAAGGTTCTGTGATTGGAGAGAGGCAAGTGTCAGGTTTTTTGATAGAAAGTTTTCTAAAAGCTCGATCAATAATAATTCGATTGAAACCTTCGGAAAATAGCGATATTTCTGATAAAATTAAGTTCTATTGATATGTTTTCTTCAGTAGAATAAATTCTAAAGGCACGGGAGTACAAAAAAAAGGCACACCAGTAAAAAGTGCTTATTTTCTGACAAAAAGAATGTGCATAAGTGGAATAGGGAGGTAATGGAATAGAGCATGGTTTGTGACAAGCACTGAAAAAGGAAGCGCGAATCAGATTTTGTAATTAAAACATCCAGAAAAGGGAGTTTGTTATCAACCTCACATTCATGAGAAAGTTGAACGTGTTGATTAAAAGAAATAAGACTATTTGTGAGAAGTAATATGTCAGTGTCATTATTTTCAAGAATGGCGAAAACATCATCTACATGATCCAGATTTTAAACCGAATTTGTTTCAAAATTGTTTCTTCCACATAATGTAAATAGATGTCTGAAAGAATGAGTGATATGATGTTACCCATAGCGAGAACGTCAGTCTGTTAAAAACAATTATTTTGAAACGAAAAACACGTATGTGTGATACAAATTTCAGTGAGGTGGGTGAGTTCTTGAATCTCAAAATCAGAATAATGAAATTCTTTCATACGTCTTGATAATGATCGAAGCGCTCCATAAATTGGAACATTCGTGAAAAGACTTTTCACATCAAATGAAACCATTTTGTTAGAAGTAAACAGAAGCTGACGGATTTTATCCTCAAACTGAATTGAGTTTTTTTTTTTATGGTAAATGAATTATTATACGACAACGGAGCAAATCTTTTGGCCAAATGTTTTGATAAAGCATGGCTTGCAGTATCGATATTGGATACAATTGGTTGGAATGGAATTCCGATCTTGTGTACTTTCGGTAACGCATATAAGCGTGCAGTATTAGCAACTGAAGGAACAATCTATTTTTTAGTATTTTCTTCCATAAAGTGGCAAGAACGGGTGGCCTGTTTTACTCTACTGAGATGTATAAAAGAAGAATATTTCTTGATGGAAGAGTATCGAACGTCCTCAAGTAGAGTTTCAACACCTTTTTTATACTGGTTCTTCAAACAACAATGTCAATCAATCAACGTTTATTGGCGTAGTGATACCAACGCCGATGGTATGGCGTGATTAGATGGTGAAACGTTCGAAAGAAAATAAATATTTCTGCCTTCGGTGGGACCTGAACCCACGACCTTCCACTTGCCGAGTGTTTTTTTTTTTGTTTTTTTTATGAACACTACACATCAAAAAAACTTTATTTGAATGCCATCTTTTGTTACTCCGTACTGTCATCAAGGGCGTCCGTCGAAAACTTGCTCTCTTTGAACAGGAATTATATCCTTTACATTTTAAACTCACCAACTCGGTTCCTAATTTCTTATCGTTTGAGCAGAAAATCATTTTGAAAATTTTTAGGTTAACAAAAAAACACCAAGCTATCCTTAATAAAAACTTCTCCAACTTGGCTAATCATCCAAAATTGGTTACTTCAATTCCATTCTCCGATCTGGTTTAAAATCTCTCTAACAAGACCTTATCAAGTCATCAGTCAAGACTTCAGTTAATGAACACAAATTTTGCTATATCCAGACCTGTTCATTCTACAAAACTGATTGCACCAATAGAAAAGCACTAGATTATTGTTTGTGTTTGGTTGTTTACTTTTTTCTTTAAGTGAATTTTTAATAATTTTACTAAACTCATTTGGTTTTAGTCAATTGTACGTGACTTTAGATAGTGTGACAGTGTTTGAAAATTTTGTTTATTATTAGTTCAGTCTTAATAGTTCCAGTATTATGTAACCTTCTTTGAAGAGGGCTAAAAGCCTTCAAAAAAAGTTTTAAAGCTATATTAAAACTCTACCCATTGTGTTATTTTACCAAGTTTTGTGATATTTCTATTTCTGCTAAGAATTTTCTTATCAAATTTTCTTCGCCAGCGTTCAAAAATTGGAAAGAACTTGAATTTACTTTAATTTATACGTATTAAGATATACGTATCGAGATGTGGTTAAGTAGGGATAATATACGTATTGATATAAGCAGGTATGCATATTGATATGTGAATTAGTAGGGATAATATACGTATTGAGATAGGCTAGTATACGTATTGATATGTGAATTAGTAGGGATGGTATACATATTGAGATAGACAGGTATACGTATTGATATTTTCATTTTAGTAGTAATTTTCTTCATACACAACATATTAGACCAGACAAAATCTTAAGAAAAGTCCGCTAATTCGAAGGTCAAGTTAGCGAGGCTTTACTGTACATTGCTAAATAATTAAATAATCTACTGTCAAAATCAATAATATCATTCGTCATAGTTAGAAGTCATCAATAATATCATTCGTCATAGTTAGAAGCCCTCAATAATATCATTCGTCATAGTTAGAGGTCATCAATAGTATCATTCGTCATAGTTAGAAGTCCTCAATAATATCATTCGTCATAGTTAGAAGTCATCAATAATATCATTCGTCATAGTTAGAAGTCATCAATAATATCATTCGTCATAGTTAGAAGTCATCAATAATATAATTTGTCATAGAAGTCATCAATGATATCATCGCTGTTAAATAAGTAAATGTAGCGCTTTGTTCCCTTTGAATGGTGGGCGTGAATCCCCAGGTACAGAGGCAACTTTGAAAACAGCTATGTCTAGCAATTAAAGCCAGGCGATCGTAGTGGCTACATTACGAAATACTGAGTGTTTAGCAAATTTACGGTCTTAATCACTGTAAAGAAATTTCGCAAGTATCTGAAAAATTATAGCATCAGCTAAGTAACAACTATCAAATTTTATTCATACTTAAAAACTAAATGTATAACACAAACACATATTTATGGAACCAATTCCCGTATCTCTATTAATGACCTGTTCTCTTCAACTACGTATCTCTAATTCTTTACAACAATTACTAGGCAGTTTTGTGTCCTGAACTTCTCTGTTATATTTTGAATCATAACATTAAGACATAAAAACACAATGCAAAACATACAGATTTTTTGGTTCGTCCTTTCAACTCTTTAGTAAAATTAATTAGGCAGCTTCACTGACTTCTAGTTCTGTTCTCACTTTATGATAATGCTAATTATAGCTAAAATACTGAATCTCTAAGTTAGGGGAATACAAACTGTTGAACAGGATTGACCGAAAAGAATATTGGTTTCTTAACGTGGCTGCTATGGTGATATGCTCTGGTTACATACTGATGATAAACTCTGCTAACATACTGGTGATAAATTGATTATAAACTCTGCTGATACACAGGTGATAAAACTGATTATAAACTCTGCTAACATACTGGTGATTAACTTGATGATAAACTCATTACATACTCTAAAGATATACTTTTATGAAATTCTGCTAACAAACTCTAAAGATGTACTTTTATGAAATTCTGCTAACAAACTCTGAAGACTTTTTAAGAACTTTCTCAGATGACAACTGATGATAAATCTTTTACATACTGATGAGAAACTGCTAACATACTGGTGATAAAACTGAATATAAACTAAAGTTAAACTGATCTGATGTAAACTGATTAAATTTTTGAAGTCTCTCAACTCATAACTAACGCTCTTACCTCTGATTGGCTACTAGCTTGACCAATCAGGGTCATATCATATGACCTATCCTGGGATAGCAGATGCATGAAGGATGATCCTTTCCCTTATTCAGGAATTTTCTAAGGAAAACTATAACTTTTCATCTGGCATTTATGTGAGTCTTCTCTTTTGGTATTAAACTATTGTATAATTATAATTTCAATGTACACTATTTTGGAAATTCAAAGTTGCGAAACTTTTATTTTGTAAATCATGATTTTAATGAAATGGGCTGTCCAAGTTTCGGAAGTGTTTGGCCAACTCTTTTTATATTTTACACAACTAAGTTTTGGTCTATTGAACCAGAATTTTGGTCATATAAAAGGATGATAGTATTGCTTGAAAGGGTATTTTACATGAATACAATTTCTTGCAGGTGCTAACTTGGTGATTGAAAGTGGGCGTTTTGCACATTCCCTAAGTTACAATCAGATATACAAAATAAAATTAAACTTTCTTACAGGACACTCTTCCTGTGATAGAAAGAACCAGTAAAAATATCAGTGATATTATCTATTAAAACCGAAAGCGTCATTAATTGATAAATTTGTCAATATAAATCAATATATATGAATGTTAATAGAATGAAATAGCAATGTGTATTTTTATATAAGTATTGAGCAAAGAATTGCATTTAGTTTCATATAATTAAGCAGTGATAGCTTTTTATAAGAATATTTTGCGATGTCCTGACACACACACACATACACACACACACACACACACACATATATATATATCATCATCAACATCATCATCATATTCAACCATTATCTATCCACTGCTGGATGAAGGTCTCTCCAAATGTTTTTCCTGCAAGTCTGTCCTAAGCAATTCCTTGTCACAACCTGTTTCTTATTTCATCTACCATCTAGTTTGAAGACGTTTTCCTGGAGTCTTCGGTGGTCTGCTCTTGGAATCAGTTCAGAATTTCTGTTGTCCATCGTTTGGGTCGAATTCCCTTCTTGCAATATGCCCAGCCCATCGCCATTTCAGTCCTTTTACTTTAACAATGATGTCCTCTACTCTAGTTTGCTCTCTCACCCAAGTGTTTCTTTTTCGATCTCTCCTAGTTATTCCAAGCATGCACCTCTCCATGCTCCTTTGCGTTGTCTGTAACTTTCGTATTGCTCCAACTGTTAGACTCCATGTCTCTGATCCATAAGAGAGGACTGGCAATACACACTGGTTGAAGACTTTTCTTTTTAGACATAAAGGCAATTTCCCCTTCAGGATAAAACTGTTTCTTCCAAATGCACTCCAGCCAAGTTTAATACGTCTGTTGAGTTCTTTCATAATGTTTCCATCCATTGAAATCAGCTGGCCAAGGTAAA
>QLNU02015003.1:124260168-124270430 GCA_006491805.2 Dysdera silvatica | reverse complement strand
AAAATTAAAAATTTGTTGTTAGTATTGGCATAAAATACAGTTTATGAAATGTTAAAATTAATATCTAGGCTATAACAAATATTCAAAAATGTGTCCACTATTTTCTGTAACATATTGAAAGCGTTCTGTTTTCTGCAGTTGCTCCTAATTTCTTCTCAAGTGGAGTCATATGAACATGGATAATATTTTTAATTTATTAACTACAATATCATAGCGAAACACTAGGTTCTCACGACCATCACCTAGATGTCCCACAAGCAATTTTTAAAGCACCACCGATAATTTTGGTTTATCAGTTGGTTGCATTTATATAGCATTAGGATAGCAAGGATCATTCTACATCGGATAAGGTGGGGCCCTCCATATGGTTTTAAAAAAAACAAATCAGCATTATAATAGTAAGCCGACAAATTTGTAAAAATTTCGAAATTCTATAACTTTCCCCATGAGAGCCACTTCGATTTAACTAAGCAACCAATATTTAACAATAATAGAACTGTAAAACTTACTTTTTATTCTGTTACATTTATTGTTTATTTTTCAGATTATATTCAAATAGTGGTATATAATAGCTCTTTCTGGCTTCCTTCAATATTTATAAAGGGTATTCATGGCTACGCAAGTGGTAAGAAGAGGATTCCGTGGGATACAATGTTTAAGAAACACTGACGAAAAGCAACGGCCGAAGGCGGAGTAAGACTTCTTGACTGGTTGGTTATATTTTTATGGTGCAAGGGTCATTCTGCGCATAACAAGTTGCAACTGTGCATAGGATTTGAAATGAGAATAAGTTAAAACTAAAAGGGTAGAATGTGTTAAAAGTAATGTATAAAATGGAACAAACAAAACGATATAATAACATCAAGTGCCATGGAAAAAGCCAATATTAGATAAGAAATTAAAAATGAGATCATGATAAAAAGAATTGTCTAAAATATCACGAAGGGTAAAATTACTTTGGCTAAAGGTTAATGAAGGTTGCTGGTTAAAATTGGGACAAATAGATTAAATATGCAAAACATTTAACGGTTCGTTGCATGTAGCACACATCGGCGCATCTTCGCTCTTTAAAAGATGTTATGGGAGAAGCGTGTGTGGCCGATGTAAGGTCTAGAGAGAGAGAGTGACCTCTTTGGGGTGGTCACTCCTAAAGCTAAACTGTAACATATGAATCCTTGGTTTTGCATGGTAAAGTTCATGAAAAAACTTCTCGTCCCATTCCAACTGCCATTTATTGTACAGATAGGATGAGACATTGCTGTAAAAATCTGGAAAAGACTGCTTGGCGATTGTTCTTCCAAGTAGAAGAGGCCAAGAATCACATTCTGAAGTTTTATATATTCGCTGGCCCATTAAAGTAAAAATGGTCCTCGTTTGTCAACAAGAAATGCCAAGGCCAAGTATTATATATATATATATATATATTAACTAACAATGAAAGGTAGTAAACGTTTGTCAACAAAGGAAATGCACCAAGGCTTAGAGAGAAGTATTATATATATATATATATACAACTAACAACCTAACTTTAGCAAACTTAACTTAACTAACTAACTCAACTTAATGGCGGAAGAACAAAAGGGATGCCAGAAAGGGACTCTGGGATGTAAAGAGCAGCTTACCATCGACTCAGTTATCCTGGAACAAGCAAGAAAACAAAAGCGAAAACTCAACACCGCATACATAGACTACAAGAAGGCTTTCGACTCTGTTCCGCACTCGTGGCTCCTTGAAATACTCAGCATATACAAAGTGCATCCCTCAATCATCCGATTCCTACAGAGCAGCATGAAACAATGGAGAACCCGGTTACAGCTAAACACGCCAGACAGTAAAATAGAAACGGCCGAGATCCCCATCCGCCGCGGAATCTTTCAAGGAGACGCACTAAGCCCCCAGTGGTTCTGCTTGGCGTTAAACCCCTTGTCAAGGATGCTGAACACAAGTAAATACGGATACATGCTGAAGAAAGACAAGAGAAACCTACATAAAGTCTCCCACCTCATGTACGTAGATGACATCAAGCTATACGCGCCAACAATCACCCAACTCCGACAACTCATCAGTATAACAGAGACATTCTCCAAGGACATAGGAATGGAATTCGGCCTCGATAAGTGCAAAATACAGAAGAATAGCAAAGAAGATTTACCAGGCATCGAACTCGAAGACGGGAGACTACTGAAGACCTTGGACGAGGGCGAAACCTACAAATACCTAGGGATAATGCAAAAACGGCAGCAGGAGCACAAGAAAGTCAAAGTCCAGCTCACGCAAGCATTCCAAGAAAGACTTAGAAGCATTGTGAAGACGAAACTGAGCGGGAAGAACACCACGCAAGCAATTAACGCATATGCGGTACCAGTGCTCACCTACTCCTTCGGGATCATCAAATGGTCCAACACTGAACTAGAACAACTCCAGCGGAAAATGAGAACCATCCAGAGAAGAGCCGGACAACTACACCCTGCAACGGCAATTGAACGGCAAACACTACCCCGGGAAGAAGGAGGACGCGGACAAGCGGACCTCAAAGACTTACATGACAAGCAGATCCAGAGCATGAGGCAATACTTCCAGTTGAAGAGTCCCCGATCGCCACTCATCCAAGCCATAATACAAGCAGATGCAAATTACACGCCACTAAACCTGTGTAGTACCGAAGAGCGTGTCCTGGAAACAGCCAACGAACAGAAACTGAGAACTTGGGCCGGAAAACCATTACATGGCAGGCACTACAATGACCTGCAACAACCACACGTTGACAAAAAGGCATCAAATTCTTGGCTGGCCAAAGGCACTCTCCAGCCAGAGACAGAAGGATTCATGCTAGCCATCCAAGACCAAGTGATCGCAACAAGGAACAATCAGAAATTCATCCAGAGAAAAGACATAGAAAGCGACAAATGCAGACACTGTCATGCGGCATCGGAGACAATCCAACACGTGATGGCAGGATGCAAGATCCTTGCGCAGTCAGACTACAAACATAGACACGATCAAGTAGCGAAAATAGTCCACCAGAAATTGGCAGCGAATGCTGGCTTTCTGACAGAAAAATGCCCGTACTACAAATATGAGCCAGAGACCGTGCATGAGAACGAAACACACAAGCTTTACTGGGATAGAGCAATCATAACAGACAAGACAGTCCCACATAACCGTCCTGACATAACCCTCGTCGATAAATCGAATAAGACCACGTACTTAATCGACATAGCAGTACCCAACACCAATAACATACAGACAACCTACACAACGAAAATCACCAAGTACCAAGATCTCAGACATGAAGTACGAGATATATGGGGTATGGAAAAGATCTTCATCATCCCGTTAGTCATCTCAGCAACAGGGATAGTACCAAAAACGCTTGCGACGAATTTGGAGATACTCAACATTGACCCAAACACCTACATTGAAATACAAAAAGCCACAATCCTAAACACGTGTCACATTGTCAGGAAGTTTCTAGACATGGCACATTAAGAAGTGATGTAAAAAGAGGCTTGGGAACATGGCGCTCTGCCCGTCCCAAAGCCTGTTTCCGCCAAGAATGGGCGAGGAAAACTTTTATATATATATATATATATATATATATATATTCTAATAAAACAATAAATGCTTTCAAAAGGAATAACTATTATAAAATTGCGTTATAATTAATACTTATAAGATTATTCTATAATTAATAACTATAACTAATAAATATAATATATTAATAAATATAACTGCGTAATACGTTATAACTAATAGTTAATAGGTGTTAAGGCTGTGCTTCATGCTGCATACACCTTTGGATTACATAGGTTACTTGACATCTTACGAAGTTGATTGTATAAAGTTGTGTTCAATTAGTATTGTATAAAATTGGTGTATCAAGTTATAGTTGATTGTATCAAGAAATAGTTAATTGTATCAAGTTGATATGTGTGTGTTTAAGGTTGTATCACTTGACGAACTAAGGAGGGGGAGGATGTGATTTGGCCTCCCCCATATTAAAAACGAAAATTTCAAATTAACGCTATGCGCCGGGTATTAGGTTGGGGCTATAGCCCCCAGCTTGTCAAGATTTGTATCAAGTTAGTATGTAATGATATAGAAGCGAAATATACTGTGAAAAATTTATTCAAATGAGAAGATCATAAATAGTTATAGCTAAAATGATTCCTCTATAATTTTTCTGGAGGAAAAAATGATCCGTAATTACCAGAACAAAAATCAGTACAGTTTAGATAACAACAGAGGGGGAACTGTATTGTTTTTAATTCCTATGCTGGTGGACCATTTTTTTTTCACCAAGAAAATGGTACACGATTCATTTTAGCTATAACTTTGATAATTTGTGAACATCTCTTCTAAGTAAATTAGTATGTGTTGAAGGTTGCATAAAGTTAGTATGTGTTCGAGGTGGTATCAAGATTAAATAACAGAACATCCTTAGTACATGTTGCTATAATATTTACCAGATATATAAGTTAAGGTTGGTACTTCCAATAAAGTATTTTCCTGTTTCGGAAGTTTTGTAAGGCTTACCTATATATTTTTCATATTTCTATTCCGGATTCCCATATTTTCTTTAGACTCTGATCATTAAACATAGGCGGAAGTTGTAAACTTAATACAGCAATACCTGTCGATAAAAGGTACTATAATATATCACATGGATTCAATACATTAATGGAGGGACCGTACTATAAATGACTTATTTAAACGACTATAATTTATATCCTTTCTCTTTGTTTCAAGAACCATTGACGCTAGGCATGTCCGAATTAATTAAAATTTGCTACTTATGCCATCTCTGCCCTAAATTAGAAGCAATTCTCAAAAATTTTACTGTTCTTCCAGATAACGCATTGTGGCTGGGGCTCATGGATCAAAGAATGCCCATGATTAATTACAGCAGCTGAAAAATGAGAGCAGACGAATGAATTCATAAGCACAGTGTATTTACTTTCATTAATTAAATGTAAGTTCAACGAAAATGAGCATACATTGAACAATTACCTTTTAACTAATTAACAAGCTGAGATTGCATTACCATTAATCATGATACTCCGTGAATAATTGATAAAAAAACCTCAATCAATGATTGAAATGGAGGGTGAGGATACCTCGGCTCACCAACTGCGGTTACCGAACTGCGATAGACTTGCCCAAAATATTTCTTTTTATCCACACTCAGCTTTTATAAGATACGAAAATGCGTTGGAACTAGGGCGAGCAAGGTATAGAATAGGCACAGCTGGATCCTGTATTGATCGTGCTTTGAGGGGTAATTTTCGGAAAAAATAGAAACGAAAAGATCAACAGAAAGTAACTCCAGAGGTAACATCTGCACATCTTTTCCACCTTCTTTAATCTATTACCTAAATGAGGATGAAAATATTCTTCAAATCTGTATTGAATATCTGCAATGGTCCAACCGTGTTTATGGAAGATTATTTGATAGGCAGTTTATAGATCATATACCGCTTATATATTCATGGGCGGATTTACCATTTTGCCGCCCCTTCCTACATGTCCGCCTCCCAAATCAGTGGTAGAAACATAAAAATCGTTACATTCAATAAAACTTTTGTATTGACGATAAACATGTTGAAAAACAAACTCATAAATTGAAACATAAACATTAAACAATATTAACTTATTGAAGTATTATTTTTTTTGTCATACAATAAATCAAATTCAATTTTATTGAAATAAATTTTAATTTTAGAAAAAAAAAAAAATATATTGAATGCTGGTATTTAAATGGAAAGCATGACGTCTAGCTTTCTTCTCGGCAAAACATCTGATTATATCATCGTCTGGTATTGATTTTGTTATATCAAACTCAATACACAAAATTTTGCCGCCCTAGTCTATAGCCTAGTATAGCCTATTGGGAAATACGGCACTGTATATATCCATTATTTAGGTTCTGAGATGACAATTTCAAACGGAACATACAAAAGAGTGGAGTTTGGAAATCCGAAAATTCTGAAATGTATGAAAAGAAATGTATTTCGATTTTTTTAATTTTCATTCACATTTTCAGGCTAGTTAATTAGTGTGAGTGTTTTTATTATTGTATACTTTGTATCCTAATAAATATTTATAGCAATTAATTATATAATTAACGTTTAAAAGAAAGCGGCATGCTTATTTCTTCCAACCCAAAAAGTTAAGTTCGTTCAGTGGTGCTAAGCTATTAACAGGATAATTAAAATTAGTTTTATTAAAAAATTCCTTTCCCATTAATCTTATTATAAGCCATAAACCCAAATAAAATAAAACTGGAGTAAGAAAATTAATTAAATTTAATGCCTCGAAAGACAAACACACCACAAAAGTTATGAGGAAAACGATGAAAGAAAAATTCTTTACTTACGTGACTAAATTAGTGCGATTGAAAATTCCTACGGGATTGGAAAAGGAGAAACCCTTTGTCTGGAATTAGGAAATGACAAAATACGCTTCATAAAATTTACGAAAACTGACATGCAGGGAAATAATACTTAATTAATGCAAATTTTAAAGTTAAAAGTGTGACCTTGTCCATGCGAGTAATCTTGCCATTCTTTTTATAGCAATACAACGATTTGTTACATTTTGAAATTTGCATTGAATATGTCATCGTTTTGAAAGCCTTGACAACTCACTAGTATATTTAAGAATCTTCCGATAATTAATATCCTGCTATATACTATTATGCATCATGTACTATTATATCAACTATTATAATTAATACTTTAACAAATAAATTATACTAACTAATACTAAATCTTCTTTAAGATATAGAATATAAAAATAATTGTTGTTATCTGTACTAGTAATAGGTGTGACATATAATTTAATCATAATTTTGCATTGATTATTTGCTGCAAGGAAGAATGTCAGATGAAAGAGTTTTGTACTAGCAATAGATCGCTCTAATTTGTTGCTTTTTTGCTTTTATAGGTATTAGAGAACATGTAGAATTTTCAGTTTGCAGTTAAAGATGATATACCTACCTGATAATGGCAACTTTAAAGCCACGTGTAAAGAAAACAGTTTAAAAAGGCAAATTTTAAAGCTGTTTCTGTAAGCTACAACTCTCTAAAATATTTTATAGCTGAAGACTATATCGAACATAATTATTAAGAGCAAATAAGAGAAATTTATTTCAAGCGCTGAACGAAAACAATTGAAGTCAAGCCGCCATTTTGTGCAAATCTATTTCACAATTCTATAATATTGAGTCAACAAAATTTTTAGTGATTTTTAATTGAATAAAAATTTGGTATTTATTCTCTTTTACTTGGATATCCAATTATTTGTTTTGAAAAGTTGACAAATGTCAACTTAAAGCATCGAATATTGTTGTTAACTTTAAGTGCCGATTATTATCTTCTTGAAGACCATTGTATTGAAAATTGCCTACGAAAAGAATATTTGGTTGACGAATGCCGATTTAAGAAAATTAGTTAAAAGAAATATTTTACAAATATTTTACTAACTTTTTCAATTGCTAACTTTTGTCAACAGTGTTTTCGAAAATTATATTCTTCCTTTGAATCGCCGACTACTGCCTACTTTAAGCCTTTAATTTTAATCTCTTAAAGTACTCGATCTTCCTAAGTTGAAGGTTGCTCTTCTGATGATTTCATATATCCTTGAAGTTGTTGTAGCCAAGATGTGCCAAGTTGAAGCCCAGTATCACCAAGTATAGTGCGTACTTGCACTTTATGATATCGTTGACTTGCCAACTTTACTGCCAACTGACTATCTGAAAATTCTTTCCTTTATTTTAGGTACTCACTAATACGCAGTTAAAGCATCAAAACCATGAATATTTCTGTTCAAAAATTATTTTCATAGAAGTTTCTGAAATTTTTGAGCGCTGAGAATCAAAGTTTATAATGAACCATGATAGTTAATAGTTATTGAAAAGTCAGAATATTCAACACAGCAATCGGAAAAAATTTCGAATTGCTTGGAGAAAGCAATTCATACAGAAACACCAACATATTATGACTAATCACTGTCCTTGTAATGTTATCTACCAGTTTCATAACTTGAATTTCTGGACAAGCCATAAAGGCATTGAAAAAACATTGTACTCCGAAAATTGTGATATAATCGAAAATTCAGAAACTTTTCCCAGGAAATAACTATGTAATGAAGACCACAAGTTCTAAATAAGGAACCGACATTGCGTTGAAGGTAATGGCCAACAATCGGTAAATGAAGATTCGAGAAAGGTAAGCAACATCAATAGAAGCCAACATAATGCAAGTATTTGACCTACATATTAACAAATAATTTCTGCATCAACAAACAAGTATTAAGGCGTTTTACTCTAACTTAATATCTGCATGATTTGGAACTTATAGAAAGCTTGACCCAATCAAAAAACTGCTGTCCTATTTCTGGCCATGTCCATGACAGTACTGATATTGCGAGTAGTAACCTTGCTCAGCGCGTCTTTACACGATGCCTTAACGAGGACAACATATCATTCTGATCTTCCGGAAAACCAGCAGCACGGACTACATATTATAAAACTTGATGAGCCATATCTGGACCAAGACAAGCCCAATATTACCATCGGATTCTTGAGCAATTTTCTGCAAGTGGGCAAACTCATAGCTGGAGCAATTCCACTGGCGGTCAACAGGATAAACAAAGACCCGAACGTGCTACCGGATCACAATCTACGGTTTGTTGCTTACGATTCCGGTGAGCCTAACACTCCTGTTACCATCCGTAAGATGACGCAGATGAAAGAAGAAGGTGTTGTGGCATTTATTGGACCAGATTACAGCTGCGTGTCCGAAGCCATGGTTGCTGCTGCCTGGAATTTTCCGATGATAACTTACGTAAGTATAAATTTAAACGTACTTCCTGTTTTGTAGTTGTGAATTATGATTTCCAATTGATTAATACTTTCAGTTCTGGAGATGCATTAACGGACATTTGGTGAACCAGTGTAAAATCGATGTAGCATTGTGCAAAATGCATTAAATGTTAGCATCAACATTCATCTAAACGCAGTTTTTTTATGTTTAGTCGAGCGTTATGACGTATTTCGGAAAGAAGCCGTCGTTCTTTGTCAGAAAAAGACTAAAGAGAGTTGTTAGTGAACACGAAGTGTTGCTAGTTTAAGCTACAATGCTTGCAAAGGAGGAAAATAGTGTGGAACTGTGAGATGCAAAAAAATTGAAGAGGAGGTTGGTTGGGTATTAATGATATGAATAGTTTAATAAAGCGTTCCATGCGATACTGAAGCTAGAAATAGAATCGTGATCATTAACAAGGTTGGTTGACTGTTTGTAAATGTGAAAACTTTCAAAAAGACTAACTTTGAAGGCGACTTCCGTTGACAAATAATAGAAGGCTCCAAAGACTAAAAATTGTGATTACAGAAGGTAATTCACATATTATGGAAACGAATTTAAATCGTTATTTTTGTGTCAATAATCCAAATTTGTTTTTCCTGGAATGTCCTATTTGAAGGCCATGGTTCTTAAATACTGCCCTGCAACGGTATTTCCATGATAACAAGCTGTTTTGAAGTACAGTCATATCAAGTTTCTCTTACTCCTCTTGTACTACTTTCCATAAAACGTGTAATGTTGCTGGCCGTCTTCTTCCAAGTGCATTTTCCAAGAGACCGAACGCACAAAAATCCAACGGCGCTGCATTAGGTGACTTGACAGGGATATGACTAAAAGGAATGGGTATTATTCGGATTTCATTTTGCAATTTCACCATGAAATCCTTGGCTGATTTCGAAGTGTGGCTAGAAGCTTATTCTTCATGAAAGACAAGGTTTTGGGTGTCATTTCCATAGAGACTAAGAATATCTTCCTTAAAATTGGCTCCAAACTATCTCTTTGATAATATTGGGAATTGATTTTAATCTTAGATCCCACTTTACGTAATTTTAGTTTACCATTATAATGATTTTAGTTTACCATTATAATGATTTTAATTTACCATTATAATGATTTTAGTTTACCATTATAATGATTTTAGTTTACCATTATAATGATTTTAGTTTACCATTATAATGATTTTAGTTTACCATTTTAGTTTACCATTATAATAATTACCATTAAAATTTAGTTTACCATTTTAGTTTACCATTATAATAATTACCATTAAAATTTAGTTTACCATTATAATAATTACCATTAAAATTTAGTTTACCATTATAATAATTACCATTAAAATTTAGTTTACCATTTTAGTTTACCATTATAATAATTACCATTAAAATTTAGTTTACCATT
>QLNU02015003.1:124224555-124257983 GCA_006491805.2 Dysdera silvatica | reverse complement strand
GAAATACTTAGAAGAGTTGAAGAATTCTACAAAAAACTATATGAAAGTAACAGTGGATTAAACGAAGACTCTGAGATAGTCGAAGGAACAGCTCCTAAAATCTTAAAAGAAGAAGTTTCATTTGCAATAAAAAGTATGAAGAAAGGAAGAGCCCCTGGCGATGATGGTATTACATTAGATATCCTAAAAGAAGCTGGAGAATATGTAGAAGACATACTTGCAAAATTCTTTACCAAATGTCTTAACAGCGGTAACATACCAAACCAATGGGATTCTGCAACAGTAATTCTTTTGCATAAAAAAGGTGATAAAGAGGATTTGAAAAATTACCGACCAATTAGCTTGTTACCTGCTATTTATAAAATCTTCACAAAAGTGCTAACACATCGCCTGCAGAAAAAATTAGATGCAGCTCAACCAAGAGAACAAGCTGGATTTCGAAGTGGATTCAGTACAGTGGACCATATTCAAGTATTAAGAGAATTAATTGAAAGAACACATGAATATGAACTTCCATTGTGTGTTGCATTTATTGACTATGAGAAGGCCTTTGACTCTATTAAAACATCAGCAGTCATCAACTCTTTAAGATCAACAGACATTGAGGATGTGTACATTGACATGGTGAAACGTGTGTATAAAAATGCAAGTGCAAAATTTCGGTTACATAAAGATACCAAAACTATCAAAATTGGTAAAGGTGTGAGGCAGGGAGATACCATTTCTCCAAAACTTTTTACTTCAGCTTTACAGATGATTTTTCAGCTGATAAATTGGAATAACAAGGGAATAAAAATAAATGGTGAATATTTAAATCATTTGCGGTTTGCTGATGACATTGTTATTTTTTCAACGAACCCATCAGAACTCCAAGACATGGTACAGGAGCTCTCAACTAGAAGTAAAGAAGTTGGACTCAAGATGAACCTACAAAAAACTAAGATCATGTTCAATAATTTTGTAGAGGAAACAAAAATACAAGTTGACAACATTGAGCTAGAAATTGCTGATTCATATATTTACCTTGGCCAGCTGATTTCAATGGATGGCAACATTATGAAAGAACTCAACAGACGTATTAAACTTGGCTGGAGTGCATTTGGAAGAAACAGTTTTATCCTGAAGGGGAAATTGCCTTTGTGTCTAAAAAGAAAGGTCTTCAACCAGTGTGTATTGCCAGTCCTCTCTTATGGATCAGAGACATGGAGTCTAACAGTTGGAGCAATACGAAAGTTACAGACAACGCAAAGGAGCATGGAGAGGTGCATGCTTGGAATAACTAGGAGAGATCGAAAAAGAAACACTTGGGTGAGAGAGCAAACTAGAGTAGAGGACATCATTGTTAAAGTAAAAGGGCTGAAATGGCGATGGGCTGGGCATATTGCAAGAAGAACTGATCAACGATGGACAACAGAAATTCTGAACTGGATTCCAAGAGACCACCGAAGACCTAGAAAACGTCCTCAAACTAGATGGGTGGATGAAATAAGAAAACAGGTTGGGGTGACGTGGAAGCGAATTGCTCAGGATAGACTTGTGTGGAAAGCATTTGGAGAGACCTTCATCCAGCAGTGGATAGATAATGGTTGAATATGATGATGATGATGATACGAGTGGAACCTCGATTATCCGTCTCCCGATTTACCGTCTTTCTCGCCTAACCATCGGCGTCAAATTCAAGTTAGGGCCACTCCGTTAACATCGACAATGAGACAATTTTACACACTTGTGAGGCGCTACCCGCAGGAGAAAACATTGAAATTAATGACGTTGGTGAAGGGATGGACATTGATAAACTTGAAGCAGGTTTCGAGTTCCTAAGTGACGACGAGCTCAATCAGCAAGTGTTAAACCCCAACGATCCTAAGGAAAACGATGAAAGTGCACAAGAGGCCTGAGAACCCACAAAAACCATAACCCATGCTGAAGCAGAATGTATGCTTTCTAAGTGCATTTTACCTGGTTTGAACAACAAACTGAAGCAAATGCTATTTAGCTATTACTGCTTTGAAGAGTACAGGACATGGCAACCAAAAAAAGCACGCAGTGTGCTTAAACAAAACAAAAAATAAAAAAAACTGCGTTTTTCGACCAATAACGATAATTTTACGCACAGGTATGTAATGGTTTATAATCGTGTTTGATTAAATGCAAGTTCTCTTGATTCGAATAAACTTCGTTTGCGCCTTCTGCAAGTTTCACAATGTAATTTTTTTAAATGTAAAATTTTAATAAAAATATACTACATTGTACCTCGTTTTCCCTTCTAGCAAACAAATGTAATTGCTCTGTCCAGAAACCTGCTCCCACATGAAATAGGGTTTTCTGTGTGGCAGGTTAAGCTTAGTAAGAATTAGCAAAGGAACAAGTTTTTTCATTTTCTATTTTACATTCTTACTTTTTCATTTGCCATTTAACAAGTTTTTAACCTTTTGTATGTAAAATTCTTCCCTTGTACTTATATCTTATTTCTAAAGATATACATAACTCAGAAAGAATAAATTGGAAAAACATAGAGAAAAAAACAATACCTTACCAGTTTCTGAAATCCATTGATTATTAATTAATGTAACAATAAAATTAATCATGGATATTGATCAATAATTATTGTATTGAGTAAAATGTGCGAAAGAGCAAAGGAAAATAAACATATAGAAATAATAAGACTACAAAAAACTTCGATCAGAAAATACTTAGAAGAGCACATGACTTTTACCTTCCTGAAATAAGAACTCGAAGGAAACGAGGGAATATGTAATACAAGGAATCGAGAGTGTGGAATGAATTGTCCATTAAACTAAAAGATATAAATAATAAGAGTTTGTTTTTTAAAAAACTGAAGAGCTGAATCGTGAGTGAGGCGCGTTGATGGTCTGGTGTTACTTATTCTTTAATGCGGATGTAAATAATGTTAAGGTCTTGAGTGATCAATATACTAATGCATAGGCTTCGTTTTAGGGGCAGGGGGTCATTTGCCTAAGTGAAATATGGCTCTTTTAATAGTGAGAGTTAAAAATACTCATTTACTTCGAGTGCTGTTAACCCAAAAAAAAAAAAGAAAAAAATACCCCCACCTCTAATTGTAACGAAGCCCTGTAATAATGTGTATTTTTCTCGAGATCAGCTTCGGACATACGATGTCAGTTTCAAAAAATTGTTGTTATATTATTATTATTATAATTTTTTTTCTTATATTATTATTATCCAATAATGTGGATAATTGAACTCTTTATAACATATTCTTTGAAACAAATAAATAGAGATTGCAAGATATTATCACCCTTCCCAGGGGTAACACAATACAAAAGCTCTAGCTTGTGGATGTCGAAAATTATTTAGTATAATAAATCCGCCCACGAAAATTCACAAAAAACTCGCCCCGCTGTCTTTGTGTGTGTTCGCCATTATTTGGCAATTGTGCTAACTCTGAGAAGAGCAATAACATCTTCCATCCTTATATACGGAGAAAGAGAGGGTGTTTCCTGTCCTCTTTGGTCTAGTGATCAATGTACTCCAGGCTCAACGGAGGGACCCTAATTCAATTCTAGGGCGATAACGGAGTCCTTTTCCTAATTTTCCTTCATCATCATCAACAACCTTTTTCCATCCACTGTAGGATGGCGATCTCTCTGTTATCAAATATACGCCTAGTATAGTAAAAGAAATACACTATACTAAGCGTATATGTGGTAACGCTTAGTATAATGAAAGAAATACAAAGGAATCGGCCTTAAGTTCACCACGGACGTGTTAGCAAGCTGGAACTAAATGTTTGACGAAAGTTCGTAATCTCGGTCACCACAGCCAAAGTCCTGGGATAAGGCGAGGTTCGTTATGTCACCCTCCTACGAAGTGACCACTACTAAGGTTGCTTCAAGTAGCACTCTGTCGAGAGCCGGTATTCTTAATAGCGGACAGTAAAATATATTCCTCATTCGAAATTAAAATTTAATTACGACTATAAAAATGAACATAAATAAAAAGATATATATATATCCTTTTTATTTGTATATTATATATATATATATATATATATATCATTATTATCATCAACAACAACTATTTTCAATCCACAGCAGGATGGAGGTCTCTCTGTTTTCACACATACACGTAGTACGGTGAAAGAAATACAAAGGAAATGGCCTTAAGCGCAGAATGTTGGCCAAACGGGTTGGCAAACTGGACCTACAGTTTAACGAAGAATCCATGCTTTCATTTCTTTATAAAAAATTTTAAATATTTTAAAAGATTTAAAAATTTCAACTTATTCATACTAATATGAAGATACACGCATTAATTAATATAATACTGTTGCAATGACATAGCGTAATACTATAAGAATGTGGCAAAAATAGATAGCCAGTGTCTGTTAAATATGCTATATAAACCGTACGTGTTCCAAATGTGTTTTACGATATAAAATTAAAACTTTGGAGCACAAAACGTTTTTACACAACATTTACAAAAACATTTGTTTATAATAAACTCTCAATATAAAATTCGAATTTACATTAATTGAAATTTTTTAAATGTAGTAGTTCAATACTTGGACGTAATAGTAATTAATATATAATTTTTTTATTTACTTTTCAATTGTAATAGTTTTTAATTTTATTTTCAATATCATCTTTTGTTTACTAGTCATAATAATAGTTCAATATTAATAATTTAATATTTCATGCGAAGAGCAAAATTTCAATAGAACTGGACTTGACCCGCGTATTTCTTCCAAAATAATTATTCTGTGAAATTTCTAAATGCCTTGATGGCATTATTAATTCTACTTGAACAGAAGCCAAAGTAATTTTTTAATAACTTAATTTGAAGATTTTATGATGTTTTAAAGTCTTCAGTTGCATTATCATCCATTTTATGTACCCTCCACATTTCTTTCGATTCACGTAAAAATTAAAAAAAAAATTAAAGGAATACTTATAGAGCAATTTACAAATTGCCTAAAGTGGTTCTACATCTTGAAGATGCCTTCGATTAATTTTATGTTCAAAAAATGCTTTTTTTTCTCCAGCTTTGATGTTTGCAAATGATTTTACGCGTAGGTGTTTTAAATTACTTCCTCCATTATTAATAGCAAGTTTTAGTGTTTGGATAATATTTTCTTTAATGACGAAACGATTAATCTTTGGTTTCATAAATCTAAACGATGAGAATTTGCGTAGGTGTTTATTAAAAGTAAATTTTATGTTCGTTAATAAGTTTTGTTATATTTCTTCTTTGAAGTAAATTCTGGAGAAAAGATCTTTTGGTACACGATGTGCGAAATAATCTTTCGAAATTTTATATTTTAATAAGTTCTGTTCAACTTTTTTCTATATTCAGGTAAATATGATAAAAGTACGTTGATTTACTCTCGACTTCAGGACTTTGTTCATTAATCAGCTTTTTCCACCAAAAACTCAGCGATATTAATGAAAAAAATTCAGTTATATTCATTATAACAAATTCAGTTATCTTTCTTAGAAATTTTGAAAACAATATACATTTCACGAATTTCTTTTCCACCAAAAAAGTTTGTTTACAAACTCGGTTGTAATATATTTTAGTCAAACATTTATGGAAGTGGGAATGTTTTCCATAACGTTCAATGACTACCTTAAAATTTGAAAAAATCTCACTAAAATGAAAACCATTACACTTTAAAAAACACTTTAAAAAAACATCTGGATAGATGGTATAGGATATCTAAATATTACCTACGTTAAAACATTAGAAGATACTGGAAACCTGTATTTATATAAATATATTAATATTTACTTGTCATTTTTTTGAAATTTATTAATGATTTTTTAGTAATACGTGAAGTAAGCATTTTTTATTTAAGTCTATGCGCATTTACTTTTTCGTGTGCTTACAGATCGATACTATACGTTCTACTAACTTACCTGATTCAAATTTATATGCCTTTAAATATTATGTTTCTAAATTTATATGTTTTCAATACGCACAAAACATATGAGAACGCATATAATTAGTGCCTTTTAGGGACCATAATTAATTAACCAGTTTAAACAGAATAATTAAACATTGAAATATGGATCAATTTCCTGATAGTATTAATAAAAATCAAATTGAACATTTTTTTTATCTTTTAAAATCATGACAATCATATATACATAGTTTAAAATTTCAATTAGCCCTTCGTCTTAATATTCTTCTAGTCTGTTACATATGTCACGGATACATAGTGCTTTGACTATGTAATGATTGAATATGAGGCGATCATAAAAAGTCTTTAAAAATTTTCGGCATGAAAAATACATGCAGAATTGATATAAATATGCACATTGCATTTCATCAACTTATATCTTTCAAATAACCTACTTGAAATGAACTTAATTACTTCATCATATATATTTCTACAGAATATTTTACCTACCTATATGCAAAAAATTGTTATCCTCAGATTGTATACGTTTGTAAGACAATTAATTAACACAAAACTGAAAGTAAGGGATAAAAATGCTGCAAGAGTCAAATGCGCATCGAACTTTCTCAGGAAGAAGTCATCTTCCGCAGCACGTGGCGGAATAGGGAGAGCAAGTCACTAACTACTGATCCCGACTAAACTCAGACACAAACTGAAGAAGAGTTCGGATCAGATGTTTTGTTTCCTCGTATCGCGCGCAACTTTTTCCGTCATCCATAACTCCTCCCATCTCCCTAACTTTCCTAACCCTATCGATCTTCTCGAAAAGGTGCGCGAATTCAAACAATTTTAACATTTGCGAAAACGTGTTTAGTATCTTTACCTACCCCCACCCAAGCAAACTATGAATAGTTATCTTTAAGCAAGTTTATTTATAGTCTATATTTAGATTTGATTGACAATATAGTGGAACAAACGTCAAAAATAATTAAATGTATTCCTTTTAGTGACGCCATTAAGGGACCGGGAGAAAGTCATTAGACAGAAAAACACTAATCGGGATGTGCATAATTCTATGAAATGTTTACCAGGACAAAACACCAAGGGGCGGATTGGGTCGCCTGCCCATCGGCCCTCAGGTTGGGCGCCCTCATGGGCGTTAGGACTCGCGCCTTCGAATCAGTAATGATAATTCAAATAAATGTTTGTTTCATAAACAGCCTGCACAATTTAGAGGTGGAATAAAGCTCCAAGCTACTGGCTGGATGGCTGTCGTACATCCAGGGGTGCACCAGGTCGCCGCTGATGTGATGCCCTCATTGGCGATAGGACTAGCGCCACCGAATGAACAAGCACTTGGGGCCTCTGAAAGTCCAAAGTATGCGCCCTTTGAAAGGACTCAGTCCGCCCCTGGAAACACCGTCTTTAAAAAGATATAGTCATCAGTTAAAAGGACTTTATTTAAAGAAATGGCAGGTTTCTATTCCTATGACATATGGGTGTCGTCTGATTGTCAATGATCGAAACGTATCTAATGCATCTTCTTCTGATTCCCTCTTCTTGAAATCTATCTACCAACTAGGTAAGTCTCTACTCTCTTCCTTGTCCAACTTTTCTCACTAGAAACACGGTATTTCTAGTTCTTCATTTCAAGGGGTTTTAATCAGAGGCGGCTTTAGAGTAAGGCAAGATAGGCGAACGCCTAGGGCAAGGGTGTGGAGCCCGCGGCCTTAGGACCACATGCGGATTTTTGTCCAAATTAAAATTTTACAGAAAAATCCTTTTTATTATTATCATTTGGTTCTTTTTTATTTGCATTACAATCTTAAAGCGCTTAAAATAAACTAAACAAGGGAACCCCTTTTGCTGTTCACTGCACTTTGAGATCAGACCTATGGGAGATATAGTGCTTGACTTCCTGATCACAAATATGTAATCATTTGTCTGCTAAAATGATTCGATAATTTTTTATGAATATTTGAAATCCAAAAATGACACTTTTACGCCAGGTTTGATATTTTTTAATCGCACTGTATGTGAGCAAAAACAGGTTTGAAGTCGGTAAGATTATGAAGGATCATCGTATTTAACGGATAAAAATAAAAAATTATGTCTCAGCTAATTTAAACAGTATAAAAAAATTAATATGAAAAATGAACTTTTAGCATAGATATTTGGCGAATTTGGCGACAATTTTGAAGAGTTGGCGGGACATTTAAGTTTCGCATTCCACTAGCTATATGAACTCGTCCGCAAGTGTAACGTCAATATAGTTGTACGAGTTTCCGATTGTGAGAAAATGAAAAATATAGTGAACATAATTCAATCCGTTTTGAATTTGGTCGTTAATAAATACGACACGCTTCCGTCGTTAATAACTGACCAAGAACTTAAGGAAAGTCGGGAAGTATTGTCGAAAATCGAAAACATAATTTTTAATAACAATGTCAGTGAAAGTATCAGTTTAGATTTTGAAGACAATTGTGATTTCCGTATCGACGAAGAAAGTGATATTAGTATAGTCGGTGACGAATATTATAACTGTACTGTAAAGGGCGATCAATTGGCAAATGAATTCAGTTTAGAAAATATGCAAACAATTGTTCAGTATTTTGACAGTTGTCAAAAAAATAAATTCCAGAAAACAAACAGGAGATATCCAACAGTAAAATACCCTACTTATATTTCGAGGTTTAGAAAATATATATCAAATATGGGCACAAATATAGAAAAGTATAAAATAATAAAAAATGAAATGTTAGCCAGATTTACAAAAGCTAGGGAAAATTATTTACCTGTTCATGATATAGATTTGAAAAGATGGGCGATCCTGAAATCCCAAGAGTTAGGATTTGAGGATTTTAAATGTTCCGATAATTTTATAGATAATTTTAAGAGCCAAAACAAAATAGTTGCGCGGAAAGTAACAAAATATATCACTCAAATATACACCCAGAATATGGGCAACATAGAAGATAGTGCCATAGAATTTATTTTGCATACGAGAAATGTTACTGCTAATATTATCCCCCAACAAATTTTTAACTCTGATCAAAGTGGTTTTAATTATTTTCTTCCAAATTAAAGGCAGCTATCGCATAAAGGTGAAAAACAGACATTTTCTTTAATAGGGTCTGATTTTGGCAGAACACATTCATATACAATAATGACAATAATACCAATGAATGGGGAACTGACAGGGAAAATGTTACTTTGTTTAAGAGAAGCTGAGGAAACATTTGGCCCGACTGTCAAAAAGAATTTATTTCAACCTTCAAACTTATATATTACATGCTCCAAGTCGGGAAAAATGGACAAAATCAAAATGAGAAAGTGGGTAGAATGTTGTATGAAACCCATCATGTCTCCTCCTTCCTGTGTTTTACTAAGCTAATGGACAGGTAGTACAGACCCAAACACTTATTAAGATTTTCCGGAAAATTGTATATCCTTGCAAATACCCCCAAAACAACATCCCTCATACAACCGCTGGATGTTTATTTCTTTCGACAATATAAAAAATTTGTAAAAAAAATAATCAACAGAATAGCAATCGATGAAATGGATATTGACATACGACATCGAAATGAGATAATAAAAATGCATTCTTTGGTTCACAATCAATTACAGTCTAAAAAATATCGCCCTACGTTACAATATGCTTGGTTTAGGTGCTGTTATAGCGATCATGATCCCGGAAAATTCAAAAATGTTGAGGAAATTTCTTTTGAAATTGAATACAACAATTGTAGCCGAGATAATTGCAAAAATCTGTCATTCTTAAAATGTGCCCACTGTGATCAATTGCTTTGCTTCACTCTTTTCTTTTTTTGTACTGTATCACTTTTACGACATTCCTGAGATGTACACAGTTTAATTTTTCTCATTTTTAAATAAAGAGCATAATTCAACAATTAATCCACAATTTATGGTTAAATAACTTCATGAAATTTTGTTCACATTTTTTCTAATTACAATAAATGCATTTTCAAATAGCCTACTATTAAGTTTTGTTCACAAGTTTTTTAAATTCCATGGTTGCAACAACGTTTGATATGGGATGACCACATCCAGGTTGGATAAATATAGCAACTTTTCATTATTCGTACACATCATTTATTATATTCATACATCTCATATATGGATACTCATATATTCATACATCTCATATATATATAGATACTCATATATTCATACATCTCATATATGGATACTCATATATTCATACATCTCATATATGGATACTCATATATTCATACATCTCATATATGGATACTCATATATTCATACATTTCATTTATTCTTACTCACATATTCACACATCTCATATATTCATACTCATATATTCATTCATTCATGCATACATTTCATTTATTTATACTCATGTATGCATGCTTATATGTATTCATGTGCTTCTTTTCCTCATGAGATAATATTTTGGAAAAAGAAATGTAAAAGAAACTTGACATGGGCTGCGATAATACGAAATAACTACCTCGAACGAAAACCTGGAGTAGCCTTCAAAATTGTCCTCAATTTCGCCAAGTATCTATGCTAAAAGTTCATTTTTCATATTAATTTTTTTACACGGTTTGGATTAGTTGAGACATAATTTTTGTTTTATCCGTTAAATACGATGATCCTTCATAATTTTACAGACTTCAAACCTGTTTTTGCTCACATACAGTGCGATTAAAAAATATCAAACCTGGCGAAAAAAGTAATTTTTGGACTTCAAATATTCATAAAAAATTGTCATATCATTTTAGCAGACAAATGATTACATATTCGTGATCAGAAAGTCAAGCACTATCATCTTCCATAGGTCTGATATCAAAATGCAGTGAACAGCGAAAGGGGTTCAATTGTAAGTAAAGCATAAAAGAGTAAAAGATTTAATCTTCCTTGATTGACTGACATGACCAAAATACATGCGGCCTTCGAACATTACAGCTAAATTAATGCAGCCTTCTAACATTACAGCTAAATTAATGCAGCCTTCTAACATTAACAGATACCTAATACGGCTTTCCAACATGAAAAGGTTCCCCACAAGTAGGCTAAGGCCTCGAGCAATACTTCATTATTTGCATTAATATTTCTAAACTTTGAAAAACTGTATACAAAAATTCATATATTTTTCATATTAAAGAATAATTAAAAAATAACTTTACCAGTAACAATTAAAAATAGTGTAAAATTTCTCTATTAAAAAAGACACTAAATTACTACAAAATATTACGTCTCTGCAACAAAATACCAAGTTTAATTTATAGCCTACAAATGGGTAGGGATTCTGACAGTTTACATGAAAGGGAGAAAATTTTGTAACAAGGTGGGTATGTGATTTTTTAGGGAATTTTTTTATGAAAAATTTTTTTAGGGAAAATTTTTTATCAATATAATGAGTCTTAGCAGTTATAAGAAGTTTGATTAATTATTTTTTAATTTCGAAATAACTTCATCGGATGAGAAAAAAGTGTTATAATAAATATTACTTATTCCGTTATTAAGCCCTACGTGTAAACATAATTTATTTGGAGGTCCTTTTAATCCATCGATCCCATCACAAATTACCAAATGCTCAATGGATATACAAAGTAAGCAAGGAGTATGAAGTATTTGGGAACAATTTTTTGAATTAACTTATGTCAAACGAGAATATTGTGATTTAAGCAATGATTTAGATGTGAAGTGAGAGTATGTCTGCAAAACTAAGTCACAGTATTCAAATTAAATATTTATATGTTCTGTTACAAACATGTGAGTCATTGATTAATAAATATGATTAGTGTTTAAATATATGATCAGTACCTAATATATTTCATTTTCATTTAATAATTTGCTTCTCTTCCCCTCGTCCTCGCCTCTCAATCAAAAACATTTAAAAAAGCTTTCAAATACAGTAGGACCCACTGATAGTGAGTACACCAGGCCTATATCCAATCCGGGGCCAGTAGGGGCGTGGTCTCAGTTGCCCTATCGAGCTATTTACATATACATATATACAGAACAATCCCAGGATGCCTTGTGCCCCATATGTCCTTTGCCTTGCCCCAGTTGCCCCTTCATCTTGGCTACAGACCTGGAGTACACATTTAGCGAGTTCCGGGATATAACCAGAATGTGTAACTTTTGTTTGGTATAATGATAAAGTACAATAGAATGCAGTTGTTTTCATTGTCCAAGGCTTTTTCGGATCGAATATAGAAAGCATTTTCTTTGGTCTTACTGTGGTATGTGTGTACTAAGAGTGACTTGAAAGCGGAAACACCGGTGTGAATCGTCCAAAATGTGGCCGTACACCGATTGATGCGCGGGATGCTCCAAGACTCAGTCGTATCGTATCGTAGAGAAGAAATCGAACCTTACGTCAGATTACGACAGATTCTAATGCAGGTGCTTCATCCAGTGTTTGCACAAGAATTGTTCATCGGCGACTGGCGAAACTCGGCTGTAACTACCGACGGCCATATTGGGGTTCCGCTGCTAACAGACATACACAAATTGCTGCAGCTGCAATTTGCCAAAATACACATCCACTGGACTATAGATGACCGGAAACGTGTCATCTGGTCCGCCGAATCAAGATTCCAGCAGCAACAGGAGGATGGCAGATCCCGTGTGTGGCGTCAACCGCGCGAAACACAGCATCCCTTATGTCAGGCAGAATAGGCCGGTGACAGCGGTGTGACTATCTGGGGCACTTTTACATGATACTCACTAGCAGTGGCGTTGGAAAGGGAGCGGGGGCCCAACCATCTCCCCATTTGATATCAAAACACGTTATTTTCTCATAGCCCACATCACAAATCTTCTTTAAATCTGCTTCAGACCTCCTCCCTCATAGTCACTTGAGCTCCCATGAGTTTTGAATTGCTACGTTACTGCCCACTGGGTTCTCTCATCATGCTGGATTGAACTCTAAGAGGCTCGGGCTGTGTCGAACTGATAGAGAATCATCTTCACCTTTTTCTAAGCATGTCGTTCCCACAGAACGATGTGCTCATTCAAACGGATAATCAGCTACGCCATCGGTCAAATGTTGCACAAGATGGTTCTACAGGCATAGCAGTGAGGTTGGAACACTCATCTGCCTCCAAGATACCCAGCTATGAATCCTACAGAGCAGCTATGGGATGAACTGCAACGGTCTCTTCACGCTTTGGACTTTCCACCATGATCTGTTATGGATTTAAAACGGAAACTACAGAACTTCTGGGCGACAATACCACCATTTCGCTTTCAGCACCTCATCGAAGCCCTTCCCAGGTGTACTGCTGCTTTTATTCAAGCGAAATTGAACAGGTATGTATAATATTTTGTCCTTTCAGTGCATATTAGTTGTTTCCAAATGGTATTAAAATAATTTTTGTTGTTTGTTTTTGATTTATATTTTATTATTTATAAATTACTATTTATATTGTTATGATGACCATTCTGCGATTTGCAGTGGCACATAACATTTATTATTTTCATATTATCGTTGCATTTATTAATATTTTCAGTTAATTTGCATTTCCTTTCACTTATGTACAACATATTACACACACACACACACACATATATATATATATATATATATATATGTGCACATACATAAAAGAAAGAATAGTCGGTGCATAAACTTATCACACAATTCTAAATTGTGTATGAAAACGAATGCTTAATATTTATATCTAAAAAGATAAAATAATCTTATCTTAAATTCGACGTATAATTGAATTTCCATCAAAATTATTAAATTTCTCTCATTTACTTCGTTTGTAAAAGATACCATCAACTAACTAAATCATCGCGTTATTGATCGTCTCATTTTTTTTTCACCAAAATCAATAGATATGCAAATGAAATTAATTGATAACTTTACTAATTATTGTTATCTAAATTTAGCCCAGAATTTCAGACATTTAAATATTGCATATATATTTATATGACCAATCAATTAAATAATTGTATGTTTACTTGTATATATGTAGGTAAATTATTTTGTACAATCGAATTTGAGTAATTCGAATTCTCTTCGATGCGAACTATCAATCTATTTAAACTTTGCTTCGTCGGATCGAATTTTTCATGTGCCCAAATTTAGTTTTGCCTAATACGATTTGTTTTAGTCTCTTCAGCTTACTAGTCTCCAAGTTTTATTATACGACTAATGATATATTTCACTTGGCCTTAAACAGTTACTATTGTCTAACTGAAAGAAAATCTGTAGGCTGAACAAATATAATGATGTGCGCAGGGGCGGACTGGGTCCTCTCAAAGGGCGCATACCTTGGATTTTTGGAGGGCGGGAGTCCTTGCCCATTCGGGGTCCTATCGGCCATGAGGGTGCCACATCCAGGGGTGGCCCGTTCCGCCCCTGGATGTACGAGAGCCGCCGAGCCAGCAGCTTAGAGTTTTATTCCAGCTCTAAATTGTGCAAGCTGTTCATCATTCACTGTCTGACATTTTAAATGACCATGCTGACCATACGCACGTTTTAAAATTTTTAAAAAGTACTGGTTTTTACTACAGTTTTTGATTTTACCATGTTTGGCGCAGTATAGCCCAGATGCTCTTGCGCCATAAAAAAGCCAAACAATCAATCAATCAATCAATCAAGCTGTTCATGAAACAAACGTTTATTTAAGTTATGAATAGAAATGCAGAAAGTGGGGGATGAACAACCCATCAACCCGTTTAGTCTACCAATTCTTTCAATATGCTTCATACACAAATCTCTGACTTCTGGTCTCTGGATTCCAGATTGCTACTGATCAAGTTCGTGATTAGCATAACATAGAAACAGGTAATTCTAAAAATCACAGGAACGGCCCTTATTACCGTTTTGCAATAATCTTGGTTGCCTATAGTAAAAGCTTATTTTCAGAGGCGGCCCCGGTGTTCGCGAGGCCCAAGGCAGGTTATTGTATATAAGTATTGTGCGAGGCCCTATACAAGAGGAACCGCATATAACGAAGAGCTTAGGACCAAAGAAAATGCTCGCTATATTCGACCAACAAAAATATTTTTCATTAAAAACGATTGAATACTATTATGCTTAATCGTTATACCAAAAAAATCTACATTTCCTTAGCTTTATCCAGAAACTCGCAAAATACGTACTCGTTATTCGTGTGTCCTACTGCATCTGAAAGCTTTACTAAATGTTTTTAATGGAGAGGGGAAGACGATGAGGAGGAAAAAGAAAATTTCTAAAAGGAAATGAAATATACATTTAAATACTGATCGTATTTAATCAATGACTCAAGTGTTTGTAACAGAATATATTAATATTTAATTTGAACATTAGCTTTGCATGCTTACTCGGGATTCATACCTAAATTATTGTTCAAATCACAATATTCTAGTTCGACATAAAACTTATTCATACCTAAAATCGTCCTCGAATACTTGATACTGTTTGCTTACTTTATACGTCTATAGCGCATTAGGGAATTTGGGATGGGATCTATGGCTTAACAAGACCTCCAAATATATTACGTAGGTCTTAGTAATGGAATCAGTAATATTTATTAAAACTCTTCTTTTTTTCATCTGATGAATTTATTTTGAAATTCAAAAATAACTAAACTAATCCAAACGTGTTATAACTGCTAAGATTCATTTTAGTGACAGTATGAAAATCATTCCCTAAAAAATGTCTCCTTTCTAACCACATGTCCACCTAATTTATAATTTCTTCTCTTTTTCCACGTTAACTCTCAGATCCTTTTCCCATTTATAGGCCATGGATATATATATAGGCCCTGCATATAAAATGAATATGTAGGCCCTGTATAATATGAATATATAGGCCCTGCATATTTTTGTTGCAGAGAAGTAATATTTTGTTGTAATTCCCCGCTTTCTTTTGAAAGCGGGGAAACAAAGAAATTTTACCCTATTTGAAATTGTTACTGTCAAAGTTGGTTTTTTTATTTATTTTTTAATATAACAAATACTTCGATTTCCGTATAATTTTTTTTTAAATTTATAAAAAAAAACGTGTAACTAATGGAGTACTGGCGATTGCTTGGCTCTCCTTACCCTAAGGCTGCTTCGACTTATTTGCTTCTGAAGCAAGGCCTCTGGAATCTATAATGTCTATTTTTCCTTTCTTTCTTTATCACTTTTCATAATAAAATCATTTTTTCATAATAAATTTTCCTTTTCATAATAAATTTTCCCTTGAAACATGCCTTATAAATTTTAGCATTTTATCCTTCACAATTATCCTTTTATCCTTCACGATTATCCTTTTATCCTTCATTTTATCTCCATTTTATCATCCTTCACAATATCCTTAGCAATTTAAAATGTTCGCTAGTCATCAGTAGCGTAGCAATTCAAAACTCATGGGGGGAGATCAAGTGGCATTAAAGAGGATTATGTGATGCAGCCTTAGAGAAAATAATGTGTTTTGATATCCAATGGGGGCTTGAGCCCTCTGTGCCCCCTTTCTTACGCCACTGCTAATCATCCTTTATGCTTAGAAATCAGTGCTATTCTTTAACACGAAAAACGTGCTATTCTTTAACACGATTGGATGCCAATCAATAGGTTTTCTCCTTTTCTGAAACAATCGCCTTGATAGATTTCCAATAATGGTAAAGAAAACTTCCTGTTAGAGAAATTACGCCTATTTCGAGAACTCGAGGGATTTATTTTTTCTGAAATGAATTATTAATTCCAATAAATAACTATGATCAATTCTTTTTAATAAATTACCCATGAAAAACAGGATAACTTAACCAACTAAAAATAAACTTCAAATAAAATAAAGTATCTATTTTTTCTCTACAAGGTTTCCAAATAATTTTAATGGTTCGCGATTTAAAATGTACCCTAACAGTGTTTCTCAAAGTCTATTTTGGGGAACTCTGGATTCTGCGGCATTTTTCCAAAGGTTTTTTGATTAATTTGTGAAACATCGTAAAAAATTTAAAGAAAACCTGTTAATTTTGTAAGTTAGCTGTTATACCTAGGTTATAGTAAGTTGGCCGTTATATCTAAGCTACATCATAGAATATCGTTTGAGTTATATTATTAAAATCTATCTAATTTATAACATCGCGGAAAGCTATATATCTCAAAAACTAATTCTAGTTTATAGATACTTTTTAATTTAATTTGAGCTATCTATTGTGTACAAAATATATTTCAATATATTTCTTCTTGATGAAAAAGATTCTGCTAAATATTGATATCAACACCATAGAATGTAATTTTAGATGTTGGTTCGAACATACAAGCGCGTTTCGGGCGGACATTTCTGTTCCTCATCAGGAGATTGGAGTGAACTTCAATTAAACCGCAGAATGATTCGAATTCGTGTCACTAGCAATTTTCTGACGCAGCGCCCCTCGTTATTCGAAAATATTGGAAGAAGGGAGATTAAAAAAAGTGACGGGCTCGCAACTGTTCACTAATTAATGTCTAAAATTTAGTAGGACTTACCAAACAATACTGAAAGAGGGCGCACATTTATGATCATTAACCAAGTTCTTTAGCTGTTCATAAATAGAGAAAGTTTTCAGAAGGTCCAATTCCAAAAGCGATCTAGGTTTACAAATAATAAGAGGTTCCTAAAACTTAAAAAATATGTTTGTCCCCCCAGTAATGCGCGGTGATGGAGGATTTTTGAAACTAAGCTTTTACCTAATTTTTTTATGCTTGTTAAACCTCAGTTTGAAGGACCGTTTAGCCTGATCAATATATCTCTCCTACTAATATTTTTCGCAAATAGGGGGCGCTGCGCCATAAAAAGAGTAAGAGCCAGCATGGACTGTTAATACTCAGTATTCAATTGGAGTTTGTTCCACTCGATTATTGACAAAAGACAGTGATGTCTGTCTGAAACACATCGATTGGCTCAACATAAACTCATGTTTGTAAAAATTGCAACACCATGAAGGAATCACTTGATTGAGCTGAAACTTTCAGGAAATGCAAATTAGGGTATGCTATTCAAATGATTAGAATTTCAGAGTCATCGCCTCTGCGTGGGCTGAGCAGCGCCCTCTGAACTGCTGATGGATCCGTATAAATAGAGGGCGTGTATGGTTATCTGCTAGTGGTAAACGTTACATGAGACGTCACTATGCCTCTACGACGAAAGAGGGCGACATTTCAGCAAGTTACGGAGTTTGAACGGGGACGAATGATCGGCCTTCGTGAAGGAGGGTTTTCTTATCGTGCAATAGCAGCTCGTATGGGGCGTAACAGCAGCACAGTGATGCGAGTGTGGAAGCAGTGGGTTCAAGAGAACCAGACAACTCGGAAATCCGGGAGTGGACGCCGAAAGGTGACGTCAGCACGGGATGATAGACACCTGGTCCGCATGGCGGTGACGGACCGTTTTGCTTCATCTGGACAGTTGGCAGAACGTTGGTGCACTGCTACAGGTGTATCATTGTGTGCTTCATCAATTCGTCGGCGTCTACTGCACCGTGGACTGCGATCAAGAGTTCCTTTATACAAGATTCCCCTGCCGCAAAACCATCGGTGCCTGTGGCTACAATGGGCTCATGGACGTAGAGACTGGCGTGCTGATTGGCAACAATTGGTGTTTTCTGATGAATTTCGCTTTGATTTGGGGCACAGTGATGGCCGCATCCGTGTTAGATGCTATACCGGTGAACGCCACCTTCCGGAGTGCGTTATCCAACGTCATAGTGGACCAACCCACCAGCGTTATGGTCTGGGGTGCGATTGCGTATCATGGACGATCTCAGCTGCTACGAATTGTGGGTAATCTTAACAGCAACCGGTACATCAATGAAGCTCTGGAGCCTGAAGTTGTTCCCTTCCTTCAAGGCATTCCCGGAGCTGTATTTCAACAGGACAATGCCCGCCCATGTATTACCAGGACCGTTCAAGACCTCTTTTCATCACAACAGACACAGCTTCTTTCCTGTCCTGCCTATTCGCCGGATATGTCGCTGATTGAACATGTGTGTGGGATTTCGTTGGTCGGCGTCTCGCTCGTGATCCTCGTCCCATAGCTACTACAGATGAACTTTGGGGTCGCATACAAGCAATCTGGAATGCTCTTCCTCAGGCACACATTCAACATCTGTTTGATTCCATGCCACGTCGTATAGCATCACTTATTGCAGCGCGTGGTGGCTTCACCAAATACTGATTTTCGACATGTAATATTGTTTTTTTGCTTTGTAATTTTAATCGTTTATTTGTATCAACACAGGTCGTTTGTACATTAAATTTCATTCAATTCGGACGAGTCCTTCATGGTGTTGCAATTTTTAGAAACACGAGTTTACATTACAAACGAGGAAAAAACAAGTTTTTATGGCAACAGCAGAAGTGCTCCTGAATTTTACATAAAAATATTTTATGTTCCCATCTTATTGTTCATAATTGTAACACATTATGTAATGGTTTTCCAGTAACTCGAATAGTTCGTGATAAAATGTACCATATTCTTGTTTCTTAAAGTGTATTCCGGAAGGATTCTCCGGATGTTTCACAGCAATTTGCAGAACATCGTCGAAAATTCTAAGAAAATCTGTAAATTGTGTAATCCCTCTCCTCAGTACAGCCCCTCAAAATTTATTAACCAATACCTCACAGCAATAGAAAAATATTATCTTTCTTTTTGAAAAAAATCACTTCAGATTTAAGTAAACATTTGCTATGTGGATCAGGATTCTATCAGGATCAGATCTATCAAAAAATATAACAGAGATTTTCAATTTGTTCCGGGTAAGGCATCTTACTTCATTACTTTGACTGGACTACTTAATAAGCAAGGAACGATAATTTATCTTCGTTAAGTTTAAATATGACAAGACCAATGCGTACAAGTATGAAAACCCAAAATAAAAATATATTTATTCACAACAATTTTTAATATTCGGAACCCTTTTCAAACTAATACATTTCCAAAAACCCTTTTCAAACTAATACATTTCCAAAAACCCTTTTAAAACCCTAGCTTTCAAGATTGCAAGATCGTAATTTCATTTTATGTTATATCGAACATACCAGAACAATTTATCGAATATTATATAATATCGAATCTATATCGAACATATAAGAAATGTTCCTCGAAACATATTTCAGATTTAAATCTGATTCAAAGAAAAGACATCGATACTGTACAATATCTTCTATTTTTTTTAATCAAAATAATGAATAGACATATGGAACAATATCCCGCCAACAATTAAAGAAATTAAACCAAAAAGTAAATTTAAAACCAAATTAAAAGAATATATTTTGGAGCGTCAATTAAACCAAGTGACATGATTGCAAGTGTTTTAAATAGTCTTATTTTTAACTTGTATCCAATGTATTTCATTTTTATAGATGTTATGCATAAATAAATTCTGATTGATTGATTGATTTTATTTTATTTTTACGTCGAAGCTCTCCATAACATTTATGATTCCTTCACTATATACGGACAATAAATACATTCTAGTGGTGGACAAGAGTTTAATGTGTTGATACGTGTTTATGTGTGTGTGCAATAGATTTTGGGGATTTAGCAACATCTCATGCTTTGGCGTAAGATGTTGCAAATACGACCGCGATCAACCTTTTAGCCATGTTTGATATATAAGATAATCTATAAACGAGGTTTTTCTACGAGTCTATTGATAATTTTATCTTACTTTTCAAACTCGAATTAAAAAAGGGGCCATAAGTAGAGGGAAAAATTGTGAATGCACCCAACAATATCTGTTAATGTAAATATTATTTAGTTTCTTCCCTCCCTTAATCGATCCCATTAATCAATGAAAATTACCATGCTTTTCTTGCTTTCATTCTGGTACACTTCCTTCATCATCTTCAAAATGTATGACTTTTAATTTAGTATAGAACATCGTAATTTATACCACTATAGGATACTAGTCCGTTTTTAAGTTTCTTTTAATTATTAATGAAAATTTTATTTATTAATATTGTATGAAAAAATCAGAAATCTAAATAAATGGAAAACTAAATAATTGTTATTTACTGCAAATCAAGTTAGTGGTTAAGTTGATAATCAAGTTGATAGTTAACGAAGTTGTTTACCACGTAAATCAAGCCAAAATTTCAAAGCATATGAATTAATTACCCGGTCGTATGTCATTAGCATTTCATTTGAAAGAAAACATGCTCTTGTTTGGTTTTCCCATTTCAAGTTTAATTATTTAATTGAAATATACGAACTAAATTGCCTGAATGAATCCTTCTAATTGTTTTCTAAATATAATTTTCCATACGAAATATTAACATTAAATAAAAACATGTTTACGAAATGGTTGAAAATTAAAATTTCATTTGAGTTTTCAATTAATTACGTTTTAAATTTGTGTATGTCTGTCTCCTAAACCCGGCGTATTTCACGAACAAAGCAAAAAATCAATTTCGGTAATTGACTTCAGATAGTAAAATTTCAAGAAAGTAAAAAAAAAGAGTACTACGACTAATTATTTACAAAGATTTACCGAACAGACGGTGTTTTACAATGTACAAGAAATATACACAATAATTGCGTAAAAATAATTTAATATCTTCAAAGGTTTTCTTAGAATATTTTTCAATATATATTTCTGGACTTAAACACAAAATATTTTAATGATGTTTACTGAGAAACAAAGAATTGCGCTAAGAAGAAAACAACACCAAAAACCTAAGCGTGTGTTGTACTTTAGTATCTCTTGCATCGCCATTTAAATGTATATTATTTATTTAAATATCCTTTTCACCTGGCCATTTAAATATATCTTATATGTCTATTTATTTCTTACATATCTTTATAAATTATCCACTTATATGTCTATTTAAATATGGAGTAAAACTCTTCTTAACGGTCAACTCTCAGATATGGTCACCTCGTTCCCTACGGTCAGATAAAAATTTCTCAACAAGAATCTTCTTGAAGAGACAAGAAACTTCACATCTCCTTTATGGACAAGTTTTTCTCTCAAGTGTATGACAACTAATAAGAGGTTTTATTGTATTATATATTTGTTTAAATGTATTTTATATATACATTTAAATGTCTTTTTTATGTGTATATTCAAATGTCTTTTATATATGTATATTTAAAGGTATTTTTGTATGTATATTTAAGTGTCTTTTTATATGCATATTTAAATGTTTTCTTATATATATGTTTAAATTAATTTTTATATGTGCATTTAAATGTCTTTTTATGTGTATACTTAAATGTCTTTGTTTATGTATATTTAAATGTCTTTGTTTATGTATATTTAAATGTCATGTATATTTAAATGTCTTTTTATATGTATATTTAAATGTCTTTTACATATCTATTTAAATGTCCCTTACATATCTATTTAAATGTCCCTTTTGTGTCTTTTTAAATGTCGTTTACATATCTATTTCAACGTATTATATTTGTTTCTGTACCGTACATTATAGGGTAAATCCGGGTTACATGCCACATGCGGTATAGATTGCTCACCCCCTAGTTCTGAAACGGGCTGTGGGATGACACTGCAAAAAATACCAAATGTGCGCCATTTAGTATTTGAAGCGTGTTTGGTAAAAACATCGTGTTCCTGTGCCTTTTTGTTTTTAAATTAACAAATATATAAGGTGAGTTATAGAGTTTATTATGAAATATTTTCGTGTGCTATCGTATTTTGTATATTACAGCTAAGACTTTAACGATGTCAGTGGATTCCCTGTTTGAGCGAAGCATAGTCTTAGTATAGAGAGGTTTCATTGTTATTTCGCCATGTTTGAATTCAAGATCAGGAAGGCGTGGGGTGTGGCATCTGTACCTTACAAATTGGTGTACATGCCGCAGTTAAAATCAGGGACATATTGCCGCTAAATATAATCGCAAATCCTAGTCAAATGTCTCCAATTTAATTATAATTTTCTTTTCTTACAAATACATAAAAATATCACCAAAGTTTTCAAAAAATCCGCCAAATTCATAAAAAAGCTCTCCAAATTTCTTTCTGTTTTTTCGTCATTATTGATACTGGAACCATCGCATAAACATGCACTTGAGTCGAAAGCATAAGACCTTGTGGATTCACAGCCATCCACGAGTAAAGGTTTGCCTGAAAAGAATATTACAACTCCATCGAAACATTTGCATGCAATATCTCCAATTTCAAAACTAAATAAAGAAAAAAAATAATAACTAAATGTAACTAAATAAAGAAAAAAAATAATAACTAAATGTAACTAAATAGAGAAAATAAAATAAAGGCAACGAAGAAATAGGCACTTGTTTGACCCACTGCAAGAAATAGAAGACCGTTAAAAGAAAGATTGTAGAAGAAAGTTGGAAAAGAAAGAAATAGAAATAACGAAAGAAGATGGTCAGATATGAATCAAATAGTCATAGTACTAGTTCTGAAGTAGATGATGTTTCTGGGTTTAATTCCATTGCAATACAGAAAGCCAGAGATAATCCTAATCAGATGAATAGAAGAAAGTGAAGCTGGGTCATCACCATAGGCGTAGAGTTATATGGGCCCGTGGGGCCCAAGCCCCTCAATAATTTGAAATAAATTGCGATTTTACATATACTGTAATGTATAAATGTACAAAATATGTGCTTGGGGCCCCCAATAATTTTAAAAACTCTACAGTGATGGCCATCACAAACTTTGGATGTGAATACATGCAAGAAAAATGATGAAAATGGTTACGGTGTGCTATATGTAAATAAGCGATGGCTTCACGCAGAATGTACGATTTTCGATGAGTTTTGTGCCGACTGTGGGAGAGAGAGAATAGATTAAAAAATTAGTCCAGCCTATTTGAAAAAAAAGTAATTCATTTATGTCATTATTTTGTCCATGTTTGTTCCGATTCTGAAAATGAGTGCAAAATAAAAACAGCAGATGTTTTTTAAATTTATTCAATTTTTATGTTTTATAAAATCGCAATTTCAGTTATTCTATTTTTTCATAACATAGTTTTTGAAGAAACGTATTTGATAGGAAGTAAATTCATTTACTATACGAAGCGCGGCAAGCCTCATGGTGCGGCGTAACACCCGACACAATTGGGAGAGATGCCGCAACGAAGGGTGTTAAAAAATAAATTATAGCGGCTTATTGAATTTTTTGTAGATTATTTTTTACTAATATATATGCTTCTTAAAAGTGTATCGATTATTATGACTAAGTAAATTTCATGTTTGTGCGCCATGGGTCTCAGAATATCGATTTTAAAAAAAGTGAGGCATGTAACCCGGATTTACCCTAAGTGAAAAGTTACGTTATAAAGTACAAGTATGAACAAAAATGTGTAAACAAAAAGTAAAAAAAAAAAAGAATATCTTGACTATAGTACTTAAATATCTTGCTAATGCTAGTTGAATATCATTTTGATAATAACATTTAAATATCTTTAAAGTTAAATCTGATGAACATGGAAAAAGGGCATACATCTTTTTAAAATATATCCTTCCTTACAATGTATTTTAGATTTAAGCTACACTCGTGAAATTCAATAATGCGCTGCGTTACGACAAAAACTGCTGAACGGACGAAATAAAATATGTTGTCATGCGTAAAAGAAAAATAAGTAAATTGCGCCTTTGTGACAAAAGGAGACGATAAATTATTATTATTATTATTAAGTTAATAATAATGTGCCAAATTGCTTAACTTGGATAAATGCACCTATCATTACGCTTATCATTGCTTAATAACCCGTCAGTTTCTTTGCGAAACATATGATTGTCCAATGGCTGTGAAATCAGTATAGGGATGCAAAACACAAAAAAGGAGAGAACTAATTCAAACAAACGTAACAAATTTAATTAGGACTAACTACTACTCTACAAATTCTATGCAGTTATATAAATGGCGAAAGTTTCCACATGGAAAGAAACATAAATGTCTAGCTGATATTCTTGCTATGGTGCTGTGATTTATCAATACAGGTTGTTATCAAATCAACGGCTCAGCAACAATATCTGTCTAAATTGCAATATGACAATACAATAAATTACACCAATACTGAGAACGTATGCCAGATATTAAATTAAAACAATGCAAGAAATACTGCCTGAGTAAGCAAGGGCAAATGGGAAAAATAGAATGTTTCATAACCTAATTTTCAAATTAAACCTAAATAATGGTACACCTCGTACAAATGGGAATAAATGGATATTGACTCACGTGCGACTGTTATGATGGGGTGTTGCAGTCACGTGACCGTTGTTTTGTTGCAGGTGCATTACGCTGTGGCTCGTCGTGCACTTCAAAATCCAATTTCTGATGAGAAAACATTTACGGGGCTGCGGGGATGTTGCTGCTCCACGCGTGTCGAACTTGGCGTGTTTCATGGAAAACGTCTGACTCTGCTGATGCGAAAAACAACAATGAACAGCCGGGATGCCCCTGCGTCGGTTCAGTAGGACTCGGCGTATTTTACGGACAAACGTCAGGCTCTGCTGGTGCGGGAAAACAACGATGAACAGACAGGATGCTGCTGCATCAGTTCAGTGGGACTCTACGTATTTTTTGGACAAACATCGGGATTTGCTGATGCGAAAATCAACGATGAATAATTATAGTCAGCCGGAATTCTTCACTCTGCAGTGGCGATGAATATAACTCTACGCAGCTGTGGCGTATGATTTTGTAGCTCGTGAGCGAATCGAGAATTTTTGGAGCTTTAATAAAAACTTTCCAAGTGGAGCCCGTG
This sequence comes from Dysdera silvatica, assembly GCA_006491805.2. Taxonomy (NCBI): domain Eukaryota; kingdom Metazoa; phylum Arthropoda; class Arachnida; order Araneae; family Dysderidae; genus Dysdera; species Dysdera silvatica. Next base: position 124,232,449 of record QLNU02015003.1, on the reverse strand, counting down.
CGATACTTTCAAGTAGGAAGGTTGTGAGTCTTCCCACCTGCGACTTTGCTTGCCCTCAAGGCTCCGACCGAACTCCAAGTTCACGTCAAATTGAGACGTCCTTTTCCGTACGCTGCTCCCGCTCTTCTCTTCTATTTTCTTCTCTTTCCATCCCCAGCACGACCTGCATGTCAATCACATTAAATTACACAATCCACTCACAGGATTATTCGTTTTGCCAGTACATTGGCTGTTGCTATCTATGCAAACCATACTGCTGATCTCTGATAGGTTTCCTTTCGCGGGGCGGTCTACTGTTTTTGAGTTTAACTACGCCCTGAGTTTACGATAGTAGAATTGACAAACAAGCCCCTAATCAAAGTTGACATTTTATGGGATTTTCACTGTTTATTTTAGCCTGGCTCTGGCGCCTAAACCCATAAAACGTCGTCTGGCTTTTTTTTTCTCTACCCATGCTTACTTTGTACAAATACACAGAATATATTTGGCAAACTAATATTCTCCTGTAATAATACGTTAATATCCACACAAAATGATTTAAAGAACAACGTAATTCAATATGGCTGACGAGCACGCCATGTAAGTCGCTAAAAAATGGACCAGCGAGTGATAGCTTGGATAAGTTTTTTTTTTCAAAAAGCTGAAGCTTGCTCCATTAAATACAACTTGTATTGCACATTATATTTTAGTATCGATATGTCTCCAACGTATTTTAGGTTCATAACCACTAAATAATTCAAGAAAAATTTTCCACTATAGCGTGAGTTCGAAAATCGTTGAAGGCCGAAAGAAATATTGTAACCACAAACCTATTCATTTGAAGTAAATGTCACAAAACTTGTTGTAAACGAATAAAGTGCAATTGGAATATTTGAACAAATCAGCCACTAAAAAATAATGAACCCAAAAGCGGTCCAAAGTGCATCGTAGGAAAGTTTTTAAAATGCACGTTTCACTATTCAAGTCAAATAGTCCCATTAAATGCGTTAATTAAATATAAGATGATTTTCATAAAGGGAAAAGGGGGACCGTAAGAATAACCAGAGGGAACTGTGGGTGGTTTAACTCCCCCTTAAATAAACGTATCCCTCTAGAAGAATTGCAAATGAATGGTAGGTGTGAAGAGTATTTGCATGAAGACTATAGCCCCCATCCTCAAACTTCCAAGCCAGCTACTTCAATGGCTAAGACGTGCTATTAGTTCTATTTTCAAAAGTTTTTTACCATGATTTTGACTCATACAGATTTCACTTATGTATAATCACTTTAAAAACTAAATGTTCACTGGCATTTTATGAGAAAGGGCGCGCCCAGGTTCCGCAAAAAAATATCAGACTGCCATAATGGGGCGCTTTTGGGAGACTGTACCCATACCTCGTATACAAAACAATTATCAGGTTTGTTCAGCTACTGTTTTGAAGATATTGTTTACAATTAAGAGCAGAGCATCAAGTGATAACAAAAATTGGTAAATTTCCTTGAAATTTTACTATATCTACGTTAATCACATTTTATATTATCTTAAAATTTTACTTAAAACTGCTACAATGAATTTTTTCTGAGTTCTCCATATGTATTGAAGGTTTAAAATACGCCAGAGAATGGTGTGTCAGTAGCTAACATAGACTTAATAACTTGCCCATTGATATCAACATAATTCGTTTTTTAGTTTGGAACAACAAACTTTCCTTGATAGTTGACCTGCGAATAGGAAAAGCAATTGCCACATCCAAAACTCAGTTTTCTAACGTTAATTTTAATGTATTTAATAATATTTCAGTATTCGGAGAGGGCATTGCCCCTTTTCCTGGGGTCAACGCCCTTTACTCTACGCCGTTGCTACATAATTTACGATTAGCCAGTTTCAATAGCACAACTTCAACTGTTATCTATAGATGAACAAACAGCAGTTACCATCGCAGAAAGTCTTCGTCTTAAGCTCGAGATCCTTAAATGAGGTGGGAGAAAATCCGATCCCCCAAAACTAACGTCTTTAAAAGAATTTATCGAAAATCAATTTATCTTTAACGTGGTTCTAAATCAGATTACATTCTTGAGATAGTGGAAATTTTCACAATGGGACATCGATGCGAGAAGTTAGATTATAGATTATGGATATAATATGTTACAATCTTCTCAATTAATTACAAAATACACTAAATCTTTTCCGATGAACAAACATATTTAACTCGCTTAATATTAGTAAACAACGGTCAGTAAATTATCTTTCTGATGAATAACTTTGGAAAAACAGTTACATAGTAGGTTCCTGTTTCTCTTAGTAACTTTTGAAAAACAGTTACATAGTAGGTTCCTGTTTCTCTTAGTAGCTTTGGAAGAACAGTTACAAGATGCTTGTGATTCTCCCAGTATGGACGGATGCAAGTGAGGGCGATGGGGCCATCACCCCCTTGATCCGGGATTATATATCATGGAAAATAAAATGAAAAATACCGGACACTTGGCTAAAATTAGGAAACAGAGACAAATCCCACTCCAGTTTGAAGGATTTCTGGATCCGCCCTTGTCTTCTAGTACTATAAGTTTTGCCATAAGCATATTACAATTACAGTTATTAAAATCATTCGTCGATTGATTGGTAGGTAGGTAGGTAGGTAGGTAGGTAGGTAGGTAGGTAGGTAGGTAGGTAGGTAGGTAGCGGAGATTGCAACTAGCCAGACATGCATTTCAAAACATGCAAGCGGCATTTTTGTTAAGTTACGTTTAACTGGTTAAACGTTTTTTGTTTTATAACTTGGTTTTGTGCTTAGTTTTACTTTACGTAAAAAGTTTTAGTAAAACATTGGACGTGAAGACGATGTTGCAGACGCCTAAAACATTACGCTGTCAAATTTAAGTCATATTATCATGCTTTACCAGACAGTCTTAGTTTATAAAAGTATTTACTACGTCCCGTTGCGTTCTTTGAACTTACTATTTTTATTCAGTTTTATTGCTTTTCTCTTTTGTGGTTTATATTTAAAAAATCGTGAACTGCGTGCATCTTATAAAGTTATTATTTTTCTTTCGACTGAAACCTATTTTGGTGGAATCATTTCCCGTCCTATGACCAAATTGCGTCTTCTCCCTCTGTTGAAACGTGGATGATATATTGTGGTCGACATATTGTGTTCTTTGAACTGACTGTTTTTATCTGGTTCTGTTGTCTTTCCTCTTTTGTTGTTTTAATTTAAAAATCGCGAACTGCGTGCATCTTATGATGTTATTATTTTTCTTTTGATAGAAACATTTTTTGTTTTCCCTTTCGGTTCTCAGCGGGCTGTTGTGGGTTTTTTTCTAATACTGACTATAATATTTTCTTTTGTATGCAAAGTGCTATGCTTATTGGCAAAGTCATCCGCTCGAGCAGACTATATTCCCATAAGAGGTATGGCAAAGTCATAGTGATGAGTGAACGACCGCTCCCGACCACCAATGCGATGAGATATGAGGGATGATAATGATGTGATGCTTGGTGGAGTTCCCAACGTCTAGAATACGCAAGGCCAACCTGGTGAAGTTTGATGAAGATGGGCAGAAAACGGTGAACGGTGAAGATGCGTATGGTTGTAAAACAACCAGGCCTAACGAGCAGGACACCAGACAGCAATAACGAGCGGACACGGAGGAGACAAGGAGACATGAAGGCACCGGGATCGTCCGACACAGGCAATCTTATTCAAAAAAAATTTCTTAAAACATCCTTAAAAATTTATTAAAATATTATTCAAACGTCATCACAGAATTATTCAAAAATCTTACCAAGCAAAGTTGACCCTTAGGTGGTCAAAGACCGATATGAGGGAATTTTCTCCGCAGACGAAAAAAGAAAGCAAATACAGATATTTAAAAAAGATTCCATTTAAAAATACATAATAAATATATTTAGAAAAATACCGTAAATATAGCTGTGTTTTTGTTTTAGCATTATTGGCTAAATAAATAAATCATAAAACCAAGTGCAAGGAAGGGCCCATGGAATTGCATTTCACTTCTTACCCTTAAACCCCTCGTAGTGGAAAATTAACAACCATAAGGAATTCCAAACAACGTAATAAAATTCTGTGAAATTTGTGGGGGGAAAACTTGAAATAAAATACACTGTCATCGCCTAGTTAAATACCGCTATTTTTTATTCTGATATATACTTCTGATATACGATATAAGATTCTGATAGATGATTGTCTTCAATCGCGGGGCTCTCTCAAAAATTAAATGATAGGAGTTCAGAAAACCAATACCCTTTTTCGCTAAAGAAATCATTAGCCCAGACGATCACCGCACGGTAATTAATTAATCGAAATAATCTCACAAAAGCTAGAAATATAATGAAAACAATCGTAGCACTCGGTTAAGTATAATAAATTTTGGAGAATGTGTGTGAGTCGGGGATAAAAAGAACTCACCAAGAGACATAATTAACGGCTATCCGATGCAATGGGACGAACTGGAAAAGAAAATCCGAGGAGCAATATATTTGGCAAAGTCCCGCGTAGAAATTTCCGAGTAGGAAAAATCAATAGCTAGGGAAAAAAGCCCACAAGGTAGAAGATGCATATGTTGATTTATTCTCTAAAAGAGAAAACATATTGAAAACCCCAGATTGAATCGAGAGTCAAATGATATATGAGGTGATGTTATGAATAATCAAAATTCACAGGGCATCTCTCATAATTTAACTATGTACCTTGGACTAAGCGAAGCACTTAAGCACTGTAGAATACGATTAAATTTGATTTAAACTTTATTCTGATTTAAACTTTAGTCACAGTTACGATTAATCTAACTTCAGATATTAGTTATCCTATAGGATTTACGTTTAAACATCAATATAAACTAGATAAATCGCACGCAGAGAAAGGAATGTTTTCCATGGGACCGGTGGGGTATGATCCCCACAAAACTTTTGATTTCCGGTCAAATGCTTTTCCAGTTAGTTATGTGACAGCTATTGAACTACCCTTTGCGTGCGAATATGAAGCTTCAAGACAGACAAGTTAGATGAAGGGAAGACCACGGCTGATATGGAAGGATAGAGTGACGGAAGATCTGGTGGTGTATGGGGGAGTAGAGAAGAGGCTTTGGATACAAGGTTGTAGAAAAAAAATGAAAAAGGCATAACTCCGCCCCATATAAACATGGGGGAAAACGTCAAAGTGAAAAGAAGAAGACGACGAAGGACAAGTTAGCGAATACATTGATGCGCTGCCTGGACTGCTATCAATTAATACTGCTACCAGCGACCTTACGCATAGAATTATTTAAATATTAATACTTGTCTTCTTTGGGACATCCACTTCGTTTGTCTTTGTTGAGTTGGCTTTAGAAAGCTAACCAGATACCTCACTAACGTTCATTAACTCGTTCGTCGTAAAGCTTTAGACTCGCTTGCGAAGTTTGATAATACTTTGTAGCTTAACGCGTAAAGCATTCGAACGGAAATCAAAAGGTTGTAAAATCGTACCACACCGGATGCACGAAACCATCTCTTTCTCTCTCTCTCTCTCTCTCTCTCTCTCCATGAGAGTAATTATCGATTAATACTGCTATTATATGCCTTGCAGATGTGATTATTTACTTTCAACCATTATAACTTTTTTACAAAATGTTAGGATTGATGTCTAGATCTTCTGTAGCTTTCTGAAACTATTTTCCAGTTCAAAAAAAAAAGTTAGTGAGGAAATGTGTTTAGTTATATATATATATATATATATCATCATCATCATATTCAACCATTATCTATCCACTGCTGGATGAAGGTCTCTCCAAATGCTTTCCACACAAGTCTATCCTGAGCAATTCGCTTCCACGTCACCCCAACCTGTTTTCTTATTTCATCCACCCATCTAGTTTGAGGACGTTTTCTAGGTCTTCGGTGGTCTCTTGGAATCCAGTTCAGAATTTCTGTTGTCCATCGTTGATCAGTTCTTCTTGCAATATGCCCAGCCCATCGCCATTTCAGCCCTTTTACTTTAACAATGATGTCCTCTACTCTAGTTTGCTCTCTCACCCAAGTGTTTCTTTTTCGATCTCTCCTAGTTATTCCAAGCATGCACCTCTCCATGCTCCTTTGCGTTGTCTGTAACTTTCGTATTGCTCCAACTGTTAGACTCCATGTCTCTGATCCATAAGAGAGGACTGGCAATACACACTGGTTGAAGACCTTTCTTTTTAGACACAAAGGCAATTTCCCCTTCAGGATAAAACTGTTTCTTCCAAATGCACTCCAGCCAAGTTTAATACGTCTGTTGAGTTCTTTCATAATGTTGCCATCCATTGAAATCAGCTGGCCAAGGTAAATATATGAATCAGCAATTTCTAGCTCAATGTTGTCAACTTGTATTTTTGTTTCCTCTACGAAATTATTGAACATGATCTTAGTTTTTTGTAGGTTCATCTTGAGTCCAACTTCTTTACTTCTAGTTGAGAGCTCCTGTACCATGTCTTGGAGTTCTAATGGGTTCGTTGAAAAAATAACAATGTCATCAGCAAACCGCAAATGATTTAAATATTCACCATTTATTTTTATTCCCTTGTTATTCCAATTTATCTGCTGAAAAATCATCTGTAAAGCTGAAGTAAAAAGTTTTGGAGAAATGGTATCTCCCTGCCTCACACCTTTACCAATTTTGATAGTTTTGGTATCTTTATGTAACCGAAATTTTGCACTTGCATTTTTATACACACGTTTCACCATGTCAATGTACACATCCTCAATGTCTGTTGATCTTAAAGAGTTGATGACTGCTGATGTTTTAATAGAGTCAAAGGCCTTCTCATAGTCAATAAATGCCACACACAATGGAAGTTCATATTCATGTGTTCTTTCAATTAATTCTCTTAATACTTGAATATGGTCCACTGTACTGAATCCACTTCGAAATCCAGCTTGTTCTCTTGGTTGAGCTGCATCTAATTTTTTCTGCAGGCGATGTGTTAGCACTTTTGTGAAGATTTTATTCCCACCAGATACCTCGGTATTTTCTTTTAATTTCTTTAAATCCACCCTCTTACTTACTTGTTTCCTAATGAGCTTCTGTCGTTCTAATTTAGTATTTAAGTGCACTTTACATCTCACCATTCGATGATCACTTCCAGTATTAAATCTGTTCAGTACACTGCAATCTTCAATAATTGATTTCTTGTTTGCCAGGATATAGTCAATTTCACTAGTTCCCCCATTTGGGTGTTTCCATGTCCATTTTCTTTGCGGTTTCTTCTTAAAAAATGAATTCATGATGCTAAGATTTTCAGCTTCTGCAAATTCGATGAGTTGATCGCCACGTTCATTCCTTTCCCCATATCCGTATTTACCAACCGATGTCTCTCCTTGTTCCTGTTGTCCAATTCTTGCATTGAAATCCCCCATGATGAGCTTGATATGTTGTTTCCCTTTGGTGTGTAACTCTTTGATTTCTTCATAAAATTCTTCAACCTCTTCGTCGGTATGGCTTGATGTTGGTGCATATACCTGTACTATTTGAAGTTGGTATCGCTGGGTTAGTTGAACAACGAGCCTCGCTGCTCGATCTGACGTGCTTTCGACTTCAAGAAGGTAGTCTTTAATTCTTTTGTTGATTAAGAAGCCAACACCACTTGTTCTTCCAGTTTCCGTTCCTCTATAATAAAACAAATGTCCACTTTTAAGTTCCACCAACTCTTCACCTTTTCTTCTAACTTCACTGAGTCCTACAATGTCCCATTTGATCTTGTCTAGTTCCTCTTCCAATTCCTGAAGTTTTGCTTCAGAAGCAAGGGATCGTCCATTAAACGTAGCCAAGGTCAATAACAAACGGCAGCCTGAGCTATATATATATAATGATGATATTTATTTTCGCAGAACCTCCCATGGTTAGTCGAGCCTTCTGTATTAAGGCTACATTATATCCTTTCG
>QLNU02015003.1:124208677-124219166 GCA_006491805.2 Dysdera silvatica | reverse complement strand
CAAAGGAACTACTGGTCCAATGCTGACGTATCCAGAGGGACGATTAGTACAACACCAACTGCCGCCACCAGTTAAAATGAGGGGGGGGGTATATTCGGGCCCGTAGCTAGATGCTTGTTACAGGGCGAAACCCATCTGTTTGGCATACGTTAATCATTTTTCTGTTTGGCATATATCTACTATCTTCCATCAGAGGTTATGCATACATATTTTATGTTTATTTTAATAAAATGGTTACTTTTAAAGCTTTTCCACAGAAAGCCATATATCATAATTGAGATAAAATTGCTTGAAAATAGTGAAGATAATGTGTTCCGCGTAAATCTCTTTATTACTCCAATTCCGATTATTTAAAATTATGTTGATATACCAAGTAGGGTAAACGAATCAGATTTTTTTTTTCAAAATGCTTAAAAAATCCGACATTGTTTTGATATATCCTTGCTTTTAATTTCGATTTACAAATTTTATTTCAATCACAGAATTAAATTGGCCAAGTTTCGGTTCCGCGCATCGCTTTAAAACGTACCATGGCATCGCCTACATCCTTAATCGACCGTTGCCAAAACGCATAGGGAACTTTAATTACGACCATCGATATTAATGAGAGAAATTTGACCGAAAGACTAACACTAATTATGGGGAGGGTTAGTGAGAGAAAGAAACAACCAAGAAGGAAGTTTGGAGGGAAAATAAAACAAACTTAAATAGGAAAAGGATATAGCAGTATTATAGCCACAATATATTACCACTTTTATTCAGGGGGACTCAAATTTACAGACATATTGGTATAAAAAGTAACATAATTGGTATTACATAGATTCGCCTGGATAGCCGCGAAATATCAGGCAGTCAAAAGGTAAAAATCGAGAAGTTCGAGAGAGTTCATGCTGTCAGAGGCACGGATATGATCGTTTGTCTGGACGTTTTATGGCGCAACAGCATCTGGGCTATACTGCGCCAAGGCACGGATATAAATGTGTACAAATAAATGTTTACTTTGTAATGCTTGCAAAATAAAAATGGCAAATATTTATATTTTGGATTTTATAATTTTTACGTTTTCCTGTTTAGAATTGCAAAATCATTGTTGGTTCTATATTAAATAAACCAGATATTTTTAATTGTCTACGCAACACTTGTTTCGCAGTAAAAGATGCAAATAACGACAAAACGACAACAATATCTTTTTCTGTACAAAGTAAAATAGTCTATGACTGAGATTGTTTGATCATTTTATGCAAGAATTTTGAAGAATAAAGATATATATTTATTTGCTTTATGATAAACTTCTTGTAAAGTCTCTTTAACGCTATTTCTACGAGTTTTATTAAACGTTAAAGAAAATATGGCACATGTAACACCGGATGCCGATGAGGAGTTGATGGATATCAGTGTCGACGACGACGATGAGAGAGCAGAGGCAATGCATAGCGCCATAAACTACATCAAAATTAAGAAAAATTACAGTTATCTTGGTGTGTTAGGTCGGGGAGGTTACGGCGATGTCGTGAAAGTACAAGATGATGCAACCAAAATACCAAAAGCTGCAAAGATCATCACGTCAAAAAGAATAAAGCCTCTAGAAGAAGAAATATGGCCCCAGCTCCATCATAGACATATACTTCCAATAGATGAACGCTTGGATACTCCAGACAAGACAATAATTTTCATCATGCCACTCAAATCCTGTACTTTACGTAACATCATCTTAGACAAAGCATATTGGTTCAACAATAGCAACATGTACAAAAGTTTAAAAATTTGGTTCCAAGAAATTCTTATTGGACTTGAATACATCCATGAACGTTCATTTTGTCACTGTGATCTCAACATGGAAAACGTTCTAATTGGTTATGACGGCCATGCATGTATAAGTGATTTCTCACTGGTTAACAGAACTACCAAGCCGATACCATCCAACGTCACATTCATGCCAGTAATATACCGACCGCCGGAAACCTTTGCCCGTGATCCCAGTAGAGAAGTAGATGGCGCTGCAGTAGACATTTGGGCTTATGGGATGATGGTCCTTGAAGCTTTTACAAACGAATATCTTTGCAATCACATAAACGACGCAGAAAGCTGGGACATCGACATCCAACCAGTTATACGAACTTTTTTAATACCAGAAACTTTTGCATCAGTCATTCAAGAAAGCTTTCCTCTTAAAAATATTACAATAGATGAAATCCAGCATCTTTACACTTTCCTTCAACCATTACTATATATAGATGCCTCGAAAAGATTAACAGCTAAGTCCGCTCTCTCATCGATATTTTTTGAAGGTTTGGAGGACACAATGCAGCGAGATGTGCAGTCCAAAAAAGGTTACAAATTGAGATTTCAAAAATGTTAAATTGTATTAAATAAGCATGATTCACTATTTAATTACCATAAAACGACAGTTTGCCATTTGGGCTATCAATGAATTAACTACTTAATTAATTAATATATTTATTAATTCCCCATGTCCTTTCCTAGTAACCGGATAACTTTTTAATTGACATCCTTATTCTATCCTGCTTTGTTGCGGAGTTAATTTACTAAGTTCCCTCATTTCTCGCCAGAAGCGTTATTATCGCTTTAATCCGATCTGGCATCATAACTTTACTATAGATAGGCCTAGCTTATGTATTACTGATACATTGCTTTCCGAATTCCTTGCTCTGAAAATGAAGAACCTTAGAACCCTGTTTAATTTCGTGCATACTGATAAAATATTTTTTCCAGGTGGACCAGATACTATAGAAAACAATCCAACCATAGAAGAAACCATGGAGACCGATGTGGAGCATTCCAACGATCTCCCATTTTCAAACCTTCATTTTCGACAACGCAAAAATTTCTACTGTGGTAAACTTCGCCCTCAAATCAAAAACAATGTTTTTCAAAAAATTATTCATAAAATCGAAATGAAAGCGAAACACAGGATTAATATTCAAAGGACAAGATCCTACAAACGAATCCGGAATTTGATCCTAAAGCAAATAAGGTCCCACACGCTTACTTCCTATTTTACGCTATGTCCTTTCAAAAAGAAACTTAGGGCAAACTCAAGAAAAGCTCATTTGAACAAAGGTATCTAATTTAAATTATCTCTAATTGAAAATTACAAACTGTTATATGAAATCTCGTGAGATTATATTCCTGGAAAGAAATATTCATTTGCATTTGGCTTCTCAGAGTAAAAACAACTCACGGTAAATTTACTATTTCCATATGTTTGTGCCATTGTAATAAATCTTTATTTTTTTTTATTGCAGAACCTATTTTGGATAAATCGGATAAAATAATAGAAAGGGAACTTCACCCTATTCAACGTTTGCGACCACCTTCTCTAAATTATGTTCGTTCATGGAAAAAAAGGCTAAATTATCAGCGGAAATTCTCCAGCAATAGACCATTTTATCACAAACTCACTTACAAAGCAAAGTTCAAAGCAAAAAAGACTCATAAGGTGAAGAAGAACAGATTTCGTAAAAAGCTCAATCCAGCAATAGTGAAAGCAGTCCTCGCTTTCCATACTAAGTCGTTGAATCAAAATAATCGACAATTAAGGTATGTAAAGCCGATTGAAGACAGCCAACCAACTAGTTACACCTTTTCAGCACCAATAGTCTACTCATCGCACCAGACCTCTCATCACCAACCAATCATTTTCACGTTTTCTTCACCAATAATCTATTCATTACACCACACCTCTCAAAATAAAAAACGGAAAGTAATGAACGAACCAAAATATTACAAATTTCCCAAGAGATATCTGACCATCAAAAGAGGCAAAAAGAAAATGAGGAAAAGGGAATATAGTACAAAATATAGAGTTCTGATTTTGGACCAAATATTGCAACATCACCCATCTTTTAAGGAATCCATAGCCTACCGAACTCGAAGACGATGAGAAAATCTAAATAGTCTAATAATAGTGAAATGGAAGAAGGAATTTAATTGTTTGGCAAATATAAGTTCACTCTATTAACAAAAATCATTGTACAATTCAAAGTTCAAAGACATTCAATACTTAAAACACATTGGAGCACCACCTGTTTCATCCGATTTTCTGGTGGTCAAAATCGTGAGACCATTTTCAAAACAAAAGACATGGAGGAATTGAGGAATAGTGAGATATGGAAACGCTTTCACAAATAAATGTCGAGTTGGGTAAAAAAAAATTTTAATCGCCCTTACAAATTGGAGAATTAGATTTAAATAATGATTTGAAAGTAGCTGCTAAATGCTTAAAAATGCAATAGCAGATAACGGCAACGAAATTAATGAAGTATTCCTGAATAATAAATACATATATTGATGGAGAAGAAGGGTGAATTGATTGAATGATGAAATTATTAGGTAGTGGCCCTAAAACATGCCATTACACAAAGTGTGATTTAGAGGAAATTTTGGCACAGTGACCAGTTGATTTGAATGAACGTGCTGACACGAAACTATTTAAAGTAAGCGCTAAAACTAAAAATAATAACTTTTAAAAGGTGGAATCTTAGATGAATTTGGAATTGCAAGAATTTGTTTAAGAAACTTAAGAATTCAGAAGGTAACATGCCATCAAACGCCTGAGCAACAACTTGAAAAAAAATGTATGTGGATGCAAGTATTAAGATGATGAAAATTCGATGTGATGTAGATCAAAGTCTCATATATAAAAACCGAGCCAAATAGTAGGAAATGGCTTTCTTCAAACTTAATGGAAAAGTATAGATTTTAAAAGAAACTGGAGTAAGAATATACATTTGTCATAGAAAAGTGAAAAGGTGTAAATTAAAACGAAAGTATTACAAGTAAGAAGCAACGTAAGAGAAGTAAAATTTCTACATTAATATACGAAAATGAGAAGCCGCAGAGAAGAAATTTTATGATATCGAAAGAGAATCTGGATCGTATAAATCCAAAAGTTAAACGTCTGTATAATTGAAGAAAGTAGAAGGCTGGGCATGAATTTTTAGTTTAACATGCCCCTTGCAAATATAATTAATCAATTAATTAAATTAAAGCAAAATTATTCATTTAATCATTTGTGATAAGGCCCAGAGAATTCGTTTGTTGTTCAGTTATTACAAAAGAATATTCAAACTTTAAGAGAAAAATACGGATGGCATAGAAGCTGCCAAAAATTTAATTCCTGCAAGTGGTAGAAACTCCTATAAATCCTCGCTTTAACATCTTTATCTGATGTATCCGTGACGTAATCTGGAATACTTTTGTTGAAAATTAAACCACTTTCAAATTATCTTAAAATTACTTACTAGAAAGAAACCGAAGAATGCCAAGTAAAAGGCATTTTTGGTTATTTGGAAACTCCTGCTAGTATTAAATACTATTGCGTTATATATATAATTGTGTATATTCCTTATAATCGAAAAATCTTGAGTGTGTGCGCCAAAGTTCTATTCGTTTTTTGACATACAAAGTCTAGGAGTGGATTTGACGTTTTACATGACGCTGTGATAACTGGAATTTTCGACCAATGAAACATATAGACGGACAGCATATGAAGGTAACGTGGTTGTAAAAGTAAACTATTCGTAAAAATTTTCAGACGGTTTAAAACGGCAAGCGATAAGGAGCACATCAACTGTTTTTTATTCTGGGAGTTCGATAGAGGCACTGCATTCCTATCATGCCGAAATATATGTCAAGTGTACGGGGAGGATGCGGTTAATACATGCGGCACATGTCGTCGCTGGTTTCGGAAATTCAGAGGGGGAGAGAAAAGTCGTAAAATCAACCACGATCCGGACGTGGGCGTTTCTGACATTTGGACAGTCCATGTTACTCCATGTGAATCGTTATGTGAAGTACTGTACATTGAGAATGCTGCCCTTGATTTTTATTTCTAAAAACAAGGCTTCTGAGAACATAACTCTAAAAGAAAATACCTAAGAATAATATGAAATATCGTAGAGGCAACGTTATTTAAGATAACAAGAGAGAAAATGAAGTACTTTACTCTAAGAAGAAAAGAAGAGAAAAGAATATAACTGAGAGAAATAAAGAAATGATAACAATTTCTGAATTTCACAAAATATTTAACGTAACTTCAGATCCCAAAGAGAAGAGGAAGGGTTTTATAAAACAAAATGTGGTTCTTCGAACCTTGCTAATACTTCTTAACAGAACTTTTAGTTATTCTTTGTGATGTATCAGTGAATCATAAATACGATAAATATTGAATTAAGTAATTGATAAAATAAATGAACACAGCTTCTTAATTTGCATTCATTTTTTTACGTGTTGTAAGTTCACCTATTACTTTTGTTATAAACACGCGATTATATTGAGTAATCTGAAAGCTTTTCAAACCGAAATATGAAGGGTGAGCATTAATTGGGGAAATGGATATTTCAAATTTCTGTGGGGAACATTTGAAGATCTTTAGACTATGTATTGGATACCAGAAATTTCCAGGGGACTTTTGAGAAATAAAACTAAATAATTAAATTCAAAAATACTGAAATTTGTATAATTTAGGATATTGGGAAAGGATTTCTATTTATCATAGCAGGATTGGATATATATTTTTACAGAAGATTTCATAATTAGATTTCTTTTTCCAATCCTTTTTTTGTGTGTCCTCTTGTCAGCAGAATTATCAATTATTTCTTCATAAATAATACTATCTGGAACAAGGGTCCATAATCTCATTTAGTTCAAGAGCCAATGCTTTCGTTTTTTGTTTTTTCGTGAATCATAATATTATACCAGCAATATTAGAATTGAATATATATATATATAAAATATGTATTATTTCAATACAAACGTCAATGCAGGCAGGATTTTTATTAGCATTTGTTTGCATTTTGTATTTCGGAAAATTCAGTATTATGTTAAATATCAAACTCAAAAATTGTGTTTGCATATTAATAACCTCATGGTTATAAAATGATTAGTTTTGAGATTATTTCTGATTAAAATATATGTTTAGTTTCTGAAGGACACAGCAAATAAGTATACATTTTTATTAGTATTAGTTTTTCTTTTATCGAATTTTACGCCGATCGTTGATTTCCGCCGTAGCTTTTTCATCCTTCTTTATGCACATTTCAATATTTCATTATATTCCACGACGAACCCCTTTCCCATTTGTAAATTAAAGTTTTTTTTACAAAGGTAACATTCTCTCGCAAATGAAATTGTACGTTCGTCTGGAAGTAGGATCGGGCCAGGCCGAATTGAAAGATTTTATGGATTTTAGGCATTTGGAAAACAAATATTGATATTTTGGGCGTGCAAGTATTTTTCTCGGAACTGCGGATATTTTTTATGGATTTTATATTTACTCAGGAGAAGAGATATCGTTTAATTCAAAGAGACGAAATCGAAATCTATTTATTATTTTCATCTGAACTACGACTTTTTTCAACAGGAAAAGTTTTTTTTAAAAAATACCCATTTCAAAGAATATATCCATTTAGGTGAGTTTGGTAATACGTGGTATATTAAAAGATAGGATATTATGGATAGGGCTACCATAATCCATCCAGGGGCCCAAGATGTGGTCATTTTCACGGGCCTTTCCACTTTATTATATTTCCAAATTCTTACAAAAACGGAAATAAATATAATACAACATTTGTTAGTAATTATCCATGAAACCGAAAGTTTGGTCTGTAAAAGAGAGGTGCTATTCTGAAAACTTTTTTTGCTGGGGAATTTTTGTCTGTCCGTAAATAAGGGATGGGCACATTTGAGGAGTGTTCGTTATAAGAGGGGTTTATTGTACACAATAAACGATCTTTCTCAAGTTGGGGCTCCTTTTTCAGGTCGAGTTCCTGGCTTTTGAACTCGTTTGTCTACATGTTTCAATGATATTATATGGTATTAAATACATTATATAGCATTATACGATGTTATATTGGTACCGTATGATATTATATGGTACTATAAGGACATTATATGGTATTGTAATGACACTATATGGTATTATAATCATACCCGTATCCAGAGGGGGGGGATTATAAGAATCCCCCCCACCGAAACAAATTTTTAATGGGACTTGGCTACGATCTTGCGTGCTGTGATTGTACAGATACACGCTGGAAAAATTTTTGAACCCCGAAATTAAATCCTGGCTACGGTTTTGATAATGATGATATTATATGGTGTTATAATGGCTACGTATTATAACATTACGAGAAAGAGTGAAAATATCAATCATTTTTCTATAGTTTAAATTTGTTTTCAAAAAAAAAAAAAAAAATGAACAGGTGAGGGTGTAGCTAAGCGGGTGAAATTTTTTTCATTAGGAAGTGGAAACTGTTTATAAATAAATAAGTTATAAGCGTTATAGAAGTATATAATGCGCTTAGAATAAATACAATATACTATGGACAGTTTTGTGATTTATATTTGAAACCTGTATTTGTGTTGTTATACTGATAAACGAATTTTTAATGGGACTTGGCTACGAACTTGCGTGCTGTGATTGTATAGATACATGCTGGAAGAATTTTTGAACCCCGAAATTAAATCCTGGCTACGGTTTTGATAATAATGATATTATATGGTATTATAATGGCTACGTATTATAACTCATTACGAGAAAGGGTGAAAATACAAATCATTTTTCTCTAGTTTAAATTTGTTTTCAAGAAAAAAAAAAAAAAGAAGAGGTGAAGTTGTGTAGCTGCGCGGGTAGAATTTTTTGCATAAGGAAGCTCAAACCGGTTATAAATAAATAAGTTATAAGCGTTATAGAAGTATATAATACGCTTAGAATATGTACAATATACTATGGACAGTTTTTGTGATGCATTTGTTCCTTATTTCTGTTGTGATACTGATAGTTTTGGGTTAAAAGGATGTTAACTGCTGCTTAGGTAGAAAATGGAGGCTTTATATACTATAACGCATTAATAATTTATATATAACTGGGCTTATAAACTATAATGTTTTAAATAACCGCAGAACTTCAACGTGAGCCTCAAATATGGCATTGTATTAGCATCAACGTAAAGTTTACAAACTTATTGGGACCAAAAATACTAAGGGGCCCACATACATGTTACATTCATTTATACATTACAATATATATATATATATATACAAAATTGCAATTTATTTCAAATTATTGGGCGAGCTTGCGTTCTCACGGACACATAAAGTTCTACGTCTATGTGTAAAATTCTACGTCTATGTGTAAAATTCTACGTCTGTGCGCATCATAAACTAAAACTATTTGCAGTTTTAAAATCAATGCTCAAACATTGTGAGGAGGTCTAATAATATGGGGGCAAAAATCTATGCAGAATCGTCTATACAAATAGAATTTAAGTTGGTTTCGTTGTTTCCAAAACTAGGAATGCAATTGACGGAGATAATAATTAATAAAATAGGGATGAGTAGATTTGTCGACCAGTTTCCCCAAAACATTTTTATAAGGCAGGGGTACAGGAAATGAGCTTCTAAGAAGAGAAGCCATTGTTCAAAACGATGGAATTCACTGCTACAAATTGTGGAACACGTCATCGCAACAATAAAAATATGGCGTGATATAGGCTATATATATTAAACAAATTAAGTTGTCCCTTGATTAGCTAGACTTGTTTAAATAAATCAGCTGTTATGTACGAGTAGAGAACGTTCGATACGTTTATATTTTGTTGATGTTCTTCAATGTCTACTCATAATTTAGGAAATATAATTACTGTTTCAGTAATGTAAGTATTCTTGAGCTCAGGATCTGTGTTGTTTCTTTATGGTTTTTGTACTTCTACCTAAATATGTTTTAGGATAGATGAAACCTGATTCAATAAATATTCAGTAAGGTTTTAGACATGAAATTTTTACTTGTTTTAAACCATTTCACTTTGTGTGAATATATTCAATTTGAAGAAAAACAGTTTTAAAAGTACGAAAAGGAATCGTCGAAGCGCAAAAATATTTTTAGACTTTTTGGTACCCTTCAGTCCATCACCTTTATTGTACGAAAGCGCAAGTCGTTTTTTTATGAGATTATTTACTGTTTAGTATTGAAAGCAAAACATAGGAATGGCTGTTTCCCATTTAACTTATCTGAGTAACTCCCAGTCAAAAGAACGTGAAGATCTAAGATTTAAAAATTTAAGATAAAAGGTTTCTGTAAAACGACAATCGAATTTGTTTTATGACTTCACAAAACAAATGAGCATCTTGGAGAAAGGCAAAAACAGAGAATCTGTCTTGAAACAGCACCGGCTGAAAATGGATACTGACTCGAGGAGATAAACCTGGGCACGGAAGGAAAGCACAATCTACGTGCTGTAGAATTTAGGAAGAAACCTTTATTTGACTATAGCAGATTACTTTTTATGAGAGGCTCTTAGCCCAGAGAAATAAAGTATCCGATAAAAGCTAAATTTGTAGAAGTTCTTTGGGTAAGATAAAGTTAATGGATGGTTTTCTCTCCCTCTAAACTCAAAATTCCCTGCAAAATGATCCCTCTTTTTATGCTCCACTAACAATAAACTAGATATCTCAGTTCGACATATGA
>QLNU02015003.1:124193227-124205322 GCA_006491805.2 Dysdera silvatica | reverse complement strand
AAAGATTGTTTATTGGGTACAATAAACCCCTCTTATAATGAACTCTCCCCAAATCTGTCCATCCCTTATTTACGGACAGACAAAAATTCCTCAGCAAAAGTTTTTTTCAAAATAGCACCTCTCTTTTACAGACCAGACTTTTTGTTTCATGAATAATTACTAATGAACATTGCATTATATTTATATTTACGTTTTTATAAGAATTTGGAAATATAATAAAATGGAAAGGCCCCTGAAAATGACCAAATCTTGGGCCCCTCGATGGGTTATGGTATCCCTCTCCGTAATGTCCTATCTTTTGATATACCACCTATTACCAAACTCACATAAATGGATATATTCTTTGAAATAGACATTTTTAAAAAAAAACTTTTCCTGTTGAAAAAAGTCGTAGTTCAGATGAAAATAATAAATAGATTTCGATTTCGTTTCTTTGAATCAAACGATACCTCTTCTCCTGAGTAAATACAAAATCCATAAAAAATATCCGCAGTTCCGAGAAAAATATATGCACACCCAAAATATCAATATTTCTTTTCCAAATGCATGAAATCCATAAAATCTTTCAATTCGGACTGGCCCGATCCTACTTCTAGACGAACGTACAATTTCATTTCCGTGAGAATGTTACCTTTTAAAAAAAAAACATTAATTTACAAATGGGAAGGGCGTTCGCCGTGGAATATAATGAAATATTCAAATGTGCATAAAGAAGGATCAAAAAACTGCGGCGGAAATCAACGATCGGCGTAAAATTCGACAAGAGAAAAACTAAGAAAGATATATATTTATTTGCTGTGTCCATCAGAAACTAAACATATATTTCAATCGGAAATAACCCAAAACTAAGCACTTTATAAGCATGAGGATATTTATA
This sequence comes from Dysdera silvatica, assembly GCA_006491805.2. NCBI lineage: Eukaryota > Metazoa > Arthropoda > Arachnida > Araneae > Dysderidae > Dysdera > Dysdera silvatica. Next base: position 124,204,445 of record QLNU02015003.1, on the reverse strand, counting down.
TGCAAACACAATTTTTGAGCTTGATATTTTACCAAATACATAATTTTCCGAAATACAAAATGCAAACAAATGCTAACAAAAATCCTGCCTGCATTGACGTTTGTATTGAAATAATATATACTTTATATATATATATTCAATTTTAATATTGCTGGTATAGTATTACTACTCACGACCAACAAAAAAAAAGAGCACTGGCTCTTGAACTAAATGAGACTATGGATCCTTGCTCTAGATAGTATTATTCATGAAGAAATAATTGATAATTCTGCTGACAAAAGGACACACAAAAAAAGGATTGAAAAAAAAAAGCTAATTATGAAAACTTGTGTAAAAATATATATCCAATCCCGCTCTGATAAATAGAAATCTTTTCCCAATATCCTAAATTATATCCATTTTAGTATTTTTGCATTAAATTATTTAGTTTTATTTCTCAAAAGTCCACTGGAAGTTTCTGTGACCAAATACATAGTCTAAAGATCTTCAAGTGTTTGCCACAGAAATTTAAAATACCCATTTCCCCAATTAATGCTCACCCTTCATATTTCGGTTTGAAAAGCTTTCAGATTACTCAATATAATCGCGTGTTTATAACAAAAGTAATAGGTGAACTTACAACACGTAAAAAAAATGAATGCGAATTAAAAAGCTGTGTTCATTTATTTTATCAATTACTTATTTTAATATTTATCGTATTTATGATTCAATGATACATCACAAAGCATAATTATAAGTTCTGTTAAGAACTATTGGCTAGGGTCGAAGGATCACATTTTGTTTTATAAAACCCTTCTTCTTCGTTTGTAATATGGAGGTATGTTAAATATTTTGTGAAATTCAGAAGTTGTTATCGTTTTCTTTATTTCTCTCAGTTTTATTCTTTTCTCTTCTTTTCTAGTTAGAGTAAAATACTTCATTTTCTCTCTCGTTATCTTAAATAACCTTACCTTTACGACATTTTATATTATTCCTTAGGTATTTTCTTTTAGATTAATGTTCTCAGAAGCCTTGTTTTTCGAAATAAAAATCAAGGGCGGCATTCTCTATGAACAGCACTTCACTTAGCATCGCACAAATAATATACTGTTCACCAACATCGCGCATCAAATAGTGGATTTCTTCTCCACTTTTATTTCATATCTGCACTAACTATGGCTTATCAGTACCTGCATCGATTTATAAACACTGCAGTCTACAGCCTCGAATTTTATTTATTTGTCGTTTGAGCTCAAAATTTCTACTCTGTTTCCCTCCTTATGAACACACGATTTTAAATATTACTTCAGTTAGGAATCAAATCTTTCCACCAAAATGATCTTTCCAAATGAATCGGTATTAAAAACGATGGGAATTTACAAAATAATTTGCCGCCTTTATTAAGCAGAATTATTATGAGTTAGAGCGAAAACCATGACTTTGCTTTTTAAGAATCTCTCTCAGATCCAATTTTCTTCTGGAGATATTGCAAATGGCGCAACGTATTTAATTTTTGGGGCACATTTTACTCATTAAAATATCAGATGAAACGCTTCATTACATTAAAAATACAAGACTGTTTTTAAATTGTTTCGTCAGAGACAGGACCTGTAAGTCTCCATAATTAATCCATCCATCCATGAGTTTAGCAACATGAAGTCGAAGTTTTTTCCAGCATTCGAATGGAATATTTTTCAGACTTGTTTCCATAAATATTTGGCAACGATTCTCATTGATTTCGTTTGCCGTCCAAGCTATACTATGTTCCGTAACGATTAAAAATCAATTAATAAGAATAGATTATTGCTTTTCCGGCGGTATATTTATAATGGTTCTGCAAAATCTTTTTAATTTCCTTGATATTTTGACATACACCAATAACTGTGCCTCGTTTTAAAAGCTTTCAGTTTACAACTAAAAATTTTGTTTTACTCTTCTTCCTTCAGCTTAATTTATTAAATACACATTCTCTTTTAAATGCGAGTTCGTTTGCTATTCTGTTCGCGGTCACATTTATATTTCTGGAGTCTTGTTTTTCGCGTCACAGAAACAAAATGAGCAGTCAATTGTATTCAACATTGCATTGCTTCTCTTCATCAAACGATCCTTAGACACACAGATCCGATTTATGAAGCATATGGCTTGGTCCAGAGTATTCTCCGAAATTACTAATGGACGTCCGGAACGTGGTTGATCTTTGCGACTTCTGTCTCCGCCTCTGAATTTCCGAAACCAGCGACGACATGTGCCGTATATGTTAACCGCATCCTCCCCGTACATTTGACATATATTTCGGCGTGCTAGGGATGCAGTGCCTCTATCGAACTACTACAACAAAAAATAGCTGATGTGCTCTTTATCGCTTGCTGTTTTAAACCGTCTGAAAATTTTTACGAATAATTTACTTTTACAACCACGCTGCCTTCATATGCTGTCCGTCTACATGTTCCATTGGCCGAAAATTCTAGCTAGCACAGTGTCATGTACAACGTCAAATCCACGCGTATACTTTGTATCTCCAAAAACGAACAGAACTTTTGCGCACACACTCAAGATTTTTCAATTATAAGGTATATATTCAATTATATATATAATAAAATAGTATTTTAATACCAACAGGATTTTCTAAATAACCAAAAATGCCGTATAATTTACATTCCACAATTTCTTTCTAATAAGCAAATTTGAGATAATTTGAAAGTGGTTTAATTTTCAATAGCAATATTCCAGTTTACAGGTCACAGATAGACCAGATAAAATCATTGGTGTTCAAAGCGAAAAAATATAAAAAGATTTATAGGAGTTTCTGCCACTTAGAGGAATTAAATTTTTGGCAGTCCCTATGCCATCCGTATTTTTCTCTTAAAGTTTGAATATTCTTTTTTAATAACTGAGCAACAAACGAATTCTCTGGGCCTTATCACAAATGATTTAATGAACAGTTATACTTTAATTTAATTAATTGATTAATTATATTTACATGGAACATGTTAACCTCAAAAATTCATGCCCAGCCTTCTACTTTCTTCAATTTTATAGATTAACTTTTGCATTTACACGTTCGAGATTCTCATTACTATTCTTATTACGAGATTCTTATTACATACTTTTACTTCTCATACATTACTTCTTACTTGAAATTTAATTCACCACTTTCGTTTAAATTTACACCTTCTCACTTTCCTACGAAAAATGTATACTCTTACTCCAGTTTTCTTAAAGAATCTCTACTTTTCCATTAAGTTGGAAGAAACCCATTTCCTTCTTTTTGGCTCGATTTTTATAAATGAGACTTCGCTCTACATCACATCGAGTTTTCGTCATCTTAATACTTGCATCCACGTTCATGTTTTTCAATTTTTTGTTCAGGTATTTGATGGCATGTTACCTTCTGAATTCTTGAGTTTCTTAAACAAATTCTTGTAATTCCAAATTCATCTAAGCTGCCACATTTTAAAAGTTATTATTTTTTGTTTTACCGCTTACTTCATATTGTCGCGCGTCAGCATTTTCATTCAAATCCACCACTCACTGTGCCAAATTTTCCTCTAAACCACACTTGGTGCAATGGCGTGTTTTAAGGCCACTACATAATAATTTCATCATTCAATCAATTCACCCTTCTTCTCCACCAGTATACGTATTATTCAGGAATACTTCTTTAACTTCTTTGCTATTTTCTATTACCTTTTTAAGCATTTAGCAGCTACTTTCACATCATGTTTTATATCTAATCCTCCAATTTGTAAGGGCGATTAAAATTTTTTTTTACTCAATTCAACATTTATTTGTGAAAGTGTTTTCATATCTCACAATTCCTCAATTCCTCCATGTCTTTCGGTTTTGCAAATGGTCTCACTATTTTAACCACCAGAAAATTGGATGAAGCAGATAGTGTTCCAGTATTGTTTAGGTATCGATGGTCTTACAATGATTTTTGTTAACGGAGTGAACTTATATGTGCCAACAAATAAATTTCTTCTTCCATTTCACTATTATTAAGCAAATTGTTTCGAGTCAGCATTTTCATACAAATCCACTACCCACTGTGGACAAATTTTCCTCTAAGTCACACTTTATGTATTGGCGTGCTTTAGGGCCACTACATAATAACTTCATCATTCAATCAATTCAACCTTCTTCTCCATCAATATATGTAATATTCAGGAATATTTCATTAACTCCTTGGCCATTTTCTGCTATTGCATTTTTAAGGATTTAGCAGCTACCTTCACATCATTTTTTAAATCTTATCCTACAATTTTTAAGTGCGGTTAAAAACTTATTTTTTACTCAAGTCAACATTTATTTGTGAAAATATTTCCATATCTCACTATTCCTCAAGTCCTTCATGTCTTTTGTTTTTTGCTAATGATCTCGCGATTTTGGCCACCAGAAAATAGGATGAAACAGGTTGTGCTCCAATGTTTTTTAGGTATTGATGGTCTTAAAAGGATTTTTGTTAATAGAGTGAACTTATATTTGCCAAACAATTAAATTTCTTCTTTTTTTCACCATTATTAGACTATTTAGATTTTCTCATCGTTTTCGAGTTCGGTAGGCTATGGTTTCCTTAAAAGATGGGTCATATTGCAATATTTGGTCCAAAATCAGAACTCTGTATTTTGTACTATGTTTCCTTTTTCTCATTTTCTTTTTGTCTCTTTTGATAGTCAGAAATCTCTTGGGAAATTTGTAATAATTTGGTTCGTTCATTACTTTCCGTTTTTTATTTTGAGAGGCATGGTGTAATGAATAGATTATTGGTGAAGAAAACGTGTAAATGATTGGTTGGTGATGAGCGGTCTGGTGCGATGAGTTAACTATTGGTGCAGAAAAGGTGTACCCAGTTGGTTTGCTATCTTCAATCGGCTTTACATTCCTTAATTGTCGATTACTTTGATTCGTCAATTTAGTATGGAAAGCGATGGCTGCTTTGACTATTGATGGATTGAGCTTTTTACGAAATCTGTTCTTCTTCACCTTATGAGTCTTTTTTGCTTTGAACTTTGCTTTGTAAGTGAGTTTGTGATAAAATAGTCTATCGCTGGAGAGTTTCCGGTGATAATTTAGCCTTTTTTTCCATGAATGAACATTACTTAGAGTAGGTGGTCGCAAACGTTGGATAGGGTGCGGTTCCCTTTCCATCATTTTATCCGATTTATCCAAAATAGGTTCTGCAATAAAAAAATAAAGATTTATTACAATGGCACAAACTTATGCAAATAGTAAATCTACCATGAATTGTTTTTACTCTGAGAAGCCAAATGTAAATGAATATTTCTTTCCAGGAATATAATCTCACGAGATTTCATGTAACAGTTTGTAATTTTCAATTAGAGAAAATTTAAATTAGATACCTTTGTCCAAATGAGCTTTTCTTGAGTTTGCCTTAAGTTTCTTTTTGAAAGGACATAGCGTAGAATAGGAAGTAAGCGTGTGGGACCTTATTTGCTTTAGGATCAAATTCCGAAATCGTTTGTAGGATCTTGTCCTTTGAATATTAATCCTGTGTTTCGCTTTCATTTCGATTTTATGAATAATTTTTTGAAAAATATTGTTTTTGATTTGAGGGCGAAGTTTACCACAGTAGAAATTTTTGCGTTGTCGAAAATGAAGGTTTGAAATTGAGAGATTGTTGGAATGCTCCACATCGGTTTCCATGGTTTCTTCTATGGATGGATTGTTTTCTATAGTATCTGGTCCACCTGGAAAAAATATTTTATCAGTATGTACGAAATTAAACAAGGTTCGAAGGTTTTTCGTTTTCAGAGCAAGGACTTCGGGAAGCAATGTATCAGTAATACATAAGCCAGGCCTATGTATAGTAAAGTTGTGATGCCCGATCGGATTAAAGCGATAATAAGGCTTCTGGCGAGAAATGCGGGAACTTAGTAAATTAACTCTGCAACAAAGCAAGATAGAATAAGGATATCAATTAAAAAGTTTTCTGGCTACTAGCAATGGACATAGGGAATTAATAAATGTATTAATTAATTAGTTAATTAATTGATAGCCTAAATTACAACAAACGGTCATTTTATGGTAATTGATATTAAGTCTTGCTTATTTAATACAGTTAAAAAAATTCTAAATCTAAATTTGTAACCTTTCTTGGACTGCACATCTGGCTTCGTTGTGTCCTCCACACCTTCAAAAAATATCGATGAGAGAGCAGACTTGGCTGTTAATCTTTTCGAGGCATCTATATGTAGTAATGGTTGAAGGAAAGTGTAAAGATGCTGAATTTCATCTATTGTAATATTTTGAAGAGGAAAGCTTTCTTGAATGACTGATGCAAAAGTTTCTGGTATTAAAAGATTTCGTATAACTGGTTGGATGTCGATGTCCCAGCTTTCTCTGTCATTTATGTGATTGCAAAGATATTCGTTTGTAAAAGCTTCAAGGACCATCATCCCATAAGCCCAAATGTCCACTGCAGCGCCATCTACTTCTCTACTGGGATCACGGGCAAAGGTTTCCGGCGGTCGGTATATTACTGGCATGAATGTGACGTTGGATGGTATCGGCTTGGTAGTTCTGTTAACCAGTGAGAAATCACTTATACATGCATGGCCGTCATAACCAATTAGAACGTTTTCCATGTTGAGATCACAGTGACAAAATGAACGTTCATGGATGTATTCAAGTCCAATAAGAATTTCTTGGAACCAAATTTTTAAACTTTTGTACATGTTGCTATTGTTGAACCAATATGCTTTGTCTAAGATGATGTTACGTAAAGTACAGGATTTGAGTGGCATGATGAAAATTATTGTCTTGTCTGGAGTATCCAAGCGTTCATCTATTGGAAGTATATGTCTATGATGGAGCTGGGGCCATATTTCTTCTTCTAGAGGCTTTATTCTTTTTGACGTGATGATCTTTGCAGCTTTTGGTATTTTGGTTGCATCATCTTGTACTTTCACGACATCGCCGTAACCTCCCCGACCTAACACACCAAGATAACTGTAATTTTTCTTAATTTTGAGGTAGTTTATGGCGCTATGCATTGCCTCTGCTCTCTCATCGTCGTCGTCGACACTGATATCCATCAACTCCTCATCGGCATCCGGTGTTACATGTGCCATATTTTCTTTAACGTTTAATAAAACTCGTAGAAATAGCGTTAAAGAGACTTTACAAGAAGTTTATCATAAAGCAAATAAATATATATCTTTATTCTTCAAAATTCTTGCATAAAATGATCAAACAATCTCAGTCATAGACTATTTTACTTTGTACAGAAAAAGATATTGTTGTCGTTTTGTCGTTATTTGCATCTTTTACTGCGAAAAGAGTGTTGCGTAGACAATTAAAAATATCTGGTTTATTTAATATAGAACCAACAATGATTTTGCAATTCTAAACAGGAAAACGTAAAAATTATAAAATCTAAAATATAAATATTTGCCTTTTTTTTTTGCAAGCATTACAAAGTAAACATTTATTTGTACACATTCATATCCGTGCCTTGGCGGAGTATAGCCCAGATGTTCTTGCGCCATAAAACGTCCAGACAAACAATCATATCCGTGCCTCTGACAGCATGAACTCTCTCGAACTTCCCGATTTTTACCTATTGACTGCCCGATATTTCGCGGCTGTCCAGGCGAATCTATGTGATACCAATTATGTTACTTTTTATACCAATATGTCTGTAAATTTGAGTCCCCCTGAATAAAAGTGGTAATATATTGTGGTTATAATACTGCTATATCCCTTTCCTATTTAAGATTGTTTTATTTTCCCTCCAAACTGCCTTCTTGGTTGTTTCTTTCTCTCACTAACCCTCCCCATAATTAGTGTTAGTCTTTCGGTCAAATTTCTCTCATTAATATCGATGGTCGTAATAAAAGTTCCCTATGCGTTTTGGCAACGGTCGATTAAGGATGTAGGCGATGCCATGGTACGTTTTAAAGTGATGCGCCGAACCGAAACTTGCCCAATTTAACTTTGTGATTGAAATAAAATTTCTAAATCAAAATTAAAAGCAAGGATATATCAAAACACTGTCGGATTTTTTAAGCATTTTGAAAAAAAATCGGATTCGTTTACCCTACTTGGTATATCAAAATAATTTTAAATAATCGGAATTGGAGTAATAACGAGATTTACGCGGAACATATTATCTTCACTATTTTCAAGCAATTTTATCTCAATTATGATATATGGCTTTTTATGGAAAAGCTTTAAAAGTAACCATTTTATTAAAATAAACATAAAATATGTATGCATAACCTCTGATGGAAGATAGTAGATATATGCCAAACAGAAAAATGATTAACGTATGCCAAACAGATGGGTTTCGCCCTGTAACAAGCATCTAGCTACGGGCCCGAATATACCCCCCCCCTCATTTTAACTGGTGGCGGCAGTTGGTGTTGTACTAATCGTCCCTCTGGATACGTCAGCATTGGACCAGTAGTTCCTTTGGACGAATGGGCGTTGAACCATTCTTTCCTTTGGACAAATCGGCGTTGAACCAATCGTCCTTTCGGACGGAAAGTCCCTTTGATTAACCAGCATTTTTCCAATCATCCCTTTAGAAGAAACGATTTTAGACGTTTCGGAATTTGAAAAATTGGCTTTGGACCAAATATCCGGGATCACAAACAGGTAGACCAAGAAAGGAATATGCACTTCAATCCACCGTTAAAACGAATAATTTGTGTCATTTGAAATTAATTTTTATGTATGCGAAACTATAAATAATATACAGAAACCTTGAACGAGTACAGCAGTTGAAAGTTTTAGGAGCCATTGTAACGGAAAACAGGAAGTGATAATAAACAGTATCTTTTAACGCGCTCAACGGTTTTCAGATTTAAGTGTTAGTGTAACGTAAGACTGGAAGTAATAATAAGCAGTATCTTTAAACGCGTGCAGCAGTTTACAGATTTAAATGTCAGTGCAGCGGAAGACTGGAAGTAATAATAAACAGCAATTTTGTATGAAAACAGCAGTTTAAACGTATAAGTGCCAGACAACAGGAACGAGCGGACACGGAGCAGCCAAGGCGGCAGGAAGGCAACGGGAGTTAGGCGAAAAACATCAACAGCCGAAACAATAGAGGCACGATTAACGAAAAGCACAAACGCTGAGTAGTAAAGATGGGGAGATCGGCAGCAAGCGGATCCCGGAAAAAAACCATACTAGCAAAACTCCGATGCATACTTTGGAAGCAGTCACACGGCCATTGCAAGAAAAAGCGTTGGAGAAGAAAGTGGCCGAGAATAGCACGGAAAAAGGCAATTTAACCGGTCAAAACTAATCTACGGATGCGAAGCAAAACAAAAGTCAGTGACCAGACAAAGATGCAGATGAGACAACGAACGGAAAAAATAAAAGTGAAAAGGGAAGAAACGGGCAAAGTAATATGACGCGCGACGTCACCCGCCGAGAACCAGAGCCGGAATCTGCTGTGAATTCTTTATTTTAATACTCTTTTGTCAAATAACGGAGTTCTTCTCTTGATTGGTTAAAGCGCTTATATTTTTCTTCTCCATTGGGATAGACTTAGAATCTGCCACGATACATTTTACATGGTGCCGAAACCGGGAAAATCCGTCACATAGATGTTCCAACGTCGTTACTAAAATGACAGTAAAATATTTACAAAATTTTTTGTGTCTGTACAGCTTCATTTAGAACCACAGAGGCAACTAAGCTATTTTCAGGTAAAAAACGATTCTGTTTGACCTCTTAATTCGCAGCTCCATATCTAACACGTCCTCCTATCAATATTGGCAAATTTTTACAACACCGTCCGGCACAGGCAATCTTATTTAAACAAAATTTCTTGAAACGTCGTTAAAAATTTATTAAAACATTATGCAAACGTCATCACAGCATTATTCAAAAATCTTATCAAGCAAAGTTGACCCTTAGGTGGTCAAAGACCGACAAGTGGAAATTTTCTCCACAGACGAAAAAAGAAAGCTAATGCAGAGATTTAACGAAGATACCATTTAAAAATGCATAATAAATATATTTAGAAAAATACCATAAATATGGCTGTGTTTCTGTTTTAACATTACTGGCTAACTAAATAAATCATAAAACCAAGTGTAGGGAAAGGCCCATGGAATTGCGTTTAACTTCTTACACTTAATCCCCTTGTAATGGAAAACGAACATCCATAAGGAAATACAAACAACGTAATAAAACTCTATGAGACTTGTGGGGAAATCTTGAAATAAAATAACCTGTCATCGCCTTGTTACATACCGCTATTTTTGATTCTAATATATATAGTTTTAATCGCAGGGATCTCTCGAAAATTAAATGATAGGAGTTCAGAAAACCATTCCCCTTTTCCACTAAATAAATCATTAGCTCAGACAATCACCTGACGGTAGTTAATTAACGAAAAAAGCTCACAAAAGCTAGGAATATAATGAAAACAATCGTAGCACTCGGTTAAGTATAATAATTTTGGATAATGTGTGTGAGTCGGGGATAAAAAGAACTCACCAAGAGACATAATTAACGGCTATCCGATGAAATGGGACGAACTGGAAAAGGAAATCCGAGGAGAAATATATCTGGAAAAGTCCTGCGTAGAAATTTCCGAGTAGGGAAAATCAATAGCTAGGGAAAAAACCCACAAGGTAGAAGACGCATATGTTGATTTATTCTCTAAAAAGAAAAAAAAGATTGAAAACCCAAGGTTGAATCGAAAATCAAATAATATATGGGGAGACGTTATGAATAATCAAAATTGAAAAGGGATCTCTCCTAATTTAACTATATCCTTTGACCTAATCGAAGCACTTAAGCGCTGTAGGATCCGAATTTGATTTAAACTTTAGTCATAGTTACGATTAATCTAACTTTAGATATTAACTATCCTATAGGAGTTATCGTTGAAACATCTACATAACCTCAATAAATCACTCACAGAGGAAGGAAGGAAAGATTTTCGTGGGTCCGGTGGGGCACAATCGTCCCCTAAAAACCTTTTGATTTCTCTTTCTCATACTTCTGATGATATTCATATGTCGAACTGAGATATCTAGTTTATTGTTAGTGGAGCATAAAAAGAGGGATCATTTTGCAGGGAATTTTGAGTTTAGAGGGAGAGAAAACCATCCATTAACTTTATCTTACCCAAAGAACTTCTACAAATTTAGCTTTTATCGGATACTTTATTTCTCTGGGCTAAGAGCCTCTCATAAAAAGTAATCTGCTATAGTCAAATAAAGGTTTCTTCCTAAATTCTACAGCACGTAGATTG
>QLNU02015003.1:124107210-124184227 GCA_006491805.2 Dysdera silvatica | reverse complement strand
CTTGATGAAAACTAATTGAGAACCATTGGTCAAGGAGAAGGTTACAAGTTACCCAAATTCGGTAAATTTTAGAAAACAGTACTATAAAAACACTATAACTTTTCTACCTTTAGGTTCTAACTGAAACGCCGCGACAACGGTACATGACCAAAACTACATCCTCACTAAAATCCATGATATAATAGTATTCCAAAAATGTATTTTTCTTGTGTGGCAACACCTCAGCAAAAGTCAAAATCCCACAAAGTTCTCTAGTTATGTTCAACAAATATTAGTAAAATTCTACATAAATAAAACCACGCAAGAGTATAAAACACAGAGTGTATTGGAGCTTTAGTCATAATTTGTGTATATATTTATAAAAAGTTCTCCTGCGGGTGCGTTGGAACTAGTGATAGCACATCACAAACAATTTCGACACGTATTCCCTCAAGACCATGAATATTTAATGAATTTTCTGTCATACTCTCTGATTTCTTAATATGGACACCCTAAATCAGTTTCATTAGAGTAAACACTGCCCCTAGCCATATTCCTAATTTCACGTGCTATTTAATTTTTCACGATTAATAAATTTTCCGAATGTATTCATTACAACTCACTGAATCTTAAAGACTTCTGTCCAAATTATTTAATACCATAATTCTACTACAATCATACAATTACCGAGAAACACACATATTGATTGATAGCTTATGGGTTTTACTGACAGGAAAAGTCGTATTGCATAAAATCAAGTGTGATTGTCAGTCCAAACCAGATTCCCTGAACATACCAGAAAATTCCCTAAAAAGTTGCGTAATATTTTTGGTAAAAACACTGATTTCCGAAGGAATATAGAAAATTAAAGGAAAAAATGAAATTTTTATAATTTTTTAAAAAAAATCCCGAAAGAAACAAATTCTCGAAATTTACGAAAATCTCTGAAAGAGTCACCCCTGATAAAAGAGATGAATATGAGTTAAATAGTTTTGATTACAGTACATTCTTAATAAGTTCAAAGCACTATTAATTCTACAGTTAATTAGAATATAAATGACGTATGTTTCTGTTTGTTGCAACGTTCAAATTAATTCGATTTTTAAGAATATAAAAATTACATGAAACAATCGTTTCCATGGAGTTCTATAAATGTAAAAAAATGTACTAATTATTTGAATAGTTGAAATTAATTATACGTTTCCGCAATTATCTATGAACCACATTCGAGTGCTTTGCGTAATTTGAAAAGTTAATGAACTTCGTCCAAAATATTGTTAAGTTTCTTTAATTAGTTGGTTACTTCATTACTTAGTATTCAAAGATTGATGGAACAGAAAACTGCTGGCAATTAAGATCTTGGAAACCTAGCAGAAAATATGCAAATTAGGGTACTAGCTTTTGTACAAAAAAAAAGCAAAATATATGTGTAGAAATTAAACAAAACTAAACGAACACCGTTAATTATACTGTATTACAAACTTTGTACAGGGTACGTCAAAAGTTCGTAAAAACTTTAAAAAATCATTAAAAAGGAACAAATAATGATAAAGAAATGTTGTTTGCACGAAAGGATTTCTAGAAAAATCAGATTTTTTCAATCAAAAAAAAAATTTAATTTGAAAGTCACCTGCAGACGAAGCTAATACGCAAGATATGCAGCAGAAGTATGCAATACAGGCTTGCAATAAAAGACCTGGATGGTCGTGGACTGTTCATTCGAATCCAACAGTACTGCATAATTTGCGAATGTCATCGTTGCCAGATCAAGCGTTGCTTATGAAGTTCTTCTACCTGAATGTTGAATTAGAAGCCACTGCGTTGCGAAAATTTCGCATGGGGAAAGAGCTTAACACGAAGCTTAACACGAGTAATGGCTATATGTCATGTGTTGTTCACCTTAGTTCTGCCATACAATATTTTGGAGATCATATTGAACAACTTATTAAGGTAACAGTTTTTTCATATTAGCTGATGATGTGGCAACAAAAGATGTTAAATTACTCGTAAAGAAAAGAATGATTTTCCGGCGCCTGGTGGGACCCGAACTCACGACCTCCTGATTGCCGGTCAGGTGCTGTACCTACTAAGCTACAGGCGCAACCACTCTCTCCCTTACGAGTATATATATATAACTTTCCATGGACAAGTTCGCTATTGGTGGAATATTATTGGATTTAACATCTATATATTGAACAACTGCTGCAATTATAAACAGATGAAATGCTCAGTTGTCCTGTCCGTTGTCTTTTGGAGTTGTCAGCTCCATTTGTTGGTGATTTTTTTAATTAAACTTTTTTTGCTACTAAAAGAAATTCGATTTTCCTAGAAAAATTTCCGTGCTAACCGTGCTTCTTTATTATTATTTTTCCATTTTTTATGATTTTTTTTAAATTTTACAAACTTTTGGAGCACCCTGTAGTTTTATATCTGGCCAATAGGGATTACCAATTAGTGGTATTGGTAAAACTAATTATTGCCTACATAATAAGCAAAGGTGAGGCACTACTCCTATAAAATAAACCCATCGTAGATCATAGGCGTACGCAGAAAGTTCGTAAGGGGGTTATAGACTCAATGGGGGGTTACAGAGATACAACTCGCATATTCCTATGTTAAATATACAAAATTTCATTGCAATGGGGGTTACAACTCCCATCAACACCCCCTGCGTACGCCAATGTCCTAGATAAATGTTATTTGTTGTTCGCTGTTATGCGGTAGATTCAAATAACTGCCTTATACACTCACGCCAACTAAAAGACTAACTATATTATTCAAACTTAACGGAATTCAAAATATTTTGTCAACTAAGGCCTTCGATTTTACAATAAAATCTTTCAAAAGTTCGTAAAAAAAAAACATTCATCGTAGGTAAACATAAAAATTAGTATACCCCAGCGCAAAGGCTATTGTAGCAATTGCATATAATGCTTATTAGTAAGCGATGGTATAGCAGAAGCTGTATATAATATTAACAAACGTTACATATATTATATCTAAAAATACACTAAAATATAGTAGTAACGGATGCAAGATGATACTATAGTTTGTTCGCGGAAAGTAAAGACCGACGATATCGTTAGAATTCACGGAAATTGATGTCACAAACGGGCTAGTTTATTACAGCAGAGGGGAGGACGTCATTTACGAACTGGTTTTCAGCGAACGTTTGTCTGCGCCAAAAACCAGTTCTGAAATGACGTCCTCCCCTCTGCTGTAATGAACTAGCCCGTTTGTGACGTCAGCTCCCGTGAATTCTAAAGGTACCATCGGTCAACTTTCCGCGAACGAACTATACGTTGTAGTCGATGATCTCATCCACGGCTTCTCTGGCCGCACTATATGACGACGCTATCGGTGTCGTTAGAACACCTTAAGGAAATAAATACACTTCTCTGGAATCTCGATTTATTTACATCGACTATATAAAATTCTCACACCTCTAAACACAATAGCAAACTCAAAGGAAAAGTAAAGAAGTGTTCTACAAAAAATTCAAACAGAAGCAATAACCTGACTTCGTTTCGCGCGATTTGATTTTCAATTGAAATAAATCCAAATACTGTCAAACAGTGTTTTGAATTAGTTAACTATTAAATCGGATAGAACATAAATCAAATGTAAGCCAATTATTTCATAGTATTGTTTACTTTATTACATAATCTGCTATACTTTATATATACTATGATGAGCCTAACTGCTATAGCACTGGGACGAGATGATGAGTAGATAACAGTGTCTTTATAACGATGGTTTTACGGCTCAAACAGGACTACAACGCGTTAGGTGCATGCTGCTCCGGGATCTAAGAAACAATTTTCCGAAGTAATCCGACCACTGCTATAGCACTGGGACGAGATGATGAGTGATAACTGTTTGTGGTTTTACGGCTCAAGGACTACAGTGGTCATGCTGTGCCGGGATCTACAATTTTCCGAGGAATCCGAACCTCTTAAGGCCTAGGGAACCAAACCCCGGACTACAGTGAGCCAGTAGCGATCTCTATAACGATCTCTGAGTAAGCGTTCTTTGCACCATTGGGAGTCGAACTCAAGTTAACGGCGCACTAGGCGAACGCGTTACCACACTGTGCCAGTCTGTGGTCTAAAACCACGTGATTATAAGAAGCCAAAAGTTGAATCTTATGTCACTTTCAGCTTTGGATCCATTCTAAGAAACTTGAAACGATCTTCGAACGCGAAATTAAACGAACTAAATGGCAAACTCCTTTTCTTTCAGAAATTTCCTTTTAAAATACAGTAGAATTTACCTAAAGTGACCATTTTTAGGACTGAACTGTAATGATCCCCATGGACAGGTGATCACTATACTTGACAGACTTTGATACAAGCATGACTTGTCCCTGCCGGTTCTCTCTCTCTCTCTCTCTCTTATAAAAAGTTGTCAGTTTATTCAGGTTGTCAATTTACCAAGGTAATCATATAACCATATTCCACCGTCTCTACGAAACTGTCATCCAATGCATGTTTTAAAATTGTCCAAAATATTAAAAAATATATTGTAAAATATAGATATATAACAAGTCAATTAATTAAGACAGTTAAGGAATATACAATTGGAAAGACGATGTTGTTGTTCCAACTTGAACATTCTGTTTGAAGTTAGTTTATTGTATATCTGGATTAACTAAATATCGCCACCACGCGAACGTAAAAGAGCATATTTTCTTTTGTAAATAAATGAAAGCGGCGAGTCATTTTCATCAAAATAATTTCATTGCAAATGTACGCATTCCTTGACGAATGTCTTTTAGACTAGAGGAAGCATAAAATGCAGTGAGATTCATACAGATCATTCATGCGGTGTCTAACTAGCAACCACACTGCTTATACACTGAAGTGCCAGAAAAATTGGCACACCTACGTAATATCGTGTAGCCCCCAACCCCACGCATGCACACAGAAGTGCCGCAACACGACGTGGCATGGACTCGACTAATGTCTGAAGGTATCCTGGAGACAATTCACACCAGGAATCCTGCAGGGCAGTCCACAAATCCATAGGAGTGCGAGGTGGTGGAGATCTCTTCTGAACAGCACGTTGCAAGGCATCCCAGATATGCTCGATAATGTTCATGTCTGGCGATTTAGGTGGCCAATGGAAGTGTCTAAAGTCAGAAGAGTGTTCCTGGAGCCACTCGGTAGCAACTCTCGATGTGTGGGGTGTCGCATTATCATGCTGAAATTGTCCAAGTCCGTCGGAATGCACAATGGACATGAATGGGTGTAGGTGATCGGACATGATGCTTACGTATGTGTCACCTGTCAGAGTTGTCTCTAGACGTATCAGGGGTCCCATATCACGCCAACTGCACACGCCCCATACCATCACAGAAGCTCCACCAGCTTGAACAGTCCCCTGTTGACATGTAGGGTCCATGGATTCATGAGGTTGTCTTCATATCCGTACACGTCCATCCGCCTGATTCAATTGGAAACGAGACTCGTCAGACCAGGCAACGTGTTTCCAGTCATCAACAGTCCAATGGCGGTGTTGGCGAGCCTATACGAGGCATAAAGCTTTGTGCCGTGCAGTCAACAATGGTACACGAGTGGGCCTTCGGCTCCGAAAGCCCATATCAATGATGGTTCGTTGAACAGTTCGCACGCTGACACTTGTTGATGCCCCAGCATTGAAATCCGCGGCAATTTGAGGAAGTGTTGCACGTCTATCTCGTTTAACGATTCTCGTCAGTCGTCGAAGGTCCCGTTCTTTCAAGGTCTTTTTCCGGCCGCACCGCCGTCGGAGATTTGATGTTTTACCGGATTCCTGATATTCACGGTATACCCGTGAAATGGTCGTACGCGAAAATCCAAATTTTGTCGCTATCTCGGAGATGCTATGTCCCATCTCTCTTGTGCCGACTATAACGCCACGTTCAAAATCACTTAAATCTTGATAACCTGCCATTGTAGCGGCAAGAACCGATCTAACAGCTTTGCCAGACATCTCTTGTCTTATATAGGCGCTGCCGACCGCATCGCGTTACGCTGATTGGTTGCAAAGCTCCGTTATTTGCATACGCACGCCTGTACCTTGCATATATGTTTTGATCGACAACCCACACCCCGCCTCGGCACTGATTACTGTTCAAGCGTCCTGTCTGGGATCACAGCGCCGCCACCTTCGGCGGCCACCATTCCCATTAAGCATTTGCGTAATAACACACACACACGCCTGTACCAGTTTTTCTGGCACTTCAGTGTATATTCTACTCGTACTATAATTCTTGATGTAATTGAATAATTATAATATATAATATAATATATGATTTAATTCAAAAATATTTGGCATTGCCAGTTGGTCTTATTTTCCATTTTGGTATGGCTCGCTCCTAATATTTTTTACCATGTTTGGCGCAGTATAGCCCAGTTGCTCTTGCGCCATAAAAATCCAAACAAACAAACAAAGCTTAACCTGCAACTATTCTTTTCTCTGGTTATCATTAGTCACATAGAGAATTCTTGTACGAAATATGAAATACCGAAATTCAAACGTAATCGTAAGATCGATTTGTTTTGTATGTTTGTGGTTTTACGGCTCAAGGTCTGCAATGGTCATGCTGTGCCGACCTACTGTTTTCCGAGGAATCCGAACCTCTGGACCTACAATTTTCCGAGGAATCTGAACCTCTTAAGGCCTAGGGAACCAAACCCCGGACTACAGTGGGCACTGCAAAGATCGATTTGTGCTCTCCTCTCCAGTACGAATATATCTAAAATTACCATTAAACACAATTAGACTCTGGCGAATATAATAATATTCGGATCATAATTACATTGTTAATTTTGTTAGCCATATTAACTCTATTATCTACATATATTAACTATATAAACTTTATTGTCTATATATATTAACTATATAAACTTTGTTATCTATATCTATTAACTACATAAACTTTACAATCTATATATGAGGCCTTGAAAACAACAATGGTACAAGTCCATTTTTGCTTAAAATGAGATAAGAAAGGATTTGCGTCCATCCAGTTTCGTGTTGGCCAATAGTAACGTGGTGCTATCCTGCAACAACTTATTACACTATGGTCATATACTAGTGTTGCAAGCAACAAGGCAACCCCAGAGGGTACTTCCATGGACTTAACTCAAAAATTTCATTTTTGTGACTTATACCACTGTTGTTTTCAACGCCTCACATATTAACTATATTAACTTCATTATCTATATATATATTAACAATATTAACTTTATTGTCTACATGAAGTGAAGGAAGGAAGGAAGGAACGTGGTGCATAAGAACCTTTAAATAAAATATCAAATAGAAATGGACTGTTGACAGCAATAGCACAAAACAAAAAATGATATGGCTACTTTGCTTGATTATGTATACTCGATATGTGTGTACTCAAATGGCAACTGAGCATAGAAGAAAAGATTTTCTCATTAACAAAGATTTATATCCATCACAATATATATGAATTTTTTCATCTGTGTAAACACTGGCTTGAAAAAATGGGAATTATTTTTTCTAACTGGTAAAAAAAATGTAGATAGGAGAAAAACGCATTATTTAATCTTACAAATGGTTAAATAAAGCTTTCTAATGTAATGTAAAAAGAAAATCCTTCCATTTAGTAATAATTTCAGTATTTATAAAAACATTTACACATTAAAAAAATGCTATCCATTTAACTTAACAGAGCAAACGCTTACAATTTGCGATAAGAGTGGCATTTTATTTATTTTGTTATGACTTTACACATACACCTCAGTACTGATGAAATCAAAGCCGTTTTAAATATAAAGTTCGTCATCAGTTTTTGTCCACGGTATCGGTCGTTTAATCACCACCGAAAAAAATCAAACAACTCAGAAAAATATCGAGCCTATACTTGTCCTCAAAATTTACGTAGAGATGATGCATTTAGCTAACACACGAATAATTCTTGTTTGATTTCGATGAAGACCCAGCTCTTACCTCTTGTTATGCAGATACGTAGTCCGAAGTTTAATTGTTCGTTAATTAATTTAATTAATCTTTTTAAAAGTTCGGATTTCTTAGAAAACTGTAGGTCCTAGCTCAGCATAGTCTTAGCCAGCCTTGCGTCACAAACCGCAACGGCAAATAAAAAGTTTTTTAAAAGAGACAATTTTCAAACCCAGCGACCCCCAGAAATTCTCCTACCACTTTCAAATTCGCTAGATTTAGTTCGACTATAAAGTACGGTTGATTAGGTGGTGGACTATATGGTAGGGTAATCCACGGGCAATAGGGGCCCCGGGCCGATGGGCCCTCATTAGCTACAGGACCCGCGCCGTCCTGTAATCCAAGGTATGCCCCTTTGGAAGGACCCTGTTCGCCCCTGGGGTAATCTCAGTCGCCTGCAGCGTCCCAACATTAAAACAACCGATAAATTCCTACCTTTGCTCGGCAGTTTAAAATTTTTAAATGTCGAATGGTTAGATAACAAAAAAAAAACGTAGATGTCGAAACAAATTTAAACAGCTTAACAAACAGTTATTTCGACACTGGCGTAAGGTTTAAAAAACACGACGTTTCGGGAGCCAACTGCTCCCTTTGTCAAATGAAGGCAGAATACTGACAAAGGGAACTTGACAAAGGGAGCAGTTGGCTCCCGAAACGTCGTGTTTTTAAACCTTACGCCAGTGTCGAAATAACTGTTTGTTATGGAATCTCCTGGTGAAACTCTGTATTGTTTCGTTTTAAACAGCTTGTCTATTTATTTATACTCATACAAGTCGAACACTACGCAAATTAACACACCGCGAAATAACCGGTTTCGGAAAGTACGCTTGTAAGTGATTGATCGTTTGTTATCCATAGCTCAGTTGGTAAGAGCACCTGCCCGAATAGTAGAAGATCGTAGAATCGTGCCCTACCAGACGCAAAAAACATTTCTTTTCTTTACGAACGTTTCACCATCTAACCATGCCATAACATCGGCGTTACTATTACTACGCCTGAAAAAGTTGACAGAAATAGTTTCTTAATCTGGTCTATTACAAGAAGGAAGACATTTTTTTAGCTCAACGATAAATAGATAATTACATGAGATATTGCATACGATGATAAAGCAAGTAAACCTTAAACGATGGAACGAAATTTTCAATGAAATGGCAGAAGATTTTGTGTTTCGCCGCCTTTAAAAGACTGATCAGTTTCTCAAGCTAGTGAACATTATTAGAAAACACATAGAAACGTTTAAATCTATTAAATCGTATAAAACTTACGTGAAAACTTATAAGAACCTTGTTAATTTACGTGAAAGATTAAACTTTTTTAATTAAAAGTTTAAACTTTTCACTCAAACAAAAATTTACTATTTTTCCAAGAGGACGTTAAATTTCTAAAGTTTTGAAATTGGCAGAAAATCTATTAACGGAATTAGAAAAAAAAATGTTTTATCAAGCGCAAGCAGGTGGCTAAGAAACGCTTTCGCGAATATGACATATATTTCTGATTTTATCGTTTAGTGAAAAAGACAGTGAAATGTAGCGTTTTCGCTTCAGCCGACTTCAGTTTGGACGCAGAGAAAAGGCTTCATTTTATTAAGTTACTAACCGAAAACAAATTTTGACACAATTTAAAAACCTCGTACGACCACGCTCAATAACAACCAATTCATGTGGAAAACATCATAGATTGTAGGTTTCATGACTCAAAAAAAAAACGACAACAGCGATGAAAACACGGTTGTTTTTCACGAACTCTTTCGTCTTCTTTTAATAAAAATGTCTCCGGTTGTTTTCCTTTCAGTTTCTGGATCCTGGAAAAGTTACATCAAATTAATACATTATTTAAGGACGAACTTTAAGGACTTCCCTTTCATCGGCAAACCTTTAAAATTGCATTATATTCTCCCAATTTCTGCGAATTCTATAGAAAATGAAAAAAAAATACGTTCATGTCTAACCTTGGGCAAAATTCGTAACGTTGCCTTGAGTGCTCTCCAATGTGATTGGACATTCTGCATTTCGTCATAGTCATCGTTTCTAAGTCATTTGAAACGATTTCTCGAGGGTACTCCACCTCCACATCTTTTCTTTATATTTTTATAGTATAATATGTATCGTATATATATCGATATTTCAAAGAATTCAAAGAGTCTTCGAGCAAAATAAAAAAAATTAGTTGCAAATATTCTTTTTGTCACTTTATGCATTAGCTGAGATATAGTTTGCGGAAGGTGTATGCTCCTTTTGATATGGAAATTAATTTCAATGTGAAGTACGTCAATTAAACATAATATACTGCATAGTTTAGCTGAATTTATTACTATACGTCAATTTAGACATCATTTTTTTATGTAATATACTATTTTAATCTCTATGCTGTATACCACTCTATACTTTGTGAAATATGCCATTTAATATATCACCTTAGGTGTCACTACATAACGTTACTTACGGAATTTTTTTCTAATGTTGCCAAAAAATGACTGGCAACAGACAAAGTGACCAACCGCCATGTTGTTTACGGCATTTTTCGTGGATCAGTGAAGGGAATGTATCAGAGAAAGGGTTGTGGGGGAGACGCCGCCAACCTCGGGATACGCCCTTGCTGCCAGTTCAGATAGTCTTTGAGTTTCCGTGAATCAGTAAAATATTGAATCACAAAAATCTTGCAAAGTTGGAAAAGTTAAAAGCGAGTACTCACCTAGTTCTTGGGGTGTATGTTTACTAATATTAAATATAAAATTGAAAATAATCTTAATTGCATACATAATCCATAAAAAAAATGTCAGAGGCTCAGACATTTTCTTCGCCGCAACGAACGAAGCACAGCGAACGTGAAACAAAAAGAAAATGACGTAGTGTGACCAGTTATCACTGCACCATACATACGTTTATGACGTCAGGATGTGTGACGTCACAAACCAATCTAATGAAATTTAGAACGATTCCAAAAGGACAAAAAGAGAAGTAGGCAAGTATCATGCATTAGCGCCATCACTTTATATTATATAGGCCCCTTTAATCATTCGTTTTATAAGGACACAATTCTAATGATAAAAGGAAAAAAAGAAAGAGGGAGGGAGGAAGGAAAGAAGGAAGGAAGGGGCGTACTTTATAGAATATTTATTTGTACCCTTCCTAGGGTCAGTACAATTTTCCAAATATTAGTTCACGCATGGAAAGGTTTTTATTTAGATTTTTGTACGGCAACTAATGATGACTAATATTTTGGCACCGACATTTAAGATCAAACTAGAGCTTTTGCAAAGAAAAAGAGAAAAAAACACTGTTTCGGCCAAGAGTCGAACCTGGGACCCTCCATATAATCCGGAGAAATCGCACAAATAAAAGAAGCATCGTTCTAGTGCGGGTAAATATTGCGTATACGGTCTACATTGCTAAAATTTTCGCCAAGATGTTGATGCTTATGCCATTACGGTTTCCTCAACTCTTTTTCTTATTGCCAGCTTCCCCAGCAGCATTGCCGGATTTTTTCGGCTCTACTTCACTATTTCTAGTGCTTTTGAAGTTTTTCTCATATCAGTGGATACCTAGTTAGTGGAGTGACTGCCCCCACACATACCCCTTCTGGATACTGGCATTGAAAGTAAACAGACTTAACCTCCTGAATCAATATTGCGTGAACAGTATCATTTAACCTCTGGAAAAAAAAGCAAATTGCTCTAGAAATAGCGCAAAAAAAGTACTTCGACGTGTTCGCGAACACTCCCGAACCTTCGAGAAAATTGTACCGTTAAAAGAATTCTGGGAATTTTTCATAGTTGGAGTTTTCTTTTGGCATTCATGGCCTTTTGACGTAAATTTAATTGCTCAGTGTGTTCTTCAGTGGCATGTTCTTCCGTAGCCTTTCTAGCATCGGTAAAACAACATAGTTGGTTCTTTCCTGGATTTTTTTTGAAGTATTGCCAAAAACGAATGGCAGCAAGCAAAGTGACCTTCCGCTATGTTGAAATTGTTGGATTGTTAAATTGTTGTTTGTTGAATTGTTGGGGTTTGGAGCCCTGTAAATCCTGTAATGAGTGAAGGGTAAGTAATGGAGAACCCTACATCCACCACTTGGAGGTAAACCGCCTCGTGTCCGTTTGGAGCACATTCGAGTTATGTCTGAATTCTAAAAATGGCGAACCAGTGGAGAGCGATTCAGTGAAGTGAAAAAGCAGGAAGTACTCATCTAAATGATCTTGATCGGTCGTGTGTAGCGGAAAAATAAACTTTATGGGCTAAAAGAATGCCGGAAACAAATTTTGTAGCTTATATGTATGGCAGCAGCCTACAGAATAGCAAAATGGGATTGCAAGTACAGAAGATTGCGTAACCCTAACATCACATGCCGATCTACTAAATCTCCCAGACAATTTCAGGAAAAGAGAGAACCAGGCACCAACTATACAGTTGCGCCCCTGCATCTATTAAACTCTGGTTTTTGTTTTCTCTGGCGAAAAAGCTGTTGTGAAATGATACAATGAGCGCTTTTAAAAACGTGAGTATTGTTTTTCCTAGAAAAATTCTGTAAATTTTATATTAAAAATTGATATTTTATTATTTGCTGCCGAAAAAACAAAAGGGCGTCCATTTTCCAGAGCGACGCTAATTAGAATGGATAGGGTTACCCTTTGGCGAGCGCCGTTTGGCATTTGGTGAAATTTTTTGGCGATGTGGTACGTATACGCAATATTAGCCAGTTATTTTTTGGGTATTTATTTTTCTCCTTTACGAAATCTCTTGTTTGAGCTTAAACGCGGGTGTCAAACTATTAATCATCAGAGGCATTATTATTCGAAGAATTTTCCCCATATGTACGAATCGAGTCATCTGAAGTACTTTCTCAAATTGCTAAATAAATAGTCAAGACCCTTACACAACATAATGGAGGAAGCTTAGTAATTAAGACCAGCGCGCCACTGGTGACAGATGCGCCAAATAAAATTGATGGCTCAAATTTAATGATGCCTTCCGTCTGGGGTCGGACGAGAATCAACAAACTCCGATATATTAAGATGGGAAATGAGATAAACATCGATGTCATCTAGACAGGGTAAAGTATTTGTAGAGACTGTTTAAACAAAAAGAATGTACTGGATCATCATCTGCACGGAGAAATTACTGCTGGAGGCTCGTATGCCATGCGGCTAAAAAGTCTGGTAGTTTCTGCAAATTCGGCAAGATTCCGAGAAAGGTCGCCTGTCAACAAATTTGGTGGAGCTGCAACTCGTGGCATTAGGAAGAACTATAAATAACTTCGAGGGTGAAAATTCAGGCAATTGTGGGCAAAACATTGTCCGTTCCAATTATTTATCCCCATTTGAAAATAATACAGATATATAAATTGTCCACTGTGATATCCAAGTATAGTCAATTCTATAAATTCCCTGTTAGTCGAAGTCGGAATCGTTGAAATTTCAGGGAAATGAAGTGTAATAACGCTTCAGACGTTCTTTATGATGATATTATACTGATCTTCGTTACGTTCCATAATTTGTTGAAGAAGAAAAGAAGACAATTCTAATAACTGTCATATTTTTTTAATAAAACAAAAAGAGAGTAAAAGTAACTTAAACTACAGAAGAAACATTCGAAAAGGAAAACAAAACAGAAAATTCATTTCAAACGAAACTGCTGCCATGAGACAATACAAATTAATTAATATCACGAGAATATCGATAACAAAATATTTCGTCAAATAGATTTACAATTTATAGCATTCACGGTATTTCTGGACTTCACGTGTAATCTCAACATTGGCTCCAAAAATGTTTTCTATATTCAATATCTAGGAGGTTTGTAATTCTGACAGTTAAATTAAATTTGCAACATGCATAGCTATCCCCAAAAAGATTAACTCTTTATCTAACAAACTAAAAGTATATGTAATTAAGATCCTCTTTAAACAGGAATTATAAGATAACTATTCCAGCTGTATATAATATATACCTTGGAACATTTATTAATCTAAATTATAATTATTAATTTTTACTTTCAATAAATACAATGATGGAAATTTTGAAGAAATTTAATTTTTTTTTTTTCACTCTTCAGTCAATTAATTGTGGAATGATTTGCACATATGAATCCACTTTGCAATTTGTATGGTTCTACATTCAGATCTTCATGGTGTAGCAGTTTTCCGTCAGTCAGTGTATCTGATATATTTACCGGCGCAGCATGACCACTGTAGTCTTTGAGCCGTAAAACCAAAAAACAAACAAACCCTGATATATTTAAACTTATATATCTCATTTTTTACTTTAATTCTTATGTAGATGTAGAGTTTTTACCGAAATCCATTTCTATCGGATTTTGTGTGTGTGTGTTAGAGCCCTGCATGCGCCGCCCCCGGAAATGTCTACGCCCACGCATGCGCTTTCGAATCAAGTCAGCAAGTTCGTAGTGTCCATAATGGAATCCTGCAAGGGCACGTCAAGAAACTGCCCAGGCCCATCCAGGTCCGGGAACGAGCCAATCCTGAAGTTCGGACTTACGCCGACCGGGGCATTTTCATTACAGGCCCGCCTTGTGCAGGGCTCTAAAGAGTGTGTGTGTGAGTTCAGCAATTGCTTCTATTGTATTATCCTCCTCAAGTACAGGCGCCGTTAGGGGGGGGGACAGGGGGACCCGTTCCCTCCAATGTTGGTATTAGAGTTCCATGTCCCCCACCAATTTCAAACAAAAATGCCATGTTGTCCTCCCAATATTTTTATGCTGTCGGCGCCCATGTCCAAGTCAAGTTCGCTTCTTAAAGTCTTCCCCCGTTTATTATTCGGACTACCTCTACTCTTGCCACGAGATTTCGGTCCAGTGCTTATCTGGCATGATTTTTTGATTTATTTATTTATTTTTTTTTAGTGTATATCCTAAATAAAGCTGTCTTTTGCCTAATTACTTCTGGCACGAGTTTGGGCCACAAATATTCCATAATTATATATTAGTTACCTAATTTTAGCTAGTTTATGTTCAATCATAAACCAAAGTACTGATAAATAGGACTGTCATTATTGTTGATTATGGTTCAAGAGAGTTTAGAAAAATTGTTCACTGCTAGGACACTGTATTCCCAGTAAAGGCTTGCTTAAAAGAGATATGGCAGTGGTGGACGCGCGGTAAAATTAGGGAAATTTCCCATCCCAAAGCTATAAAACTACGGAAGACATCGGTTAAAATCAGCAAGGGTTATAACGACGTAATTTTGACGAAGTTTGATTTTCCATTTTATTTTTTAAGTGCGCGGTAAATCCGGCGTCCCAAAAAGACTTGTTCACTAAAGACGGTTAAATTGAATTGCACTTAATTATTAAATAAGGCAACATCCATATTTTCTTCGCTATATCAGTAAACTGCTAAAATGTGGGCACATTATAAAGGGGTCCTTTTCTATTTTCCATTTCACATCCCAAAATCATTTTCTCCACCCGCCTCTGATTAAAGAGGAGGCATAAGGAAAAAACTCGTATTTGCATTAATGGTAAAAAAAAAGTTAGAGGAGAAAAGTGCTAAATAATACGATTTTGCGTTCCGTTTCATTAATTTAAAAACGGCAAATCCTTCTTACAAATGTGCAAGAACATGCACTAGGCGCAAGAAAATGTGTTCTATTTTATGCAGTTTACAGCTTGTCAAACGAAAGAATTTTGAAAATATTCTGAAAATTAATTCTGCGTGAAGGGGACTAGAATCCGGGACCTATTGGCTGGGAAACAAATGACAGCACCTGGTCACTATATAGGGTCACAAGTACGAACCCCGGCATGGGAAGGCCTTTTTTCTTCTTTGTCACCTAAAATCAAAGGTTTTTTTTCCTACGAAACGAAGCAACACTCGAATTAGATGGGAAAACGCATCAAATCAGTGGCGAATCCGCGAGAAGGGAAATTAGGGAGATTTATCCTTCCAAATCAACAAAAGTTCGGTGGAAATCGGTTATAACGAGCGCAGATTATAACGACCAACCGCATATAACGACGGAATTTTTACAAAAAGTTTGATTTTCTACTATCTTTTTTAAAGTGCTCGGGAAAGCCGGCGTCCAAAAAAGAATTTGCTCACTAAAAGCAGTTAAATTGTATTGCGCTTAATCATTATACCAAGCAAAATCCATATTTTCCTCACTATATCCGTAAACTCGTTACATGCCAGCTCGTTATTAGGGGGTCCTATCCTATTTTACATTTCACCCCTCAAAATGCCTCTCTGAATCCGCCTCTGTATATGGGAATATTTAAACACAGTACCTATACCTTCACAAGCTTCAATTGGCGGGCTATATCCCACAGTGTCGATGTTTTTAATTCTTGAAAGGTAAACTACTTCACCGAGCTCTAGCTAAGATGTTTATCTAAAACGCAAGTCAACAAGCGCCTCGATGAATCTGTCATATGTAGGCTATCTTCTTTCCAATATTCGTCGCCACTTCTCACTACCCGTATAACATATCCCCCAGGCTTCCAGAAGTCTTATTCAACAAAATCGACGTCGGTAAATATAGATGGTTCAATATTTCTCTTCTATTATCTTAAACGAATCGAACTGGATTCTGCCGTCTAACTTACTTCTGCATAAATCCAGTGTTGATACGTACACTACTATATTTCACAGTCTAGCTCCAGAACGAAATTTCAGATGAAAAAAGAATTAATATGTTTAACATCACAGCCAGAGCCGTAGCCAGCCTGGGCTAGAGGGGGCTGAGACCCTGGAAACGTGGTCAGCGTCCCCTCCGAAAAATAGTTTTTCAAAATAAAATATCTTAGAATTTTATATTTTGTATAAAAGTGTACATGACAGTGGAAATTGTTCTTTGACGTTAAAAATATATTCAAAATACGGTATATCTTGTGTACATTATGCATTTTACAAAGATTTGAGTCTTTATGTACTCTATAATAAAGATAAGGGAAATTCTAAATATTAGTATACCTCTGTAAGTTTTTAATGCAAAATTTAAGTTAAGAAATTTATTCATTAATGTTAAATATAATAGCCTACTTAGATATTTAGTATTATTGAATATATTAATAAAATACATCAAACATTAAACAAACTATATTTAGCCCCCCCCCCCCGTAGCATTCTAAGACCCCGTAACAACCGTCTAGCTACAGACCTAATCACAGTTCGAAAAAGTATTCTTTTGTGGCAACCAATTTTTTTATGTCTTAGAAAAGGTGAAAGTCTTCTGAGTAATTCGGGTCTTTTAAGGCCTAGCAAACCAACCCCCGAACTACAATGCGTTCGGGTTTGTTTTTTCGGGCAGTTGGTAGTTGAAACTGGGTTAAAAGTACGCTAGGCGAACGCGTTACCACTGCACCACAACAAGGTCTGCGACAAGTAAAAATTCAATGCGGGGAATAGAAATGAGACGGGCTCAGCCCGGGCCCGAAACAGGCTCGGGCTCGAGCTCATAAGACAGATGCAACTGAAGACGAAAACTTACTTTTCTATATTGAAATTTCGGGCTTGGGCTACAATTTTCACAAAGAATTTCAGGCGGGCCCAAAACTGCAAGTCTTTGGCTTCGGGCAGGCTCTTGGTTTGAAAACTGAGCCTGAATTCATCTCCAGCGGGCAATACCATTGTTCAAAGTGATATCCTCGTAAATATCTAAACTATTTCAGACAAAAATCTATGAGATACAGGCCTGCAGCCAAGTCGGGACCAGCGGGGACTTGTGCCTCAGTCGCCCCACATCGAGCTATTTATATATATAGAAAAATCCCCGTGTGCCCCATATTGGTTTGCTTTGCCCCAGTTACTCCTCCATCCTGGATACGGGCCTGGTAAGATACAATTTTTTTTCCTATGTCCATCATTTCTAGCTATTTTAAGCATATTGGCGCCTAGAAGTTCTACACCGCCAACTGAAGGCGAAACAGTATCCCAGTCTTTCCTACAACAAGTGTGGCAAATCTCTTGTTGAACGAACGAATGAACGATTTTGTCCATCGCTCATGAATGAGAAGACCCGTTAAGAGTGTCAGTCTTCAAATGATTTGACACACCAGTTTCTACATAGGGGCACCATACAGGCGACTTGACACCACCTCGCGATACGTTTACATAGGTTCCTTGGCGTCGAAAACCAAACAGAGCGAGCCAGAACGACGTAATTGTACCCACTGATCCCAGGGTCCAACTAAATTGGGGACCAAGGCACAAAGAAATTTTGAGGGCCCCTGGCCTAATTTTTTAACGCACGCAAAGATTATATATACAGGGTGTTCAAAGAACTCAGCATTAAATATATATTTTCGTAATCCTTCGGCCATACCGAGCAAATTTGCAAATAGTTACCATGGTCGGAAATCAATATTTAATAAGGTATTTCATATAGTATGCGGACCAATCGTCATACGCGAGCTACTCTAGAAAGCTATTTGAGGCGTTAAGGTGGATTTACTGGAAAGAACATAGCTAAAAGCTATACATCATAGAGCTTTGCGGGTTATTCCGCAACGTCTGTTTATTAAAAACACTTAACGTTTCACTCCGTGCTATGCGGAGCATCCTCAGAAGTAATACCGACCAAGTTTCCCTCTGCAAAATGCAAGACTTTCACTTGGTTGCTCGGCAGAAAATGAGTCTAAAAAAATATGAAACCTATTTACAGTAGGCCTACTATTTCCCTGGGTTTCTCCTGATTGGCTGATTCATTGGTTGTTGAATGACGGTCCTCGCTCATTGGCAAAGAGGGTGGCGAGTTTAGATTGGCTGAAAGAGGCCCGAATTTTTTGTGAATTTTTAGGCAAGAATTCCAAATTGATGGAACATTAATGGAGTCTTCTCTATTGAAATTATTAGGACAGTTTTTAATGGCCAAGACTTCCATGTATAAGCGTGGCCACATAGCTAAA
The DNA here is from genome assembly GCA_006491805.2 of Dysdera silvatica. Classification (NCBI taxonomy): domain Eukaryota; kingdom Metazoa; phylum Arthropoda; class Arachnida; order Araneae; family Dysderidae; genus Dysdera; species Dysdera silvatica. The sequence continues at coordinate 124,165,422 of QLNU02015003.1, read as the reverse complement.
GCTCGTTTCCGTTGGTTCGCAGAGGGTTTCCGGGAATTCCTACTTGGCACTTTAGCAAAAACGGATAGGCTATGTTTTCACGTTTTCATAACCGAAACAATAAAACAAGAGCTAAAATGTTAAAAACGATTTAGAACTTTTATTAAACATTTTTCTCTCCTTGCGGCGGTTTGGGTAATTTATTAGTGCCAGATTCAGTGACAAGGGCGGTCCCCAAAGGGTACATGTTGTATGCGCCGCGTATTCTCAAAAAATTTTGAAAAATACGGAGTACGCGCCGCATACTCTCAAGGTCTCAAGAATTGTAATGTATTTGCTGATTTTGGGAAAACTTTCAACGAAGTTCAACTTTTTTTCTTTCCTTTTTTTTTCTTTTTTTCTTTCTTTCTAGTCGTTTACGAAGTTGAAGGGAAACAAATGAGGAAAAACATCCTGAACTCCCCCAAGCCTCAAAATAATATCCTGCGTACGGCTAGGTGAGGAATGAAAAACTGATGACAGTGGCATGTGCCACCTTGGGCTTGGATAGGCGATAAACGACCAGTCAAATGCCAGTCAGCGCGGCGCGATGACGTCACCAAGTCCAGTAACCCCTCAATTTCAATACTCTTCAATTAAGACAGCACCGCATACTCTCAATAATTTTCTTCAGGACAGCCCTGTCTACGACCTATACATTTCGTCCATTAGACGAATGATAGTCTTTAGGATCTGTCGTTTATAATATAGCCTTATTTATTGAAAGGTAAGGAGGAAACAAATCAAAAATTAGTTAATTTAGTCAATGCAGCCTATTTTACCCCTTCCGAATAATTGTGATTCATTTGATAACTCATAACATTGATAAAATGCTCGAATCAAGTTATCAAAGAACCTTAAATGACGCCGAAGTAAAAAAATAATCAAGAATTATTAGGCTTCCTTTGTATAAAAAGCAAAATCGATAGCAATCTAATATTCACACACTTAACTTTCAAATAATAATTACGTTTCTTTAAGTTGTGAATAAATTTATTTATTTATTTATTTTTTACAGTTTGACGGTTTTATTATGTCACACACACACACACACACACACACACAACCAAAAACAAGGTTACTTTTTTCTAAGCCATATTCTGGAATTTCCAGAAAAACGTCAACCTTTCGTTTCAGAGCTGGGAAATCCTTTTCTTTTTCATTCGGCAACATATTATCTGGAATATCTTATTAAATATGGATTTCCGACTATCATTTGCAAATTTGCTCGGTATGGCGTAACGATTACAAAAATACATAGTTAAGGCGATGTTCTTTGAACACCCTGTATGTACAGGGTGTCTGTTAACGCCCGGAAGAAATGTACATAGCGCTATTTCTTGCAAAATTCTAAGCAAAAAGTGCTATGCGAAAATGCTAAGAAATCAATATTTTTGGAGTTATTAACCAAAAATATCCAGCCAATTCAAAGCTGAAATCCAGACAATCAGAATGAAATTTGACGATCCTTTTCTTGACGAAAACCACTTACGCAAATCACTAAACCCCCACCTCTTGCAATAAAAAAAAAAAGCGCAGGAATTGGAGAAAATGAATTCCCCTTTTCAAGAACAACCCACTTTTACAAATGCTGTAATTGCAATTTTTGTTACTATAAAACCTAGCTTTTTCCAGAATACGTTTAAAATACGAAAAAGGTATGTAAATACTTCACACACCTTTTTTGCCATAAACAATATTATTTAAGGTATATTTTTTCTAAAGGTAATCACAAAATCATTGAATACTTCATATACATCAATATTTGCATATCATTTAAATTTTTTAAAAATTTTACTATAATTGATGATACGTAACGTAGTATGACAAATAGGGACGATACTTATTTATCACCGCCATATTACGATTTTATCAAAAATAACGTGCCGATTAACTACATTATTTTAACACATGTGCCTTAACATCATTATAGAATTAGATGATGATGATCATTATAGAATTAGATGATGATGATCATTATAGAATTAGATGGGAATATATTTACTTTATTATGGGTAACAGTATTAGATGATTTTCTAAAAGTAGAGTGTTCATGCGACTTTTTGCTTTAATGGTTTAATTTTGCTTTTTGCTTTAATGGTTTAATTTTACTTTTTGCTTTAATGGCATGAAGTTATTTTTAACACAGACGGATATGAATGTTCAATATGGAGAATTAAGAGGCGCTTATTGATTACAAACAAGTTTGTTCATGAAGGATGTGACTACATATTTAGATGCTTCAAATAAGGAAGTAAAATTATAAATAGCGCAAAAATTATGCTTTGGGAAAAAATAATTTGGCTTGACCACAAATTACATTTTTGAAAAAAGCGGATTACTTATTTCCCTACACTAAAAAATGAAGGTGGCAAAATTTAATTCTCGTTCTTTCAACCGGTGATTTTTACAGCAAACAGCTGTAAATTTGATGATTTTACAGTATTTGAGCAAGTTCGCATTAACATAATTCTCAAAACTGCGCAAGGGATTAGCTGCGATTGAATCGATTGTGTAATGTGACTTTGGAACTACGATATATTTAAATTCAATCGCACTTATTACATGTCAAACCCAGCCCAATGGACTCAAAGATTAAGGTATCGTCACTACTGGATTAATGAGGCTGCGACAAGACCTACAGTTTTCCGACGGTTCCGAATCTCTGTCGCTTAGGGAATTGAATCCGGGGGAATCCAGCACATTCGGAGAAATATTGAACTGTGTAAATTCGTTTTCAAGGTGAAAAGTCAGCAAAGGTCATGCTGCGACAAGACCTACAGTTATCCAACGGATCGGAATCTCTGTCGCTTAAGGAATTGAATCCGGGGAATACAGCATCTTCGGAGAAATATTGAACTGTGTAAACTCGTTTTCACGGTGCAAGGTCAGCAAAGGTCATGTTACGACAAGACCTACAGTTTTCCGACGGATCCGAATCTCTGTCGCTTAGGGATTTAAACCCAGGGAATCCAGCACGTTCGGAAAAATATTGAACTGTGTAAATTCGTTTTCAAGGTGCAAGATCAGCAAAGGCCATGCTGCGACAAGACCTACAGTTTTCCAACGGATAGGAATCTCTGTGGCTTAGGGAAATGAATTCGGAGAATCCAGCATTTTTGGAGAAATATTGAACTGTATAAACTCGTTTTCACGGTGCAAGGTCAGCAAAGGTAATGCTGCGACAAGACCTACAGTTTTCCAACGGATCCGAATCTCTGTCGCTTAGGGAATTGAATCCGGAGAATCCAGCATTTTTGGAGAAATATTGAACTGTGTAAATTCGTTTTCACGGTGCAAGGTCAGCAAAGGTCATGCTGCGACAAGACACACAGTCAAGGGCGGACGCAGGGAGGGGAAGTCACAGGGGTCATGACCCCCAAATATATTTTTTCACTGTAAAAAATTCCAATTTTCATGATAAATGAAGGGTGTTATTCCAAGACCATGGCAAATTCTGTCCTTAACCCCCCAAATGAAAGTCTGTGTCCGCCACTGCCTACAGTTTTCCCAAAAAATCCGAACCTCAGCTGTCAAGGGAATCACCCCCCACCCCCACCTTCGTTGGTCCGGGTTAGTCAAACCCGGATTAACGTCACGTGAGCGAACGAGTTATGACTGCGCCATTGCAGGCCAACTGCATAAATACAAAGCATTGTCGATATGTGCAGGCGTATTATCGAAAGAAAATAACTCAATGATGTTTGTTTGTTTGGCTTTTTTATGGCGCAAGAGCATCTGGGCTATACTGCGCCAAACATGGTAAAATAAAGAAAATAACTCAATGAACAATAATGATATATTTATTCCAAACGTAACATCATCATCAACACACAAGCTCTATTTCATATGGTACGTAGCTTTCAGCTCTAAAGCTGAAGTACATCCTGGTCTATAACCAAAGTGCAGAAATCAAGTACATCAGCTATACGACAAAATTAACAATACAGTGGCGTCAAATACCAACACACCTAAATGTACAAAACATGGGTGACTTAAATAGTCTGCACTGCGTGTCATGCAATATGGCCTTCAAAACCGTTGTAAAAAATGGTTAAAAAAACACCAGAAAAGCCTAAAAAAATGGTTAAATGGGCCGAACATGTTGTGAAGATACTTTGCTGAAGTCTTAAAGCGGACGCGAATGGAGGGCAGGATATTTGGACATCGACTGAGAGTCTTTCGTAGTGAACAGACAGCAAAATTGCAAATTTCGCCAATGGATAATTTCGATCGCCAACAGTATCGGGATAAGTCGCCAAAATTTTGCTTATTTTTTTAGAAATTTACAATAACTTCAACAGGCGATGTTCAAACAAAGTTATGTACTTTTATTAACCTCGGAGCATCTATATATATATATATATATATATATATATATATATATATATATATATATATATATATAATTAAATTTTAGAAACACAATTTTTATTTTAAAAATTAAAAAAAAATTTCAAATTTGAGAAGTGGGAGTAAATAAGCTTGATAAAAGTCATAACTTTTTAAAAATTATTAGCATCTAGAAAGATTAAAATGTAAAAGTTTTTATTTTTTTTAAACAGTAATGAATTTTTTATGTTCAAAACTAATAATCTTGTATTTTTTACATTAATATAAGCATAGAATTCTTATTTAAATGGAAATTCTGGATATTCTTCTTTTATTTCTTACTTTCACCGTTAATAACGTCAACAATAACACCTATATATATTTTTTTTTTGGGGGGGGGTGCATTGTCATGTAATATATCTACACAAAATATGCACATTTCTAACAGCATACAAAGAACTATTTCTTAATAAATAACACTGTAGTAAAGATACACTGCAGTATTTAATTAAATAACACTGTGTAATGCACAAATAATTAAAACAGAAACAAATTTAAAACAATTAACATAAAATTAAACCTTTGAAATGCACAAAACTTAAAAGCAGGTACAGAAGAGCTCAATTTGTGCAAACAATTAAGCTTGATTGAATTTAAAAACGATGCACAAAATCTATACGACTTCCTTTAACATGTCAACAACCCTTTCTTTTACTGACAAATAAAAATGATATTTATAACCTTGGGCGGACTATATAATATACCAGGGGTATAAAACATTTTAAACAGCACTTTAATCATTGATTTAAAAGAGAGATTATTATTGTATATTATTAATATTATTGTGTATGTTGTTAATATTATTATTGTATATTGTTAATAATGTATATTGTTAATATTATTATTATTGTATATTGTTAATATTATTATTATTGTATATTGTTAATATTATTATTGTGTTAATATTATTATTGTATATTTATTAATATTATTATTGTATATTGTTATGTATATTGTTAATATTATTATTGTATATTATTATATTAGTAGTAGTAGTATTGTTAACTGTCAACCTGGAAGTACACTCATTAGACTGAAAATCTGAAATTTGACTAGAATTCATATATTTTTAGTTGTTTTTTCTACTTTTGCTTAAAAAATAATTTTTACACTATCTTTTTAAAGTAAATGATGAAAATTTATAAAGTTATTTTATTATTAAAAATTTCAACCAAAAAAATATTGAGGTAGAAGGTTTAGAAAATTTACGTGGTTGATTAAATTTTATTCCAGGCTCATGGGCTCCTTGGTTAAAGAGGGCATTTAACTAAAAGCAGTTATACGCTAATCTGTGTCAATAATTTTTAAAAAAAGTTACATATTCCTTTATTTGAAAATTTTAAACACATCAAGAGTTCTGAAATTAATTTAAATTTTGAATATTAAAATTTTTTGAAGAATTCAGTTCATGTCGAACAATTACTTAACACTAGAACAGGGACGTCATCCAAATGTGAACTCAGCTAGCTTCTCTATAACCATACACAACACCAAAATGATTTCCCCGTTCATAAAATAATAATATTCGGAAAAGTGATTCGGAAAAAATAAATCTTGCAGCAATTCCCGAGTTAAGAATTTAGCACTAAAATGCGCTAAATCTGGACCCACTAATGGTTGCAACTCAGCGACAAATAACACTAAAAAATAAAATAAAAAAATAATAAATTTAACACATAAAAATATCCCAAAGTTTGCTCTGGAACTCCTTTTTATTGCTAAAATAACTGAAATATGGATATATTTGCGAAATTTCACTAAAGTTTGGCACTGTCACCATCAAAATGTCTAAACCAACACCAGGTGTTGCCAACTTGAAGAAAATATTGTGGAAAGCGAGCCCATCTCTATCCACTTCTTTAGGCTTGGTTTAAGTCTAAAGCAGGGAGGGGTCTTTACCCTTTCACTTCCATAATTTGATTAAAAGGAATCGCCCAAGGACTTAAATAGATAACAAAAAATTTCCCATTTTCAATTGCTTTATGTGCTTATTACAATACTAAAAGCTTACTGTAAAATATATAAGCCTGTGTAAATAACACCCAATTACATCAAGGAAAAGTATAAAAAGGGAAGAGCCGAAGAGACTTGGGACCCCCCTTAAAGTTTGCACCCCTGATCGATACACAGGTTCACTAAGAGAGTGAGGTTTTCGATTTGTGATTTTGGAAGCACTATGGTCTTCAAATCTGGACATAATTAAGCTCAAGAATTAGCACTAAATAAAACTAGGGACATTCTGCTTTTTTCCAAAACTGATATTTTCTCTAGCGCATTCTAAATTTATTAGCGCTAAATTAGCTAAGTAGGCAATAGTTATAGTCACCCACTAATCTGCGCTAAAGCTTCCATTTTTGCTAATATACATAAAATCCATCAAATCACATTCAATATACCCATGAGACTGGAGATGACTACTTTTAGGCACAACACAGAAAAATATCTATCCCTTGATAATGCAGTATTTACTAAATACTGCCTTTCTTTTAAGGACACCTTTCATTTTGGGACGAAATTCATGTTCCCCTGGTTCTTCTATAACTAAACAAGAGGCTGGTTCGCCCTTTCCCCGGCTATACGATCATTACCATACCAATAATTCTTGAAGAGTAATTGTCAAAATAATGAAAAGCTAATTTTTCATCGTAACTTCCTCCTGAAACTTATAATTAATAATAATAAAAATTAATTACAGTAAAATTTCGTTAAAGGTGACAAAAAAAATTTCATGATAAAACTAATTTGTGTTATTCGAAATGAGATTGTATTACTAAGTTATTTAAATTTGATGTGGATTTAAAAAACAGTTTGTGTTGAAAATGATTCACGTTAAACGGATTCGATGGTAGTCCATTTGATGATATAATTAGTCCGTCTGGGAGGAGAGACTCCAATCACAGAAATATATATATTTACCCGAAGGCGTGTATTATACATACCATATATTGTGCATATGGTATGTATAGTATATGGTATGTATATATTATATATATTGTGTATATATTTAAGGTCTACAAGGCAAGCCTGAAACAGCAGGAGACGAGAGCCTAGCATAGGCGGTGTAATGCATTAAAAATGGTAGGCAAGGTGCCTGGTCAGTCTACAGATGCTACTACAGCTAAGCAGACAACATAAGCGCCATTTTGCAATACACCATACTTTCACATCCTGCTACTTCAATGTATGACACACAAAGACCTTTTCGATGTCGCATGTCATATACTCCTTTATAAATTTCATCAGATCCGCCAGACAGACAGACAATAGAAAGGAAGTTCTTACAACAGTAAAGTGAAGAAACAATTGGTGATCCTTGTATTAACACACAGGTAATCTAAAGTTATAGCATGAATAAACAATAATCTCAAGATTGCTAGTGAAGATAAACAATTTGTGTTCTTGTCAGTACATTTCGATAAACAATAACATTAAAATCTATAGCATGGATAAACAATGACACTGAGGTCCATAAACTGGATAAACAACAACACTGAAATATACAGCATAGGTAAACAATAATGCTGACATCTATAACCTGGATAAACAATAACACAATCTACAGTATGAAGAAATAATTCCCTCATAACTGGCAGCGATTGACAAAATACTTAAACCTTAACAATAAAACGATAATGTAGATAAACGAAATAGCATAAATAAACAACAGTTCTGAAATAAACAACAGGGAGTGTTGGGGGAAACTGTTAGTTACATGCCACTTTTTTCTTTCTTCATAAAATATCAGCTGAGATTAGAGCGTTTTCTAACCTTTCTCTCTCTTGAAGAGACCCTTAAAATGACTTCAATCTTAGGGTCCATCCCTACCAAAAAAGATGAAAAGTTTAAATTCGTTAAGTAAAGATTTTAATAGTAGTAGTATTGTAGTAAAGATGAAACGACACACTGCGCAAAATATTAAATAAAATAAAATACATTAACACAGTTTAAATAAATAATATAAATAATAAATAAATGTATTTATTTAAACTGTGTTAATGCGTTTTATTTCATTTAGTTAGTAGTAGTATTGTGAGTAAGAATTGTTCTCTTACAATCTTTACTGTGAACGTTTGGTTTAAAGGTTCATTTTCAGTACAGAAAGAAAAATTTGACATTCTTACCTTTATTATTTCTATAAAATGTGTATAAGTCCATATGTGTATCGGGAGTACAATATATGTATAATTTCAAATAATTAAAATTTTCATACTTCAAAAACTTCTTACAACCTGTAAGTGGACCGGGAGACAGTGTAAATTCAGATGCTTGTATCACTGAGTAGCTATTTCAAGAGATGACTGTCTGTCTGTCTCAAGACTAAAAGGACCATCTCAAATAGAAGTGAGGGCTTTATGGTATCCAAACCATGATACATGTAACCAAGCTTTCTGCAATTTGAAGTCGCTGCAGTCACTCAGTGTTTCCAGTGTATAGCTGTGAGATATCAGAAGACAGTTCACTCAGAGAATGCAAAATCTGAAAGGACCCGAAGTTTTTCAAACATCAAACAATTATTACTATTAACCTAACTGAAAATTCGGCACTTTGAATACATTAATGATCTTGATCTACACCCCTCGCAATCAGCAATTTGCATCTCAGATGCCTATTACCTTAAATAGGAAAAGCGGAAAATTCTTAAATCAATTTTGTAGAGGACTTGGAACGAAGAAAACTTTGTTTGCTTCGGTCTTCGTTTGCGCAACAGCTGTTGAAAGTATTATAATCATTGTCGTAGCTACTAGCCTGGGGCCTACAAGGGAAGAGGACATAACCACCACCCTACTGTTCCTTACATACTTCCATTCATTTACGATTTTTTTCCAGTGGGGGAGCTGACACCTCTAGCTCCCCCTAGTTACACCAATGACGATAACCGAAAGAATACAAATACTAAATAAAATATACGTCAAATGTTGCGGAAGAAAATGCATTACAGTTACAGAGCTGTCACAAACTTAGACTGTTCTATATATTAACTACATACTATTTAAAAAGCCTGCATGAGAAAAAGTTGGCCTGGTGGATACATAGATTATATATCGTAACATCATGCATATGTATGTATATAATATATATGGGGCTATTTATGACTACACTAAAAAGATCTAATGATATATATATATACTAGTAAATACGTAAGCATATTTCTCTTAAGCAAAAGCTCTGACAGTTTTTGGTCAAACTGTTACCATTGGAAGAAATCTTTAGCTCTCGTTGGAAGTTAGTACACTTCTAAATATCTAAGTTATGTCAGTGGGGTCAAAGTTCAAGCACCGTAAGCATCTGCATGCAGAATGACATGCATACTAATGAAATAGTTTGAAGTACCGCCGTCTACTGCAATAGATAATGAATACCTAAAACAACAGTGATATTAAACAATTATCATAAAATTGGGCAGATATATCACTAGTATTAATCCATCTTTTATTAATGTATATATTAATAATTAATATAGATTAACATGCTTTGTTAACATTGATTCGTCATAAAACGTATAAGTAATACTGATTATGTATGCTACTAAAAATCTATGCGAGAAGCCAAAGAAATAATAGCATACACATAAAGGGTATGATTTGTGGTAAGTGTATTCCATGATCGAGTCTAAATATTAGATTCGATAATGTTCATTACCTATTTTCATATCTATAGGTATGTGTATAATATGCACGATATACATCCAGGGCTGGTTTTGGGTATATGGCCACCTGGATGTAACAGAATTATGGCTATCATTGTGAGTGTTTTCATTAAGTGCTAATATAGCCACAGGATGGATGTAGCCACCCTATCACCTTAGCCACTTGCATGCATACAATACACACTACACATCTGCCACAGAGAACCAACCCTGTATGTATATAAAATCCAATTGGTAATTAACGTACATTATACTGTTATTTAATCATATTATACATCCGGTACATTATAATGTTATTCAATGTTGTTATACTATTATTCAATGTTGTTATAATGTTATTCAATGTTGTTATAATGTTATTCAATGTTTATTCCAAACAGATTCATATTTTTAATACCTTTTTCAGGATGCCAACAATGCCACACCTAACCCAAAACTAATTCCCAAAACTCAGTATGCAACTATTTTTATAGCAAACTATTACAGCATTTTTTAATTTTTTAAATTTTTGCTAAATTGGGAAGAAGGAAAAAAAGACACAGATGAAATACAGCTAAGATTTGACTAAAAACATAGAAATTCCATAGACGTTTGCAAGCTTTGTATTAAATTAATAACTTGTCCTTGACTTTTGGGACTTTTTCACCATTGTATGACCCTCCTAGGATTTTTATAACCTGCAACAAATACAGTAGAATTCAAATTATCCAGACATTATTTATGTGTGTCGTTTTCCAGTTATCCGGTTGTTGATTATCCGGGCCATCTTCTAATTGTTCGGATGTTGTTTGTTTGTGGTTTTGCAGTTCAAAGACTACAATGGTCATGCTGCGCCGGGACCTATTGTTTTTCGAGGAATCCGAACCTCTGGACCTACAAATTTCTGAGGAATCCAAACCTCTTAAGGCCCAGGGAACCAAACCCCAGACTACAGTGAGCAGTACGATCTTCGCGAGATCTCTGAGTCAGCTTTCTTTGCGCTGTTGAGAGTCGAACCTGGTTTAATGGTGCACTAGGCGAACGCGTTACCACACTGCGCTACTGTAGGGCACACCGAATTATTCAAACATGTCTCAGTCCAGATAATCAGAATTCCACTGTACATTGACTTGAGTCAAAGGCAACAAATGCTTGACACATGGTCAAAAACATGACCAACACAAAACTCTCATTTTACCTTTTCTTTGTATTGGAAGCCTTTGTCCCACTACAACAACAACAACTATACAATAAAATTCATTTAAATGACATAACCATTAAGTAACATACAATTTTTGGCTTCAAATCATAATTATGAATAACATTTTCTCACAATTCGGTATCGGATTGGTCCATTATCAAAAATGAAATTGTTTGACACGTTCAATTCCTGTTCCCTCGTTAAACTTCTTTGTCGTTATTTTCTCGTAGCAGGTTTTCAAGCTCGGTGGGAGAAGTTATGGGTAGAGAGCAGGTATTGTTTAGACACACATATGCAGTGGCCTTCTCGCTGTCCTCGGGTAAATTCAGGCATTCTAATTTCTGCTTAAATACCTCTCTGGCCTTGGCATTGCACACGATGAGGGTCTTGAACGGCAAGTACTGGCAATGCACACTTTGCAGCAGTTCTTGCATCCCGGGTGTATCCTCATTTCCGGTGATTATAACCTATGAAACACAACGCCGTTGCAAGTACCGTAAATAAAAATACAATGACATAATACAATTTACAGTTTTACGGCACAAGGACAGTAAAGGTCATGCGGCACAGTGACCTACGGTGTCCCGAAGAACTCAAACCTCTGCTGCACAAAGGAACCAAACCCCAGACCACAGTGGGCAGAAAAACAGTACACGTTCCACAATACCATTAGGAGTCAAACTCAGATCAGTGCATGGGCGTCCACATAGGGAGACAGGGGAAGATTGAGCTCCCTCCTCTAACTGTTATTTAAAATTTTGATTTGCCTGAATCTACTATGCATTTACTTTCAAAAGTTTTACAGTCACATTTTAAAATAAGGTACTTTTTTAGCTCATTACTATCTGTCAAGGAGTATAAATTATTTTCATAGTAGTTCAGTATCTTGTATATTTACTAAAATCTTTTACTTAGGAGTACAATTTTGAAGGATGTAATGACTTTTCTCACGCCCCCCCATAAGTAATCATATCGGCGCCACTGAACAGTGAATGAATGAGTTACCACATTTAAAGAAATGGGTCTGCATTTCCCCAAGGATTCCAAACCATTTAAGGACTAACGAACCACATCCTGGATTACAGTGAATAACTGCTTGATAAACATCTGTTTGGGGATGTGGTTGGTTTGTAGTTTTATTTAATACCACTGAGCATTAATCCAGGATTAATAGTATGTTAAGTGAACATGTTCACACTACACCCCCACAGGGTCAAACACATTATGAAATTAAGACTGGAAGAGTGACGAACACTATGCAAATATAATAATGATGAAAAATAAACAACGTTTTTTTGGGGTAGTTACAAATTTAAAAGATGGAATGGTTAATCATGCTTATTGTTAATTATTCACTAATTTAGTTAATGGTAAATTATTCCTTAATTTTGTAATCGGTTAATTATCACTAAATTGGTTAATTATCACAGAAAACAACACAATACAAAAGTCAGCACGTGTGTTGTTTACCTCTAAGATGGATAAGTTAATGGCATCATCTAAGATGGGAGTATCGGCTAAAATAACCTGCGAAATCACTATACACTTACACACAATCAAATTAACCAGTATTTAAGTCCTACCCTGTGAACTTGTAATTCAGATGTTCATGTAACCAGTAGGGCAGAGTCTATGATTTCTCCTCAAACTAGGAAATTCCACGTTAAAGTTTGTTCATTTGGATTTTATGGGTCACGGACAGCAAGGGTCACGTTATGTCGAGACTTACAGATTCCCGAGGAGCCTGAACCTTCTAAGGCCTAGAGAACCAACCCCCAGACTACGATGAGTCTGTAAGTGTTCTTCTTTGGTGCAGTTCAGAGTCAAACCAGGGATAATCACACAACAAGCGAACAGGTGTTACCACCTCAACACCGCAGCGCCTCTAACTTAAAATAGACCAGGCTGTGTGGGAGAATTAAATCCATGGAATACAGTCCCGATCATTTGTGTTTTCTGGCTTTTTATTTGTATTTTTCCACATGGGGACAGCTAGTCATGTAGCGTCAAGGTCTACAGTTTTCTGAGGAATCTTGTTGCCAAGGGACCAAAACACTGGACAACAGTGGGCAGCAAAATGACGTATATTCTATGGCAGTGGTGAGCAAACTATTTTCATTGCTGACCCCCATTTTGTGCAAAATTTTGTCGTGACCCCTTAATATCACGGCCCCTGGACGAACTATCCTATACTTAAAAAAATTCCTTTGAATTTGGCAACCCACTAAAATTTTCTTGCGACCCACAGTTTGTGCACCACTGTTCTATTGTATGGTTCCCACTCTTTTGTCCTGGTGAAATTCAAGGACTTTTCAAGGACCAAATAATTTTTTCAAGGACCTTACATTGTTACTACATTGGAAATAAGGGAAATATCCCTTTTTTTTTCTTTTGCCAAAACTTGAAAAAAGGTTTTGGGAAACATTCAAGGACCCCCTTTCAAAGGACCAACCACATTTTTGGTAGTTTTCAAGTACTTTTCAATGGTCCCAACTTGGTAAAAAAATTCAAGGACTTTCAAGGACCGTGAGAAGCATGTATTGGTGTTGAACTTGGGTTAACAGCGTAATAGATGAATGTCTCGCCTCTGTGTCACTATAAAATTAGAATTTAGTTACATATAATCATGTTTTCTGGCTATTACTAAAAATGTCTAATTGTGCAAGGCAACCCTGAGATATGTTTTTTCTTCTTCCTTTTGTCTCTCAATTTCGTTTTCCAATTCCCCATATATCTGTAAACATCTGAGATCACATGATAGAGGTTAATTATTATGTGTAAAATTCTTAACATTAATTTTGCACTGAAAACTTGTAAAGGTATACTAAAATTCATCCACAATGTCCCCTTCTTCTTGCTGTTGCCTAGATAGGGACTTACACCTTCGTAAAAAAAAAAATGGCCCTGATTATGAGCCATATTATATCCTCAAGGTCAATCCACTTGTCTTTTACACTTAAATCTAAGACATGAACTATTGAAACCGTAAACTGTTGAAAAACGGACCATAATATTATTAATTCTATACCTGCTTCGTAGGCACTGCATAATACATGAGGCCACAGATCATTTCAGGTAAGGCTAATGGGAGTTTCAGCAGACGATGACTGTAAAGTGAAAGGACACGGTGTGCTTTATCTCGCAAAGAAGTTTCCTCCAGCATATTTGCAAGACGAAGTAAATTGGTTACAGCAACGGAATTGGGGTTCGGTTCAGCTCCATCTTGATCTAAATGAAAGGGTTAAATTAATGGAATAACGGATTATTAAGGTAGATTAATGGATAAAGTGAGTTATTGAATGTATAAAATGGATTCTAAGGCAAGAATATGGTCATGCTAGATGAAAATTCATAATATAATGAAAATAATAGGTAAGCACACAAAATAAAAATCTAATAGCAAAAAATTTTCTCAAAGCTATAACCAGAGGATGATTTAGAACATAAATGTCACTGAAATTATCTACGTAACAAATAAAGAAAAACTCGTATTTCTAAGTAGAAAATCTGCAGAATTATTAAAGGTTAAACTTCATCATCAACGAATTTTTATCCCCGGTTATGATGAGTTCTTATTTGACAAAATATTAGCAAACCATATCTGGGCACCATATCTGGAAAAAATTAAGTGTGCACACATGAATTTGCTTTGCACAGCACACACAAACTCAGAATTTAATCGAAGCACTATCTCATTTTTACAATTTATAGATGGCCCATATTTATTTGGCGATTAACTCCAGAATTTTAATTATATCTCAGCAATTGTTCCATATAAAAACATGCATGAAACCTCTTATATTTAACGAATTGGATATAGGGCAATACTTTGTTAATTGAAAATTGTTTGGTAGACAGCCATTTAAAAATTTAAATTTCAAATTTTTATGGATATACCCCCTTCCCACCTCCAGGAAAAAAAAAACATATTGAAAGTTCTTATATAAATAAAAATCTTTTTTCTTTGGGAATTTAAAAATCTTTTTATGATGACCAACAGTTAAAGAGATAATTGCAGTAATTTCTATTCTGAATCACCCTGTATACAGAATAGGAAAAGAAACAAATAACAGGATTATGTACAGGATAACATTAAACCTACAGCAGTTAAGAAATGTACAGATTACAATTCAGAAATCAATACCTTCTTTAAGTCTTAGGACAATGGATGAATCTGTAGACACACTATTGAAATAACCGCCATCAATGGTATCCCAGAATAATTCATCTTGAACAATCTGTAGACGATGTGCCCACTCCACGCACCAAGGATCGTAGCTTGCCTCATATAAATCAAGCAGACCTCGAATAAGGAAGGTGTAGTCTTCAAGAACTCCTGGAATTGGCGTTAATCTATACAAATAAAGAGAAAAAGCAAAACTCTCTAGCAAATGTTGCAAATTAAATCCAAATACTTCTAAGATTATTTTATAACCGAATAAGAAGGCATAGAAAACGTTCTCGCATACAGTGGCAGATTTACAGACAGGCTAAGTACGCAGATTTACCAATAGGATAAGTAGGTGTATTTACCTATTCCTTTGCCTAAGGACAGCGTTTTCAACCCCCGAGTAGAATTATTCATAAGGGATGAATTTCAAGGTATAGGGTAATGTTTCTCAACCTTTATGTAGATGCAGCCTGGCAAATTATTTTTTTTTTTTTTTATAAGATGAGGACCCGGCAAACTCTCTTTTAATAAGACGAGGCCTGGTCATGACAAATTTACTCGTAAATATCTTCCATTTTTTTTAAAGTTCGTACATTAAGCTATCATAGGTATAAATAATTACGGCAAAATCATGAAGAGTATCGATACACTCCTTCTATTAATACACACTTTTTCTGGTGCACTTCTTTGCTGACTGATCACCAGCATTTGCTACACAAATGTTATTCCATCCACTTTAAGAA
Organism: Dysdera silvatica; assembly: GCA_006491805.2. Lineage (NCBI taxonomy): Eukaryota > Metazoa > Arthropoda > Arachnida > Araneae > Dysderidae > Dysdera > Dysdera silvatica. The sequence continues at coordinate 124,149,271 of QLNU02015003.1, read as the reverse complement.
AAGAGAATGCACCGCACATTATTGTAATCGGCTTGCAGGCATTTTTATGAGAAGGTCATAATGAGCGTTATACCCTTTCTCAAATGCTAAAAGATTTCGATGTCTGAAAATTATCGATCATTCATGAATACTCGCATGTTTTAAAAATACATGGCTTGGTCATTGGCAGTTACTGCACAGATATTTAGACGTTCTGAGTCTGAGTTTTTCGATGCGTTCGCAACTATCATTCTCCACAGGATATTTCTAAGACAAAATATTTTTGCGTAGAAAAATGCTCAGAAAACTAAAATGACGAATTCCAGGAGAATTTCCCATAGCCCAGTATAATTAATGTCGAGGCCCGGTACCGGGCTGTGGCCCAGCATCGAGAAATGCTTGTCTAGGGGAATGGGGGTTTAGGTTAATCTAGGCTAGTCTAGGGAAATGGGGGTGAACTCAAATTACAGATGATACTGCTAGCCAATAAAATCTCAGGTGGGAGGGAACGGCACCTTGAGATATGGTGAAAAAGATTTATCTGAGTTCTACAATGCACGGATCATGGTGGACAGGGACCCAGAGGCATAGCCAGAGGGAAGTTTGGGGGTTGTAACCCCCCATTGCAATGAAATTTTGTATATTTAACATAGGAATATATGAGTTGTAGCTCTGTAACCCCTCCCATTAAGCCTATAACCCTCCCTTATGAACTTTCTGCCTACGCCACTGGAGGAACCTAGTCTTCTAAAGAACCCAAACTAAAGGTCTAGGGAATCAACCCTGGACTACAGTGAACAGTTAGTCGGTAAACTTTCTTTTTCTTTTGAGCATTTGAAAGCCAAATTTAGGGTAACCACACGATCAGCAAACAAGTTACGACTGCATCACCACAAGGCCCTGGTGCAAAGGATGCATGGGCAAAAAAGACTGAGAAACACTAACCTAAGGAATCAAAATTGAACTGCAAATCAGTGGAGAAAAGCAACAGATACCGAAGGAATTGAAGCCAATTTATTTTACGCCATAGCCAAGTGGGCTATTATTATACCAGTGAAAGCAAGCACTGAATATAGCAAAAAAAAAAACAAGATAAAAGGAATGTATTCAAATATTAGTTAATGAAAGTAGTAAACATAGAATTAAAGTTAGTTAGTAAACATGGACTTACAAGTTAATCAGTAAACATGGACTTAAAAGTTAATCAGTAAACATGGACTTACAAGTTGATTAGTAAACATGGACTTACAAGTTGATTAGTAAACATGGACTTACTCATTGTTTAGAGGAAAATGGTTTTATTTCCCGCCCATATGACACAGGTTTTTTTTTAAAGAATAGAAGCTATGTACGCAGAATAAATTCATGAAATCAATGGAAATACATCGTTTTGAAATTGTAGACATGCGTAAAGAGAAGTTTTAATACATTTATCTATCAATTATTCTGCATAACACTTTAAAATCTTAGGTGGTTTTTCTCACATTTGTATTGTAGCACAGAAGTATACTCAGAAACAGCTACATATAGCACATTATATAAAGTAGAATTCCGATTGTTGGAAATGTTAATGACTGGAATCATCCTCTAAGAGTAGCGCTATGTGCATATGAATGTATTTTGTCCAGTAGTAATAGCTGCAAAACAAGCAAGAAAATGTGCTGCCACATACACAAGGAGTATCCAGCTGGTTTGATGTTTAGGTAAAGCTTGTGGTAGTTTACCTTTCTGGCCATGAGCCCCACCTCGGCCACCTGTTTTAGTCTCTCGCAATAGCATTAGTATGGTGGGAAAACTCTTGTGTATAATGCCCTGCTCCACCTATTTTATACATACTTGCAACACTACTTAGGAAAGCTTGTATATATATAGTTCGTTGAAGTAGTCCGATGGTACCGTTAGAAATAACGGGAGCTGATGTCGCAAACGGCCTAGCCGATTACAGCAGAGGGGAGGACGTCATTTCAGAACTGGTTTTTGGCCCAGACAAACGTTCGCTAAAAAACAGTTCTGAAACGATGTCTTCCCCTCTACTGTAATTGACTAGGCCGTTGGTGACGTCAGCTCCCGTTAATTCTAACGGTACCATCGGACTACTTTTCATGAACTGTCTGTCTGTCTGTCTGTCTCTCTCTCTGTGTGTGTGTGTGAGAGAGAGAGAGAGATATCCCTTTACTACTGGTGTAGCGTGACTTCAAAGATGTATCCCCTCCAATTGTTCTCCTCCCCTCTCGAATAAAAGTCACATTTCAATGCATATTATCATGATGGTGATATATATATGATTTGTGATAATTTTAAGCAAGGGAGGTGCAGGAATGGTGAACAATTGGAGATGGCCCATTTTTAAAGTCACGCTATGTTACTGCCCCTTACACAAATGAAAAATACATTAAAGACAACACCTACATTTGGGAAACAGTACCATCATCGCCACCTTTATAAGCACTTCGTAAGAGTTCCCCCGTCTCATTGTTATACATGTGCTTGTGGATGAATTGAGCAGCCTCCATCGCTCGACTTGTGTATTTGGCCTCATTAAGCACTTGAGCCGCACGTGCAAACCCACTAATCATCAATCCTAATGCAAAAAAAAAAAAATAGCTTCAAAATCATTTCCTATACAAACACTAAGATGCAAAATGAAAATATCTTTTGTGTTGAAAATGCTTCAAGGCCATACCATTCCAGGAAGCCACGAACTTATCATCCAGGTGAGGCTTTGGCCGTTGTTTTCGTATATCATAGAGCACTTTTCGTCCCTTGGACAAAGCGTCCCTTAACACTTCTAAAGAGATTTTGAGATCTTGTGCGCATTCTTCTTCGCTTTTTCTCACAATAAGTACATTCTTCATTTTCAATTCATCGTGCGGATCCTGAAAATTAGAAGACACAGATGCTCAATTAAGAAGAACATTATCTTCAATGAATTGTGATCACCGAGATTAGTATATGCATGGCTTATGAATAATTTTCATACATGACTTGTAAAAACAAATGGCAATGGCATTTTAAATTTTGCTAATTATTCGGCAAAATGCACGTATGTTTTCGATGAAGGCAAGGTCAAAGATCTCTTACGTTTCAGATGCGACAAAATTTGCATCCCAAAATTGAAGTCCACCCCTAGGAATCATTCTAATCAATGTCTACATTTCCCTAATGTACAAGGCATCCCTTCATTCAATGTGGAAAAAAAGGATAAAAACACTAATTTAAAACACCAGCAGTCGATGCAACGGACAGGAGAGAGAGACAATAATATCAAAGCAACTGAGTGACTGGGATGTACTCAGTCTTAAATAACTTAACCAAGAGATTAATAAAAAATTGTGTCCTTCACGATGAACAGACAGCAAACGTCATGCTGTACCAAGGCACACAGTGTTCCGAATCATCTAAGCCTCTGCTGGACTTGCCACTTCAAGTGTAAACTGGATATGTTGGTCAATAGAGTTGAAGAATTGAAGTGGTTAAGTGAAGTAGTGAAGTTACATTTGAAGTGGGAAGTAATGATAGACTCTCCTTCCTGGACGTGCTGATTCAGAGAGTTGGTCGTTCATTCCATACCTCAGTGTTCCATAAACCCTTTTCTGTGTGCCTTCCTCCACATGCTACGTCAGCACATCCTATTAGCCAAAAGATGTCTTCCTTTGTGTTTTTTTATCAAATGGGCTATCAGACTTTGCAGTACTGAAGAGTCTCTTCAATCTGAGCTCTCTTTCCTTCCTTTCTTCGCAACGTAGCTGCGCAACAGGATTTTCCCCATTCTGTTATTGACCATTTATACATCAAACTCCATCGTAACAATATTGTTTCATCTTTGATCCCCCTTAACACCAAATGACTACAAAAAAAGCAATCTGCGTTCCTTGTTCTCCCGGCGCATCGCCGGTTATTGCTAAGATTTTACTGGAATTTAATTTTTTCTGTTGTTTTCAAACCATTTCAGAAAATTCACTTTTCTCAACTCAAAGACAGACCCCCCCCCACAATTAAACAGTGGGGTGTCTATTCTATTCCTTGTGAATGTAATAAAACTTACATTGTCCAGACTCGTAAATCCCTTGACACACGTGTTAAGGAACACCACGCGTTAGTGAGTAAAGTCCTGGTTCCATTGATTCAAATTCTTCTGTTGTTAATCACAGTTATTTACATGATCATAGTTTTTTATTCAATGAAGCCGAAATCATCTTTCAACCTCAATCCCCTTTTGATCTTTTTTGAATCGTTCTGTATTTACATTAACAGGAAATTTATTGTAAATGACCTTGAAGCGCCTCCTGTACTTCGTTCAATATGGAGACCTCTGTTTTTGGATAACCGTAACATGAGCCATAGTAAATTTCCCATTTAACGTCTGGCAACTTCTCATAAGTTGTTTGCAATCATCCTGAAGAAGGAGGATCCATTATCCTCCGAAAACGTTTCATTTTTAAATAAATTTTAACTACATTTTATAAAACGCTGCCACTCAAATTGTTCTTTTTATATTTGGTGTAGTGTTTCCCGAATAATTCTTTAATATAAGTATTCGTGACAAGGATGAAAATACCCAGTAAGTCAACATACGATCAAACATTGTTGAGAGAAAGTAAGAAACGGAAAATGGTAGGTTATACTTTATGACTATAATTTATATGTGATTTTTTTCTCTGACAAAATATAATTCATTATTACCTGGTAGGGATCGACGTTTCCAAGTTCCAAAACGTTATAGTATTTACAAAACACATCAGCCAATGTCACGTCTGTTCCTTCAACTGTTTGTGGCAAATTCTCTCTCACCTCTTTCTCTGTCCAAACGCAAAACGCTCCTTCTTTCTTACGAGGAGCATCATGCCATGGAAGAGAATCTGCATCCTCGGCACTGTAGAAACCGCCACTCTAAAATGGACATAGTCATATTACAAACTAATTTAAAAGCAATGGAGGACAAACGATTTCGGATAAACAAACGCATCCTGTATAATTTATATGTTGAATGAAAAAGTAAAATACTTCGTACTTTACAATTAAATAAACAGAAACCTTGATCCCAGAGTCAAAATCAGTCACTCAAATCCGTGACTATTTCTTACCAAGCCACTTAAATCAATAAGTGATAATTATTTTATACCAAGTCACTCACATCAATATAAGCAGCCATCTTTCTTATCAAATCACATCACATCACTCCACTCACTTACTTACTTTACTTACTTACTCAAATCTGTAGGTGAGAGTATTATATATACACACACACTCAGATTATGCAGGTGACTGCTATCTATATACCCACTCCAATCTGTAAATGACAGCATTATTTATACACTCAGATCTGCAGGTGACTTATCCATATACCCACTCAAATCTGTAGGTGACTTACGTATGCACTCATTCAAATCTGCAGATAACAATGTTAGTTATACACTCACTCAGATCTGCAGGTGACTGCTATTTATGTACTCACTAAAATTTGAAAGTGGCAGAGTTCTTCATATACTCACTGACATCTGTAGAAGGTGGTGTTATTTATACACTCACTCAGATCTGCAGGTAAGAGTGTTATTTATATATTCACTCAAATCTGTAGGTGATAAAGTTTCTTACCGAATCACTCAAATCAGTAGACACATACTGAAGAATATCTCTCGCGACATCTGCAAATTCCTCATCTTTGGAAATCTGATAAGCTTCAAGATAAGCAACAGCCAGTTGCCCCTGATCATACAGCATCTTCTCAAAATGTGGAACATGCCAAAACTGATCCGTCGAATATCGATGAAACCCCTACAATTTAATATTCAGAAAAATTATGTTCGTATCAAAGAGAGATTTCCACTTCCCATAGAATATCTCTCCCTCCTGGAAGTGATCGAAGGATTTTTAGAACTAATTAAGAGTATTTTTAACGCTGATTAGGAAGATGTAAAGGCTTTAACCCTTCAATGTTAAGAAATGGCTTTTTTTCATGACTTTGAATTACAGTCTATACAGTCATTACAGTCTATTACAGGAGACTATGAAAGAAACATGCTCCTAAAATTTCTGCAAAGGGGACCGCAAGTGTCCTCAATTCTATTTTTAGACAAAAAACTGAAAGCCATATATCTAATGCACATAAAATGTTTGGAAACCATCGTAAATATGAATAACACTAAATTTATTCAATGTGTGTACATTCTTAATGGCACATTAGCTAAACAACATATGACCAAATTCAATACTAAATGAAATTTTTAACTTATTTTTTATAAGCCGAATCAGAATATTTTTCAGATAATCTCCCAGCATTAATTCACACGTAATAAATGCAGCACAACTTTTAATTTTTTGTCCAAAACTAGAATTCAGGTCACCTATAGTACCCCTTTTCAGAAACCATAGAAAACATGTTTTCTCTATAAATTTATAGTGTATCAGAGTAAAAGCAATAGCCGCAATCTGTAAAAAATCCCCCCTCCCCAGAGCGATTGAAAATTACCATCAGAAGCATTTAAGAGGATTTTTGACACTGATTATGAATATGTAAAGAATATTGCCAAACATATGCATTGAAGGTGCAACATCGGAAAGTGACTTTTCTTGGGACTTCAAATCATAGAAAATGTGTTTCTTCCATAATTCGAAGTCTAAACAACAATCACTTCTTAGTGTGGTACTTTCACAATTTTTGCATGCTCGTAATCAATTTCAAAAATATTTTTAATTACTGCTGATAATTTTTGGTCAATCCTGGGGTAGAGGGCGAGGTTTTATAAGAAGTGGCTGTCACTCTTGCAATGCATCTATAATAGAAACCAGTTTTTAATGATTTTTACAAAGGGCACCACAAGCGACCCCAGTTCTATCTTTGAGTATTTAGAGACTATGCTGCTGCAGCTAAAGCACCTAGACTAATGCTTGGAAACTGTCAGAAACAAGTTTAAAAAAAAATAGTACAAAGCATTTTTTGAAGTTGAATTTAAGCATGCTCCGAATGCTACCTGAGCATTATTCTGAAGGCATTAGATGCGGAATAGCTTCTGATTTCTTGTTCAAGAACGTAACTGGGGTCAACTGTGGAGCCCTTCGTAGAATTCACAGAAAATACGTTTTTCCTAGAAATTTTTGGTTGATTGGTTGCATTTTCATGGCACGAGGGCAGCATGGATCATTCTGCCGCAAACGAGGCAAGACCATACATTACATATGCTTTTAGAATTAAAACAAATTAAAATTATGATAAAAATGTATTAAAAATAAATTGAAACAAAACAATGCAATCCTAACAATTTTTAAGAAGTTGAATTTGAAGATGTCCCCGAAAATTAATCTATACATGTTATACTTATATGAGGTATAGTCTCGACTAAAACAGAAATAAGGTCATCTATGATCCACATTACAGGAGTCGTGGAAACATATTTCTCCTCTATAGACTCATAATTTTTTTAAGTTAAATTTGAGCATGTACCCAATGCTTCCAAAGCGTTAATCCATATACATCTGATGCAACATGGCTTCTAGTTTCTTATCCAAAAATAAATTTGAGGTCACCTATGGTCCGCTTTGCAGAAATCATAAAAAAACTTTTTCCCCAGACTCCCCATTCTAATTTGAAGTCCAGAAAAATGGTCACTTCCCAATGCCTCGACTTAAAAACTTTTACACATTTGTAATCAGTGCTAATGATTTTCGACCATTACCAGGCAGGATTTTCTATGGGAAATGGAAATCCCTCTTTCCAGAGTATTTTAAGTCACAAGTATTTACAAACAGTTACAAAGCCATTTTTATGGATACAATATAATGATTGTGCAGTATTATATTCAAATAAAACTAGTATTAAAGTACTACTACAATTAATAATAACATTCCAATATTGCAATAAAAATAAATCGTTGAATTCGTGTAATTACTTTAAAAAAATATGTCCTTGCAAAATACTTTGTATCATTTCTATGTATTTCCTCATGTTGCTTATATATGTACAATAAAACCTACTTACAATGAACCTGCATTTAGCAAGGAAAATATCGATTTTGTTTTAAATAATGATCAAGCACAATAAATTAAAAACTAAATCGCAAAATGCACAAGACTTTTGCAGATCCCTGGTTTAATAAACAAAGAATAGTCAGATTTTTCAAATGAAATGTAAAAATTTCTAAAAAAAATTTACAAAATGCAATTTCTAAGAAAAAAATCAAAATTGGAAAATTAAAAAAAAAAAATCAATCACTGAGGATATTCTTTTAATTAAGACAAAAATGATTAAACAAACTTTTTAGCGCTTGAATCTGGATATTTCTTGAGAACTTATATTCCTTTATGAACACATGAAGAGTTCACAATGAACATTCTTTTAAAGCAATAGATTTCACTGGTGATTATTTATTTAATGTGCTAAATGTTTTATGGTGAAAGGTACGAACAAAGATATTGCAAAACGAAGCAAACAACGATACTTTTTTAGTATCTCAAAAGATAATTTATTTTTGTAATCATTACTAATGCGAGTTTCTTTATACTGATTTTTTGTTTAGCTTATTGTATTGGAACTCGGGTGGTGAATAAAAGTTGCTCATTAAGTTTCAAGCAAATTCAAAATACTGAATATTATTATGTGCACGTTGCATGCACATGTCAACCATACATACCTTTTCAACATTTGGAATTTTAAAAAGGATTGAGCAAGAGATAGGACACAGCAAGCATTTTCGTTAGATCCAAACTCCTTGTCATTTATGCATGTGTGTATGTATGTATAGATATCAGCATTTATTGCATTATACCACTATAGTAATTATATTACCTGTGCCACATGATCACGGATTCCACCTCTGGCCATCATTTTCAAAGTGTGCAATGCCATTTCCAAGCTTTTTTTACTTTCTTCTGAATTTGGACTCTGTGCGTATGCCCGAAAAATGAAGTTGAAATTCACTAGAAAGAGACGTCAACTTTAAAATAATTCAACTTCATATATTTTGCATTGATCATATAGTAAGTTATTGCATCACACTCTTGGATAATTCTTATTGCTTTGCTTGAATGTAGAAATAGCGCCACCTGGCTGAGGAAACTTCGGAGCACTGTCGAAGCCTCCGAATTGTGAATCATAGGAATTAGATAACTGAGAATGACATGTCGAGATGCACTGCAAACTTGGCGGCTCTTTTCCTGATTCTGAGTATTGCTTTAAACTCATCGACTGTGTTATGATTTCCAGCAGACGATTGCCTTGTTCTAGAACTTTGTCCTTATTCTCCAGCCACTAAGAAATAAAACCAAAATTTGTTTCAGAGATTAGGTCGTGAAAAAAAATACTTTTCCACATCATCTGTTTAAATAGTTTTAGTTCTCTATTTAAAATATCAAGATGGGTTGAAGAATAAAGCTGGATCTGGACATACAGCTTAACGTTGTCTTCATAGATTGGCATGCACTATATATAACATACAGTCATCATTATAGGCGAACAGCTTAATGTTACCATAGTAGATCCACAGCTTAATATCATACAATACATGATATGCAACATATAATGTCATGATATACGAGTACAAGTAGTATACATCATGACAAACTGAGAATTCATAATCATCATGGCAGACTGACCATGCATTGAGTCAATACACTGACAACTGGACTACGGTGAACAGAAGGCTTATTATTAACATAATATATATATACAGTGATAAGCGAGCTTAACAGTATGGCAGATGGCATGCACACCATTCTTAACATAGTAAGGTTAAATGTGACATTTTAACATTAGCCCTATCACTGTTTTTTAACTAAAAGAGAGACAGACTATTAGTGAAAGTGTTGAGAGCTGACCAATCCAATAACTTAGCATCTTACTCTGATTCCTAACATATAACTATATTGTTTTTATTCTCTAAGACTAAACTATAGGTCACTTGAAACCAATAGCTTAGCATTGCTTCCAAATTGTAATAGATTTGCGCACGCCCAAGGGAAAATCCAGCCCAGAGTTAGTGCACATAATCAGTGGAATCATGTACATGCACATAAGTAATAGAACTTGGAACAGTCCCTTATGAAGTCTAAATTAGAATTAACCACTATAACCAATGCAAGAGTCACCACAGATGCAACAGTAAAGCCTTCAACTATTAAATAATTGGGTATTATAGTGTATCTGCGTGAAGAACCTTCATGAGTGCTAAAACTGTTAATTTACATTATACATCAGAAAACTTTTATGGAACTCCACAGTGAAAATAATTATGTGGCCATTTGGGTAAATCTAATCGTATTACGATTGCTAGCCTAACTATCTGTGATTCAAAGATGATTGCAATAGAGATCCTGCAAATATTCTGTGACTATAATCATAAATAAATCTTACCGATCACAATATTTTACCACTAGCTCTATAAATAAATTAAATCAATGAGGAAAGAAATGTATCTCTAAAATTTCGAAATTCTTATATATATTGACAATGCGCAAAATGCCACTGCAATGTGCAACAATGAAGTGATACCTATATTAATTCACAGTACTGTGCATGCTTTACAGCACAAGGACAATTAAGATCATGCTGCACTGAAACCTACGGTTTTCCCCAGGAACCTGAACCTCTATTGCCTACATTAGTGTTTCTTAACCGCAAGGCTGTGGCCTGATACCAGGCCCTGGTATCAATTACGGAGTGTATTCACACACATTTTTAGAACGATTTTGGAGCCATTTTCTTAATGTTTAAAATGTAAAGATTATTTTTTTAAATATTCCATCTGATAACCTTGTTTTTGAACTATAAGTCTGCATCATACTTTCCATGATAGAAGGGCTTTTCGCAATATTTCTAGAGGTACTGCTTGCCATTGTTGTTCCACAACTTTCCAAAGTCCAACAACGGTAGTGGGTTTGCGCTTAGAGACAGCTCTTTTCAGCAAAACAAAGGTACAAGAGTACATTGGAGAAACATCAGTGGGCTTTGCAGCAATATTTTGAACAGGTTTATATGCAACACTTGCATCAGTTTCCATTTTTTCAAGGAATGCAGTGGTAGTTTTCGAGGTATGACTGCTGGCTTTATCTTGATGCAGTTTTATACTCTGAAAATCGTCGTGATAAAGAAATAGAATTTCTTCTGTAAATATTGGATGTAAAAAATTCTCCTGATAATATGATGAGTTGATTTTAACGTTGTTTTCCACTTTTTTATTTTTAATTTCCCATTGTAAGAGAAACCTGCGACAATCATAAAGTCTTTACTGAAGCTTTCTTTGCATTCTCGGAACCAAGTTTGGACACTTTTTTTCTTTGAACTTGGCGATAATAAATATGAACCTTTTTTGTTACAGTTATTTAGGTAAACCCATGCTTCATCAAGGGTAACAACTTATTTCCATTTATCTCCTGATAAGTAATTTTCATACAGGATTCTGCAACATGTCTTGCGTTGAACCACATGTCTCGACAAAAGACGGTGAAGATTATGTTTTTTAGCTTTTTTAAGTTATAAATCTTGGTTTATTATTTTATTTACTGTTGCTACAGAAGTTCTTAAAGAGTTTGCAATTGATTTCTGCATCGGGGGATTTTCTCTTGTTACCAGTGATCTCACTTTAGAAATATTTGCAACAGTAAGTACATTGTTTAAGTATTCATTTGGAGTCCTCTTTTTATGTAGAAGTTCTGATTGACGGTCTTTCCCTTTTCAATTAATAATGTTGCTTATTTTGCACTTAGAAATATTTATACCATGCGTTTCACAACGTTTTTAATAGTGGAATAAGAATATTTCTCCTCTGAAAGCGCGAAAACGTATCCTTCGATCCACAGCTTGTTTACAGGCGCCATTTTGAATGAAAAATGAATTTGAAAGTAGCAGACGATAATCTTAATTTGAAATAATAACATGTTGCCAGATCCATTTTCCCACAAAATATTTTCATTTTTTAATCATCTATTGAAATCGTTCTAAAAATGTGTAAACACCCTCTGTATACCGGGCTGCGAGAGATTCTCCTGGAATTTGTTACTTCTACTTGCTGTTATAAGCTATTTTCATAAATATTTCGTCGTGGAAATATTCTGAGGAGAATATTGAATGCATCTGAAAGTTCAGACCCAGAATGCCTAAATAACATATATGCAGAAACTGCAAGTGATAAAACCATATATTTTTAAAGATGCGAGTACTCATGAATGATTGACAATTTTCAGACATCTAAATCTTTTAGCATTCGAGAAACAGTATACCACTCATTACAGCTGGTCATAAAAAATGCCTGCAAGCCAATTATAATAATGTGTGGTGCATAAAACCAAAAAGAATAACGTTTGTATTTCAAATAACAGTGACCAATCAGCAAAATGTACACTGATACTCTAATATGTATAAGTGTATATAAATACCTTATTCTGATACTCTTTATGATTATGCCATAATTAATTATTGATACTCATGACAGCTTAACGTATTGCCTTAAAAAAAATAGAAAAGTATTTACGAGTCAATTTGTTGCGACCAGGCCCTCATCTTATAAAAGGAGAATTTACCGGGCAGCAGCCTGATAAAGGTTCAGAAACACGAGCCAGACTACAGTGGGCAGAAAAAGTGGCATGAAGTCTACGGTGCCTTCGGAATCAAACCAAGGTCAATGGCACCACTGACAAACACGTTACCACTATGGCACTATAAAGCAATCCATAACATTGAAGCGGTATATATGTTAATAGAGCTTGAAGTTAATTATTGTACTTACTTGATGAGCAATATGCGAAAGGATAGTCTTAAACCCTGGCTGGCCATAATATCGGTCATCGGGTGGAAAGTATGTTCCTCCAAGTATTGGTTTTAAATCTGGCGTCAGCCAAACACTCATAGGCCAGCCACCTCCCCCAGTTGTAGACTAAAAAAAATTTTCAAACAATAAAAATTGAGTGTCGATAATAAAATTACAAATATCGACACATCTATGTGTGCCAACTTTTTTTTTTTTAAACAAATTAAAAGTTTGTAATAGCAAAACCAGAATATGTACATAATATAGGCAACTATCATGCAATTGGATATAAATAGTACTGCCAAGTATTTTACAATTGCTGATCCATTGTTTTTCAAAGTGTGGTCCGTGATGGCTTATCAAGTAGTCCGCAGGAATCGTCACCAAATTTCAGAAGAAAAAATAAACGAGAAATTGCCGACCTGGCTAGAATTTAAGTTGGGATAAAATTTAAGAACTTTCTCATAAATATTACTTGTTATAAACGTTACTTTACGGCATTTTGTGAAAGATTTGAATCCTCTGAATACACCCGTGCTGTCTACATTGCTTATTATTATTTTATTAAATTACTGATGTCATTTTCATTGTAAATTTGACAAAATAAGATCGTAACTCATTCTCTTTATCAAATAGCATTACTCTAAAAATTATTTTGTTTCAGGTGAGTTTGGCAACCAACCCATATTTTAAGAACATGGTCGGATATTTTAGAGATTTTCTGCCAAAAGTTCATGCTTTTTTAAAGTAAAAAAAAAAATAAACTAGAAAAAGTTTAAAATTTGCCACAAAAGGAATTAAAATTAGCTACGAATTATATTCCAAAGGTTGAATAAATCTCTTCTGCCGAAGCTCTTATATATGTATATAAGCCTGCCAATAACTCACGTAAACAGTGTGTTTCTTTGGTTATGTTTTTGCTTGGGAGAGATGGGGAGTATCAGTATAGCGGTGGCTAAGTAGGGCTTAATGTTATTAACCATAGTTGGCAACCTTAATTTCAGGTAATATTCTGTTTTAATGGGGGGGGAGAGATCCCTCCTCCCAGTGGTCTGCAATAAATGAAGGAATGCTTAAAGCAGTCCGTGAGTGGCTAAAGTTTGCGAAACTCAGAGTTAATCCATTGCACAGGACAGATACGGCCGCGATGCAAAAAAACAAGATCTTTGTTCACCCCTAGGTAATACTGAAAACAGAGTTTTATTCCAAGGTAATGCCACTCTATAACAAAGAGTTTACCTACATTTGTGTGTTTTTACAGGACAAGAACAGCAAAGGCCATGCAGCACTGATACCTATGGTTTTCCAAGCAATCCAAACCTCTACCACCAACAGGACAAGACCTGGGAGCATGGTGAGCAGAAAAACAGCGTTCCACGATATCGCTAGGAATCGAACACGGGTCAATCGAGTAACAGATGAATGTGCTACCATTGTGCACCTGAATCACTGCAAATCAGACCTAGGAAATCAATCCCAAGATTAAAGTGAGCTTTTTTTGTCAACACTAAGAGTCTGTCTTTCTTTCTTTTTGGTTTTACGGCTCAAAGACTACAGTGGTCATGCTGCGCCGGGACCTACTGTTTTCCGAGGAATCCGAACCTCTTAAGGCCTAGGGAACCAAACCCCGGACTACAGTGAGCAGTGCGATCTTTATGAGATCTCTGAGTAAGCGTTCTTTTTGCACTGCTGGGAGTCGAACCCGGATTAGCCGCGCAATAGGAGAACGCGTTACCACACTGCGCCACCGCAGGGCCAACATTAAGAGTCAAATTCACATTAATGGCACATTAATTGAACATGTCACTTACCACCTTAAAGCTGTCACTGGTGTACGCAAGGGAGGTGATAGGATTGTAACCCCTATGGCAATGAAATTTTGTATATATATATTAATTTATGGAATTGTAGCCCTGTATTATCTCCCCCTTATAAACTTTCTGCATATGCCTTTGAGCTGAGTTGTCCTGTGGAAAGAGGTCTTCCATTTCTTTCGGATGCAATGTCACAGTAAAACAAACAATGAAGCAAACAATTCACTTGAAATCCCAAGACGATTTAGTTATACTTTTCGACTTAGAAATGAAATTTCTAGAATGTGTGTGTGCTACTCGTAGCACCATCTGTAACTACACTTTGAATCACAGTTATTTATGCCAAAATTGAAATAAATGCTGCATGAACACTAATTATAAATATAACATACATGACTCTTTGCTTTGAATGTGATGTAAAAAAAGCACTTATGAACGATATACAGCTTTATAGGAAAAGCTAAGTACCTGTACAAATTTCATGTATATTTTATCCACGTCAGGCCTTTCTTCCCGATCCACTTTAATATTCACAAAATTAGCATTCATCACACTAGCCACCTCCGCATTTTCGAAAGATTCCCTCTCCATCACATGGCACCAGTGACAGGTGGAGTACCCCACTAAAAAAAAAATGCAAAAATTAATAAATGAAAAGTTCTAAACAAACTTATAAAATCACAATGTGACAACACAAATACGAATACGAACTACTCTTAAAGTTATTATGCGTGTGAAAAACCATAAGTATTCATTTAAAAGATGAAAGTGGTATGTGCAGCACTAAACGTGCAGATTTAAAACAAATTCCGCCACATACAGGGTTGGCAAGTTTCTTCCAAAGGTGGTTATAACCAGTTAAAACTGGCATCGCAGAAACTAGTTTCTGCCACAAAAGTGGCAATAACCGGCAGGGACCCAGAAAATAGTTATTTTATGCATTGAAAACACATCAACGTAACCCAAATTCCAAAAGGGGGTACATTTTAAAGCAATATTGGTTTAGTTACAATCACAGGAGCCGACTTGAAAAATTATTGTGAGTTCCAAAAATTTTAAATCGAATAACCGGCACACATTTCAAAGGATTCAAGTATAATTTAAATTTCATTATCAGATTATCTGATATATACAATAAGATACTTGAAATGTTAAAATGAAGCAAATTATAGAAAAATATTTTTTCTCTAGATAATTATTTAATGTTCTCCTAAATGTATACACCATTTATAGTTTTACGATTGCTTCCAAAATACTCAGATGTCTCAAGCCTCCCCCACTCCCACTGTCTCTCTCTCTCTTTAAAAAGAAATTGACTTGAAATAAAAAAAGCTAAATTCCCCAGGTGCTCCAGGTGTGCTTGAGAGGCAAAAAAAAAATTAATTAAAAAATAATTAAAATTAATTAAAAAATAATTAAAAAGTAAAGAAAAGTGTGGATCCTCCAGCTATTAACAGATAGAGTTGGTCAACTTACTGGACAACATAGTTTCGCCTTTATCACTATTACCAATAAAGATTCTCGTCTCTGTGTGTAGAGCTAGAGACTGAACTTTATATTTTCTGTGAACCCAGACAAAACGAAGAATTTTCTTTTATAAAAGGTGCAGGGAACAGGGTATAAATAATGAAAATATTGAAGAATTTGTGAAGAATGATGTTAGCTTGGAGTACGATACCACAAGTGGGAATGAAGTTGATATGTGGCCGAGATACATATTGTATAGTGTAACTTGTAAGTACATTGCTGAATAACAATAATCCTGTCCGTGGCTCCTTCCCAATTAAAAACTCACATGTTAGAACTGAATAAGATTAGAATTCATAAATATAATAACACCTAAAAGATTTATTAGAACTATTTACATTAAATACACTTTACAACAATTAATGGTAATTAGTTCTACTTCATAAAAATACAATAATTTTATCCTTAACGCATTCAAACCTTTATACAACTTTTTATTACTCTTATCAATGGCTTATCAATAAACTAAAACTTCTGTAATTAATTATAAGGTTATTTAAGGATGCCTCTCAGAGTTTTAAATTAAAAGGATTTACATGGGCATTCAGGCTTCCTTCACCATCATCATATGCATTAAGTGCAGTATTAACATCTCCTATGACATCTCATCACAACACGGGCCCATAATGGTCCCCATAGGGCCTTCCTTTCACATTGTTACTTCACATTTTTAATTAGAACTCAATTCCTATATTAACAAGTTCAAATCCTTATCACCCTTGTTCTCTCTCTCTCTGGCTGAATCCCAAAACTTAATAATCTCCCCTTTCTTTCTTTGGAATTATCTTTTTTCGTTTTCTATCTTAGCGCCCTCTTCCTAAGCGCCTACCAATTTTTCAATTGGTCAAAAATTTTAATAAGTTAAACTAACTTACGAATCAGAGATGGCGGATGAAGAACCCACCGCTTTGCATATCCCTTCTGCAGGTGCATTTTTCTGAGGGGTTATCGTCGTCTAATTGAGGGTAGGCTTGGCAACTTAATAACTCTGGTATACAATAAGAAAGCCATTACTTCACGTAACCTTTCTTCTAGCAATCAAGCTATTGCGGCTTTCACCATGCTTGGACAATCAGTTTTGGATCTACCATTGTGATAAGAAACATTTTCTTCTAAAAGAAGTTCTTTCCGAGATAGCTTGAATAATACTTTATGGGGGAGGACTAACATTTACGGGGAAACTAACATTTAGAAGTCCACATGCATTACTGGCCTGTAGGGCAACATTCGAAAGATGGTCGTTAGCATCTTAGACTACTTTCTTTTGGTTAAAGTGTATTACACCTGGTTTTAACTTTCTCCAAATTGCACACTCTTTGTGAGTTCTATCTGCACCTTTGGACATAGTCCGCATTATGGGACTATGTCCTTTATTTAGCAAAACTTTCTCTTGCCTTTAAGGCTTCGGTACACACTTTCTGCGTGCAGGTGTGGGAACATTTCCATACTCAGATAATTGGCAATGTCGGGCTGTGAAAAAGGCCGCTACATATTGATGACGAAAATCTTTGAACATACATTTCTGTATGCATATTTTTCCCACAAGCAAAAATGTTAGGGGTTCGAGGAACCCATAACAAAATTATTGAGGGTTCAAAAAGTGCCACCAATGTTCATAGTATTTATTCAAAGGTTACATCATAGCAAATTCACTAGCATTTAAGTTCAGGCTGATCTTTTCAATGAAGCAGTCTATAGCAGTGGTTCTTCAACTGTGGTCCGCAAGACCCTCACAGTGTTCCACAAAGGCTCCGATACTATTATAATAAGAGCATTTGCTCTTTAATGCTAAGAATAAATTATGAGGGGACGAAAAATTCCTTCCTTAAATAGTGAAAATTAGTGATGAAACACTAGAAATAAATATGTATGATGCAAATTCCGGGCTTTAAACTTTGAGTTAATTCTTGGAGGCCCGTGATGGTGAGTGATCATTGAAGGAGGTCTACAGTCTAGGAAAGTTAAAAAACTGCTGGTCTGTAGCAAAAGACCGGTTCTGCTGCTATTTCCTAATTTAAACAATTCATTAAGAATAGACGAAAAGTTTTTATAATTTTATAGCCAAAGATCTAATGAGGTAGAGAAGATAAATAAGATGAAATTAAGCCTAATAAGTTATATAATATTGTCTTCAAAAAATGTTTTTTGCAACAAACCTCTGATTTACTCAGGGTATTTTTGAATTATTTTAAAATACTTCAATTATTCAAATGATACAAAGCTTTATAATATACTAAGTTATTTTAATAAAAATATACATTTGTAATCTTTCACATTTACTAAATAATACAATACTGTTTTCAGTACTTTTATTAGTTTCTGCCAGTTTCTTCCACATTTTGCCAATTAAAGCCAGTTGTAACCAGTTTTTGCAACTGGCGCGGTAAAAACTAGTTTCTGCTGGTAGAAAGCCAACCCTGGTCACATACTTTCTTTCTTAAAACAACAATCCCTTTTGAACACCTGATAACTGAAAAGCTAGGTTTCTCTGCTTGTGTGATATACAAATGTCGCCAATGTTACCGGCAACATATATTATTACTTGGAGGACATATCAATTACACGTTATTTAAACATAACAATCAACTTTTATTAGTAGATTAGCATGGATACAATACGAACATACTCAGCAGACAGCTACTCACATGCGACTTCTCGGTGCAGTTACAAATCAACAACTAACTAGCTAACTGGTTACTGTTGCCAGTTCTAGCTAACATTACTTTTTCTATGCTGTTGTACGTGGTCAGTTAACTGAAAGTCAGTTAACGAAGTGATTTGTCATGGGGGAAAATTACAGAATTTACAAGTTTGTCTGAATTGTCGGCAATGTGTCACAACAGAACCCCCCCATAGGGTGCTTTCAGAACCCACTTCGAGAAACGTTGCTTGATTGCTTTATTTGGATTGCTTTATTTAGATTTACTACAGATGTTCAATAACTTCCCCTGGCCTTCCCTAGATTTTGATGGAATTCCACCGTGTTCATATAATTTTGAAACAAAATGTATAGTACCAGACAAGAAGATCATTTTATCTTCTTTTTTAGCCTTCTCAAATGCTTCTTCGCCCCACGGATACCTAAAATTTCAAACACTTTTATTGCACATGTACACAGAGTTTACAAAACATACATATAGATTACAAAATCTCATCACAAAAGCAAACATGTGTGCATATATTACCTGTTGTGTGTTCCAATAGGTATACTGCCCCAAAATATAATAAATTTGTTTTATAATTCAAGGGGACAGGTAGGGTCATGGCGCACATGGGACCAACAGTTTTTCAAGGAATTAGATATGGGTTCTATGGCACCACCAGAATTGAAGCCCGGTTAATGGCATGATAGACAATTGCATTAGGAAATGAACAAACCTCCACGCCACCATAGGATCGCAAAATATAAGATCGTGATTAAAACAATAATGGCTCGATACAGCAGTTGCTAAACTGCATGGCGAGACGCCCAGGGATGTTGTGAAAATATTTCCATTACCATTAAACGATGTGGTACACACATATTTATGCTAAATGCAATGAAAAAATCATGACACAATATAAGGGCCATGTGAAGCAAAAGTCTGGGAAGAACGGGCCTAATAGTTAAATTTTATATTATGGTTTTGGCACAGAACTGAATTTAAAGCTTAGTTAATACTGCACTGAAATGCAAGAAAATTTGAAGTACCATAATTAAAAAATTCTCTTTTATTACTTTAAAAACCTTACATAAAATATATTAATTTTTAATGATATGACTTTTAAACCACTGAAATAATATTTTTTTTATAATAAAAACAGGTTTAAAAACATCCTGTTTCATGATGATTAATTTTAAAAAGTGCAAAAAAAAATTATTTCTTCGTTTCTAAAGATTAAAAACATCTAATATAAAAAATTATCTAAGTTATCAGCGACAAATATTTTTTTAATTCTTAGAAACAAATGAGACTAACTTGAAAAAATATTGGGGGGGGCAGAGCCACAGCCACGCTGGAGCTATAGGGGCTAAGTCCCCCCCAGAGATGTGGTCACCCCTCCCCTTGAAAATATTTTTTCTCAAAAATCAAATATTGTAGAATTTTATTTTAAATTTTTTGTTTTGTACGAAATTGTACATGAAACGAATTGTACGAAATTGTACATGACAATGGAAATTGTTCTTTAACGTTAAAAATGTATTCAAAATAGCTTTCTACGGTAGATCTTGTGTATGTAATTTTTTTTACATAGGTTTGAGTCTTCATATACTTTATAATAAGGACAGGGGAAATTATAGAGAGGTATACTAAAATTTATAGTTTTTAATGCAAAATTTATGTTAAGAAATTTATTTATTAACGTTAAATATATTACTCTCCTTATATATTTGGTATTATTAAATATATTAATAAAATACATCAAAACATTTACGAATTTTAAGACACCTCTGTAGCTTTCTGAGCCCCCCTCCTGTAACTTCAAAGCCTCCCCTGTAACAAGCATCTAGCTTGGGGGGGGTTGAATAGAAGAATGTGCATATGCATTCAAGTGAGTGCACTAAAGATAACAAAAACAATATATTTCATATGTTATGTCTTTTACACTTATGTTCTGCATTTCTTCATTATACATCAATTTTGGGAGAGGGTAGAAAAGGCTCCCAACCCCAAAAGAACCTAAGCACCTTACAGTTGTACCCTTTGAAAGCAAGTATCAAGGTTTAGACATAAATCCACGAAACCATGTTGCCCCTAGAGACAAATGTGTATTTTGTTCCCTTCAAACCTCTAAAGACTTTCAAAGTTAAGATGAATTTTTTCTGATGGGCACCTGTAACTATGTTTTCTCCCTTTGGATTTACATAGCTTAGTTGGAATTACATAGCTTAGTGGAAGTGACATTTTTTTTTTGGTTCATCCAAAAAAAAAAAAATAATAATAACAAATAAAATAAATAAATAAAAAGTAATTAACATTTTTTTTGCTTCTGATATTCAGAATGGTAATACTGCATAATGCAGTAAACAAATCAGTCTTACAATAGTTTTACATGCTGGGAACATATACCTACAATACTTTGACCATGTTGGTGTAATGTAAGATCCTGAATGGCATTTTTTTTTCGAGTTATAATTTTTAATTCGAAAACCAATAAAAGCACTCTCCTTGTTTTTTAAACATAGATAGTACATGGTCAACTCATTCTACCATAAAAATACAATATGTATGTTGATGGTGGTTTGCGAGCTATGACTTATGGAACTTGCTAATGAAAAATTACTAAACTTGCATTTGAATGCTCGGTGATGTTTTTCTACAGCAATCATATTTTTTACCTTCTTTTGAAAGAGTAAACAATTATCTTTAATTTGATACCAAAATAAGCCTAATCGGTTGAAAAATAAATAAAACAGGAGAATGTTTCTAAACGGACGTAGAAAGTATGTTTGCTTAAATCATGTAAAAATCAAAAATTTAAAAAAAATCTCCTGAAACCAATTTTGAACTAAAGTATCTGAAAAAAAAATAATTTAAGGTTTTCTCATAGGTATCTATTCATAAAAAATTTGAAAAAGATCCATGACATAAGAGCACACAGCATCTGTTGATGTGGCGTGAACTGACCCATAATTGTCTTTATTCAAGCTAACTTTTTAAACATCTTGGAAACTAAGTGCAAATTCAAAAAAATGCCTTCTACGAAAATTTATTTTTTATGAGGAATAAGAATAAAAAAACGTACGTTTCCTTTTAAAAGAACCAGTTTGACCTTCAAATGACCTTGAAAATGACACTACTCACACCACCAAGTAAAATACAGATAATGAAAAACACTTTCCCCATTCAAGACAAGAAACTTTTGTTTCAAAGATAGTTTTTATAAAATGCTTATGTTTTTAGATATTTTACATTTTCAACTTCAGTGACCCACCCTGTACATAATGCTCATAATAATTACTTACCACTCAACTGGGTTTGAAGCATGTTGTAACAAATATGGCGATCGCTCAAAGGCTAGTTTATTTTTGAAGTTCGTTTCATTGTTTTGAACATCGTCATCATTTGAAGTTCCTCCTTCTGTGCTGGTCGCCATGAGCCTATTACTCACTGTAATAACACACCTTCTATAATATATAATAAACAATTTTCTTAGGTGTAAAAAAAAAAAAAAAAAAAAAGAAGATAAGAAAAGGTGATTACCTATATATAACAACTGAGGAATAGCATTGAAGAATGAGGTTACCAATTCTTCAATTTTATGACTTACTATAAAAACACCGATAAGTTGGTAAAAACAAAATTCATATTCAGTAATATGAAAGGGCTATTTTTTAAGTAAGGTCCGTTTTTGTAATAAAAACAAAGTAAATATATTTTTTTCAAAAAAAAAAACATTCATTTTCTTAACTTACATACAATTCTCTATTTTTCTACACAATTTCCTTGCTGACTGAAACATTTATTTAGATTGATTTACATTGATTGATTACATTGTAATGATCTACCAGTTTTTGGATACCGTCATCATAAAACTCTGCTGCCTGTGATGATAGCCAGTTATTCATGGTCATTTTCATTTCCTCATCAGTTTCTAAACGCTTGCCGCCCTGGAAGGTCTTCAGATAAGCGAAGAGGTGGTAGTCGCTAGGCGCAAGGTCTGAACTGTATGGCGGATGATCGATTAGTTCCAAGCCAAACGATTCGGTCAGATCTTGAGTTTGAGCCATAGCATGTGGTCTTGCATTGTCATAAAGCAGTATGACACCAGTTTGCAGCATTTCATGCCATTCGTTTTGAATTGTTCGACAAAGCTTTCTTAGGGTCTCACAGTAGCAAGTTTTATGTTTTTCCTTGCAGCAAAAAGTCCACTAACAAAACACCCTGCCTGTCGAAAAACACAGTTGCCATGATCTTGCACTTTGAAATTGTCTGCTTTGCTTTCACTTTGACTGGGGATGATGTGTTTCGCCACTCCATGGGTTGTTTTCTTTCAGGTGTCACGTAGGACACCCATGTCTCATCTCCTGTGACAATATGGCTCAAAAAGTCATCACCTTCCTTGTTGTAGACTGTCAAAAATGTTAGGGCACTTGCCAATCCTTTCTTTTCGTATTCCTCACTCAACAATTTAGGAACCCATTGACAGCACAATTTTTTGTACTCTAAGTTCTCAGACACAATTTTAAACAAAACTGATCTTAAAATTTGTGAGAATTTCGATGACAACTTTCAAATTGTGAATGTCCTGTTTGAGTGAATTTGGGTATTAACTGCCTGAACCAAATTGTCAGTGATTACAGATGGTTGATCGGAGCACAATTCGTCATGGATGTTTTCCCAACATTCCTTGAATAATCTTACTCATTCGCACACCTTACAGTCACTCATTGTGTTGGCACTGTAAACTTTGTATATCTGGTGATGAACATCGCAGATTTCATGTTTCTTGCTGTTAAGAATCAGATGACTTGACTGTATTTCACACTTAGCTCAATTTTCTTAAACATTTTAATGAATTGTACAGACTGGTGCCATACTTGCAAATTCCATCGTATTCTGCTCAAAGAATGCCAGGAGCCTGCACAAGCACTCGTTCTCATGTGCGCATGGAATTCCAAACAGTATTCACAAACGGACCTTACTTGAAAAATAACCCTCGTATATATATATATGAGCTTAAAAATTCATTATATAATATTCAGAATAAATGTTTAGTTTTGCCACTGGCATATTCGGGAGGGAGATGGTAAATGCGGGTTATAACACACCCATTGCAATTTTTATAATATACATATATGAATATACGAAGTTATAATTTTACCTCATCTCCCCACCCTTTCTGCACATGCTAATGAAGTTTGCAACCTAAAACTTACTGATCTACTGCTGATAAACCTAAAATATTACTTACATCCTTCAGAATAAATAACCGATAAAATTATCCATATTCTTTGCTCAGACATCAAATAAATTAAAACAATGGACAGACTGCAAATAATGATATAGTAATTGATATAGTATAGTAATAATGATATAGTATAATAATGATATAATATAGTAATAATAATGATATAATATAATAATGATATAGTATAGTAATAATGATATAGTATAGTAATAATGATATAGTATATAAATAATGATATAGTAATTATTATTAAAGGGTCTCTTTTGGCTCGATGTCAGCTTGTCATACCCAAGGTAAGTCAACTATTGCTAACTAAATCTATTCTTACGGTGCAAGTGAGAAAAAGCTTATTATTTTTCGGAGAAATACTCTGCTCTTATACCCAGTCGCATCTACTACATATTTTCAAAGGGATTGCTTCTAGAAATCAATCATCATCAAGTAACAAGTGAAACAGGAAAACATTTAGTTTATTTCTTATCAAAATGATATACACAATTAATAATTAGTAAATGATTAATATCAGTAACATACAACTGTGCAAACAATTAATTAAAGCTACTGAAATGCTTAATCTCCACTCATCTTGATTTATACCAATGGCACTGATCCTTCTTACTCCCCATATTCAATTATTGCACTCATCAACTTTCTACCCTGCATACACTACCTTTTTTTTATCTTGAAACATTAGGATACAGCTGGCCCTTCTGGTAAATTATAAAAATTTAAATTTAAACAAGGCATTTTAGAGAAAATTTTAAAAGTGATTCTCGAAATGGGCACTACCGTTTCCAGAGGATAATGAAATTAACAAAAGAGAAGCTACTGAAAAAAAAATAAATGTAAGGGGATAATGCCTAGACAATAGAATTATGTACAGTTTGGATACGCATCATAAGGATATTTGAAATTTATTTACAAATCTAGGTTGGTTGGTTATATTTTTTTGGCACAAGGTATTTAAGAATCTAATTCCATTAAACATTTGAGGTTGAAGTTGATGCAATGGAAAAAGGATATCTTAATCTGTATTCAAATGAAAATCAAACTGAAGCAAAAGTTTTAAAAAACATGTCACGAACTTCACTGAAGAAAAGAAAATCTAACACATATTCATACTATAGACAATAATCAAATAAGAAATTCCTAATTACATTCCCAAATTCGTACTGAAATAACTATAGTTTCAGTATGATTATGTAATTACATTGTAGTCAAAGAAATCAATTCCTACTAAATGAAAACTGACATTGAAAAAATATGGTCAATTCATCGAACTTATCCGTAACATAAATGACAAAATTCGCTCATAATAACAAAACTAGCTGTCAATAAACTAAAAAATACTATGTAACTGGATTAAATTTTCCATTAAAAATTTGCACTGTTTTACTTTTTTTTTTTGTGTATGTGCGAGTTTTACAGTTCAAGGACAGCCAGAACCCTGCTCTGACATAACCTACAGTTTTCCGAGAAATCTGAATCTCTCAAAGCATGGCGAATCAACCTTCAAACTACAATGAGCAGGGCTTTTTGCCAAGTTTACAAATTCAAAAGATTGCAGTTCCAGAATTAACTATTGTGTATCCACTCTGGTGGGGGGGGGAGAGTGCACCCAAAAAATATACTAATTCAGGAAAAGTACTGGATCAAAAAACACATGAACAGAAATATTCCATCATGTCTGACAATTGCTACAGCCACTGCCATTCATTTTGGCAATGTTGGAAAAAAAATTTGGTGATGGTAACGTGTTATGCATTATCACCAGGCCAATTAAATTAAATGCATTTAATGATACAAGAGACCAACATATATATCCAACACCATAAGGCCTTGCCTTTAACCATTGGAACTAAATTTAATCCTTTTTAATTTATATAAATACTGGGCCACATTGCAGATTATGTCCTTGTTTTTGTTGCCAATCGTGCCAACCATTTCCTTCTTGGATTACACCATCAAGACTTGCCGTTTTATATGTATTTCTGGTCGCTATGATGGAATACCATTTGCAAATGGACCTACTTTTATATTTTTGGACTTCTTGTTTATATTTCTTATGTTTTATTCTTTTTTAAAAACTTACCTACCTATATAAAACATCTTCACCTTCCCCCTCTCTCTCTAACTCCTCCTAAACCTATCCTTCATTCCTCCCTCCCCTCCAACTCCTCCTAAAACCTATCCCTCATTCACCCGCCTACCTTTTTTGTACTTCTTTTTACCAAACATACTTTCAACTGAATAAAACTGAAATGAAAAAAAAAACTGTTTTTAAGGCACTTATCTACGTGCTGTCATCGAAGGTATGTGGAGGAAAAATAGTTTTTACAACCGCCATTTCCTTTCGCTGCAGCACACGACATTTGCCCAAAATCTATACCGCTCCACGGCAAAATAGCTAATGAAATGCTACATCTAGACAATTCTTAGTGAACGTGCACATACTCTGCATGCATGGTAGGAGCAGAGCTACATAATAAAAAATTCCCCTCTTCATTTCTAGAGTACAGCATTCATTTTGGCGATGCAGCGTCGACAAGGATGTAATATACAGTTTCTTCAAATACTGTTGCATCCCATTATTTACAAGCATAAAAAGGTAATAAACACATAATTTGACTACATTACACGTGTGTCCACTGTGCGATTTGTCACCAAGAAGTGGCAACCTCCTTCCCGGATTATGTCATCATGCGCTCCCTTTGCGGTTGCCATGTTTTTTAAGGAGTAATTACCTGTTATACTGAGTTTACTACCTATTATACTCTTTTCAGATTTTTTTAACAAAAAAAAAAAACTTCTGTCTTTAAGCGTCTGAGCTTTTATGGCTTTTGGAATCATTTCCTCCACTTCGTCTTTGTGACGCCGCCTCCACATATACTCTGCGTAGTATGAGTCAAACAGCTTTTCCAAGCTGACATTGCAATGCTCCACGTTCCCCCTCCCCATACCTCCTCTCCCTTCTTCCCCCTACTCATATCTTCTGCGAAGTATAAGTCCAACAGCTTTTCATCGCCGACATTGCGATACTCCACATTCCACTCATCTCCCCTTTTCCCTCCATACCTTTTCTCCCCCATACCTCCTCAAACGTCTTCCTCCTATATCCGCTCTCCATCCCAAACATACCATCAATTCCAATCTGTTACAAAAATAAAAATGTTTAAACGATCAGGCTCCTGATAGTCATAGTTGGCCCCTACTCATTATGCACTGCTAAGTATTCTACAATGAATTAAATATAACTAATAGTGTCATATTTTAATGATATTCAATTTGCACAGGTATTTATTTCACTGCGATTTCCAGCAATAAATTATTAACATGGTTAGATTCTGAAAATTGTAAGTATAATTTTTAATAAAATACTTTTTGGTAATGAGGGAAATAGGATGAATATACACTAAAATTTTATTAAAAATTTCACTCAGAAATAACTACAAACCTGGATTTATGTAGATAAAATGTATGGATATTGGGCCTGAATTTTAGCTTCGATGTGAAGTGATAGTTAGAAGAATTATAAGGATGTAATGAATGTGAAATATTCCTGCACGAGAAATGTGAAAAATACCACGTTTCTACACAGTTCAGAACCCTGTGAGCTCTGTTCATGCCAATTTTTGGCACTTTTCTATAGCGCCATATACTACTGTAAAAGGCTGCGCAAATAACAATTGATAACAAGCATGCGAAACTGATTTCTATAACGAGATGATACAATACTGAAAAAAAACTGCGCAAATAGCAATGATGCGAAATTGATTTCTATAGCGCCATACACTACTGTAAATGTCTGCGTAAATTACAATTAATAGCAATCATGCGAAATTGATTTCTATAGCGACATATACTGCTGTAAAAGACTGCGCAAATAACAATTGATAACTATCATGCAATAATTATGGACAGAATACAATTCATCATGAAAAAAAAACACTTCTGCATTTAAAAGGCCTTTGCGGAAATGGTTGTTATGATGCCATTTATTAGTTATAATTATGGAAAAAAGACATTGGTTTGCTAGAGAGAACATGTCTCATCCCGCAGTTTTAGAAGAACAAAGTACCTCTTGGGAGTTAGCAGGAAATATTAATTTATTTATTAATATGCAGCATTTTTAGATGTGACTGATATTTAAAAATTAGTTTTACAATCTGCGAGAAGATTTGAATTTCACCTCAATGTCTACGAAACAATTGCATGCTGCAATATTTATAATTTTTTTACATTATTTCCCTATACTTTCGAAAGAAGCTTCATAGGCTTCAAATTTAGAATACTGTGCAGAAAGGGTGAGATACTTTTCTAGGGTATAATTGTCCTAACCACTGGCGTATGCAGGGGTGTTGGTGGGAGTTGTAACCCTCTCCCATTGCGATGAAATTTCGTATATATAATTATGAATATATTGGGTTGTATCTCTGTAACCCCCCATTGAGTCTATAACCCCCTTACGAACTTTCTGCATACGTCTGTGGTCCTAGAATAAACATGATGAATTATGGGGAAGGTTTGTTTAAAGTGGCCGCAAATAATAAGATCTGCATTCCCAGAAAATGCTTTTAAGATTAGCACTGAATTAAATAAACTCTGCTCCAGTAATTTCTTTCTTTCAGTCAGGACTTAAAGGGAATTTATCGTATTGAAAATTTACAAATATAAAAGAAATCAGATCCGCAAAATACGAATCGCGCCCCACAAAATAAAATGTTTCCTCTGATTAGAGATGTAAAGGCTGGAAAAAACTTTAAACCAGAGAAAAAAAATGGGTTTTTTGGGAAGGGAATTTTCAAAATTTCCAAAAGAAAGGTTTTGAACATTATGGGAATTTTATAATATGGTCGTTTCAAATGTATAAAACGATTTTTGCGTTATTTATTACTTATTTTAAGAAATAAATATTAAACAAATCTTGATATTAATCGATAATAATTTTTTGTATTTAATACCTTAAAGTAATTGACTTATTTAATTTGAACTTGCGAACATTTCTAATGGAATGTAATTTCTTCGCCTAATAATTATTTCTGTTGAAAGAGTAAAGGGTAAAGAATTTAGCTAAGTAAAGGTTTATTAAAATATTTCGTGCCTTTTTTAAGTGCTTGTTAACTGGCGTTGTGCAAATAAACGTAAACGTTGTCAAGGTAGTTTCTTCCCATCAAAGTTTCCAATATGTCCAAAATTTCCAGTTTATTCCTGAAAATTTCCAGTTTATTCCTGTGTTTCAATATTCCCGGGTTTTTTTACATCTCTATCTCTGATACTATATACCAAAAATCTGGATGAAATATTCATATTCCCCACAACGGTTTTCAGCACATTATCAACTTCGTAACTAATTTTTTCCAAACTCCTTTTACCCCTCCTACAAACTTTTTGACCAATTCCAGAACTATTCTGATGTCATTAAACAACTTCCCGACAACAAAGCCTCTGGTAACGATAGAATTTTCATACTCGCGATTAAAAGTTCTCCCACCACCCCAAAGCACCCACCTTTTTCACAAAAATTTGCAGTAGCATTTTTGCCCTCCAACGTTTTCCAAATATCTGGAAAATGACTAGTATCGTTCTAATCCATAAGCTAAACGAAGACACCAAATTTGCTTCAAATTATAGGCTCATCTCACTTCTTTCCATACTTCCCAAAATTTGTAAAAAATTAATTCTTCGCCACATCCAAAATGGCTTAAACGGGAAAAATATTTTAAATGACAAATAGTTTGGTTTCCGCGATGAACTTTCCATCACCCACCAAATTTTCGGACTTAATTCTTGGACTTTTCGTTTCCTTAACACTCGCAAAATGCTTCCATTGGTTTTTATTGTCTGAGTTTCATCTGGGCGTTTTATATTGCTGCACCGCAAAATATGCGCATCTAAAACAACGCCCCTTTACTGAGGCTACTTAAGACTGCTTCAATGAAAAGGAATTTATGCTGTGTTTAGATGTGATCAAGGCGCTTGATTCTGTGTGTAGCATGATGTGCTTATTTACAAACTCATCCTTTAGAATTTCCATCCTCCAGTCATCCACATTATTCATTCTTACCTCTTAAACCGCTTTTTTCAGGTTCAAATAAGTGGGGGAGGGGGGAATTGTGCAAGGGTTTCATTGGGAAGGGTGGCTCAAATAAGAAATGACATCTTTTCGAGCCCTAAGCCAATCAATGTAAAGGTTCCTCAAGGCGGAATACTTAGCGCTAGATTGTTTGTTACTTTTTCAGTTATTTCCCCCACTCATGAAGACATTAATATTGCTCTATATGAGTAGTATAGGGTTGATCATAACTGGAGTAATTTCGTGCCGAATGGTCTTATAAGTCATATGATCTGATAAGTCTAATGATCTTATGAGTCATAAGAGCAGATTCTGTCTCGATTCATAAGAGCAGATTCTGTCTCGATTCATAAGTTCGTTGAACTGTCTAACTGTAAACATGAAGCATTTTCGCCGTAACGAAAAAGTGGATATTGTAAGCACCAAAGAAATGTGAAAGAAAAGGTTTGTGAGAGAGCAAATGACTGTTGACCGAATGCAATCGAGATGTCGCATTCTTCAGTTCAAGCGAGCGTTCACCCCTTACGAAGTAAAACCGAAAATGATGTTGAATTTGATATGTGATGAAACAAAGAAATTGTTCAATGGATTTGAAAATGTAATATTTAGCAGTAATTACATTTTGAGTTATAGCTTTTTATGCTTTTTTTCCCTCTCAAGCTGTCTTGTGTCAAAAAGCAACCAATATTATAAAAAGGATAGAATGTCTCGACATAAGTTTGAACTTTTTGACGACGGGAGCATGTCAAGAGAAATATTTAGAGTAACCATATCTATCGCTCAGATATTCTCAGGAGGTATTTATAAAAAAGATAGCTGTATATTCATCTCTAGTTCATATAACTCACTACTAATGAATCATTCATACAAAGAAATCATTTATGCTCCCAAAAACCTCCTGCAAATCGTAACCGAGAGTGTTCTGTTTCATATTTTGTTAGCTATACATTGTTGTTAGAAAAAACAGACTTCATTAAGTTTTGAAATGACTTCTTATGAAGAGATGTGTCTTGTTGGAAATATTAAACCAGATAAAAAAAAAACAATGGTAAACGATGATATACTTTTTCTGATTATGTGAGTTACGCACTGACTTTAGAGAGAGAAAGAAAAAAATGCAGCCATCATTAAGTTTTAAATGAAGTTTAAAGAAGAGATTTTCTCATCAGAATTATAAGACAAGATTCGTCTTTTTTTATTTTTCTCTTCATGGAATTAAATAGGGACTCTTTGTATTCTATCTAATATATATCGTTGATATAACAGCGTTCAACAGCATAGCTCACTTCATTTTTAAGCTCAAACCCTTATAAAGGAGTCTCTGCTCGCTTTTGGGTATGTATGTTTTCATTATACCATGTGATTTCATGTTTTTCGCTCAGCTAAGTTCTCTATTATTTTTAAATATTATAATATAATGTTCGTTCATTCAGTCATGATATCTGTAGTTTTGGAGAATAATTTCTGTAGAATTTTTAGTATGTTAACTTTATTGCATTTAAAGATGTGTTTTCTAAACCTTATCGTGATAGGGAATGGGTTTCTTTTTAAACAGATACATCACAAAAATGTCCTCATTTAAAGGTATGCTATTTTTCTAATATGAAATATAAGTTTTTCTTCGATATTAGCTTTTTTTATTTCTCGTAGATCAATTTTAATTTGTATTCTTTCACTGTTTTTTAACTAGGGATTATTTAAAACTATCAATACAATGTTTTAATTTTCAATCATATATATTTTTATATTTTTCTACTGTTTATAGCAGTTGAGATTGGTTAAAAGAATTAAACTCAATCAATTATGATCTACTTGTTTTCAATTATATTTCCAATACTTTTCATATAAGTTATATTTTATTTATAGATATTGAGGTTGATACCACTCCTTCCAACGAGTTACTTTCAACATCGGATGAAGACTTTCAACGACTAAGCAAGAAAAAGGCAAAGAAGCATGCCAATTCCATTCACACAAAAAGAAGCTCACCAGACCATCATGAGAACAAACGAAAAAGAATGTCAGATACTAATATTTCAATCAATCAATTTTCGCGCGGAAATATTATTTACACACGGATTTTCTTTTCTTATCCAATTATCTTTCAGTATTCTCAAGCTCAACCGTATGTGTGTGGGTGTGTGTGTGTATATACATACAGGGTCAGATTATGGCAAGGGCTCTCGGGGCCCGCATCAGAGCCTAACGAAAAGAGGGGCCCCTAAAAACATTTATTTGACAATTGTATTTAATGTGATAAAATAGTAAATTAATACAAAAAAAATCATTTTTTTTTCTTTCTTCTTCGGATTGACGATCCGAAAAGAATCTAGCAAAATCATAACTAGTATCCACAATGACAGCAATTATAATTACAATTGCAGTTTTGAGAATAACCAAACTCTTTTGTTCGTTGTTGCTGGTCTTGCAATTTCACTGCTTAATTAAGCTATAATTTGGCTATATTTCATCATAAATGGCTTTAAAATTTTGGAGATTATATGTTGTTGTTTTTTTTTTGGGTGTGTTATTTTTTATTTTTATTAAACATTTTTTCGCAACCACTTTTATCTTTGTCTGTTTACATCTTGATAAAGCAGCATCATACTTCTTCAAATGATCATGATATTGCCATAGGTCTGAGCTGCAGTGTTTACAAAAACATGAAACGCCAATGCCATACACTATTTGATAAGTTTACGAATACTTTCACAACTTCAGGTATGCTCTTTGATATCTGATGTTGGCGTAAAAGTGGGATCAAAAGGCATATTTTTAGCTATGTTTTTAAATTAGAATAGAGGTGCGTACATTTTCCAGATTTATATACAAACTTTATACTCATGTAGAGAGGCCCCAATGCAAGCTGGGACGGGCCTTTAATAGTCATAGTCTACCCCTGTATATACATATATGGGATAAGTATTAATGCACGTGTGCCTAGAGGTCAAATTAAAGTCGTTCTTCTCAATTTTTTTAATAAGAAAATGGCGTTGTTGAGAACAGGATTTCCGCCATTATAATTTTATTTCATTTAATTCTCATTTCGCTCATTTAATTATCATGGCAAAACTACAATTATGTATGACAGTAGCATTTAATCGTTATGGCATTCATTTCTGAACTACTATGATTTTCAGTTAACTTTAATTTAATGAAGAACGTTCTGTACTTATATACGTAGAATGCATGAATAATATTGAATATTGCATCTTTCGTTTTTTATGTTGTGGTAGTTTTTAACTAGGAATCTCTCGAGCTCGGAGGCCCTTTAGAGATTGGGGGCCCCTGGCGGCCGCCAGGTCCGCCAGCCGCTTAATCCGTCACTGGGTTGCACGGATTTCACAATGAAAAACGTTAACTTACACACGTCTAAACACCAATATAACAAATTGCGAAACACAACCAACAATTCACAGTGAAATCAAACAACAATGTCAATCAATCAACGTTTATTGGCGTAGTGATACCAACGCCGATGGTATGGCGTGATTAGATGGTGAAACGTTCGAAAGAAAATAAATATTTCTGCCTTCGGTGGGACCTGAACCCACGACCTTCCACTTGCCGGGCGGAGGCTCTACCCACTGAGCTACGAAGGACAATATATAATCTCTTTACGAACGTATATATATTGTTGCCAGTTATTTCGCAGAATGGTGTAGTACATAGACTACTATTTAAACCAAATTGCAAAGAGACTGGTATTAAATTGATCGAAATGCACGTTGCAGCATATGTATTTATTTTATATAAATCGAACACTACGCAGATTAAATCAAACAGCGATGTCGATCAATCAACGTTTATTGGCGTAGTGATAGCCTTCGCCCGGCAAGTGGAAGGTCGTGGGTTCAGGTCCCACCGAACGCAGAAATATTTATTTTCTTTCGAACGTTTCACCATCTAATCACGCCATAACATCGGCGCTGGTATCACTACGCCAATAAACGTTGATTAATATTGTTGTTTAATTTAATCTGCGTAGTGTTCGATTTATATAAATTCACAGTTAGTTTCGAATTATATCATTGTAGTTTTCATTTGCTCATAAACATAATACTTTACTTATATATCAAACACATGAAAGTGAATTGTTTATATTGATCACGTTTTTTAAATAAACAGTCTTTTATAAAGGTTAATAGCTTGTACTGGCGCCGAAAAGAAGAAGAAGAAGAAAACGAGATAAAGCGTGGAAGTAAGAATCAAGAATGCAAATACAAAGAGAACGAGTAATAAAGTGATCCGACTGTAGAAAGATTTTTTGTAAGGGTAATAATTTGTAAGTAGAAGGAAAATAATTTTTTTTTGTTTTGTTAGTGATGTTTTTAAAGCAACTGATCTGGTGATTTTCCTCCTAAGTAGATCACAGCGGATAACAAAAATCAGAAGTGGGATTGATTCACTCGTCGTCCAATACAAATACACAAAGACGAAAGACTAAAGACGTAAAGACGAAGGACGCAAAGACGAATGACATAAAGACGAAGACAGATCTGAATACTCGATTTAGCAAGATTGTCAGATTTGGCGAGATAGGCGACATCGGCGAACTTGGTTGCGAAAAGGCCTGAAACAAGACGTAAGACGTAAAAAGATTCGATAAAAGTGAAATTAAAGAAGTAAGATTCCCAGGAACTTATACTAAAGTAATAAAATATATTTAGGAACTTAAAATTTTGTGATGGCCTACTTGATAAGCTACAAAAAGGAGGACTTGAGACATTTAGAGGAAGAAATGGGAGAACAGGTGTCACCTGAATTAAAAATCAGCAATTTGAAGAGAATAATCGTGAACAGCAAAGAGTATGATGAAGACGATATAAGAGGTATGTTGGAAAGAATAGCGGCAGATAGAGAAATGGAAAGGGAAGAAAGAGAAAGAGAAATGGAAAGGGAAGAGAGAGAGCAAGAGAAATGGAAAGGGAAGAGAGAGAAAGAGAGAGGGAAAGGGAAAGACTACTTGAGTTAGACAAACTGAAGATAGAGACCGAAAATCGTCCACAAGCAAATGAAACCATGGTACATCGAGGCAACGCCGACATCGGAAATAGTTATTATTTACAAAAACTAATACAAAGATTTGACCCTAAAGAGGGAGATGTCAGTTATTACTAAACTTTATTTGAAAGACAGGCACGAAAGGCGACTCTACCAGAAGGGGATTGGATATCACACGTTCTAGGGTTCTTATCATACGAAATAACAAAAATTATAGCGAAGGAACCTGAGGAAGTATCAAGTGATTACGAACGCATAAAAACTGTATTATTAAAGAGGTTCAAGTTGAGCCTAGAGAAATTTCGTCAAAAGTTTATGAACCAACAGAAGACAACTGGTAATACGTGGCTGGATTTCGTGTTTGAATTAAGGAATTGCTTTGAACAATGGATCAAAGGTTTACAAGTGAATGACTTTAATAGGTTAAAAGAATTATTACCGACCAATTAAAACGAAGGGTATCGAATGAAGTCAGGGAACATTTCGTCGATGATTGGGCTAAGTTCGTATCTCCAAATGAACTGGCATATAAGTTAGACGAGTATCGAAGTATTAGAGGAAAAAAGAAGACAACCCAACTGATGAGCAATCATTGCACTGACTTGCAAAAGAACTAAAGGAACAACAACTTCCCGGAATATTGAATTAAATACCGACAGTTTCCAAATAAGGCGAGAACAAATAATCAAGTTAACCTTGGACACATCACATCGGGTCCTTACCAATCCTCTACGTCAAATAATAGCAACATGGAGGATAGAGAGGGATATTACAAACCAATACGAAATGAACGAGGTGAGCCTTAATGTTTTCGTCGTAATAAATATGCTCACGTTGATAAGGACGTCTGTGTCAAACTGTGAGGATACTGTAGATGTAATTATCGAAAATAGTTTAGAGGTATGCCTGACACTAAGTGTGGATGACCAAATATTGATGATTCAACACGCTGATGCGGAAATATGTAATTTCTTTAATATATTGAAGAAAGAAGTGGACGAACGGACTACTGTAGAAAAGCAGAAGGTGGGAAAATTACATTAAAGAAAGACAGACTATATCGTGTAATTAAACAAGAAAATGAAGAAAAACTACTTTACGTCGTACCAAAATCTATGAGGAAAGGCATTGTAGTAAAATTTCATGATTTAATGGGACATTCTGCCGTGGATAGAGCCTCAATGAAAGTAAAGGGGTTGTATTGGTTCTCCCCAATGAAGCGTTATGTCCGAAGGGTCATAGCAATGTGTTTTGAACGTGAACAAAGTTCCAAGTGGTAAACGACAAGGATTCCTACACCCAATAAAGCCGGGAAAAATGCCTTTTGCAATAATACACTTAGACCATCTCAGTCCATTCGTTAGGAGTGCCAAAAGCAATCGAGAACTACTCGTTATTATCGACAATTTTACTAGATTAGTGAGACTATCCAACAAAATCTACATCTACTAAAATGTTCTGAAGGCACTGGAGAGCTTCGTAGAAGATTTTGGATTACCTGAAAGAATAATTAGTGATGGAGGGACGTTCTTCACGTCTTATGCATTCAATAAATATTATAAAATAATGGCATTTCTTACCCTCTGACTTCGATGCAATGTCCTCAAGGGAATCGTATGGTTAAAAAAGTAAATAGTTCAACATTACCAGTAATTTCGACATGTATGAATGATCCCCCATCACAAAGGTTGAGACAAAAGATTAAAGCAACGTGAAAGAAACCTGAACAATGTCATAAATAAAACCACAAGTCGGACACCCTTTAAAATTATATAACAAGGTTTGCCACCCATTCAAGCTAGAGTATTTTTGGTTTTGGAAAAAAAAAAGAAGCGCCGTCCTCATCCTGGACTCGAACCAGGGTCAACGCGTTGAGCCCGGAGTGTCTTGACCTACTAGACGAATGAGGACAAGAACAAACGCATTTTTCTCCGTATATGAGGATGTAAGATATTATTACCCTTCACAGGGATAACACAATTGCCAAATAATGGTCAACACAGAAAAGCCTCTGGGGCGAGATTTTTGTGAGTTTTTCTGCGAAAAACTCACAAAAATCAAAACTAAAAAAGAAATGCATTTGTTCTTGTCCTCGTTCGTCTAGTAGGTCAAGACACCGCGGGCTAAACGCGGGGACCCTGGTTCGAGTCCAGGATGAGGACGGCGCCTCTTTTTCTCCAAAATTACATAAGCTCTAGTTTGAGCTGTAATTAATACGTGGGTGGCAAAAATTATTGTATAATAAATTCCCCCACGAAAAACTCACAAAAATCTCGCCCCGGAGGCTTTTCTGTGTTGACCATTATTTGGCAATTGTGTTATCCCTGTGAAGGGTAATAATATCTTACACCCTTTAAAATGCTGCATGAATATTCCCGGCGATTTATCCCATCCTTAGAATGTTGGCATATCCAGATGCAAAAGATTGGAACAACCCCGAAACGCTACGGAGTAATGCGATTCAGAAGATGGAACAAAATCAGAAGAAAATGAAGATTGCTTATGATAAGAAAAGAAGTCGTGCAATATACTTCGAACTCAGCGAGGTAGTTGTTGTAAGAAGATCACCTTTCCATACCGGAAACCAAGCAAAAACGAAAGAGAAATATTGTGTTCCATCAATAATTACAGAGGTGCTACCCAGCGGTACACACAGAATGACGCAACTAGAACAGAAGGAGAATGGAAGATTTTATTCGACCACAGCCCATGTCAGCCAGTTAAAGTCATGGCGATGTCAAACTGAGTCTGGATAAGACAACGAGGGTGACAAGGACGTACTAACTTCTGACTAGTTTTAAAACTTACAATTACAACTTAAGTTTGCTCACATTGTTTATTATTATTTAAAAAGTTTAGTTATTTCAGTCGCCACTTTGTTGAGGTTGTTTCAAACATGAACTAGGGAAAGGATCATTTAGTTATAAAACCGAGGACGATTTTATCATCAGGATGGTTGAATGTTAGAGCGGTCAAATGCCCGCTTCAAAAAAAAAAAAAAAATGTATCTTAATATAGAAAGAGATTTTAGCCAATTGGATAGTAAACAAAATATTTTTTTCTATTTAGAAAAGTTTTATTTACATTTATGAATTTTCAGCACATTTTTTACAAATTACAGTATTTTGTATTGCACATTTTTTACAAATTACAGTATTTTGTATTGCACATTTTCCACATACGTATTTTTTACATTTTATACAAATTTTGTTAGTCTTATTGACTTTACGATATCTTATTTGACAAGCTTTCCGTCCAGATGAATCTATAGCTGTATTTGTTATTGTTTCTGATGAACATTCTTTGCTTAGCTGTCTCTCCTTCTGATATTTGGTCCCAAGCTCTTCTGCCAATTGAAATAAAAATTCTTGCCTCGATATTTCTTCACCCGTCGTTTCTTTGTATGAAATCCAAGCATTTATCCCGGCTAAATCTAAGATATTGAAAAATACCTGTAAAGGCCATCTTTGACATTCAGATTTTACACTATATTTTCTGGCCATTTGATCGGATACATCTACACCAAATTTTGTGCTATTGTAAAATCTAATTGTCTCTGGTATACGGGTGTCACTTTTTTCAATTTCAACGGATGAATGCATTGAACTAAGTATCAATACTTTTTATTGGGTTTAGCTTTGTAAACTGTAAGAATAAAATCATTCGATTTGTATAATATTGTTGAGAAGCGTGTCATACTATCCTTTGCCTGTCTCGCTAATCTTGGTAGCTCTCTTTCATTTCTGCGAATAGTTCCAACACGCGTAGTTTTTTTGCTTGAAGTTTACTCGCTAATGACACGCTTGTAAAAAAAATTGTCAGTTGTTATATTTCTCCCATATATGGTTCTGTAATTTCAAAGTTACAAACTCCCCAAGTGGGACCGATGATTCTCTCCCTTCATCTTTTCCCAAATATGGAAAGCCGTTTACTATATACTTACTACTTACATTGGAAGCCAACCAGAATTTTATGCCAAATTTGTCCGGTTTATTGGGCATGTATTGAGTAAATCTACAACGTGCTTTTGTTGGAAACAATTGTTCATCTATAGAAAGGTATGCTCCTGGTTTATAACAGTTTTGACTGTTTTCGATAAATTTGTACCAAACTTCAGAGATCAAAGCGAACTTATCGTTTTGTAAGCGTTGGCTTCTTTGATTTCTGTTGTCAAACTGAATAAACCTCATGATTTCTGTAAAGTCATTTCAGCTCACAGTTGTCAAGAAAAATGATGGACCCCATTTCTTGTTCCATAAATATGATAGATCCATATTTTTAGCCTCACGTGCGCCGCGTGCATATAGAAGTCCAATAAATGCATATAATTTTGCAATAGATAAATTCTGTTTCGTTTTCAACACTCCAAATGCCTCTAATTCCGTATATTTTCTTACATGTTCAATCATGTTATGATCAATAATCAAGGAAAATGCCGACTCAACTCTGCTCTTTATAATATTTCGTTTAGAGTATCCTGTCGGTCCTGATATTTCCTTGAAAATATTATAAATCGGCGCTCTTCCGCGATTAGAACCTTCTTTTATTTTTTGCCAAACAGTTCCGTCCGTAGTAGTTTCAATCTCTTCCTCATTTTCACTTTCGGAACTAACTATAAATCTCTTCCTTTTTTGTCCTCTTCGTGTATTCAAAATATTCTCTTCGTCCGTATCGCTGTCCAATAAGTCACAATTATTTTCCGCTGTATCATTATCAATATCGGAAACTTCTTGGTCATCTTTCGAACAATCCTCGTCGATATTATTTATTTTGTCTAATAAATTGATATTCCTCGAATGTCTTGACATTTTTGGGGATGAATATACAAATGATAAAGTAAAAACTAAAATATCAAAATATAAATCTAACGGGACAAAAACATTGAAAACATAAAAGTTCAAATGTAAATCATATCACAAAATATTGTTGGCTCTGTTCACTTTGTTGAAACTAGCACTTATAACACGTAATGATCTCTATTATATGCTCTGTGAAATTTTGATGCTCTCTGTTCGGATCGCAAGATCGTACTCTCGTACAAAAAAAAGCTAGGCATTTGTTCCAATCGCGCGTTTGTTTACACTGTAGATCCACAATTACATTGTGGACTCGTAAAACAACTTCAGGAATGCGCTTTCCGAAGAATATAGTCGTAAATAACACGAATTGGTCAAATGACCGCTCGTGGTAGACTAGACATGCTATGAAATTTTTTCGGAAAGTAAACAATAAAGAAAGTTGTGAATATTGAAAAATGGGTTGTATGTATATGATAGGAAAAGTCAATAAGTTACATGGTGATACAGTAACGTTGTATACAAGAAATTCTAAACGACATTTCAAAAACGGTCATTTGACTGCGCGTGGTAGGTTTAGTGTTAAAACATGCAAACATTTTACGCTTACTTGTCTAAACTTAGCTCTCGCTTCTTTCTCTTTCATTCTTCCATGAGCAACCAGGTAATCAAATACTTCGCCTAAAACAAAAGCAAGACAAAAAATAATTGACAAAAATGCGATAATTTTCACCAACCATTCAAGACAAAAGTAGTTATAAAAATTATTTAGCTTTTAAGAAAAAATCACAATATAAACAAAATATTAAATACATTCATTTTAGTATTCAATACATGCTGCTTGCATATATAAATCAAAACTTATATTTAATAAAATGAAAAAAAAAAATGCCTCTTTCAAAAGTTCAGCCGCAGTTTGATTTTTGCCTCTTAAAAAATCAAAAATATTTTAAAATTATAAGGTTTTTGCTGTTACTTTTTGTATAACTTCACAGAATACCTTCCACTGAAGAACCGAAAATTTGCAGAATTACTAGGTTGGTTGTATACCATGCTTTCCCTATATAGCTTTTTAACTCTTCCGAGAAATACTACTTACCATTAGCATAAAGTGTACGGTTCAAGATCCCCCATACGTTTTTAATAGAGTTAAGGTCAAGAAAGTACACTGGCTAATCTAAAATTCCAATATCGTCTTGATGGAACCACGGTTTTGTTGAAATCTATGTGTGGATTGGTACACTATCTTTCTGAAAACCTCGTTTTTGGCCTCCAAGAAAGTCTTTAAAAGGCACTAAATTGTTTTCAAGTGTCTCTTAGTAACCTTCAGGATTTTGTTTTCAGTTAATAAATGCAAGCAATGTTCGTCCATGAAATCCAAATTCACCCCAGACCATCATGTGTCATCCTCCTCGCTGCCTGCTAAAAAAAAACCTGAGTTTTTTCTCGAATCATTCTAATATGCTGCTCAACCACAGGGACCAATGACATTTCACTTTTTCTTTTTTTTGGCCACTGAATACAACAGCACTTTTTCAC
Source organism: Dysdera silvatica (assembly GCA_006491805.2). NCBI lineage: Eukaryota > Metazoa > Arthropoda > Arachnida > Araneae > Dysderidae > Dysdera > Dysdera silvatica. The sequence goes on along the minus strand of QLNU02015003.1, from coordinate 124,107,909 downwards.
CAAATGACATATGCTTATATGCCCACTGTAATCTCTCCATCTTGAATCGTGGTTTCAACATTTCAAGCTTCATAGTACAGTCATTTCATGTAGTACAAGAATGACTACTAGAAGGGTTACAATAAATACAAAACCGCCAGAAAAAACTTTGTAAGTTAAGAAAATGGTTTGCTAATTTGAACCCCCAAAATTTATCCAAACATCCATACTTCCGACTTTATTTAGAAATTATCAGAATAGTTCTTTAAGCAGACTAAAACATTAACTGAGAAGTTTAGACATCTTCAGAAATTATAATGTATTTTCTTACCCATGCTATAAGTTATTTATAGTGTATTTTCTTACCCATGCTATAAGTTATTTATATCGTATTTTAATACTTTTATTATCAGCTATTTGAGAAAAACTGATGCAAAGAAGCACAATTTATAAAATCGATGTATGTGATGCATAGCAACGAATAATAAATATATATATATACCTCCACTAGCATACTCCATCACTAGATATAAGGTTTTCTCCGTCTCTATAACTTGATACAATTTCACTGTAAACAAATGATTTCAATGAGAAACAAATGAGATTCATATATGCCAGTAAACACAAATCTAGAATAGAATGATAAACATTTCGCCTAAGAAAGAAATAACTGCAGCTTTGCTATATATATATACAAACAACTTAGAAATTCATAAGATC